>CP034373.1:2400000-3000000 GCA_003955835.1 Exophiala lecanii-corni | reverse complement strand
AGTAGCAAACAGCCAACTTCGGGTACGGCGTTGATGGGGAAGACTGGCCGGAAATGTAAGTTTTTTTCAGCGTTTGGAGCTAAGATACAAACTGACTACTTTACAGTGACCATTAAATCAGTTCTCGACGTCAAAGACGACAATCCCATGCCTAAAGGATCGATTATTGGCCCGCATTTCAACCGGTCAATTCTCATTCTCACTCCGCAAAGAGCGCTGAAATTCACAGCAACCTCTCAAGAAAGACATTATGTTTGGCTGACAGCGCTTTCATTCCTATCCCATTCGCCGTTGAGCGTTAACGAATTGACTGCCGTTCCTCTTCCTCCTCCACCTGAAAATGATGGTGCGCAACCTCTACCTTCACTTGCTGGATCATTCCGACGTCGACCTATTCGAGATTCGATTCGAGTGGCTAAGAATGCCGTAAGGACTGGAACAGGTTATGGACATCGATCTTTTACGACTGATGGATCACTTCCCGTCCAAGATTCTAGACCACCAACTGGGGATTTCTATGATCCAACAACGGATCCTGCTTTACCACCTACAATTCCTCGACATGCTCGCAAACGGAGCAATACCGCTCCCAGAGCGCCTCCGAGTTCCTTTCGAACCTTTTCCGCAAAGGATCCTACCCCTAGCCTACCAGGGCCAGGTTCAACCTACTCACACAGCATTCAATCAACCGCAGTCTACTCTTCAGATCGAGGATTTTACACGCCCAGCCTCGGCATGCAAAGTATTGTAAGCAGTCGAAGAGGCAGCGAAGCAAGTGCCTCAGGTCGGCCATCACTTCCAGCCATCTTGCTGGAAAATCAAACGGCAACCATGAGAATGGATGCCTTTATCGAAGGAAAACAATCGACTTCTTCGAGCCGACCCTCATTCAATTTCTTGAGAGGTCAATCCAAAAGGAAAGACATGGGTTACTGGGGTTTTGAGCAGGGAAGGGACAGTATTAGTCCCGTAGATTCCCTACTTCACAGCGAAATGATGGCGGCTTCTTCAACTCGAGGAAGCAATGAATCTAGAGATCCATGGCGTGGATTTTAGATTTGATTTCTAACCACCAAAACCCTGATTGAGCGCACGTGGTATCATAATTTGTACGATGTACACAGGCACGAATACCAAGAAAAGATTCAAGTGGGCATCAAAGGATGACAGAACGACCCTCGAAGTTGGCAACAGAACCAGGCGTTTTCTCGTTGCACCGGCAAATTAGCCCAAAAAACTTTGGCCGGCGACAATTTTGCATTATAACGACTGTCCAGGAGTTCTGTGGGATTTTTACGGATCAAAATTGAGGGAGTTTATATACCACCACTGGAGCGGGATTTTTATTTTCTTCTATGTAAGGAAGGAAGGAAGGTTACACACGGACAGGTTATAAAGGGCGCAAGCCTGTTGGAGGGAAATTGTCTTGATCATGGATTCCATCTCCATATAATCACTTTGCTGTGACCATACATACCCCTTTCTGTTCTTGTTCTTGTTTTTCCTCTGGCCACTTTCATACAATACCAACGTACCCTAGATAGATAGATGCCTAGATAGGAGGTACCGAGGTAGCGTGCTCGAGATCGAAATCTAGATATTGATATCTAACTCCGTACATATACCTATATCTACATATGTATGTAAAGACATATCTATCTATCTATCTATATCTATCTATCTATGTATGTGTAGATAGATAGATAAATCGATACCCACAAAAATCTATTTCTAGCCAGCCAGCTATTATCCTTAATTATCCTATGTGTTCGCTAGACATTGTTTTCAACTTGATATCCACCAATAACTTGCAGAACGGCGATTTGGGGCCGGAGGCGAGGGATTAAGATCAGAGGCGGGTTCTTTGTAACTTCTAGAGCGTCTCGGTAATGGTATAGGAGACTAGATATATATTTCTGCCGTCTACGACCGATCCCATAAGGTACTGTTCGATGTTGCAGTCGAGGGTATACAGTCTAGCAGAACAGGTGAGATGAGACAGACGTGGCTTAATCCTCTTGACCCCTGCTGACCTGTCTGGCCTCATCCAAGCCGCAATCCTCCCTCCTTGGGTCTCAGGATCTTTCACAACTCATCGCCAATCGGCGCGGCGACTTGGAACAACTTGAAGACTCCGGACCAGAAGCCCGCTACGCCCTTTGCCGCGCCGGCGACGACTTCGTCGGCGATTTCCCCTGCAAGACCGTCCTCTTCGCTCTTGGCGCCCGGCACACACGTTCGACCAGCGGCGGCCGTCCCGACTCCCGCGACACTGCTCGCGTCTGCTTCATCGGCTCGCGCTTTGCGGCAGCCCGGTGGACATGGCCCGCCGCCGTTGGTGAATTGCCAGGCAAACAGTGGGTCGGTTTCGTCGGCTAGCACGTCGGCGACAATGCGTGTCTTGGTGGGCAGGTTGGTGGATTTTTCAAAGATTTCGCTCGACGTTAGTGAGAGTTGTGGCCAGGATTGCTTGATCAGCGTTTTGGCCGATGTCGCGTACACGTAGTCTTTGAAGCCCGCCCAGCGGATCGCGGTCGCGCACTGGATGCATGGAGAGCGTGGTTAGCAAAGCCGGGGCGGGGGGGGGAATGCTGGTGTAGAGATGGACTGGGGAGGGGAGGTTGAGGTGTCTCGTATGTTTGATGGGATCGAGGTGACAAGCGTGGGTGGGTTTGATAGTGATGTCATGTTGGATACATACCATTGGACATGCTTCGGCTGTAGTATATAGACTTAGTCCATGAAATGCTGCGAGGGCTTCGGGGCCCGTGAGACTATATGGCTCTGCTGCCAAGATCTGAGAGCAATTGTTGATAGCGGCGATCTCGCCTAGGGGTAGAATCAGCACGAGTGGTCAAAGTAGAAGAGAAGATGTCGAGTTGGAATGATTCGGAGGTCAATTGAGAAACGGGGGAATTGTACCATGTAAGGTGGGATTGCCCTGCTTGACGATGGAATTAGCACCGATACAGATCAGCTGACCATGTTCCGAGGTTGTGGTGTCTGTATGGTTGACAATGGCGGAGCCAAAGGCTTCGAAAGGACAGGGAGAACCGGTCAGTTCGGCGAGGGCATCGATGGATCGACGAATCCAATGTTGGCGAGATGCCAGAGGGACAGTGTCGATGTCATCTTGACAATGCGCCAGCAGGGCAGAGAGAATAATGCTAGGTGGGTGAGAGGGACATGCATGATGAGATGGAATCAAAGTGGGGGAGAGGGCAGGACGAAAGAAGATGTGAAGAAGGACGGGAAGGCTTTGGTTAGAGAGTGAGTGTCGACTTTGGATGAAGATTTGTCGGTATTATCGGTGTTGGTATTGGTGGTGGTGGTGGAGTTGGTGTTTGAGGTTTGATGTTGTTGTTGACATGGACTTGACGCTGACGTTGGAGGGTCGGAGAATTTGACATTACGACAACGACGTCGGCGGCTTGAATTGTGGACACGGACGAGCACAGTTGACAAAAAGTTCACAACAACGTGACCAACCTAAGGCTGCTCGGTACATTTCATGGCCCGGGTGTCGCAAGTTGATATGCCGAAGGTTCATGATGCATAGTAGGTCATTGAATGTGATAATCCAGATGGTCAAAGAGGACCCAAGTTGACAAACGTGTAGATTATTGTCATTCGCTCACGTGCTATATGGGCTGGAGGCGACGAAGAAGCTGACGAGGCTGACGAGGCTGTCGATGATTGAGTAAAAGCGACTCTAACTCGGTACATTTAACAGCCAGTACTTGCTAGTACGTGCTAGTACTTGCTAGGTAGTTAGACAGTACTTAGTAACCACTTCCAGGTAGGCAGCCGCTAGTTAAGAAGGAGTAGAGTACCTTAGTTAGAGGGACCTCCAGTTAAAAGTTCCGCTGATGAGGCTCCAGGGATTGGTTGGGGCACGTGGATTGGCTCCGGCTGGGAACGCCGGGATTTTGTGCATGCGCAACACCTACGGCACCTGTACTGTACGGGCCTACGGGCAGGTATTGGCTTTGTCGCTTTTTGCCTATAAAGTACCGAATATTACCTTGAGCCTCTGAGTTCTAGGGCCTTAGGCTTTACGTTCTTGGCTCTAGGCTCCAGGCTACAATCGACCTATCCTTGTTACTCCCTACGGAGTACTTCCTACCTAGGCACTGTGCATAGTAATTGAGTGCGGCGTACCTGGGAATCTCGGTACCTCGTATGCAATCCGTCAATCACAGTCACGTACGCAGCAGTACGTACAGTACAATGCCACCTGCCACCTGCCGCCTACCACCTGCATGCAACCAAAGACGATCGCCGATCTAGAAATTCCAAAGCAGTATCATTGGTACACAGGTACATGAGAGAAACCTAAACACCTACGGAAAGCCACATAATAATCCAGGTACCTCTTAGGTACACGAGACTTGTCACCCACAATCCAATTCGTGAATTCTGATTCCAATTCCACCCAAACTTCATAATTCATCCAAACATGCCCCACGCCACCAAGCAAAGATCTACGACACTTAACTCCCTCACTACTCACCGAGTGGTTGAACTTCCTTTTCATATCCGATACATCATCCTCTGACTTCAATTTCATTCCCCTCCTCCACCTCAACTCTAAAGTTACAATCGTCTGTCAACTCGTACAAACCTACCCAGAGAACAGGTTCCATCCAGGGAGGCAACAGTTGGCAGACTGGGACTTCTTCACCGCTTCATGAAACCATTACAATCATCCATCATATCATTACAAAACACATTTCATCTTTTACTCGCTCGGCTCATGGCATAAACCCACCCAGCAAACACAAACCGATCCTGTTGAGCATTTGACCCTAAACGTTATCACATTCTCATCTTCTCACTTTACCTCAACCATCAACCTTACCACTACCCTCACACTCACTATCACCCTCACCCTCACCCTCACGCATTGTCATTGACTATGCCATCATTCTCAACATGCTTGGATCGACCTGTCCTACGATCGGCTTGTGCATATCTGATAAAATAAACTCTCATTTTAATTAGCTCGGGCGGTCCATGTCAATCATCTAATCATCCAATCATATCCATTCCACAATGGCCTTCTCTTCATCCTCATCCGAGGACAATTTTGGTCCAGCCAGGTCATCCCTGAGAGACACCAGCTTCACCGGCGTCAACAGTCCTTCAGAAAGCTCTGCCCGTGGACACGGAAATGGAAAGGCCCGGATGGCCCACAATTTGACATCATATCATGGTTTCCAAAATACCAGAGTTGTCAACGCTTTTTCCTAGATCATGCTCAACATGAGCCTCTTGTTCAGGCATTTGCCTCATTCATCAATATCCTCTTACCCTTCCAGAGGTTGCCTTCTCCTGTTTTTAGCTCGGTTGGTTCTCGATCCAACAAGCCTAGGCACGACAAGGATCCCCACAGATCTGCTTCTTCATCAACAGACCTTGCCGCTGCATCTGCCGTCTCTCTGATTCCTTACTTGAGACGTTTGGTCGTCACCGGAATGGATGTCCCTCAGGTTTTGCATGGCTTCTTCGGAGATGACTGGAAGGCGGGAGTGGGTCCGCAAAGAGAACAAGAACGACGCAATTACCTGTTTGCTGCCAAAAGTGGTGGTTGGGCCGCCGTCAAGAGTGCTTACGATATGCTACCATTCGAAACTGTCCCCTTCATGCGACCCCTCTACGATCCAACCGATGGGGAAATCGAAGCCGCCGAAAAGACATGGAGTGAATGGCTATGTTTAGAGGATTGGATGGTGGGTTCGCGAGCCCCTGATGCCGATTCATCTTGAAATTCTTTGCATCATACACCACACTCATTGTGGTGGTCGTTTGTATAGTCATAGTACAATACTGACCCTGCGAAATGTGACCATGATTGACGAACATCAGAGAAAACCATGCCGGCTCTCAAGGAATTGAGTCTTCTTTTGCCCGAGGAACGATTATATTAGAAGACACACTATGGAAACAATTGGCATGTGGTCTATACGATCTACCGAGGGTTATAGAATTTGAAAACAACATTGTTGATCAGACCACGAGACAAGTCGACATTAGCAGGGTCTATCCATGTGCACGGGATATCTGCGAGAACGAAGACTACTGACACTTGTTGGCTACTTTATAATTACCATTCAGTTCGCAAATACTATCATACTACTTGTTGTAGAATATCTGCTTGTGATGGGGAAATTACCCTCAGCCTGTGCCGAACATCGGCCCTGGATCGGTTTGGTCACGTGACTGTTGCCTACTTCGACGTCGACGGCGAACTTAACTTCATCGTCGGTGGGAGTTGGTTACTCATGCCTTTTCACACATAAACATGTATCGCGATTTCCAGGAACCTGGCCACGCGGCAGAGATTGTTCATCCACCACGAAAATTGGATCCAAGGCTGTGAATGTGGCGAAAGTGCCCAAGTGTTTGGTGAAACTTGAAAAGGATATCAAGACTCTACTCACCATTCATCACCGACATACACAACTCAATCCATCTTCCACCATCATCGTCTGCACTTATCTCGCCCGCGGTTCTGCGTCTCTCTCTTTATTTCAATCGTAACATTGCACTATCTGTTCTCTGGTTTTATTCTCCCTCCGCTGGATCAATTTGGTTCATCACATCTGAACGATTTCCACATCGTCGCCTCGTTTAAAAGTTTGCCACCATATGCTCGATTCTCTGAGCCTTGTCACTACATCTAGATCTCTTCTCCCTCGATGACCTTGTCAATTTCACCCAATCTCCTACTGGATGACCTTCTCTTCATCATTGCTCAACCTCCACTATGGCCTCTAATGCCCGTGCCCTTTTGAACCCCAAATCCCTCAAATCAAAAAAGTCTGCCGGTAAGTCTTGTTCGCTGAGCAACACCAACATCCAAGTTACTTCACATGCTCTCAATCTCATTTGCTAATCATACTCCTCAGATCAATCTCATTCAAGCCACGTCACGTCTTCACTCAATGGCATGAATTCTTCAAAAGACCACCCGGCTCCCTCAGGTGGCACTAAACCATCACAACAACAACAGTACGATCCTCGAGCTCTTCTCAACCCCAAAGGCTCTCGCAAGGACAAACCTGCCGCGGCTAATATGCAACCTTCAACTCGCCCTCTACATTATTCAGACGACTCTCGATCAAAGATGAGCAATCCTTCGCCGACTCTTAACCGAGAAGGCAGTGGACCCAAGTCAATGCTCGAAGGACTTTACGGAGTTGAGCGTCGAACCGAGTACCCTCAGAAGAAGGTCAAACTGACCAAAAGCGACGACATAGATCCTTCGAAACCCTCCAAATCACATACTCGTCATCAAGGCACTGGCATTGTTTCCGATTACATGCGGCCCGATCCCGATAAGAATGTGGATGCCCCAAGTTGAACACTCTCGTCGATCTCACCAACACAGATGACGAAGTCGATGACGACGATGTTCAGGTTGTATCGTCCAACATCAACCAGGAAGTCTGCTATGGCCGCCTTAACACTGTGGTCTATGCATATCGAGTTCCTAAACCCAAGGGCGAGGCATTATTCAGTAGAGACAATGAATGGCCGGTCATGAAATGTTCTCTCGATCGGAAGGCCGCACCAAATACAATTATCAAAGTTCGTGATACACATGGCCTCGATTTTGGAAACGTCAATCCCGACCTAGCCCAAGTCTTAGCTCCCATAATGGACGCATTGACTGGCTTTAGAATACAAGCAAGACTCACGAATCGTTTGAAGAGACCAGACGAATGGCCACATCAGCCTTGTTCCGAAACTCTGCGAATGGTACTTAATGTCTACGGCAGACGCGGCGACGTGGAACGAGTCGGAAAAGTCCTCGGGCAGCACAATTTCTGGCTTGGTGCACCTATTGCCCCAGAACCAGGAATCCCAATCGTCAACCCTCACGTGAACAAGAACATTTCAGCGCCACGAGCGCGTGGCAATGATAACGGAAAGGTTGTTTCCGAGAGTAGGACACTCGAAGAAGCTACTGAAGCCGTGTCGAAGCTCTTCGACTCGTTTGCCCAGTCTCATGCGACCATCGCGGAAACCGAGCCACCTTCCACCGTCATTATCACTCCGCTTCTAAGTCATCAAAAGCAGGCTCTGACGTTCATGTTGCAACATGAAAAACGTCGGACATTTGGCGATGAAGAATCCGAGAACTCTTCACTATGGCGAAAGAGGAAACGCGCTAACGGCGACAATATCTACCGTGAAGTTGTTACCGGCATCACGGTGAAGGAGGAACCGGAACAAGTTCTGGGTGGCTTGTTAGCTGATGTCATGGGCTTGGGCAAAACTCTGGAGGCCTTGAGTCTTGTTGGAAGCACACTCGACGAGGCCCAAGAGTTCGCGGATGATCCAGTCCAGAGGTTGGGTGATGAAGACGTGGACAAGGCTCTCGCCCACAGCAAAGCAACTCTTATCGTATGTCCTACCAGTACAGTCAAGAATTGGGAGGACCAAATTGCTCAGCACGTCAATCCCGAAAGCATGAAGTTCTATGTCCACCACGGACAAAACCGTGAGAAGAATCCCCAAAAGTTGCTCGACTATGAGATGATCATCACGACGTACGGTGTTGTTGCGTCGGAATTTTCTGGTAGGGCCACTAGTGGCAGCCCTCTTAGCCAACTGAAATGGTTTCGAATCATTCTGGATGAGGCACATACAATCCGAGAACACAAGGCCATACAATCGCAAGCAATCTATAACCTTCATGCACATAGGAGATGGTGCTTGACGGGAACGCCGATTCAGAATCGCCTGGACGATCTTGGCTCTTTGACGCGATTTCTTCGATTATACCCATATGACACACCTGCACGATTCAATCAGTATATAAGAGGACCCGCACAATCCGGAGACCCTCAATTTCTCAAGGTATTACGTGTCTTTGTTGACTCATTCACACTTCGTCGCTTGCGAGATCGAATCGACTTACCGAAACGAGACGACTACGTTGATGTGCTCCGTTTCTCCCCACAAGAGAAGAGACTGCACGATTTCTTCAAGGAAGTCGCTCATCTACGGATTCGCGAGTTGGCCAGCTCAATGGAGAAAAACAGTGGTGTTCAGCACCATGTTTTGAGGGGCATCATGACCTTGAGGCTGATCTGCGCGCACGGCCGAGATCTGCTCAAAGAGAAAGACCTTCAGAGGTTACAAGGCATTAGTGCTACTGAGGCCATTGATCTTGATGCTGAAGCCAAAGTCCCTACCATTACGAGAACGGCGGCTTATGAGTCGTTGAGTTTGATGGTCGAGGCAAGCTTAGATCAGTGTCTCAGCTGTGGAAAGAAGATCAGCAGTGACACTGCTCAAGGAGAGGTTGACGAAGAAGATGCAGTCCGATGCTATGTGTTGCCATGTTTTGACCTTGTGTGTGCGGATTGCTTTGATCCAATCAAGGCATCTTTTGATGGACTGGACGACAAAGCTGCAGTTTCGTGCTCCTTCTGTTCAGGAACGATATCCGCACAATATGTTGGGTTTAGTGGATTGACTGCACAGGAGATCCGAGTCGCGCCAGCCGACACGATTGCAGAACCGGACGGGGATACGACAGAGGGCGGAAATCTGACATCTCATTCATATTCTGGCCCGCATACCAAAACAAAAGCACTTCTTCAGGATATTGCAGCCATGAATGAAGACAGTAAACCTTTGGAAGAGGCAGGGGAATCACCCCTGAAATGTGTCGTCTTCTCCGAGTTTACTTCTCATCTGGACTTGATCGAGCGGGCACTCAGGGACAATGGTCACACATTTGTGCGGATCGATGGCAGAATGTCACTTCCCAATCGCAAAAAAGCACTCGATGCATTGGCGACAGACAACAATGTCAGGATCCTGCTGGCATCTATCAAAGCAGCTGGGCAAGGACTCAATCTCACGTCTGCGTCGAGGGCTTTCATCATGGAACCCATGTGGAATCCGGCCGCCGAAGCACAGGCGGTCGATCGTATCTATCGAATCGGACAGACGCGGCAAGTATTGGTGAAGCGATATCAGATGGATGACAGTATTGAACGCAAGATCTTTGAACTTCAGAAGAAGAAGCAACAGTTGGCGGATGTATCGATGAATCAAAACCACAAACAATTGAGTAAACAGGAAGTCAGAGAGAAGCATATGAAGGAAATCTTGGCTTTGTTCAAGTAGAAAGAGTTGAGGGGGCGGATTTGCTTGCTGTGGTTCTTGGGATGATATAATGGGAGACATGATACACATGGACAAGCTGGTAAATTAGACAGCTACAGTGCTACAGAACAGGCTTTATGAGAGACGTAGAATTATTCTAAAGAGAAATGAGATAGGTCGATGCGCGATGAAAGCCTTGTTCATGTTGTTCAGCAGGACCTTGCTACTTGGTTACATGTGAATTTTAAGGAGCGAAGCGATGGATGTGGCCCACGCAAACCCGAGCCAAGTAATTAGTTAGGGAGTAGTTCGGTATTAGTCACCAATTCTGTTGAGAAAGTTGGATGGCAAAACATGGGATTCTGGATGAAAGGTGGATAAAAGGTTCCAGTTAGAGATGCACCCCCGTTGTCCCACCGATTTAGGCGGTAAACACTTACTCCGTGCTCCGGAGGTACCTAAGGTACGGGTACTTTACTTAAGATGTCTAGCAAACTACTTAACCATCCACTAACCTCGCCTTCCCAATCGTTAGTTGCTACTAATCATGTAGGATGTTGTCATTGACATGCTCCAGGCACTCCAGCCCCGTGGATACTCTTTCCGCAGCCTATCAAGGGATGACGTTTGGCACTCTCGCTTGATCCCACCGCCACTATTGATACCGTTGAGATCTTGACCCAGGCGGCCCTAACTAGCTAGTTAGGTACTAGGTAGGTAGTTAGCACTTGTTCTTTGCCCAGGATCCCGCCAACTTCGAGGCCGAGGGCCACCAGCCAACGGGCTTTGACCAATGCAAGTTTCACCGAGATTTCAACCATCCATGGCATAGCACCTACAAGGTACTGGACGATTGCATTGCTTATCCTGCACTCCGCATACAAGGCCCGGCTTGCCACGCTTCTGGAGTACGATCCAGTCTACGGAGGTATTTCGTAAACAATGCAACAGCCTAACGGGAAGCAAGCCACAATTCCAGTTTCCTGTTCCTCGCCCTGAATCTCTGGTATGTTGCATGAAACCGAATTCCGATTTCAGATGAAATTCAGATCGTCATCCTGCTCATAATCACAAATTAGTTAACTTGGAGGCGGCGGTGGCACTCTTTTTTCCCCCACCTTCACCTAGCAACCAAGCCTGATGATGCCCCCTCGGCCCATGGAATTAGGTTTGACACTTGCCATTTGATACCCGCATCCATGCCTATCGTCCTTAACTTTAACTGAGTCCGAAAAAAGGTACCGGAGATAGCCAACGCTGACCTTACTTTTTTCTCTCAATCTACTCTGGCTCTTGCTCTTGCTCTTGCGCTTGAGCCTCTCTCATCTCTCAAAATTTCCTTTGGTGCTTGCAAGTCGCCTCTCCTGGTGATCAATCTGTACTTCTACCTGCGCCTGGATCGTTGTCGTCATCGACGAGTCCGCGAGACAATCAGTCTTGATCATTGATCTCTTTGTCCTACGCAACCATATTCTCACACCCATTTCAAACTAAACCAGAAGAATGAACTGATCAACAGTTCCATAATACCGTCTCTATTCTCCCTCCTCAAGTTGTTCCCTGTGAACACTTTCCGCCCTCAAAATGGTCATAGTCGACCATCACGAATACCTCTGTGAGGAGGAGAAGCGCCTCAAAGACGACCGAGAGCGGAAGAAGTATTGGAAGAAATGGGGTCCTTATGTTTCCGAAAGACAATGGGCTACAGTCCGTGAAGACTACTCGAGCGACGGTGATGCTTGGAGTCATTTCTCTCATGATCAAGCTCGTTCCAGAGCATACAGATGGGGTGAAGACGGCATAGCAGGTGTTTCCGATACACACGGTCTACAGAACATTGCTTTTGCATTTTGGAATGAAAAGGACGATTTCTTGAAGGAGAGACTCTTCGGCTTGAGTAATCCTCAGGGCAATCATGGTGAAAGCATCAAGGAAGCTCATTTTCATCTTGACAATACCCCCACCCACTGTGAGTCTGAATCGCACATATGGACTCTGCCATCGTGCTGACATAGGTTCTTCTAGCATACATGAAATACCTCTACAAGCTTCCTCAGCGAAAATTTCCTTACGAGCAACTTATTGAAGAAAATGCAAAGAGAGGGAAAGAGGAGCGAGAGTTCAACATAATCGACTCGGACGCTTTCAAAGACGATCGTTATTTCGACATCTTTATTGAAACCGCAAAAGAGACGGATGATCCAGAAGAACTCTTATTTCGAATCACCGCTTACAATCGCGGCCCAGAGCCTGCGCCATTGCATATTATTCCTCATGTGTGGTTTAGAAATACATGGACCTGGGGTCACGAACCGGAGAAGCTCAAGCCTAATATTCGCATGGTTGGTCCCATGACAGCGCAGACCAAGCATCACAAAATTGGTACACGCTTCTTCCAACTTTCTCCTTCACCCGGTTGTGGAGCAGACTCGGAAGATGTACATCCGCAGTTGATGTTCACCGAAAATGACACCAATTTTGACAAGCTTTATGGAGTCAAGAACAAGCAACCATATGTCAAGGACGCTTTTCACAGATGGATCGTCGATGAAGAGAAGGGTGCAATAAATCCACGATGCACTGGTACCAAAGCTGCTGCGTGGTATGACTTTGGTCAAGGTGAGGGAGTTCCTCCCGGAGAATGTGCCGTGGTCAGATTTCGTCTCTCGAAAAAGTACGATGGCTACCTTAATGAGGAGCTGCTCGATGATATTATGGAGCAAAGGCGTGCGGAAGCCGATGAATTCTACTGGCGCATCAGCCCCCTTCCTATGGCCGATGATCTCAGAAATATTCAAAGACAGGCTCTTTCTGGCATGTTGTGGTGCAAGCAGCATTACTATTTCATCTGGGATCAATGGGCTAATGGTGATCCCAACATGCCTCCTCCGCCGCCAGAACGGAAGAACGTCAGAAATGTACATTGGAAACACATGTATCTGGATGATATTCTTTCCATGCCTGACTCGTGGGAATATCCTTTCTTCGCCGCGTGGGATTCAGCGTTTCACTGCATACCTTTGGCCATGGTCGACCCTGAATTTGCCAAAAAGCAACTCGATCTCTTCACTAGAGAGTGGTATATGCATCCTAATGGACAACTTCCTGCGTATGAGTGGAATTTTGGTGATGTCAATCCACCAGTCCACGCTTGGTCGGTTTTCCGAACATTCAAAATCGAGAGAAAAATGTACGGTCGACAGGATTTGGACTTCTTGGAGCGTGTGTTCCAAAAACTTCTTCTCAACTTCACCTGGTGGGTCAATCGAAAGGATTATGATGGCAAGAATGTCTTTGAAGGTGGTTTCCTCGGCCTGGACAATATTGGTCTCTTCAATCGATCAGAACCTCTTCCGACTGGTGGTGTTCTTGAACAAGCTGACAGTACAGGCTGGATGGCCTTCTACTGTCTTTGCATGTTGAACATTTCTCTCGAACTTGCAAAGCATCGACGAACTTACGAAGATATCGCTTCCAAGTTCTTCGAACACTTTATTTTGATTTCTGATGCCATGTCTTTCCGTGCTGGTGGAGCTGAGAAGTCTTTGTGGAACGATGAGGATGGCTTCTACTATGATGCAATTTCCTGGGGTGGACCATGGACACAACAAATGCCTGTACGATCGCTCGTTGGATTGATCCCGCTCTACGCAGTCCTCACTCTAGAGCCGGAGCTTATCAACAAATTTCCCAACTTCAAACGACGTATGGATTGGTTCATTGAGAATCGACATGATGTGGCAGAACGTAATATTGCCTCTATGCGCAAGCGAGGTAAAGATGAACGTCTTCTACTTTCGCTTGTTAGCAAGGAACGTCTCGAGAAGATTTTGAAACGTATGCTCGATGAGACAGAATTTCTGTCTGAGTATGGCATTCGATCTTTGTCCAAATACCATGAAGATCATCCCTACAGCATGGACGTGAATGGCCAACAATTCAAAGTTAGCTACGTGTCCGGTGATAGTGACTCGGGATTATTTGGTGGAAACTCGAATTGGCGTGGTCCGATCTGGATCGCCGTGAACTTTCTTCTGGTCGAATCTCTTCTACGATTCTATATGTTCTACGGCTCCAGTCTTCAAATTGAATGTCCCAGTGGGTCTGGCGAATACATGCATCTTGGGCATGTGGCTGAAGAGCTACAACATCGACTTCAACATCTAATGGTGAGGGACAATGACGGTCGTCGAGCCATCAACGCCGGAAATGATCTTCTTGACTACGATCCCCATTGGAAGGATTACCTATGGTTCTTCGAGTTCTTTGATGGTGATAGCGGACGTGGTCTTGGAGCCAGCCATCAATGCGGTTGGACTGGTCTGATGGCCAAAATGATTCATGATACTGGCATCAATTGTCGTCTTCCGCAAACACCACGTACACCAGGTACAGCAGCAGCTCATTACTTCGACGATATTCTCAGTCGTGGCCTTACAGGCAAAGGTTCTTATGGTGCCAGCACACCTGGCCCTGACGGTCCAAGAAATCCTCGCATGAGACGATCATCCACCAGCCGCTCAATCGGTCGACGTCCTTCATACGTATCGAGCATTAACGGCGACCATAAATCCGTAGCCGCCAGTAGCGATGCCGGTGGTGAAGGTGATGATGACAGAGGCTATTTCCCTGCAGTTGGTGATGTACCTGCCTCAGGGACATCAGAATCCGACGCTTTTGGCAGAGAAGACGCATTGGAGCGTGAACGCAGGAAATCCGTTGCGGATGGCCATTATGAAAAATATGTCGCCGAGCAGTTGAGCCGTATCAAGACTGAGGAGAGTGTAGCTGTTTATGAGGATGAGTTTGAGGCTCAACTTGATTAATTTATTCGACCGATGAGTTAAATCTGATTAGTCGAATGACCAATTGGTTGAGTGGGTGATTGAATGACGGATTGAACGATCAATGTTGAAGACAGCCTTGGGGCTATCCCGTCACAGGGGTCAGGAAGGAGTAGTACAGGATCCACTATCAAACTAGGACGAGTAATTTGTACCAGGAAACATACTCGGTATACACAAAAGCGAACAGATAGAACATCCTCAGGACTAGCCGAAGCGACTAATCTATTTAGTCCATGATATCGACGCCACGCTTCTTTCTAACTTCTAAGCATATTTTAAGAAAGTCAAGTTAGCTCTAACTAGCTCTACGACATATACTGTACAACCGATACCCCGGAGCAAATACGATAACTACCCATATATCTAGCTATACACATACCTCTAACTAGCCTCCTCGCGGTTTCCACATCACATCACATCACATCAGGACATGTTATTATTAAGGGGAAGATGCCGGGGTAAGGTAAGGTCAGGTAAGGTCGGCTGGGTATTCACTGTTCTTTCTTCACTGTTCAAATTGTATGAATGGGCGAGTCTCGAGATAGCCCCGCTCCCCCGGCTGGGAACTTCGAACTTGGGAAGGGAATATATATATATATATAATATATATAACGTACGGCATGATATAGAGATTGGAACTCGACCCACCGCAAATGCGAGGAGAACTACATTTTCAGCCTGGCAAATAGTTCGAGCCTTGGCATCATGAAGTTCGCCATGAACAAAATACTCCCTCCATCATGCTACGTGATCACGCCGACCACTGGCTCGGTGCATCGGTACCACCAGACCAGACCAAACGCCGCCGATCATGCAAGGACAATCGAGGCCGGTCCGCGAGATGGACTATAAAATGAGAAGACTGCCATTCCTCCAGAGACTAGGCTGGAACATATCTAATGGCTGGTCGATACGGGCATCACATATGTAGAAGCTGGTTCTTTCGTGTTGGCTAAATGGTTACCTCAGGTAATGAAGACCTGCTAGGCTTCAACCTTTTGGTGTCTCGATGGAAGATGATGAACTTTCCAATGCTATAGATGGCCTCGACGGTGGAGATACTAGAAACGATGCTTGCATCTGCGCCCCTCGTCGCCTTACGGCATCGCCAAATAACTGCCTTGTCCCTAATGTTCGCGGGCTCGAGAATCTCATCAAGATCTTTATTAGATCTCTCTCTCACGCTTTGGTTGAACAAATTTGGATGCGAAAGACGCTCGCTCTGGGTTACTATGTACCTTTGTGTGTGTGTGTGTAAGGAGTATATATGGAGTAGAAATACATCAGAATTGCCGGGATCAGAACATGGAGTCCCAGACCTTATCAATAAATTCAATACTATTGCTGCTCGTAAAGAGCTCAGCCTCACCGACGCGACTTGAAGTTAGCCGCATGCAGTGTCCCTCAGTGCCTTGTAGTGATGGGTGATGGGGAGCGAGAGTTTGCGGGATGAGTAGGTAGGTAGGTAGATTTGAGATGTATGTACATGTACATGATAGCAACATCAACAAGGATAGACACATATAGGACGAGGCAAGGAGGAATTGTAAGTTTGATTTTCTTTTTTCTTGTGGATTGGAATAGAGGGTAAGATGCTCAGTTGGCCCTTATTGCTGCCTGGGTATTTTCGATTGTAGGTCTACCAGTCGAAAGATGGCCAAACCTCAGGTCGTCCTGGGTGGCTTCAAGAGTTTCACTCTTGGTTTTGTTGGCTTTCTTTCACTCCCAAGCTAAGTACCAATGACCATTGCTCGGCCACCTCTAAATCTCGACTCAAAAGTATGCACTCCTTCACATCTAAACACACCATTTGTACTTCCCCATAGAACTTTGCACTCCTCGTCTTCGATGGCTTTTAATTTACACGGAGTCGGTCAATAGTTTATTGAGACGAGAGATTTTTTGCGAGACTGAGAGGTCAATGGTGCGTTCGCCGACCTCGACAATCAATCCACCGAGAATGTCTGGGTTTACTTTTGCGACCGTCTTCAGCTTCTTGCCTTGGCTGTATTCTGATTTTGTGATAGCTTGCTCGATACGTTGGAGGAGTTTGGGTTCGAGTTTCTATATAAAGTCCCGTAACGGTTAGCCAGTCGAACACACGTTTTGAAGACCGGCATTTGGGCCATGGAAGGGGAAGAATGACAAGAATGAGAACGACAATGACGTACAGCAGCACTGGTGATGGTCAATTCCAACTCTCCCTTCTGGGCTGAGATCAAAGTTCCGAATTTCTCAGCAACACCTTCTAGCAGTCCCAATCGGTTGTTCTCTGCCAAGGCACCCAAAAGATTCTTGACTGTACCACTCTTGTCGGCACCACCGGTGTGTTTCTCGAGCTCAGCGATGATTTGTGACTTGTCGCTATCCGACAGTGTCGGGGCAGCAAGGATAGTTTGTAACTTAGGGTCGGATTTCAAAACCGAGGACAACGAGGCAATGGCTTTTGCTGTTGGGTCGAGGTTGTTGGTTTTTGCGGCAGCCGTGTACTGTATAGAGAGCAAACGCGTAATTAGCATGACTGATCTTTTCATCTGCGTCGGTATATATCCGTGGACTGAGGTGTCAGGGTGGCATCTCTGTAAGGGTCGAGCTCCTTTCCCCATCTTCTTCACCCGGCGGATATCCCATTTCAATGGAACGAGAAAGACATGCGTACCAAGGCATTAGCATAAGTTCCATCAAGACCGAACAAGGCGACAGGAGGCTTCGAGTCGACCGTGGACGCAGCAGCTGCGTAAGTTCGGACCGCCGTTCGGGAAGCTGTCTGGCGGGTGACGGCGGTCAGGGCTGGCCGCGCAAGCCTTGAGGACATCATGTTGAACGGTCGGTATACAGATGTGACAATCGTGAGAGAGACGGGGGTAGATTGGAGGTCGTGAGAGTGGAGAGTAGTGAGTTGTGCTCTTTTTCGTTGGAGCTTTAGAAGTCGGATTGGGATTGTCGTCGGAGCAAAGCTGCTTGCTAGTGGAAATATGAAGCTAGTACTAATCGGGAAGCTCGTGCCAAGGATTTTGCTTCCTTTGCTGATCGGCGGCATCTCATAGAGACGAGTGAAGCCGCTTCTGTGCTTTACTGTTCTAACGGAAAAGTTGGCATTGGGCAGGAAATTTTTGTCAGTATGCGAGCTCGTCCAAGGTTTATTTGGCAATGATTCATTCAGTTGCAAGCTTTTCGCTGATGTGCTCACTCCCAGTTCTACATCTCAGTAAAACAGGAATTAGAACAGATGATGTGAACAACACATCAACAGCACAAGTAAGTTCATGGTTATTGGCAAAACATCAGTTTTGTGTTGGCATATCGATTATTACAAGATATTCTTCATATGATTTAGGGTATCTGGGAGAAGCTGATGAAGCTCTCCAAGTCGTCGTCCGTTGAGAGACACAACTTTATATCATTCTTCAACTCTGATGAAAATCAGAGAGAAGAGATCAACAATCGACTTTTACTATTCCATTCCATTGTGGTATCATCACTTCGTTGAGACATGATCCTCTTGCAATTCCACTGTGCGAGCAAGTAACCTCGGGTCTTTCTTTGGACTCCCATATTCTCCATGCGTTGAGCATCAGAAGTCCCATTTCTACCCTTGACCAAACGCCAGTCGAATGCTCGAAACAAAACCCCGTTGTGTATGTGCATAGTCTAGTATCGATAAATATCAGACTTGTAGGGACCTTCAACCTCCAAACCAAGATACTCGGCCTGAACAGGTGTGAGTTTGGTCAATTTAGCATTGACATGATCCAGATGAAGCAAGGCAACCTGTTCATCCAAGATCTTAGGAAGCACGTAGACGCCGACTTCCTTCTTGCCGGTCTTGCCAAACTCAACGTACTTCTGGCCAAAAGCCTCGTCTTCGGCCTTGTACAAAGCAATTTGAGCGAGAACTTGGTTGGAGAATGAACATGACATGACGAAAGAGGAATGCCCAGTAGCACACCCAAGGTTGACAAGACGACCTTCAGCGAGAAGAATGATGTGTCGTCCATTAGGCATGAGGTATCGGTCGACTTGAGGTTTGATGTTCTGGACCTCCTTTGCGTTCTTCTTGAGCCAGGCAACATCAATTTCGATATCGAAATGACCAATGTTGCAGACAATGGCATCGTTTCTCATGACTTCAAAGTGCTTGCCGACAAGAATATCTCTGCAGCCAGTGGTGGTGACGAAGATCTGACCAAGAGGCGCAGCTTCCTCCATAGTGATAACTCGGTAACCAGATACTGCAGCTTGGAGGGCATTGATGGGATCCACCTCGGTGACGAGGACGGTAGCACCGAAGCCGTGAAGAGCTTGAGCACAGCCTTTGCCAACATCACCGTAGCCAGCGACGACAGCGACTTTTCCTGCAATCATGACATCAGTGGCACGCTTGATGCCGTCGATGAGCGATTCTCTGCAGCCGTACAAGTTGTCGAATTTCGATTTTGTTACAGAGTCGTTGACATTGATGGCAGGAACCAAGAGTTTCTTGCCCTTGAGCATTCTGTAGAGATGGTGAACACCAGTAGTTGTCTCCTCAGAGACACCATAGCAGTCCTTGAGTTGTTCAGGATATTTGTTGTGAACCAAAGCAGTCAAATCACCACCATCATCGAGGATTAGATTGAGGGTCTTTCCAGATGGGAAAGCCTTCAATTGTTGTTCCAGGCACCATTCGTACTCTTCTTCGGTCTCACCTTTCCAGGCAAAGACAGGTACACCTGCAGCAGCGATGGCAGCGGCAGCGTGATCTTGAGTGGAGAAAATGTTGCAAGATGACCAGGTGACTTCAGCACCGAGGGCAGTGAGGGTCTCGATGAGGACAGCGGTTTGGATGGTCATGTGGAGGCAGCCAGCAATTCGGGCACCAGCAAGAGGTTGATCTGCGGCATATTTCTGTCTAATGGCCATCAGACCTGGCATTTCGATCTCTGCAAGCTCGATCTCACGACGGCCAAAGGCGGCCAACGAGATGTCGGCCACCTTGAATTTCCCAGCAGGAGCAGACATGATTGCGGAATGAAGTGAAATTGATTTGTAGAATAGGAGTAGATGGAGGAAGGGTCAAGGTGTTTGGTGAGCAAAGAAACAAGGACGATGAGGACAAAGACTCCTGAGCAAGCGGTCAATGAACTTTTTTTGCAGCGACGCTGATTTCCCCTCGTCCCCACATTTGAGCTGATTCTACCAGCAATTCGCTACATGCTCCGTACTACAAAACTAACTGCCGAGCAAGTAACTACTCCGTACTCCCAACCTCTAGGACTTGCGTGGAAAGGTGGCGCCGCCCGGAAAATCTCCTTTCAACAAACCGTGAACGCCTATTACCGCCCATGGATGCCCCAATCACGCCGCAGGACCAATGGTCGTGGCGTCGGCAGACTTGTGGCTCCAAATGGTCCTTATGCTCCACACTAGTACCGAATGGCCTTGTACGGAGCAGTCCTTGGACCGCCGCGCCAAACGCGTGCGATGAAACCCAGGTCTTTCTTTGATTTTGACCTTATATCGTGGAAATTTCAACTGCGTGCGTAGGGAGGAGGTGCTTCGTCAAGTGGCACGCTTTGACCTAAGTATGATGATTGCTTAAGTCTCAGCGCCTCGATCGCGGCAAGGGTTCTCCCCACATCAACAACGTGGGAGGTGATTTCAGTGAGCCAGCCTTGTCAGCAAGTCCATATTCCTCTGTCTACGGAGCACTTATCTAGATTATGGCCGATCACAGATGCAACAACCAAAGTTTGATCTTATTCTTCAAAACATGCTGTGAATTCGTCTAAGTAGCGAGATGAACGAGTTCGGAAACGTTGGCCGGGGTGTGGCTGGTTACTGTGGCCAATGACATCCTTCCTCTTGGCAAGCCACACTGAGCAGATCCATTGAGGATCTTTTCTGAACCCTCCAAGGTCTTAAACTAGCCACCACACCAACAACCATCTCGGATTACAATACACAACTCCATGCAGGTACAGCATAGTCCCCACGAGGCTATAGTCTCATCCTCCACCGGATGTATGCGTCCTGTCTATGACATGGCTTTCATCTACACGTACCAAAGCCTAGCCCTTCAGCTCTCAGAGCTTTCTACGCTTGCCACGTTCCATCATGATAGCGAATCGATCATTGATAAGCCCTTGGTCCTGCAGCTAAAAGATACAGGACTGCAATACCTGATGAGGTTGGTATATCCCATTCCAGTCCAGTGTTATCTGCATTGCGTCTCAAGATTATTCTTATGTTTACATCCGGCGTACACGCACAAATTGGTCTGAACGTTTTCTCGCACATTCATAAGCTCATATGGCGTGATCCGATGCTGCTTTGGCATAATTTCCCGGCTTCAACCACCACTACCCAACATTCCACACAAAGTAATTTCAAAACTCACCACTTAGAGCCACTGTGTGACTTGAGATCGATTTCGCTGTACTTTGATCTACTGCTTTCCCAAAGCTGGCCAACGTGTGTTACTTGGCCTAACCTCAGGCTAGCAATTGCCTCCTGCTTCTCGCACCGAGTTTCATAAAATGACATCCATATTGACACCGCGAGGCGTCGACACAACTCACGTACACGCACAAGAAACAAACCAGAATGAAAAGGCTCCCATCACTACTACGATTGAAGTTGAGAGTTCATCATCCACTGATGACGAGTCCGAGTCCACTTCGCCCTGGCTCATAGTCTCTCCATACACCGAGCATGAGCATCAACTGGATCTGCGAACTGTTGACACGCCATTCCGACTGTTGGCATTGGCTTTGGTCAAGCTCGAAATTGCCACCACAGATTATGCCACTGTCAGTTACGAAGATGCTTTCAAATGGTCCCAATTGATGTCGGAGTTGAAAGAGCTCGCTGAGCTTGAAGGCTTCCAGTGGACAAGGCAGGAATTCTATGTGGTTGAATTTCGATCCAAACTGAAAGAAAACATTGACCGACCTCTTCTCTTTGCCCTGGACAAGCACTCCCATGTCGAGGCAACGGCGAGTGGTGGTCTTCTGAAGTATTGGTATGGAGAACCGGACTCGCAACGGAGAAATCTTGCAACTTGTGAGTCAGAATTCCAAAGAGAAATGGTGATCATGATTAACCTAGATAGGTTTATGGCGAAGCAAACAAGATGCCATCGATGGTGGAAAAGGCCCGTGGCACAAACAGGCTCGAGCGTGTATACCCGACATGTATGAGAGCATTGATGTTCACGGAGTCCGACTCACCATCGAGGATAATGTAGAGTCATGGTCTTTCGCACCCTGGCCTCATAGACTTCCTTGAAGCAGTGGGTGTGGTATGGATATGGTGACTGGACGAAAACACAGCTCATGCCTCGTGTCACCTAAAATTTGCAGCATGATAGAGCGAGCATTGCTAGTGGAGTTATGGGTGGCTGCATTTTACACAGCACTTGCTGGAATCTATCAAAGGGAAAAAGAACGATAAAACTCAACAAACCTTCTCGATGGTTTTCAGTCCGGCAGATGGCTTGCCCGGTCGTGACAATCTCAGCGCGCGGGTATCGTCATCATCAATTTCCCATGCCCTGATAATAAGAAGTCTGGCACACGATGGCACGACAAGCATTGATATTCCGTTCTTGATAATCAAGTGTAGTCACCAGTCCGAGCAGATGGGGTTTGTCTTATTCGGCTGACAAGACATCTTATAGTAAACATACTGCTCACAGAGAGCTGGGCCGTATGGTTGGTTCAAATCCTGGGATTTTTGTATCAGTATGTTACTTGTGTACCATCGTGAGCACTGAACATGCTATGCTCAAATTGATATTACAGGTTGTTGCCATCTAGGCACCCGTGAAGTAAGAAGTCGGATAAGCTGGAGCCACGGAGTCATGATGAGACAGAATAGGTTTAGCTTGAAAGTCTACGACTCCGGAATTGAGAAGTTCCGCCTCCGGAAGGCATTTTGATACCAAACCTTGTCCTCCAGGCACCAAGCGTGGTAGAAGAACTTCATTCCTGATTATCTACCGCTTAAGGCCAGAGCATTTCCTCGATCGCTCCAAAGGAAGCAGTCTTGCGATGGCATGATATTGTAATGACAGTCTTTCACCTGATCTGACGCAGAATTTTACTTGCCAGTCTCATATATCAATGTCACTCACCTCCGTGCTGGACGCGACACATTACTAAGCTCAAGTTTATGTATCTCGACGCCTGGAGCGTGGGCATTTAAGCCCGAAAAAGGCGTCAACGTAATGACTCCGGACAGGCCTCTTCCAATTGAGAGCCTTTTGCCCTTCAATCAACCACGTCCCACAGACATCCGATCGCTGCTTCAGGATGGTCAACCAGCAGAGCCAAATTCAACATCACAATCTCCAGAAGCCGCCGAGGATGAGGACGACGTGTCAGGGAAGGAAGACGGGGCAAAACCAAAGCGCACGAAACGAGCCCGCGCTTGTATCGCATGTCGGAATATGAAGATCCGATGTCTTCCAGTGGAGGGTCAGGAAGCCTGTAGTAGTTGCGGAAAGGTCAACAGGGAGTGCATCATGCCCGGTCCTCCTAGAAAACGACAAAAGACAGTCCACAAGGTCGCCGAGCTCGAGAAGAAGATCAACGCTCTCACTGATGCGTTACTCGCCAAAGCTCAGCAGACAGAGTCCCATCGACCGAGTCAACGTTGAATCGTCAAACGACCGGCTCAAGTTCAGAACCCTCGAAAGCAGAAGATACTCCTGAAATTGTCAATCCAGTACCATCATACCACCGCAGACTTATACAGCCGGCTTTTCCGGACTATAGCGGTGATAATTCCACCGGGATGTCTCTGTCATGCGTTCCACCCGGTGTGAGCATCATCAAGGACAACTATGTCGATGTCATAGCCCGCGGCGACTTAAGTGTGGAGGCTGCTACTGCCATGTTCACGCACTATAAGGAAAATATGTGCGCCACTTTTCCTTTTGTCATTATTCCACCTCAGAAAACGGCTCAAGACATTCGTGCCCAGAAACCATTCTTGTTCTTGACCATCTTAACAATAGCAAGCCCATTCATCCAACCTTCGGCGCAACCTGCTTTGTCTGTCGAATTAAATCGTCAACTATCGGAAAGAGTTTTGTTCCACGGCGAAAAATCCATGGATCTGGCACAGGCTCTAATTTTAAATTCACAATACTATATGCGTCCAAGAAACGCGCGTGACTTGTCCTTCAATCAGTACATCCACTGTGCAGTTCTCATGTCACTCGAATTGGGATTAGGTAAAGGAAGCAAGAAAGAATCCCAGAAAACTATCGAGGAAGCTTTAGAAGCAAGGAGAACTTGGCTGGCGTGCTATCAAGGTGCATCAAAGTAAGCTTTCTCTTTATCATTCTTATGAGGGACGATGCTGAGTGCTCTCTATTTCAAAGTGTCGCAACTATCCTCCGTCTTCCCACCCTTGTGCAGTACACGGCTCACATCGACGAATGCGTGACGTTTATGAAGAAGCACGGGTACCCGACGCCAACTGATAAGTGGCTTTGCGCACTTGTAGACCTTACAAGAATATTGGAGGAGGCAGCTGCCGCATTCAGCGTACGTTCGATGACTCGTCTGCCGTTCCAGCGCATGGCACACTTTTATTGAATGTGAAGGCATCCCTAACATTCTCAACTTACTAGATGGACGACCCTACTGCAGAGGTCAATTTTCTTGAGCCCAGAGTTCAATATCAGCTCAAAAGCTTCGAAAGACAACTAGAAACATGGAGACGGGAATTTGATCTCTGTGTGGATCAGCGTAAGTCAATGTCCTGCGGATTCTGGAACGTTGTAACTGAAGAATGTGCAGGTTTGGTCAGGCATGTTAGTGCATACGTGAATGTGTACATCCATGAGATTGCGCTTCATCAAGAGCACAATGTAAATGATTTCAAGTATGATAGCACAGTCTCGGTTGGGCGCAAAGACAGTGCTTCGTTCACGTCGAATCATATTGAAGCGCTGTCAGCCATCATGGCAAGTACGCACGAAATGCTAGACATCTATCTTTCACTAGAGATCGATTACGCACGAACCATCTCGAACTTATACATCGTCTGCAACACATACGCGATGGTGGTTCTCATCAAGTTGCATTGGTTCATCTACGCTCCAGACTCGAAAGTTGGCACCATTTTTACGCCGGAGCTAAAAGTAAACTACTATCTGGATGCCATGATGCAGAAAATGGGTCAAATCGCCCAAGGAGGCCGCGGAATTTGTGCCGAAGCTTTCGGCTTCATCTGGCAGAAGCTCAAAATGTGGCATATGCATCGATCAGGCAACTTCTCGGACGAGGAGCAGGAGCCTGGCAGTGATGACACTCGCCGCCAACAGGCTACCACCACCTTAGCCGCCAATCCAAATGAAATCATGATGTCAACTAAACGAAGTGTGATGGCAGCTCAGGATGCTCGAGCAAGAGCCTCTAGCCCGGCATTTATGATTGGATATGGACCAAATCATAACGTGGACAAAACGTTGCCATCGTCGAACCTCAACGCGGCCTACGATGCAGCAAGTTATGGAAATACCAATTGGGATCAATTCAATTGGACCGCCGAGGAAATGAATATCTTCGATGTTTACATGAACAGGGATACAGGATGGATGGGATATCTGCTTTGAGGACGGGCCGAGCTCAATGACTCGGCGGAGTGTCTGGTCGGATCACCATCAAAAATTACTCCTAGCCCACAAACGAGACTGAATGGCCGCAGAACACTGAATGGCCGCAAGAACACTGAATGGCCGCAGAACCGGAACACCAAACACGCTGCAACGACGAAACCCCTAAAGCAATTCAACTCCAACCAATGACACCTTCGCCCAGGACTTTCCGACTTTGTCCATCTATAATGGAGACCGTCCTGCCAACAATCCCTTCTCCCCAACACCAAGGTTGAACCGCACCCCACTACTCGAGACACCAGTGTGGGGATTAATGAGAAATGAATGAAGGATCGGATTCGAAGAGATTTCGTCATCTTCAGACTCTGAGTCACTGTCTGAGACGACTGATAATGACAAAGGTTGACCGAATTTACTGCGTGGAAACATGTCAGTATTTGCATGGAGGAAATTTGAGAATTGGCACGCTGTCACTTACTGAATGCGAACTTGCAAAAGGGCTTCTCTATCACCCCGGGATTGATAACTATCAGTCGCCACATTGCATTGCAGACTAGAGGTGGTTGCACCAGGAAGTCGATTCGAAAGCCTCAGGCGGCCGTGGAAAGTTGACTGTGAATTTGAATGGATGACGGCCACGAGATCGCCGGACTCTGGTGCCGCTGGTAGATGCGAGTCGCCGCACATGTTGACTAGAGCAGGACAGAGTATGGTATGAATGGTTTTCCAGAGGGAAGATGATTTCCGAATGCCGTATGGATGGACTTCAATGCGAGACAACGGTATGTGAGGAATGTATGAATATTCAGTCGTATGAAGATGATGGACAGATGTCTGTATTCTCTACTCTTATTGAGGACGCGATGATTTCGAAAAAGGACAAGAAGAAGCGGCAAGTGCTACTATGTACATTGATATATTCGGCTCATTTATCTTTATTACCTCCCTCACCAGGCTGGCGTTTCGTCTTCTCTGTTATTGTGCTCACTGACGAACCCAATCCAATCAAAGTGAGGACCATGTTATGTTACTGCGCCTGGATGATCACCCCGCAGACAATCATAAGGTACTCATTTCCACCCAATTCGGTGGTCTTGGCGATGTACTTCTGAAAACGAGCAAGATACTTGAGGCATGGCAGATCTCCTAGGTGCGCACTTTTCCTATGTTTCATAGCTAAGAAGAGCTGAGCGAAGAGCATGTTTTGAACCAGGCGAGCATGTTTATCTCAGGTGGAGGTGGCTGGTGTGAGCAAGTTTCTTAAATTGGATCCTTCCCGGACATCAAAGCCTCGTTGAATCACGTGACTATCCATATCGTAGGGCAAGTCTGCCCAACATATACTTCGCCATTCGCAACGTCAATCGGTTCCAACAACACATGCTTGGACAAGTCCTGAATTATTGATGGGCACAGTCATAGACTTCTGGAGTATCTTCCTGTCTCCTTGATATTTCCTGAATGTTGACAGTGTTAGATCTCTATGATCAAGCCTCAACCATGTCCAAGGCGCAGCTCCTGTTGTGTATCAACGTTAATGACGGAGCTCTCTCTGCTGTGCAGACGACACTTCCCGAGGCAAGATGCATGTTTCGGATTGAACGAGACAGATACATGGTATTAAATATGATCATTTTACTGTATTGATTGATTCAGACGCCCAGGAATCTTGAAATTCATTTTCTACCAGAGTTCGCAAGGTTCACATCCCCAGGCACACGTCCACATCAATACCTGATCAGCCAGCATTTTCAAGCTGAGCGCACCGGACAGCATAACTGGCCAGTACTTTTTCTAAGTGACCATTGTCATTGTCTGCTTGTTGCACACACTCGACATTTCTCACTTTTATTCTCATGCTTGTAAGTGGTACGTTTACATGCCGTGTCCCAACACACTTTTGTTGAGACAAGAGTACAGAGGCAGCTGTAATGGTACCATGTCTTAACGCACATGATGACCTGGCACTCAGGTCTTGTGCTCGAACAACTCTGGTCGGATTGCAGGATACGTCGTCCTAGTGAGACTGTGGTTGTGGTAGAGTTGTTAGGCCAAATCTGCTGTCTTGGGGTATCTTTTTATTTATTCGATCAACGGACTCAGGTCAGGGCGAGGTGAAAAGGAACATATCTACCAAATTGGCAATCATCTTGAAGATTTATACCTGGCCCAGCTCTGCTTTGACGACGGTCTCCCGCGTTTGCAATGGCCTATTGTAAACGAGGCTTATCTGATTGTCACTTCTGCTCAATCTGCGATCAGACGGTTGACTTTGTTCAATGTACCGGGACAAGACGTGGCTTCAACCAACAGAGTATCCAGGTGATAATCTATATGTTGGAGTGTCGAGTCAAAGACAGTACCCATTCTTTATGAAATGGATTGCGTGTCGTTGACTAACGATGTTCTGAGTCGATTCGTTATAGGCTTGACAAGTTGCCAGATGATCTCCACACCTGAACAATGACTCTTCGCAAGAGATTTCAATTAATAGCAAACCATGGCATGCTCAGTTATAGCTGCGCGTCTTGTGCGCTATATCGAGTTTCACATATCAATGCTCGAGATCGCTTCGCTATGTAGTACTGTCCATTACACTTGAGCCTTTGTCCGAGACGGATGACTTGCCATCTCCGGCCACGCGGCCATACAACCCGGACAAGAGCCCAGAGCCAGCGTTTCGCTCAAACGTGTGAACACATCCTGAAGTCAAACGAAAAATGAAAGAGGAGGTGGTTTCAAAATAGAGCTGCGAAGCGAAGGGGCTGCAGTGATGAACGACGATATCGGCCAACTAGTGAGTATTCGCCGATTACTTCCACTTGTTGACTAGTTTGAAAAGAAAGTCTTTCACCCAATATAGGTCTATTCATTTCGCAAAGGCCGGCATGCCGTTATGATGGAAGTCGTGCAAACTGTGAAAAGCAGAACCAGATCGGCAGAGACCGTCACAGATTGTCAGGGTCAGACGCAGTCAGTTATGAGCTTGCTCTGAACGAGGCGGCTTGGGCAGAGACAAGGTTCCGCATATCCTGAGCTGGCATGCAGGTGACCGTTGAGGCTCTCATCTCCTTTACCATGCAGACATGGCTTGCGTTCAGGTACCAATTGACATTCGGCGCCTCCTTAGTGGTTACGATGAATGCACCCAACCGCCATCGACTTCATGAAGAATGATATCATTTAACAGATACTCATTTCACTTTAGAAATAGATTTGAGTTCATCATGATCATGATCTCAAGGAAGGTGCACCAAGCTACCTACGGGAGGGAGGGTAGGCTTCGTCCGCCTATGGTTGATCGATAATCAATCTCAGGGAAGTTCCCTGACACCACATACTTTGCCGGTCGATTCGTTCTCTTTACTTCGTATAATCAATGGCCAATACTGCAAATCGCCATCCCGGATCGAGGAGTATAGTGAACTACATGGCATGCGTGAAGGAATCTTACCGTACAGTGCATCAGGATATCTGAAGCATTTCAGCGACGTGACGCGTATGACCGTCGTTCGGGTGGAGGGAGCCCACTGAAACCGACAAATTGGCACATTGTCGCGAAGAATCTGGCGTTGTCTTTGTTTCTTCTCAGGTACTCTCTAGACATGGTACATCATGGAGCGAAGAGGGACTTGTGTTGGTGAATTACCAACCTCCCCGGATTGGAAAACTCGGGTTTGGTTAGTCGCCCATAATAAGTCTTGATGATTTGCTTCACTTCATTGGCAGTCAGCTTCACAGGGACGCTTGACAGTAGTTGGATTGAAAAAGTAGGCACCGTTGGAACATCCACAGATGTAGTCGACCTAACAAGAACGACCTTTTCAGAAGTTGAGCCATACCATTTCAGAGAGCCGATGTAGAGCGTGCATTTCGTATGGAACCTTGCGGATCTTACACACTGAATACTGGTGGGCTACTCGGCCTCAAATACCTTGCCCGTCCTCACGGCCCCAAAGCTTGACAGTGCGGTCGTGGCCGCTACTGGCGATCCATTTTGAATCCGTACTGACATCAACACTGAGAACATTTCCTGAATGACCACTGAGTCTCTTGGTGAGCGCCCAATCGTCTGCAGAATAGATGTTGATATTCTTGTCGAAGCCACAGGAGACAAAGAACGTTCCGGCCTTGCGAGGATTGTACTCTTGCCTGACACCAGTCGATTCTATCAGAGAAGATGCATCCATGTCGGTGCCTTTATACCACCTCAAGTCTGAAACATTTCCGTTGTGGGCACCAATAGAACCAACGGCGCGAACCTGGCGGATATCCCAGCATTTGACGAAGCCATCACCAGAGCCTGATAGGACACGATAACCATCAACACCCCAATCGAGACTGAAAATCTCTCTGATATGGCCGTCGAGAATCATAACAGTTCGACCTGTTCTGAGATCCCAAATGCGGCCAATACTATCAAATCCGCCACTTGCAAGAAGCGAGCCATCCGAATTGAAGCTGACAGTAAAGACTTGGCGAGAATGACCTTCTTGTAAAAGTAATTCTGTGGTAGTTTCAACGTCCCAGAGACGCCATGTGGTATCGAAGGATGCAGAGGCGAGGTACTTTCCTGAAGGATGAAACTCGACACGACAAACACGATCGGTATGTCCCTGTAACGTCGAAATCGGGGTATCCTTATTCAAGCTCCAGAAATGAATATCACTGGCCCCTCCTTGTCCTCCGGCGCCACTTGCGAGATTCAACGAGTCCGAAGAGACGTTTGATCCTTCAATCGTTGCGCCGGGATACCATGTAATGCCGCCCACGATTCCAGTGTGCCCACGCAAGGTGGCCTTTTCATTCAGGTTCGGAACATCGAGTAACTTGATACCTCCGCCCCAGTTCCCTGCTGCAACAATCTCACCGTTTGGAGCAAATCGTGTGATGCTAACAGGACGCTCTCCAGCAATTTGTGTACCAAACAATTCGGATCCCTGAAGTCGTTCCTTGATTTCTTTTCGGTGCTTGATGTGGGTTCGTAGCGGTATGGCAGAATCTTCTCTCTGACGCTTGATCCTTTCACGGGCCTTTGGCAAGGAGTATTTGGCAACATATCTTCTAGCTTGGAGCAAGTCTGGGATGCCTTCCGTATAGAACTCCTCCTCTTGATCAACATGGTCTTCCGCGTCTTGCATTTTAATATCTTCCACATGACCATCCTGACCCTCTGTCTCGTCTAGCATAAGTTGTCGTAGACGATCTCTGCGATCGGCTAGATCCTCGCCGAATAAGGTGATGGGCTCGCCCATTTCCCGTAGACGAGCTCTAACTCTTGCATCATCGGTTGGCACAGCAATCTGAGCAAGACGTCGCTTGCGGTCGAACTGGGAAAGGATGGCTGAGGCCTTTTCCGGGGCCACGCCGGTAGCACCAGTTGGCATGTCATAATTTCGGTCGAGTGCTATAGACGAAGTCAGGACGCATTCACTCGATCTCAAGGCAGACCTACGGATATTTGCTAGATCAACACCCATCTCAACATCCTGTTGCTCAACCACGACCGTCAGCGTGGACTTCATATAAAGCCTTTCGTCTATTTCGATCAGATGACCGAGCCTTCGTCGCAAATTGTGAACATCGGCAAATGTCAGATGGGGAAAATGACATATTCTTACCTGAGGATCATCCTCCACATAGGCCTTGCGCGCAGGATGCATCATGGTTGCGATGATTGGAAGATAGGCTGGCTTTGAGCAGAACACAGTCCGAGCAGGTGGAATGGGTCCGAATTCGCGGGAAGTAAGAGGGTCAATGTTTAGCGTAGATTTGTCTGTCGGAATAGGAGAATGAACTCGTCTGGCAGTTCCATTCTCAAAAATGCTTCGTCTTCGGGTTGCGAGATTGAGACACACAACATTATTTTGGACGACAGTTGGAGTCGGCGACGTGAATTTCGCGGGCACGGCTAGTCGGCGAAAGTCTTTGTGTCACGTGAAGAAGCACGATAAATTGGGGAAGGAATGCCGAAAACCCCGAGTCACTGCACATGCAGTGTTCGTGTGTACGTACCCCATAGTTGTGGTCGCCGAAGAATACGAGTTTCAGCTTCAGCCTTTCTCATTTATCTGCCACGAAGCCTCGTACTCTTTGAGATCTAACTCGCTGCAGTCATGCCAGAATCTCTTTTCAGGCCGCCACTTGACGGTGTGCCCGGGAACGATGCACGGTCTCCACCAAGTCATGTCGGCCTGTAGGACCTGTCCTCGGGCTTCACCGGCCAATGCTCAAGGGGCTGAACATAATGAACGGTAGGCTCGTTGCTTGATAGCATGGTTAAATAGTCAAAATTTGCCTGAAGTTTTTGTTTTTGATTTTGATTTCATTCGCGTCAACACTTCTTATTTCTTGACGGTGTGCTACGCGTCATTCAAGTCCCGTTGACGATCAGGTTAATCAGATTCATACGTCCCCAAATCCAGCGAGGCTGCTCCAATATGGACAACCCGCATTCTAACCTCAAACATACGATGGACGAGCCGCCACATAAGGATGTTGCAGTCGAAGATCTAGAGAAGGGGAACTGTTCAACTGATGGGTTGACGAATCAGATTGTTGACAGCTTTTCATGGTCCAATGTTTCTGTTATCGTCAAAGACCGGAAGACCAAATCACCGCTGCAAATCATACATTCAAACCATGGCTTTATCGAGGCGGGTAATGTCGTCGCCTTAATGGGCCCGAGTGGCAGTGGTAAGACCACCCTGTTGAATGTTCTTGCTCATCGGACATCGTCAATGGCTGCCGAGATATCGGGCTCGATTATGCTCAATGGAGAAGCAACAGACAGAAGCACCATCCAAAAGGTTTCCTCATACGTGGAGCAAGAAGACGCTTTGATCGGTATCTTGACAGTCAAGGAGACTATTGACTTCTCTGCACGTCTTGCATTCGCATCGGGCATGACAAAGTCACAACGGGTACAAAGAGTGGACCAACTCATCGAGTCGTTCGGTCTCCATCGACAAGCTGATACTGTTGTCGGTACTCCGCTCAGAAAGGGTCTTAGCGGTGGGCAAAAGCGCCGGCTGAGTGTCGCAAGTCAACTGGTCACATCGCCCAAGATTCTTTTCCTTGACGAGCCAACTAGTGGGCTTGACTCAACGGCGAGTCTGGAGGTTGTGAAATATATCAAGCTGGTTGCTGAACGACACCGACTCATCGTAATCGCTTCCATCCATCAACCGTCTACCACCACTTTCCAGCTCTTCGATCAGCTCATGCTCCTTTCTGAAGGCAAAACCTGTTATTTTGGTCCAGTTAGCGGTGTGGAGACATACTTTGATAAGATTGGGCAACCTATACCAGTTCATATCAATCCGGCCGAGTACCTTCTCGACCTTGTCAATCATGACTTTGTTCAATCGGATTCCGAATTCGCCGGTCGTTCCACACTCGTTCAGGAATCATGGACATCATCAAGTGAGATCAAGGCATTGCAAACTTCAACCTCACAACCTTCGATCGCGGAGACACAGATCAGTGGAATCAAAGGCAGACGGCCACACTTCTTGCACACATCGTTTGTTCTCTTGCATCGGAATTTTATCAAGTCGTACCGAGACGTCATCGCGTATGGGACCAGAGTTGCCATGTACTTTGGTCTCGCCATAATGATGGGTGAGTTGAGATGTCCTACAGAGTTGATAGACCTACTAATACAGACCTAGGAACCATATGGCTCCGTTTATCCTATGAGCAAGACTCGATCCAACCATTCACCAATGCGATCTTTTTCGGTGGGGCTTTTATGTCCTTCATGGCAGTTGCCTATGTTCCATCCATTATTGAAGACCTTCACACTTTTCGTAAGGAACGAGCAAATGGTTTGTATGGAGCATTGCCATTCACCATTGCAAATGCCCTAGTCGGTATCCCCTGGCTGTTTATCATTGCGTTGATGTTCTCGATCATCACCTACTGGCTGGGCAACTTCCACCCCACTGCTGGGGGCTTTTGGATGTGGGTGTTGTGGCTATTCCTGGATCTTCTAGCCGCAGAGGGTCTTGTGGTGTTGGTGTCCAGTATCTTTCCAATTTTCGTGGTCTCTCTGGCCGTTACCGCATTTGCCAATGGCTTGTGGATGTGCGTGGATGGATTCATGGTCCCCTTGGGAACACTAAATGTTTTCTGGAAATACGTCTTCCACTATATCGACTATCAAGCTTATGTGTTTCAGGGCATGATGGTCAATCAGTTCAGAAGTACCATCTGGGACTGTGCAAGGACCACAGCAGGGTTTCAGTGCATGTATCCCAGTGATTTGGAGGCAATTGGAAAGATACGTGGTACTGCTGTTCTCAAGGCATACCACTATTCATACACGGACAGGAAGGTTGGTGAGTGGATCGCTATCATGGTCGGAATCATTGTAGCATATCGCATTCTAGGATATGCGGCGTTGCGATTGAGGATACGTTGATGGGTTCGTCTTCGGTGATGGCATCTACATAATCCAGCAATCCAAAATTTACTATTAGGATCCGTTTAAGCTGCAAACATCTGTAAGAGAGACCGCTTAGTCAACTGCGCGGGCGCAACAACATCATGCTTGTATTTGTGCCTTTTTCAGCATGTCTGATCAGAAGATCGAAAAGGGTGAGAATGCATTGCTTTGGGGTGATGTTGCCGCCGGGAAATCAGACCACAGGCATGGTTAGGCCTCAAGGATGGAATAAAGGACCTAAGGCGCCTACCGAGGAACCTGGAGTGGCTGCCTAACAGCAGTCCGGACAGTGACATGCTTAACTGGGGAATCCCTGATCGGCCCCTCGACCATGTGTATTCTGTCGTTGGTTCAGTGCCTGCCGTACCTCATGCCACTGTATTCCGTAGGTATTTCCGTTCCGGCTAACCGAAAAAGGTAAGTGCTACTGTGATGCAGCCACCTTCCGGTTGTTGTCACGGCGTGCGTGTCGACATCATCAGGAATCTTGATCGCTCCTTCGTGCTGAAACGTTCAAGAATCGCTCCTCCCTTTTGCGCACTTTCATATTCTTTAATTCACACATTCGACTTCAGCCTCATTCCGCATCGGCACTGAAACCGGTTGCAACTGCTCCTACGCCTTTTCCGCAGTTTGATTCTCACCTTTCTCCTCCGCGTGCCTCTTCAACTCAGATGGAAACAACGCTGTAACTTTTACTTCATCAACCATCGAATTCGCATTCTCGACAAATGCCGACTATTCAGAACACCCTACCTCGCACCATCAACCACGAGACTCTTGACGACGGACGCCTGCTCTTCTGTAGTTTAGTGACATTGCCCATCGGCTCATCGTGCTAAGGCCGGACAACAGTCAATAGTCACTTCAGTCTTTCACCATGGCTGCGCCTACAGTTCCAGCTGTGGACATGATTCCTCAGCTTGAACAAGCTCGTAAACTTGCCCTAGGAGACCCTCAAGTCTACAACCAGGTCCTTCCTGGAATCATCCCTATCATCGGTCCTGCTGCTTCGATCGACGTTCGTCGATGGGGCGCAGATTTTCTCGCTGAAGCCTTTGCAAGTCCTTCCCTTCCAGCCGCCCAGAAAGAGCAACTGTCGGCAGAGGTTCTTCCAACACTAAAGGCCTTTCTCGACAATCCGTCCGAGGACCTTGCGGTGGTCAAGAGCGCAGTTCAAGCAGCTGCAAGTCTATATCCTCTAGTCTTTCGAAGAATGTACGTAAATGATGTTGCGCCTTTGACAAGTGTCGATAACGACTATGCCTCTAACGAATTTGCTCAGTGTTGCACGACCGAACGAAGTGGCACTTTGGCAAGATATCAGTGCCATTAAGTTGAATATCCTGAAGCGCATGGACTCAGCCCCCTCTGCAATTCGTATCTGTTGCATAAAATTCGTCCAAAAGGTGGTACAAGTCGAAACTCCTGGCTTAATTGCAGACCCTCGAGTCAGTACATACCCTCCCTCACTTCCTTCGACTATCAAACTGACCTCGCCTAGCGACCCGACCAAAATGAGACCTCCATTTCCCTCGTACCCCGGAACCACCCTGTGTTACAATTACCAAATCTCGAGGCTGAAGCATCTGCATTGCTGGATAGGTTGCTTAGCGTCTTTCAAGAGAATTCGACGTACGTACAACGTGGTCCTCCGCATGAAGAGAAGACTAACCAGGGTAGTGATCCCATCATTGTCGATGCCACTCTTAACTGTCTCGCGGTTCTGATTCGAACTCGGCCCCCCATATCCAGCAAGATCATCTCCGCTGTACTCGGGTTCAACCCAATGAAGCAAGGAAACTCACCGATGACACCCAAAATCATGGTCATGATCAGGTCCATGGAAAGAACCACGAGAGCATTGTTAAGATGGGTCCTGAGAGCCGCCCCGAATCATCCCATGGAACAGAAGATCCAACAATATCTTATGCGACTACAACAATCTCGGAACGTCGTTTTTGCCGATCCTACCGCCCATAAACGTCCAGCAGAGCCTACAGATGGACTCGATGAAGTCAAGAGACAAAAGCTGATAAGCGGAGTGCACAGCTTTCCTCCCATGCCGCCGCCACCAAATACTTTCGCCCACCTCTTTACCCTCACCGAAGACCCCCATGTCAAACAATTTGATGTCACCCTCTTGCCTGCTGATAGCGTTAGTGACGTGACAGCTGTGCTTTTGCAGTATGTTGATTCGAATGCTCTTGATCTGGCTATTGAAGCCATTCGAGCCAGATATGCGCATTTGCAGAAAGTTCAGCAACCTACTCCAATACCGGATATTCCTATGGCTGGCCCAACCGGTATCGATGACGACGATGATTACGATCCAGAGTTTGTTTCTAGTGGAGATCCTGTCGCGGAGACAGCAACAGAGCAAGCTGTGGAACATCTTGCTCAACCTGCTCTTGACCTTGGCCCCTTTGAACTGCCCAAACCTCCGCCTCTGACCAACGATGAACTTGTCGTGGTTTCTGAGCAGAGCATATCTCATCTATACCAGATCGTTGCGTCTCTCGATAGCGCTGGTCAAATAAGCGCCAAGCAGAAAATGGGTTTCAATCGCTTAGCAGCAAGCACAAATGATAGAGACTCCTGGGTTACGATGCTTGTACGTCTTGCTACACGATCTCCAGCAGGTCTGGAAGACTTTGCCGAGGCTTTGATCGATGACAGTGAGGGGGCGCCTACCGTCAAGCAAGAACTAAGACATTTTGACTCCTCAACCCTTGCGAACCGTATTCGCCAGATGTTGTTCATGTATATCATGGATGATTTCCGCCCACGATTAAACCTTGCCATTTCATGGCTCACTGAGGAGTGGTATGCAGATAAACTTGCTGCAAAGGCTCATCCAGAACTTGCGAGCCTACCGAATTATTCCCGTTGGGTCAACCAAGTGATCGATCGACTACTTCCTTATCTAGATGCAAGAGACAAGAATCTTCTGATACGATTCGTGTCCGAAATCCCTTCAATTGACCGAGATCTTCTGGACAGAATTAAGACTCTGACCAGAGACCCCGAACGCGTCACCATGTGTATTCTGTCGATGCAATATCTATTGATGCTACGCCCGCCTGCTCGAGGCGTGGTGCTGGATACGATGGAGAGTATCTGGCATGAAGGAGATGAACAAGTTAAGAAAGCAGCCGCGAAGGTTCTCACGAAGTGGAGGCCTGGCTTTCTGGAGATAAATACCGCACCGAGACCTGCAGATTGCGCGGGTGATCAACTGAACGGTCAAAACGGAACTGCAACAAATGGTTACAAAAATGAAACTCTGGTGACTTCGAAAGAGCAACCCGTGTCAAGTCCACCGCCACTAGTCAGTGACCCTCGAAAGAGAAACGCCCGACCACCTGTGGTTGCCCCTACCTGATATTGGCTATCAGCCCGCCTCACGGATGCAGAGATCTTTTGACATACAACGACGCGCAACGCTGTGAAATAGTTATGCTTGTACCATACGACACGAGTAACAGGAATGACGAGATTCAAAGCTTCATCTAGCTTCATTTGGCACATGGAATTTGCCATAGCCAGCCATGTTCTTGGTCCGAGCTGGAGTGACCTTTGTACCATATATCATACTACTAGTTTGGTCAGCAAGACAAATAGTTCTGGGCTGGCACAAAGATTTTGCTCGTAGCTCATGGCAGCGTGGCCATAGTCAGCTGGAGCATAAGTCAACGATCTATCAACCAATCTACATCTACCAATGTCGAAGCAGTCCTCGGAGAAAAGACCTTTACGTGTTCGAAGTAGGATAGAAGCTCTTATTACGATGCTATGCAATGTCAACAAGACCAGCATGAATCTACGCAACGCTTTGTGCAACTTGCAGCGTCTCCCTTGTATGCACTCGTCTGACTCGTGTATCCCTTCCACATACATTCTTACCTCCCTCTATCTCGATCCCCCACTTCCGGTGCATTGTTCTTGAAACCCCTGTCTTTGGATTGCCATATGGCTCCAAGCTCAGAGTGGCAGTGTTCAGGTGCACTCGTCGGTAGGACCGGTTGTAGCACCACCTTCACCAACCGTACCACCTCCTTCGAACCCACCACCAAACTCATCAATGACGCTCCTCGGCTTTCGATAGCTGCCCAGACTGCCACTCCTGTTGAATTCGAAGCCCAAGTTGAAGAACTCAGGCCCTCCGACCTTCAACGCTCGTGGATCGTCTGTCCACAGCGGATGCGCCGGCATGCCGATGACACGGACTTTAAGTCCATAGCGTAGGTCTGGCGAGCCTAGGGCTTCTCCGTCGACGCCGAGGATCGAGATTAGATCTGGGACGGAGGAGATAACTTCTTCCGATGGGCTGGTGCTGGTGTCCGTTGCAGATTTGAGGTACGCGGCATACAGGTATTCGTTTTGGAACGGGATGACCAGGTTGCGACTCTCGCGGCCTTGTGTTGATGATGTCGCGCTGTGACTGGGAGATTGGTCGTCGTCTTCATCCGCGGACAGTGGAGCCAGTACGCACCGGCCCATGGTGTAGCCTTTGGACACGTCGCGGGTCACATCGATGATCTTGCCGCTGTATAGTAGCGTCACCGGGGTAATATCGGCCTGTCCAGTAGTTAGATTTCTGGCAGTTGTGAAGGAATGAATATCAAGAGTTCAGCCTCTTAGGGGAGTTGGAGCTTGACTTACGATCGCTTCAATCAGGTCCGTCTTGTTCTGCCGCGCCAGTCGAACGGCTCGGCCGAGATACCAGGATTGAGAAACAGTATTTGGAATGCTGTATTTCTTAATATCCGCTCCTCTTAAAGGAGGTGTCGCCACCGCTGCCGAGTTTCCCATTTCGATGCACAAGCTCCGTACCATCCTCTCGAGGCGACTGCTTGTCTCAGCTTTCTATTTCGTCGTCAGTACGCGGCGAGTATCTTGCTCCTCAAAAGAGCCAGGGAGGAGTGGTGACACCGTCAAGAGTGAAATTTGTGCCCGGTCTTGACTTACCAATACAACAGCCGTGTTTCCCTTGCAGTCTGCAATCACGGCAGGCATGATAGGAGCACCATAGACATAGGTTGTAACATGTTCAATGGTGGGATATGCTCGGCCCATCAAGTCGCAGTCCACCACAGGTTTGTCGAACTTCGCACTGGTAGGGAAGGTCACAACGCCATTCCCTCCACCTATTTCAGCCGCGACGATACCCTGGAAATCGTTGATGTTCAGCATCCCATTCAGCGCGTCGATTGCCGAGAATATGTCACTCCCGGATCCAACTCGCTCGTTACTCACTGACGGAGCACCATACCCTGACCCAAACACACAGAGATCGCCGTCGCCCAAGGATTCTGGCTTGATTACTCTGATCTTGCCCTTGCCTTCTCGGCGCAGAATATCGAGAGTGTACAGTGCCATAAGATAGGGTGACCCGCCGCCTCCTGTGCCCAAAATTCCGGCCCCTGAAGCAATTAGTTCGATGTCGACCGGTGAGATTGTCCAGACTCCGTGCTTGACCTCGGGACGATATGTCGATAGGTTTATGCCCAGTACCGGTTTGGTCAAGTTTCCTCCGTCAACTTCCAGTATCTCGGCCTTTGCAGTCTCCACTACTTCAACTTCTTCGTCCATGACGGCATGGGTTGTGTGTTGGAGGTTGAAAGTCTCTAGGTGTTGATCTCTCACTGCCAGGCTGCCAACAGCCTTGATGACAAATCGGGTTGCTTTGTTGGTAACATATTGGAGAGGGATTTTCCTGACATCAACAATCTGGACGTCTCGTTCATCGGCTCCATTCGCTATAGCAGCCTCAATTGCAGCTCTAGTCACTTTCTGAATGGCGTCTGATTCTCGTACCTCAGCAAGAATCTCAATGACGTCCACCTCGCCAGCGACTTTGGCGATCGCCGCACCGACAGCATTAGCCGAGTCATGATGGGGAGGTCGAAGGACCTCTTGGACTCCCGTCAACGGCTCGCTGACGAGCACCGATCCGCCGCCTACCAGGATGACAGTCACTGGCGCAGCCGACACCTTCATGTTCTCAATTGCCCTTTCGATTTGGCGTCTGATGTCGAGTCTGGCACTCTCTATAAGTTGTTCTGATAGCTGAGCTACCTTGGACGAGTCTCCAATATTCGCTGCCTTGGACGCGACCACGATATCGGTCGAAGTCAGAACATCGCCTCCAAACACCAGCGCATCCGTTGTCAAACGATGTGCCACGGAGTCGGGTCCTACTGAGACTCTATCACCTCCTTCGAGTTGCCTGACTTTACTTCCACCACCAAGTCCGACCGATAGGACTTCTGGCATGGAAAAGGCAGTTCGAATTCCCCCCACTTCGACGAAGTTTGGAGCCTGGCGCGGGAATCCCGACGGTAGAAGGGCGCAGATATCTGTCGTGGTGCCACCGATATCGACAACAAGAACTTGTGAGTCAGACATGCGTGTATCACCGTAGCCAAATCCTTGCAAGTATGCCGCACCCATCAAGCTATTCGTAGGGCCGCTTGCAAAGGTTTTGATGGGTAGTTCAGCGGCAATGGAAGCATCAAGTAGAGTACCATCATTCTGTGTAAGGTACAATGGTGCTGCAAGCTGGAGCTTTGCCATGGCTTGTCGAAAACCATTTACGGTTTTCCTTGCAAACGAAAGTATCGAAGCGTTGAGAATGGTGGCATTCTCCCGGGGCAAGAAATCCAAGCCACCGATAGAATGAGAACAGACAACTGAGATCTGCGGTTGGTATTCTTGCACAAGACTCTTGCACCGTTGCTCATGAAGACCGGCATGGTCGAGGGCCGAGAAGACACCGACGATTGCGATGTGAGATACTCCTGCTTTGGCGACGGCCGCAGCTGCTTGCTTGACTTGTTCAGGATCAAGCGGTTCGATTTCACGTCCGTCAATTTCGAGACCGCCATCAAGATAGAACGAGGGTCCCTCGATGATGTTTCTCAGTGCGTATGGAAAGTCCGAAAAGGGAGGAATCTCGACGGTGTCAGCTGCTTGTCTCTGAATCCAGGAAGAATGGGATAGAAGGCTCCTGGAGTTCTCAAACACACCTTCCTTGTATATGGGCCACAAAGTCGGAAGACTGCTACACGGCTCAATCTTCGAGCATCATTTTCAACAACAGCATTGACAAAATGAGTGGTTCCAATAGCAACATTTAGTATCCGGCTGCGGTCAACCTGTGCTTTCTCGATAACTTGCTCAATTGCCGTGCTTATACCTTCTGTTACATTTGATGTAGTCGATGTCTTGCATGTTGCCAGAACTCCTCTCGTCGGGGTGTCTGTATTGTCGACATCGATGACCGCTGCGTCAGTATTGGTTCCGCCGACGTCGACACCGATCCGATACATGTCCTCAAAAGTGCAGCTATGGCACCTGATATCCCTCACGAATCCTACTCTGGCGCGTCGATCATCAAGCTTTGGTTCCAAAGTGCCGCATATGACTAGGGAACCTTCAATTCATCGTTTGCGTGCGATATGCTGTAGCACGACTATCTATATACGCCTGGGCCGGAATTGGAAGGCGTTCGGCTTGGCGCAGAACGATTCCGTTGTGGGTGGTTTCCTCCTTTGTTAGTTGCATCAGAATCATGGTCTATTGCTGTCAATTAGCACTAAGTAGACGCTGTTGTCGGCCGAAGTAAGCGGATTTGTGCGCATGACAGATCTTAGACATTGATTTGAAACTCCGCATGGAAGAGACTCATTGCAAGTGACAAAACGCTGTTAACGAGCAAAACAAACCCTTAGCGGTCCGTACAGGTAACATCCGGCGACAAAACCCACTTAGTCAGTGATTCAGTGGACCTCTCGGCCGGCTTCAGGGAGTAGATAGGGATCTTGAGATAGGTGACGGCAAATGTAAAATGAATGCGTCTGGCAAAATCTCCCCGTGATTGGAGGAATAAAGTCTCACTTTTGCCTCCGTTCGGGCAAAGCTGATTAGGATAATAGTAGCTCGTTGCTGAAACTGACGAACAACCAAATGGGTAGGTGTTGATATAGGCATCAGCACAAGTTGCTAGACTTTGAGCATTTCAGGCCGGAAATTGAGCCGGAGCTCGACAACTTGTATGTTGCCACGGCACATCATGAATATAGCGCGATCGAGGCGAGCAAGTCATTTCATCTGTGAGACAACCAATCGGTCAGTATCGGCATTCCTCTGGTGCGATCGGATGCATTTCGCTGGCCGTTGTGATGGAAGCAGTGGGAGGTGCCGTCGAAGGCAGGGATTGCATTGCTCCAGACTGCGTTCAGGAAGGTGCAAGGAAGCATGAAAGCCATCAATTTGCAAAAGAACGGAGGTCTTAAGTATCATGTACGCCGCCTGGCGCAATGAGACGCAGGGCCTGAAAAGGGTATACGAAGAGTACAAATGTTACATTGCAGCTCTACCTCTATGCAGTTTGGTTCTGCCTCAAGAACCTAGGACTTGGCTGGAATTGCTGAATCATAGTTACCTAAGTAAGTAGTAACTATCAAGAGCAGGAGTGGTGACATTTGAACCACCAAGGCATAAACTATGCACTGAGACTTTCATGTGCTTGTGCTTCAAGCCACCTGATGAAATGGGAGTAGGCCATCCTGGCAAGTGAACAAGTATTTCGAACCTACACAGGCATGCCACCTATCATGTAACTGGTTAGTTCGGGGACCAACTCCTGCGTTTCGATAGTTCAGTACGTACAAAAAGCACCTGACACCAAACGAATCGCTACTGAAATCCTTCACAAGCGGTATGCGAATACTTGTTGGCCTGCACATTATCAGAGTCATCTAGCCCTCGGCTGTGTTAGGTCTGTCACCCTGATCATTCTACAAGCAGCTGGTTGCATGGAGGACGACCTTCAGACTGAGATAGCCTCTAGATAGCTACATCACTAGGTATGCTTTGAGAATTGCCGAATACTTCGACCCTGTCGGGGTGGGCAGCATTTGAGCATTCGAGACTTCGAGATCGACAAGGATACACTGAAAGCGGAATGAGCTAACTAGAGAGCATTGCATGCACAGTAATTTTCAAGGTTCGCTCAGTGCATGGCACTTATCCGTCGTGCTGTTCAAGGTACATTCGTGGCCATTCACACCGTTCAGCCCCCATTACGACTATTGACCAGTGAACACGCGAGCCTGCAACGCTCTGCCCAGCCTTTAGTATGTGATGCGTCAGCAGAATGCCTATTTAGGGCAGAAGAGCCTTGGTCCGGGGCCACGGGAAGCACGCAGACTACTGTGTAGCTAATCGCTAGTAGTGAGTACTGGCAAGTAATTGTCTCTACTCAAAGTCCTTTCCATACGCTTTTCCGTGAGTCTTTCTCATACCTTCCTGGTAGGACCCTAGCAACTTAATGACAAGGGACGAGGGTTTGTGAGTTCTCGAGGCTCCGTTCCAGCCTCTAGCCTTCTACTTATCTACGTACTGATTTCCGTTTCACCTCGGACTATTCACGCTTGTTTTTACTCCATACTCTGATGTTTCCTCGCCGTAAGCCTCAAGCATCATGTCCTTGAAAGCGCTTATCAAAAAACTCGAAGTACCGCATGATGGCGGCACCATCCCAAATCGATGGGTCAACAACGATATCAAGCCGATTGAAAAGGAGCGGAGGACGTGGAATTTCTGGGCATTCCATAATCTATGTGAGCATGCTGACTGTCTTGGCCGAGTCTAATGTTGAAACTGAGTCAACGTTCCACTAGGGGTCCTGACAAACACCAACATCTCCACATATATGGTGGGGAGCTCGATGATTGCCTTGGGTCTCACGTGGTGGCAGGCGATTATTGCCATCGTCGTCGGTGCCATCATTTCCTTGAGCTTCATCGTCTTCAATTCTCTGCCAGGTGCATATTACCATCTAGGATTCCCGGTGCTCAATCGATATGTTTGGGGAATGTATGGGAGTTCTTTTGTCATATACAATAGAATCCTCTTGTCCCTAGTTTGGTACTCTGTGCAAGCCTGGATTGGCGGGCGCTGTGTCTATGTCTGCCTCGAGGCAATATGGCCGAACTTGGAAGAACGAATCCCAAACCATATCCACGCAACTGGTCTCACCACCGCAACCTTTATGACATACGTTATCTTTTCCGTCATCTCGCTGCCGTTGATCTGGATCCGGCCTCATAAGTTGAAGAAGCTGTTATGGGTCGGCGTTGTTAGCATCTTCGTCTTCTTTTTTGTGGTCCTGGTTTGGTCTCTTGCAACTATGGAAGGCTTCGGCAGCATCATCACCAGCGATCCAGACACTCAGGACAGATCTATCGGTTGGTCTATCTGCTATGCGATCATCAGTGCCATCGGAGGAATCTCGGCTGGTATCCTCAACCAGGCCGACTATGCTCGATTTGCGCGAAAGCCTAGAAATGCATGGTATGGTCAGATCGCTGCCGCCGCCCCTTATTCTATCATCAGTTCCGTGATAGGCATTCTAGTCACAGCAGCAACACAAAGACGCTACGGTGCTCCAATCTGGAGCTTGCCCGATCTAATGATAGCGATGATGCATCAAGGGGGATCTCGCTCACGAGCCGCTGGATTCTTCGCTGGTGTGGCCATGATCATCTCTCAGTGGGGAATCAACATTCCAGGAAATGCACTGTCTGGTGGCTTTGATCTTGCGGCAACATTCCCAACTTTTATCAATATCCGACGAGGTGCTTATATCACCGCACTTGTTTCTTCAGTGGTCAACCCCTGGCAACTACTTGCGACGGCATCGACCTTTCTTCAAGTCTTGTCTAGCTATTCTGTCTTCCTCGGACCCATGATTGGGCTCATGATCTCTTCTTATTATGTTATAAACCAGCAAAAGATCAAGGTCGACGACTTGTACATCGGCGACAAAACAAGCATATACTGGTACACATATGGGATCAATTGGCGCGCTCCAGTTGCGGTAAGTACATGCTCTTCTCCCGCACACTTTTGTTTTCTGCTGACTGATGATCTTGACAGTGGGTCATGGGCGTCTGGCCATCCATGCCAGGTTTTGTTGCCGCAGTCAACACGAATGTCAAAGTTCCTATCGGGTGGACTCGACTATATTACATTAGCTTTCTGGTCGGGACAGCCATCTCTGCCCTCACCTTCACAGCTCTCCACCGATTCTTCCCCGCCCCGGGGGTCAAGGATTATGTCCTCCAGGCACCGCCACGAAGAGAGCTTCAGGCCACGTACACGGCCAAATGGGATGGTGATGAAATTACCCAATACTTCGACCGGCCCAAGGACGACCAGACGGTTATCGAGCAGTTCCCTCGAGCAATTTGAGTGGATTCTGATCAAGTACAGGCAGACTTGTTATGATGCAAAGTCTTGTTAGCAATGGAGAACATGGGGATACAGTCTTTTCAAACCACGGTTGGATTTAGGTTGACGGTGGGGCATATCAGGACATCACATAATTCGCTTTTATTGTACTACAGATGGAGAGACTTCAGTCGCCAATCATATTTCGCAGAACAAGATGAATGAGTCAAAGTCATCACAAACGAATACTGCGCCACCGCATCTGGATCCTGAAGCACTCCATCCGTATGAGAACATGAGCTGCCTATTTTGGCAGGGGTTCATTGTGGACCTGCTTGCTAGCAGAACAGACGATTAAACAGTGCTGGCTGAGGGTCGTGGCTGCAATTCAGGAGCCGATGCTAGCCCACAACGAGGGATCTTCTATGGCTCAGTGTTGGGAGCGACCGTGGTTGACCACTCAAACCTCACTACCGCTCATGGATCTTTCTATCGGGTCTCTATCATTTTCCTATCACGAAGTATGGTCTTGGATTTCCTGCCCCAACACTTTTTCATAAGCATGAAGGAGTAGACCTACGTCTAGAGTATAAGTTCTCATCAGATTCTCAAATGCTTCGTTTTTCTCCTTCCGCCTTCTTCACACCAAAGATTCATTATCATTCTTGATATCAAATCCAAACATTTCTCACTATCACTCAAACAACTCTTACCCAGACATTTATCACTCAAACCACTCGTACTTCAACAACTTTCACTCAACAACTCTTACTCCGAAAGCTATAAATCAACGACATACCTCCTCTTTCATCATGAAGTCATCATCTCATCAAACTCAACCTGTGTCCACTCTCAACTCAAACTCCGACCACGTTAGCGACGATTACATCGGATGGGTTCGCTGGGGCGCTACTTATCGAGTACCCATCGACATCCCCCGGCCTCCTATCAAACCACAACAACACTCTTCAATCAAAACCAAATATGTTCCCCCTCGAGATTCAGCCTTAAATGTTCCTGGGGACGAATACATAGGCTGGGTTGATTGGACACCAGAACAACGAGAAAGCAGAATGCGCAATCCGCCTTGCAAATGCACCTGTGGGCGTCAATCTCAATTTACTGAATTCGAACTACTCAAAGAACAATCTATTACAACCGACGAGAAAGCTATTGCTGTCGGCAAGGAATCTATTTCAATCCCTATCTCGGCCGATGGAACAACGGAACGAAGACAGAAATGCGGGAAGTGCAAGAAGTGCAAAAGTGCGAAATCCAGAGAAAGCCAAGGGCACGACACTTCAGCTCAATCAACACTACAAGACAATTCCATCATTCAATCAACAAAAACAAGCAAGCACAACAAGACTGCCAACTCGAAATCGAAGTCGAAATCACAACACAGACAAAGCAAAGAGTCCGCATCACAGAGCAAACAAGTCAAACCTAAGAAGCACTGGTGGCAAAAGGTGCTGTGAACTGTTGAGGATGACTACTCCGACTTGGAACCTATGCAATTACTCAAGCGTTTTTCGGGACGATTCTGAAAGTCCTCGTGGTCAAACTCACTTGAAATCATTATTAGATCTTGTCACCGTGGAGGAGGTGGAGGAGCACAGGTGATCAAATTGTAGATATAAATTACATCTTTACCAGAAAACTCAACAATCGAGGAGTATATCCATCACATCTTTCTGTTCTACATTTCTTGGCCTGAAATATCACGCCCCTCTCACTATGACATCGATAGAGACAATCTTTCGGCATGGAAAAAGCATCATCGCCTTTACTTCGTGGATGAACCTAGAGCCATATTTCGTCTCACTTGTGCTACTTTTGCTACTTTTGCTACTTATCACTGACAAGACTACAAATCTACAACACAACTTATGCCAATCTGCTGCTTCCAAACTTCACGTCTTCCCTGTCCATTTTCATTACATAGCATCGAGAGTTGCATAAGACAAGTCCCTTCAATCGGAAGCATCGTGCATGTAACACCCACCATGGATTTGCTGATGTTTGTGGCCATCCTGGAACAAGTTCTCCTTTTCTGCTGGGGATGCATGGTAGTCAAATAGAGTCACAGTGATGTTGCCTTAAGTTTGAACTATAAAATTCTTGCCGATCCATAATCTGCTTCAAGCCTTGCGTTTCTAAAACTTTAACTCTTCAACAAATAGTTTTCTGCTTCATGGTTGACGAGCCATAAAATTTGATATGTTCTCACTTTTCCCTTTCCCGACATTCTAAAAATATGACCATATCACAAGTTCAAACCCAGTGCTGATTTTACACTCCACCAAAACTGCTTTGGTTTGAAGTAGAAGTTGACAATTATCGTCCTTACATAGCCCGAAACATTCAAGCCGAACAGCGCAAAATAACACGACGTCTCGATCTAGCATCACGTCGCCCAGGTGCCCGGTTTTTCTATCATGGCGATCGGCGAGACATCACTGCAAACGCTCCTCTCGAGCCTGACACTCAGCGTGTCACCGACGACATTCGTCTGGATAAGTCTGCCAACACCCCACTCTCCACTGCCCACATCCACATCCGCATCAACATCCTCATCCCCACCGGATCCTAACCCCATGCCAACCCTGGACCAAATCCCAATCCCCGCGTCGGAAGTCCAAATGGTATTCCACGAACCGGGCCCCCGCAACACAACGACCCTAATCACCTCTCTGGCCACGGCCGAGCAATACGGCCTGCCGTACCAGTACCGCTGCCGGATGATCACGTGCGCCGTGCACTCGAGTCTCGACGCCGTGGGGTTCCTGGCTGTTTTGACGACCAGTCTGGCTGCGGCTGGCGTCAGTTGTAACCCTGTCAGTGCGTACTTTCATGATCATTTGTTTGTCGAGGATGGGAAGGTCGATCTGGCGGTCGACGTTTTAAGGCGCGTTGTGAGCGAGGCGAGAGCCGTGGAGGGGCAACGGGAGGACGAGCGGGAACGACAAGGTGTTGCTGCTGATTGAGGAGTACGAGAAGCGAAGTTTGGAAGGGGATCAGAGCTAGGAGGAATGGATGCCTGGCTACAACTGCTTTGGTAAGAAGCAGAGACTTTGTATCAGCTATGGGTTCATGTTGAGTAGTTTATAAATTTTATGCTACAGTTGTTGTCATTGATATCTTGTTCATTACATTTGTCAGTGTGCTCCATCTCTATCATGACTATCTGAGGTTCGGTCGATAGCGGTCATAGCTGTCTAGGATATGTTACAGTTCCCACCGCGGTAAATGTAAAATCCGGCATCTCATAGTCCATCATGACAAAGCTAGGTCTTTCCTTTTCATGAGTTTGCGTAATCATCAAATTCTCCGGTAAAGAACATCAGTGGCCCCAATCTAACATGGGGCATCAAACGATTTGAGACGCGTGCAAGAATTCCAAATCATTCGCTTTGACGTTGATATCTTGACCATCCTCACAGCGATACTTTTGGACAATGAATCCGCGTAGAGTGTTCTCCCATAGCTCGGTTGTGCTCAACAGCTCGAAGTCAACGTATTCAGACGTACCAGTAGAAATGTAGATGTCTTCCGCGGCCAAACCTTCCACGCGGTGTTTGAAAGACACCAGGTCTTTCATGAGCACGACATTACTGCACAAGGTGAACGTTGAAGCATCTTTGGGAATTGTTTCTAGTGGAAGTTTGCTGGATTTTGTCCGATAGAGTGATGTTGGTCGAGACTTTTTCCTCGACCGTATGAGGCAAGCTCTTGGATCATCAGAGAGGATGAAAGACGATACCGGAGGCGGATCTGCTTGGTCGGGGCTATTTTTAGTGTCATCATGCATTACCTCAGTCTCGATGCCACCATCGTCTGTGAACAGACCTGCGTCAGAATGCAATGAACCCCGCGCCATTGCTTGCTGAGAGCTATTGGTAGAATTAAGACGCGGCTGGCTTGAAGAGACAGGATGTGGCTGACTGAATCGAACCATGAAGTCTTCCTGATCTGGTGAGCCCTGGCTTACACGTGTCAAGTGCAAGTCGTGGCTCTCCATCCTAACGTTATTGCTAGCACTTCTGTTCATGCCTTTTGATTTCAGGACCTCAGCTATCGGCTTCGGTGGGCGTTTGCCAGTCAGCCGACGTTGGTAAGCTATAGCCACCTTTTTCCTGTGCTCGAAATCCATAATTTCTTGCAATTCCGCATGATTTGCCACGGAAAGTTCCTTGGAATCCAATGATAAGTGCCGCTGCGACAAACAGTCTTGAACCCTCGAGGGTCTCGACAACGATGTTGCTTCGTGTTGAATTGATTGGTCATTAGGCCTCCTGACTTCGTCATTCGTGAGGGACCGAGGATTCGAAGGTGATTTAAAAGGTGTCCTGAAGGGTTTCTGACCGGGACCCCAGTGTATGGTTGAAGGCACACCTCCCACCAGTGTGGCTGAAGAAGGCTGGACATATATTTGCTGTGGAGAGGAGTCTTGAACATCCGGACCAACATCCGACTCGCCACAGAAGTTCGTTTTCATCACGCCTCGGGCTTTTGTTGAACGAGTCGCCGTTTCAGGTGTCGGCCATGTTCGTGAGATTCTCCTTTGTGAGGAGGATTGGGAGTTCGACCCATCAGAATGCCAGGAGTTCGGTGTTCTTACTTCGACACTATTGGCATCCTTCGCCCTCCGTGGCATAGGTGCGCCAGCATTCTGGTAATGTATAGAACTCCCTGGAGAAGTGATAGGGGATACTAGTTGTGCCAATTGAGCATTCAGTGCTTCGTGAGAAGATGATTTGGACCGAGAGGGTTGGCCACTATGGTTACCATTGACATCCGATGTACGATCTGCATGATGGTCAGTGGACATCCTCGCCTCGTGCGAGTCCATCCTCGTCGGCAGAATTTTAGCATTCATAGCGGCTATCGTGAAGGGATTGTAAGGAGGTTGGTGCAGGTCGTGGACGTTGTCGATCTTCATCGATTCTACCCTATCGTCCTGAGTCATCTGCGTTGCAGATCGAAGATCTCTGGCCTCTGGAACGACATTGAAGGGCTCGCGCTCTTCAATTACGAGGATTGAGGGTCTCTCTGTGTCAGAGCTGGTATTGTCAAGATTGGCAATGCTGTCCTTCGGGCTACCATACACTCGCTCGAAGAGATCCTCTACCAACTTCAGCAGTGTTTTGGGTCGAAAGAATAGAACCTCGTCCTTTGCCGGTTCAATGTTGACATCATAACTTTCCGGAGGGCAACGAATTCGCATACTGATGAATGGGCGTGACGGAAGTGAGCTACCCGTTGAGCTGAAACAAGCTTGACAAAATAGCTTATATTTCTTGACAATCTCCTTAATTGTAGTACGGTCTGCTGCCACTGGCCGCCCGTCGATGGAGATGTAGTGATTGAAATTGCGCAGGTTTAAGGGATCTTCACGTGTTAGCAACACCGCCTGATTCTGCAGAAATAAGCATACGAACCTATGCTCGATGATATAAGCAAAGCTTCAATGTCCCATCCCGACTCGGTTTCGCCATCGGCTTCGGCCGCAGTCATGGACTGAGCAGTGCAGAGGGCTGCTACATCTTTTCCAACTATTTTCGCCGCAATCTCTTCAAAAGAGTCTTTCTTGCTCGGGCATAGGTCCAGTTGTATTGGTCGCTTTTCGCCTTTAAGATTTTCAAAGAGAACCTGATCTGTGGCCGGGCAAAAGCATAGGTCATTAGCAAGGCTTTGATCGCCTGTAGTGTTCGGCTAGCATTTTTCAAAACTGTTTGCTTTCTGACTGGTACGTTTTGCAGAAACTTTTCGACTCGAAGAGTTGTTCCAACTGGATGAGATGCTGATGCCGAACTACGTAGTGTGGTTACGATGAGTAGTTAGAGAAGGGCCAGCGTGACACCTACCTTAGCATCCCGGAAGCTCCAAAGATGAGCATAGTGCCCACCATTTCGCCATCGACCCTGGTGGTGACGGTAACAGCCTTGCTCAATTCAGCGACGCTCGAAAGAGCCTCGCCCCGGAATCCGAGAAAGGTACCGCCAAGGCGGTTCAGGTCATCGAGTGATCGAATCTTAGATGTGCAACCACGTTTGCAGAGAAGTTGTCTGTCCTGCAACCCGATACCTGTGCCATTATCTCTGACTTGGATGATATCAAGAGTATTTGGTGAAATCTCAACATTGACGGTTGTTGCACGTGCGTCCAGTGCATTGTCGACGAGCTCTTTCACAACTGACCTGGCATCACTAAGGACTAATGTTGAGCTGATTGCCCGCGATGTGCTCTCTGGGAGAGGCTCGATCGGCATTTTAAGGCCATGGATAGAATGGGCGTCGGTTTGTCATGTTGGCAGATCCATCAAGAAAAATGAATTGAGGTTCTGAAGCCAACGGGTAGCAGTCGTTAACGCGTCCGTGTGCATACGCGTGCCTTCCGTTAACATGCACAATTCTCGGCAAAACCACGGCTGAATTATCAACGTCGTCCTTCTTCCAGGCTGACGAAACATGAATTCGATTTTCTACACGTCAACCGATAACTACCAGCCAAAGAAAGGGACTGTCGATGTCCAAGATGGGAGCAACAAGAATCCGGTAGGCTGTAGTCTTCACGAGAAGAACCGCTGTATCCCGTTCTATCTTGGGGTCTAGGTGGCGGTTAGCGTTGAGAGATGGATTCTGCCATCCTGTCAAGATATGCTGTCCCCACCGTTTCCCTCCTTATCGCAATTCTGTCATATGCTTCACAGCTATTATTCCACTATATCGACCCTGGTCCTTTGGACTTTCGGCAGAGACTTATTTTCAACTTACTGGTAGCTGCACTCTGGGTGTCGTACGGACGAGCTTGCACAACCAATCCGGGAAAAGTCCCGAAAGACTGGCAGCCGGACACAGTATCTCTTTCCAAAACGTCTGCCAAAGAATCATTGTCAAGACAGAGATATTGTCGAAAATGTGATGCTGTTAAGCCTCCTAGATCGCATCATTGCAAGGTCTGCAAAAGGTTTGTTGCCTACGCTCCAACACTTCATGGCTGACCGCTGTTGTGCGTAGATGCATTCCGAAAATGGATCACCACTGCCCGTGGACGTCAAACTGTGTCTCACACTTTACCTTTCCACATTTCATGCGATTTCTTTGGTACGCCGTGACCGCCATGACCTACCTTGAATACTTTCTCTTTCTACGAGCTCAGGTCATTTGGCACAATCGTCATCTCCCGAGTGTAAGATATCTTCAAATTCACTCAAAGAAAGCTGCTGACGCAATATTCAGTATCTTGGCCCGTCTGTAACCCAATTAATCTTTCTCTTGATGCTGCTCTTCCTCAATTCCATGACGCTTTTCTTGGTATCGATTACATTTTTTCGAACCGTTTGGGGTCTTGGAGGCAATGTCACAACGATCGAAAGCTGGGAAATCGAACGCCATGAGCAGCTTCTCCGTCGCGCCCGCGTGCTCGGAGGCTATTTAGACGGTCCTGATGGGATCAGAGTTCGGATCGTGAGACAAGAATTTCCCTACGATATCGGCATCTGGTCCAACATTGTCCAGGGAATGGGGACCAGGAATTTTGTAGCGTGGTTCTGGCCATTCTCTGCTACGCCTCTTACAAGTGGACTCTCATTCGAAGAGAATGGGTTTGAAGATCAGGGAACATCTTGGCCGCCACCTGATCCTGATAGAATGCCGCGGATTGAGCGCATTAACATGGAGGAAGATCCTTTTACGCACCCAGACGCGAATCTATCACCCGAACAAGAGCTTCAAGCCTTCAAACGTCGACAGCACGACGACTTCCAAACGCGATCGAGCTATTACGGTATCCAACGCCGCCGACCATTTCATGAGCGATATGATCCAGATATTGGCAATCAGTCCAATGAGGATGACTATGAACGAAGTCCAGACGACGTTGGGCTGGGTGAAGAAGGCTGGCGAGACACTGGAGGCAATGCTCTCAAAGACTTCGGTGTCGATGTGGATGTTGAGTTTTATGATGAAGACGACGTGCCTATTGCTCAATTGTTGAAACGACGAAAAGAATTGCCGTTGGATCACGACACTCGGAGATAAGGGAATCGAAGAATCTTGAACTAAACCAAATGCACAAAGCCATATGCAAGAGATCATACGAGCCATACAAGGCTGGGCTCAAATCTACTAAACAACAGGCTTGATTGTCTCTCCGCATGGTCACAAGGCTTCGAGATAGTGGTCCCAAGTCCGCAAGGCTTGAATGTATCGGGTAGTCGGGCCTTGTGCATATTTAGGCCGTGGGGGCATGGCTTGGGGCTGAGGGGTGAAAGCCGAACCCCACGCCTGCCATTCTACTGGTAAGTTGGTGATAAGCTGAGGCATGATTCGCTCAGGCCAAGGAGTACGTTGACAGTGGCGCGCAATCATCACTCAACATTCCGGGTCACTGCCGCCACCATGAGTTGCCTGCTCCCATGACTTAAGGACCTTGTCGACTTCATGAGCCATGTGCACGTCTTCTGTCCACTATGTCTAACATTGTTCCTGAACCTTCTCCAACAGACGTGGGATTTTGCGGAGATGTGCATGGGGAGATTTGGGGCGAATGAACATCACGGAAAGTTGTTTGCGACTTACCAACACCTGAACAACCACACAAGCTGGGGTGAAACCATGAGGTGGTGACAACATGCGACTTTCTTAACACGATGGATACAAACTCCTGATCGATCGAAAGACCCGTCTGAACGCCAAATTTCAACCGCGAAGGGCAAAGAGGAAATGGGGAATGCATAAAGTTCAGCTCGATCCTCGGGCGTCGACCCTTTGGCCTGCCTATTCTTTCCTAAAGAGAAACCGGAACACGTTGCCCTGGGTCGGTGAGGTCGGGCTTCCTCCGACACCCGATGCAACCCCACGCCTCCACAGTTCTTGCGGGGCACAACCACCTGAACAGGGAGTGTTTCTGATTATCGATGGTTTGCTATTGAAATTCCTGTCACCTGTGACGGTAGACAGAGAACCGGCACGTAGACCGGCGAGGGTCACACGCCTTCTTATATATCGCGCACGCCGCTGTCTTTTAAATTCCCAATATATCTCTCCTCAAGAATTGACCGCTCAGATACAAAAAGTATTTTTCAGCCGCAAGGAAATTGCCCGGCGTCGTATTCGTCTCCTAGAGATATTGCCACACCCTACGTCATATATCTTTGAACTGATTTGTTCCCCCAAAATGAATGGACATCATCCCACCCGGCCCTTAGGACCGGGCATCAATGTGCCGTTGGTAGCATTCTTCAAACCCGACAGCGAAGACGTCGACGTCGAGGCCACTGCGAAGCATGCCGTTAGGTTGGCCAAAGCTGGTCTCACGGCCGTCACCACTCAGGGTTCAAATGGTGAAGCAGTCCATCTCACCAAAGAAGAACGGATCCTAGTGACAAGCACTGTCCGACAAGCACTCGATGAAGCCGGTTTCCCAGACTTCCCAATCGTCGTTGGGACCGCCGCTCAATCAGTGCGCGAGACGATTGAATTCTGTCGCGATGCGTACCGGGCGGGTGGAGATTATGCCCTTATCCTGCCTCCTTCCTACTACAAGTCGGCTTATACTCAACAATCTTTGATCGACTTCTTCAGAGATGTTGCCAATGAGTCACCTATCCCAATCCTCATATACAATTATCCTGGTGCTGTCGCTGGCGTTGATCTCGACTCGGACACAATCATCACGCTAGCAAAACACCCCAAGATTGTCGGGTGCAAGTTGACCTGTGGAAATACAGGCAAACTTAACCGAATCGCACACGCTGTGAACGCAGCCACACCCTTCGCGGAGAACTCGGGGTGGTTGGCGCTGGGCGGCTCCGCCGACTTTACGCTCCAGACCTTGATCGCCGGAGGTTCTGGTATCATCACTGGATTGGGCAACATCGTCCCCAAGGCTTGTGTCAAGGTGTATAACTTATATGCCCAAGGCAAGGTCGAAGAGGCGCAAAAGCTTCAAGCCATCGTTGCTCGAGGCGACTGGGCTGTCATCACTGGCGGTGTCACCGGAACGAAGAGTGGGCTCGAGTCCTATTTCGGATACGGAGGTTATGCTAGGCGACCACTCCCCAGGCCCAGCAAAGAGGATGTTGCTAAGTACGAGCATCTGCTGAAGGAGGTGATTGAGCTGGAGAATTCTTTGTGAACATCTCTCAAGTTCACTTGTACGTTCATGGGTGGTTTTTTCCTTTTTCATATACAATCAAGCGGCAACGGTGATGAATGGGAGGCTACATTGTCAAATCGCGTTCTTGAAGAGCTCTGTAAATGTAGAGCATTCCAAAAGTCAGGCAAATGGTTGTCGCGACGAAGCCAAAGCCACTATTTGCGGGTGATTGAGCGAGCGACATCCAGTGGCACGATGACAGGAAGAATTGACAGACAGTAGTCATAATTTACTCTACATGAAGCAATGAAATTTTCAAAAAACATAACCGGTTAGGAATTACATTTGAGACTCATCTCAGTCTCACCTATGAACTGCGTGCCTCGGTGCGTTGGAATTCTATCCCGTTCACCGGTTCATTGGAGGAGGCAGATCCTCGCAAATCCTGTTTTGCATTCATCCGAAAGTAATCAAGATGGACGCCACGATTCGATTACACGTGCGACCCCAGAAGTGGTGACGGCATGCATCAAGGGTTCGAAGATGGAGGAAACCTAGACATAATCTTCTCTTCCTTTTACCCCTCGATGCCGTCGACGATACGACTCGACGGCCAATGCCATTAAAAAGCTAAATCACAGGCCGCCCTGCACGTACAGGAATTCTCTAAGTAACCTAACTTAGGTTCGCTTGTCCTATCAGCTAGTTTCGGACGTGCAGACGATCTATTCCCAATCTCCACCGACTTTCAGCCTGTTCGTAACTCGATCCTCTTGGACCCGATAACTTTCCAAGCGGCGGTCAGCTTTATGCAAGAGCCGCAGCTCAAACGATATCCTCGATCCGCAGTCAGGCAGCTCCATTGGGTTGGGCAAATGCACATCCAACCTGCAACCGAGTTCGTGCTCGCCTTGAAATGCCAACGCACAGCTTAACAAACAACGCATTAGGCCTTGGGTTTTCTCATCTTGCACCAATTCCCATCGCCCAAATGTTGCCTTGGAGCCACCGGTTTCCGCGGCGTGAAGTCTCAATGGCCCGCAGGCCAAAACTGCCTTGCTTATTTTACCAGCCACGGTATTTTCTTCCATTGGCCTCGACGCTGCCAAATCGAAATTAGGCGACATCGCCGTGTTGTCATGTGAGTTTTGATCGGTCCAGAGGCAGCCGCCTTCGTGTAGGCACGGAATTGTCATACGACAATGAGCTTGGCCCGAGACAGCACCTCACCGCCGCCCGTTGGCGTTGGTATTTATCTGCTGAAAAGCCATCAGCTATCGTGTTTTTCACTTCCACCTGAGCTACGATTCGTTTTGTTCTTTTGTTTTCGTTTCTACCTATCTCATTCCTGAAAAGTCGACTGCGTGCTTGTTATAATGCTGGGAGATTGCATGGGTTTGGGCTGCTAAAACTTTTCCACAACAGCGAAAAGCCTCTCAAATCGGCCATGAATCATTGTACAAACACATCGCCACCTGTATACTGATTTGAGAGTTTTTTTCGTTGGAAATGGCAAAGCACAACGGCGGGGACGGTACGTGGTGCTATATCATTCTTCCTCACCGTTCTGATCATCGGCCCCAAACAGGTATTGCTCATGGAGACCACGAGCATGATTCAATAACATCAGTCACCGATTGCATTCTGGGACTACGATCAAAGATCGATGACAAGGATCTTCCCGGCTTCACATCCCTGATAGATGACTGGTTCAGCCCGGAAGTCAACGTTGATGAGGAGCACTTCGTACAAAGGTTTCTCAGAGTTTTCAAACAGTCCGACAAAGACTTCACCTACGAGAAGATTGTTGCAGATTACGATGACGAAGTCCAGGGTATTGTCAACGACTTCGTTGATGGGAAGATCAGTGCACAGGCTGCCGCGGAACGATACTCGCCCGTCACCTCAGCAAAGGTTCCAAAGGGTGTGATTCAGAATCGTGGTCTGGCCAGTATAGCTCCTCCGGAAAGAGACATCCTCCAAGAGCACGTTGGTCTGCTCAGGGCACTTCCTAGCGCCATACCCTCCTTCATCAACAGGTTGATCGGCAAAATTGCTCCTTCATTCAAGGATCCAAAGGAATATCTGTATATTCCTTCATTCAAAAACTTGGAATTCAAAAACCATGGACGTACTGTCAGGAATACGCCTGCTATTACTTGTGTGCCTAAAACCGCGCAAGAAATTGTTGAGATCGTTAAATATGCAAAAGCAAAGAACATGGGAGTTCGAGTGTCCGGTTTTCGTAAGAGATTCCTCTTTTCCATTATTCCATTTTTAGTTTTGCCCTCCATACTTATATCTCGCAGGTCACTCCTGGTCTCCTGTCTTCGGTCGATCAAGGACATTAAACGGTAAGAACAACGGCGACATTTTGATATCGACTCTTGGACTCATCGACGCGTCCATTCTACCCAATTTCACTTCCTTGCCGACAGATCTTTTCCAGCCCGAGGCTAAAGACCTGAACTCGATCATTTTCGTCGACCATAACTACGTCAAAGGCCCGCAATTAACCGACGGGAAAAGATATGTTCGTGTTGGTACTTCCACGACGAATGAGCAGTTGAGGCGGTGGTGTATTAACACGGGCAAAGTGACTTTGCCCTGTCAGATCATTGAGGTGGAGATCACAATGGGTGGCAGTAATGCGACAATCTGGTAAGAAAAGCCCGGTCACTGGTGTCCTTGACCTCTTCTCCGAGCACAGTACTTACATTGCTTTTGTCAGCCATGGCGCGGGAATCAACAATCCGACACTGAGTGATCTCGTACGAGCTATCGAATATGTGGACGCAAACGGAGTACTACGCAAGATCGACTCATCGACGCCCACAACTCTGCGAGCCGCCGCGGGCTGTTTCGGTCTGATCGGAGTCGTGACACATCTGGTGCTGGAGTTCGACAAACTGGCGTGCGCATTGATGAAGCCTCGAAAGGTCCCCGTCATCGAAGCCATTCCACCACCTCCAGAACTCAAGCTCTCAGATATCCCTCCACCTCTTCGACCTAAGCAACCACTGACAGCCGCGCGAATGGCGGAGATCCAACGAGATTTCGAAACCCGGGCCATTACACACTTCTATTCAGAATGGTTTTGGTTCCCGTACTCCAGCTCGGCATGGGTCAATACATGGGAGAAGACGGACGACACAAGCAACGTGGTCACTTATCCGAGCAACGTCAAGACTGTGCTGCAGGTTTTTGGCACCATCATGATGAACATTGCGCAAAATGCGACGATCCTGTTGAACATTACACAAAAGCTACCCGAAACCCAGACCAAACTCTTGACTTGGTTGGCGATGAAGAACCTGGACGACGTGGGACCGAATGGAGCTCCGATCAAAGCCTGGATCCCTGATGCGTTGCATTTTCAACGAGGCGTCCAAAACATCCGCGTCCGCGATCTAGAGGTCGAATTCCCACTCCAGCCCAAGGTCAACACCGTCCAAGCCAACGGCAGCGCTACTCCAGACAACGCTACCACTACCCAACCATCTTCCTCACTCAGCACTCGAAGCACCCAGACCATTGACCTGACAGTCGTGCAACGAGCATGGTGGGACGCGATTCTGGCATGCTACGCATCAATCCAAAGCTCTCCACAGCGTATGCCGCTCGAAATGCGCATCATGTCCGACTCACAGGTAACACTGGCCCCTCAACGTGGCCACGCCCTGGGAACATGCGCCATCGAAATCCTCACGCTGCACAACGTAGCAGACATCTGGCCGGCATACGCCCAAAAGGTCCTCGACAAATGGTCTTCATACCGCGACGCTAACGGTGCGTTGATTCCCGTGCGTCCACACTGGGCCAAGGAATGGTATGGATACAAATACCGCGGCAAACCGTGGGAAGAGGTCTTACGTTCCGAGGACGCGGACAATGGCGGGTTCCGCGACGAGATCCGCGAGTGGCAGGGCGAGGTCGTCAAGTTGGCTGCCCGAGATGGTTGGAAGATCGAAAGTGCGAGGAAGAGATTCGGCAATGAGGCTCTGGACCGTATGTTCTGGACCGGCGTGGAGCGATTTGATGGTCCAGCGGCTACTGCTGGTGCCACTGCAACTACAGGTATTCGTCCTGCTGCTGTAGCGGCGAAGTCAGTGTCTGCCGCCAAATCAGCTGTCGCTTCGGCGACCAATGGCTCCTCAAACAACGGCGTCAAAAGCAATGGCGCCACAATGAATGGGACCGTTCCTGGAAGCGCAGTGGGTACGAACGGGAAGAACAAGAATGACGAACCGAAGAAAAAGAAGGAAAAGCCGCTGAAGAAGATCCTGGCGAAACTGAAGAAAGCTCTGGACTGAGCTTGGGCTTCTTGGGACGGGTAAAAGACCTTCATGACTCGACACGATAAGCGAACACGTCTCTGTTCCGACATGACTTTGATGATTTGACGGCATAATGGGCCCCATGATTGCATGGGATCTGGACCATGAGAACGACGGCTATGATTTGTTTTTGATATGATGGACGCGATGACGACCTCCGATATGTGCATGTGTGCCATGCCGACGGGTGACGAGATCGAACGACGTTTTCTCTCGGATGTGATATGACTATTCTTGTTCAGGCATTTCAACTCTACGAATCCCCTTCCTTTGTGTCATGATATGCAACAAAAGACGATGTTACATCTGCATGATAATGATGTTATGAATTTAAGAGTTATTGGATTATATTGGCAACATGTCAGGCGAGCGGGATCTTTCGTGATATTCATTTGTCGTTTGGAAAGACAGACTTAGGATCTATTTCTATTGTAAGCACTACAATGATACAAACTTGTCATGCGAGGAACAAGAAAGACTCTAATCACTGTGATGCGACAAAGTGGACATTCTCTGCGGGAGACGCCCCAACGGCACTTCAGCCACGCGAGGCATCTGGCTCTGTAGAAACATCTCGGCTGTTCCGATCGATACAAAATCGTTTGTTGAATAGAAATCTAATAGGGTCTGCCATTTCTCAGTCGAGCGGTGGAACATACCAAGCTCTAACGTAGCCGGAAATCTATATATTTCTGCCCCGGGCCGATAACTTTCATCGATCTCTGTCGGGAACCAACGACAAACCACCTCCATCCATCTCCACCCAGAGTATCCAAACCCCTGCCCCTTTCCGATCTAATCTCAATAACCTCTACTCCTCTGCACAAGATTAAACAACTTCTCCCCTCTCTCATGGCGTTCCCAATTCGTGATCCACAAGTCATACGCGCGCTGGAAGTACTCGACGCCCGAAGAGCTGATATGCGGCGTGATGATGACGTTCTTGGCGTCCCACAGCGGACTGTCTTTGGGCAAGGGTTCAGGATCTGCGACGTCCAGCGCGGCGCCGGACAAGGTGTCGTCGTTGAGGGCGTCGATGAGCGCGGCCTGGTCGATGATCGGACCGCGCGCGATGTTGATGACGAATGCGCCTTTGGACCCGGCTTTGCGCGTGCCCGAGCCGGCAGCGGCGTCGGTCGAGCCCGGTTTCGGCGCGCCCAGGAGTGCGAATTCCTCCTTGCCGAATAGATGGCGTGTCGCGGCTGTCAGGGGCAGAGCGATCAGAAGCGCGTCCAGTCCCGAGCTGAGGAACGTGTGTAGAGATTCTTTGGTTTTGCCGCTGTACCACGCCGTCGGGATCGTGCCGTCCGGGTCGCCTGTGCCCGGCACCCAGTAGCCTTCGTCCTTGCGCGATTCTGGCGTCGGTCGAGGGCTGGCGGTGTATGCGTGGATGGATGCCCCGAGCGCGGAGAAGACGCGGGCGGCTTTGGCGATGGAGGTCACAGTTAGATTCATGTAAATGAGTGATGATTTACTGGCTTTGTGCACTTCGCCTTGCCTCGAAAAGGCCATTTTTCTGTGAAGAGAAACGGGGGATAATCTCACCTTGACGTCCTATACTTCCATACCCAGCAATACCAACCCTCTTCCCAACCCAATCCGTAGTGTCAGCGAGAAGAGCCCTCTTTGTGCTCCAATCGTGATCCTTCTGCCACTCGTACTGGATAGAATACTTCCTGCTGGCGGCCAAGGTGGTCAAGATGATCCATTCGGTGATTGGCGGACCGTGGATACCCGACGAAGTGGTGATAGCGACATCACTGTCCGTGACAAGAGGATGGTTTGTCCAGTGATCGAAGCCGGCTGAGAAGAGATGGAGAAGTTTCAGGCTGAGTGGAGAGGGAGATGTGAGTGAGTGATTGGATTTCTCTCGAGCACGGCTCGACAAGCATGATACCGCGTAGAGACAAGGGGGCTCATTCATGACTTACTTGGGAGCAGCCTCTTTATTCGCAGGGAGAGCGGCGAGGGTTATCAACAACGTTGCTGATTTGAATAATTCTTTTGTCGGGTGAATATCAGAATTGATTCGACTCCAGACCTCGACATCTTGTCTCGTCCAGAGACACGCCTTGGGGGATGGCCTAGGAAATGAATACCAACTCACCTGCAGGGACTTGACTGCCAACGTCCTTGAAACTTAGTGGAGGGGAAGTTGAAAATATGTGATTTCAATATGGGGGAATTTGCGTTTGATCTCGTCAGTGATTTGTTTTGGCTCTGGATCCCATAGAGCTATGAGCAGATGCTCTTTATCCGGTCCACCACCCATGGCGACTTTGAAGAATGGTACTGGTATTCCAACGACAAAGAGCTATTCCACCTGGGGATTTTCAAGTCGAAATTTTGAGCTGAAAGAAAGAAAAACAATCTATGCAGTCAAAACATCAGCGTCGTGATTGGAAATACATGTAGCTTTGTAGCATCCTCATGCGGCATGGCGGCAGTGGGGTTGATGGTGCCGTATCCGTCTAACAAACAGTTTGTGGCAGTCTTTTCCCGTCGTCTTACCGAGCGAAGATGATGCCATCTCAGGCGGCCAAATGGTGTCGATTCCCTGTCCAATCACAGCATACAGGGCCAAAGGAGAACAGCAATGAGAATAAAAGATCTTTAACCAGATATAACTTGCCATCGTTCGGCAACTGAAGCTCGCGAAACTTGTCTTCGTGGTGCATGCTATGCTGATCTACACGTAATATGCCACGTTTTACCATACCCATGAACCATACAACCTAACCCGACGCCAGCAATCAACCACAGACACCAATGCTTGTATCATGACCCAGGGGTCCAAAGTCATCAATCCTTTCAAATCTTGAGCAACCCTTCACCATCGCCTCCGTATCTTCCAACTGTCACCCACTGCAATTTGATCTTTTTGTCATCTCTACGCTCCTGGAGCCCGCTCCACCCGAGCTTTTCTTCACCCATTCTCCCCAACCCGCCTTCCTTTATCCAACAACCAACCACAGCTCTTATCCATGATAGCTTCTCTTTAACCTCGTTCGTCCTCACGATTTCGGCGTCTGTCCGGCGTAAGCCATCCCCTAAAACATCTTGGAGCGGCATACTGGCAGTACTCCGTCGCTCTAGCGCTTCTGCGCTTGCCATGCCGTGATTTGCGAGGCTGATGGCGTCAGTCGAAAGTAGGTACACAAAGTCCACCATATATTGATAGTCGTCTTGTTCATCATCCAATTTCTGACGGTACACTGTAACCTTTGTATGGTCTGGGAAGTTGAATTGCAAACCTCCATCGGCGAATCTCCAGACACCAACGTTCCCAACTCGTTGGTAGAAATGAACAAAGGCTGTACTTTTTCCCGCATCACCATTGAGTGTATCACAATTACCTGTCTGTTTATTCATGTATTTGCCAAATTTGTCCAGGAGAGCAACTTCTTTCATTCGTTCCGATAAACTGCCACTTAGTCCTGATTGTATCGCATTGGCCGCTGCAACTTGGCTGGGATGGTTGTCAAGGTCTAGTTTGAACATTAAAGGCGGAATATCGAGGCGTTTCATCTCCCTGTCGTAATCTGTTTGTTCATAAAACTCGATATCGTGTGATCCGGAGCCTTGCGGAACAAATTGAAAATCAAGTCCACGAGCTCTGCGAATTGTGTGTTGACTACCATTGCGTACGACAACGCAACTGCTAGGTCGAGTGTTGTCTTCGGAGGATTTCAATATCATTCCCACACTGCCGTCATTTAGGATATATGCAATTCCATGTCTTGTGGCATAATCGACCCATTTGTCAACTCTTGGATAGTTTGGTTGGTTTCTCGCATTTCGATATCCAGAAGTGGGTCGTGTTCGCTGGGGCACGTTCTCATATCCTCGATTATCCAAGGCATTGCTCAATAACTGCAAGGACTTAAGGACATCCGCACATGATGTACCTCGTACTGTCTGATAATTCTCAGTTGGAGCAATGATCCTGTGATGATGTCTTGGATGCGATGATCGTGCCGTTGATTTCGATACAGCCCGACGTCTGTTCGCAGGTTTGCAATTTTCTTCATTCTTGTAGTCGACCTCCTGACTATTCTGGCGATCATTTCCACTTGTTGGTCGTAATGCCCGAGCTGTAATTTCTGTAGATGAATTGAGCGACGACGACGACGAAGACGTTGGCATAGCAGTGGCATTATTTGTCACAATGACACGCGCGGACTTTTTGGTCGAAACCTCAGTCACAGTTACTTGCGTTTCCGAGGAGATGGCCTTGATCCTCCGGTTTTGAGTCTTCTCTGCCCTTTCGACGTCGGCCTCAATCTCCTTGGCGAGAGCTTCTATGCTGTTGGGCAAAGTAGTTGATTTTGGTAGAGTCCTCGACATCTGGGAAACAGGCTCGCTCGCGTTGCCCCTTTTGGCCGCCCTCATCGTTGCTGCTCTCAAAGGCCGTTCTCTCAACAGTGGCTGAAGAGGAGCTTCGAGTTTCATAGGTGCGGTGTTTTTCGAGCCAGGAAACTCTTCCGATGCCTGCTCGAGAATTCTGGGGATGCTGACCGGGATAGCTTGTTGTCTTTGTTGCGCAGCAAAACTCTGGAACGGCCTGGACGAGACAATCGCGTTGACAACGGGACCACTTGCAGTCGACATGACCCCATGCTGAGTTCCAGGTTTAACTTCGTCACTCGCAGTGTCCGCAGATGCGTGATTGAGCTTTTTAGGACGGACCCGTGCGGGTAGCAGAGGGTGCTTCTGACGTGCAGAAAACTCGGCTTGGGCTTGAGAGAATTGTTGATACAGAATCCCTGCTGGCAGTGGGATGGTGGGAGCACAGCCTTCCCGATTTTCAGCCTCGACTTCTATCAATGCAGAAATGCCAGCGCCAATACCCACGGCAGGCCGAAGGCGACCGTCTGAGCCAGTGCCAACTCCGCACTCGCGACAAATGCGACTATGGCTAACTCCATAGCCCGATTTGACCCTGTCGCCTCTGGGATCGGCATTCTCAAGCCAAACTGGTAGGGATTTCAAGCAAGAAATTTCTAGTTGATCGGCAATGGCTCCCATAGTGAAGAATTCGTGATCCACAAGTTGGTCCATATCCGGTCTTTCGGCGGAGTTGAGGTTGAGGCACGAGGCCACAAAATCTTTGGCGCGTTGAGGGATGTAGTTTTTGGTATCAACTCTCCATTCGTACTCCAACGTCTTGAGCTTTGTGTAGATTTCCTGTTGAGTTTTGGACTGGAAAGGTGGAGTGCCAGTGAGAAGGGCATAACAGATGACCCCGACCGCCCATGTGTCTACTTTGTTGTCATGTCCACGACTGCCACTTTTACTCAGAATTTCGGGGCAATGTAATTCGGGGTTCCACACAAAGTCGTCCTCCTATCCTGCTCATCAGCCATGACAGCAGCCAGCCCGAAATCGCCGATTTTGAGGTTCATTCTGGAGTCAATAAAGATATTTCCCATCTTCAAGTCTCTATGAATGACCGATCTTTTATGCATGTACTTGACACCTCCACAGATCTGTATCATGTATCTTCGGACTTCGGGTAAACTGAGGCAGGATCGAGCCTTGATCATCTCAGTCAAGCTGCCATTGGACACATTTCAAGGACGACATAGGTATGATCATCAACAGTGAAGGCCCGTAGGAATTCGACAATATTGGGGTGGTGCATTTTTGCATGTATCTGCAATTCGGTTCGAAATTTCTCCATCATTTTCTTCTGTTCGACTTTTGCTTTGACCACCTTCAAGGCGAACACCTCGGACGTGCTCTTTGATCGCCCTTCAAAACAAACAGCGAAGCCTCCTTTCCCCAGTTTTTTCCCAGTAATGTAAGTCTCGCCGGATAGACCAGGCTCGGTAATGGAGACTGGGGGACGCCATTTATCATCTATGCGGTCAGGATTGGTGGGTTTATCTGGTTGTTTCTGTGTCGATTCAGGCTTGGATCTCTTGAGTGGTTTTGGGGGAGGAGCCATGGGAAGATTGGCCGACCGAGGTGATAACACCTCCATATGGTTATCTTGCTTGAGAAGTGCTCTCCTCGGGCTTGTCATTGCTTGACAGTGTAAGAGGTAAGGTAAACGACAGTCTGGCTGTCAGTGCATTGCCGGCTGCACAGTAGCTGACGTGGAGTTGGCGGGAGGTGAGAGGGCGATGATTCTGAAGATGAGGAAAGAAGGGAGCCTCTGCACCAGAGGTCGTTTAGAAAAGCTGTGATGGCGGGAGAAGAAGGTGAGAAAACAATCCGTCTATGCAAGTACCGTAGTTGTGGTGGTGGTATTCAGCGGTACAGACCTACTACTCTTGCAGCATCATCTTGCAAGGGAAAGAGGTAGTTTGTATTGATTTAACCTAAAAAGGACTAGACTGTTGGTCTTGGCGCCATTGAAATCGTGGCCCTGCAACCCCAATAATTACCTTACACGGCCTTTCAGGAGGATCTCGATGTTAGACTTGCAACCGAACTCAACGCTTTAAATGACAAGTGGAGTCACGCAGATAATTCCAAGGTTCAAATACAGATGCTGTCACGGGCTTGACGTGTATTATCAAATTCCGTCAAAAGGGATGTACCAATATTCAATTGGCGACGACCCATCTCACACGCTGAGCTGACTGCGAGATTTCCACACGACTGACTGTGGGCTGGGATTGGGGTATTGAAGATTTGAGAGAAATGCGTCTCCAGCTTGTTGGAAGAGGCCATTTGTAATGATAGACTCTAGGGGCGCAGCAGGCATTGAATCATTGATCGGAGATAGGTGTTGATCATTTGGCTGGCTCCATTCGTCCTGGTAGCCGTGCTCTCTTAAAGTTGTTTCGATAAGCTCCTTGAGCGCATCCAATCCCCAATCCGCACACCATCCGAGTGCAAGCGTGGTGTCGACATATGTTCCTTGCGCTGGACCACCGCTTACAATACTGTACTGTTCAGGCCTCAGCGACTCTCGGATTTTAGCAAATGTCTGGCGATGACGACCAGTTACTTTCCAAATATGACTTGCGTTAATCCAGTAATCCGCAGAGCGTACAGAGATGATAGTGTTACCGTTCTTGATTTGAAAGTATTGCGGTAATCGCTCCTTATATTTTGAATTTGGTAGCTCCTCAAAATTTGTGGCAACCCCACGAGTGTTGAGTGGAGATACTGGTTCATTTCGTTGGCTCCTCTTATCTGGATATCCGTGCTCTCTTAAAGTTTTCTCGATGAGTTCCTTAAGCGCATTTAATCCCCAATTCGTACATAAATCGAACGCAGTCTGGACGTCAACATATGTTCCTTGTGCTGGAGTGTGTCCATGTACAAAGTTACGTTGATCTTGTGGGAGTGAGTCTCGAATTTTAGCAAATTCGTGGCGCGAACCCCCAGTTATCTTCCATATGTGAGTTACATTGATCCAAAAATCTGCACTGCGAACATAGATAATCATTTGTCCGGTCTCAATTTGAAAATATTCCTGTACTGGCTCCTCGGAGCTTGAATTAAGGAGCGGTTTCAGGATCTCCAATATCCCTAGTTTGTGACAGAGATCAACGCCAACTTGGAAAGGAACCCACGACGATAGTCTGCCATGGAAAGGTTGTAAGTCGATTTTCGTAGTTCGGGCAATGTTCTTCAATATTCCAGCACGTTGATTTACGGTCTTCCCAGTCATTTTCACGATCTGTGTTGCATTGAGCCATGAATCCTTCTGTCGCAGGGACACAGCGTTTCCGGCAACAGTCATCGTGATATAGCCAGGCGGATTATTCACCAATATTGGGGTGCTTTGCGGCCCGGTCGAAATCTCCGCGAATTCGTTGTCATTTATGGCGTCAGGCGATTTGTCTAGCACTTGAGTAGAATTATAGCTGGTCACGCTCCGCTTTCTTTTCGCAGTTTTCTTGTCGTATTCTTTGAAAGGTAACACTTCCGTAAAAATCACGTTATCCCTAGCACTCGAGTTATCAATGCTGTTGATTGACAAGTGAGGTAATGGAGGATTAGAGGCGTGGTCCAGCATGCCTCTCTCTGGGTATTCTATGTTCTGTCCGACCTGTTGTTGTAGAGGTGTCATCCATCTGAAGGATGGTCGTAATCGTCCGTTAATGTCGGCATCGACATTCTCTAGATCAAACCATGGACTGTCGCCGTCGGTGCTGTTTCTGGGCAATGTAGGTGGTAGCAAAGGATTGTGGTTGGTGTTGGTTTGTATGACAGTCCGCCGGTGTTCAGGAGCCGTGTCGTCTTGCCATAACGGCTCCATGATGGTCGACGCTTCTTTCAGGTCGCTGTCATCTGTGTCTCCGCGGGGCTGTAATCTAGGTGTGTCGTATCCGGTCTGCGAAAACGTTCCACGGAAAAGCCCTATTCTCGAAGCTTCCCTTAAGCATTCCGCCGCGGATAGTCGCTCTTGGGGCTCCCACCTGATCATATACCTTTTAAGAAAATCAATCACCTCATCCGAATCCCAGTCATCAGCGGCCTTGATCAAAAATCTACACCAGGCTTCACCCCATAATCGTAGTTCCCTTGTCGCCTGGACATTTTCAGGCTCTTTGTATTGACAGAGTCCATACATGAATTTCATCACGATCACTGCAAGGGACCAGATGTCCACAGCGCTCGTATAATGCCGGCCAAGGAAAATTTCTGGAGCTGCATACATAGGGCTTCCGCAGAAAGTTTTTAAATCTGATCTGTCCTGCGCCATTCCAAAGTCCGCCAATTTGATGTGGATCCTAGAAAGCAAGAGAATATTTTCTGGCTTGAGATCTCGATGCGTTATGTTCTGGCTGTGGAGATAAGAAAGACCTCCCAGACATTGGTAGAAGACGACCATCATTTCGTTATCGCTAATCGAGGCGACCTTGTGTTGTGCCTCTAGATTTCCCAGTGGTAGGTATTCCATCACCAGAAGAGGCTTCGGCCCCATCCTAAAGTCGACGAATCTCACGATATGGTCCTGTAGAGAGTCAGCAAGTTATTATTTAGAGATTTTTTGGGTGATATCGTGCCGCACATGGTGGAGATATTTCATAATCTCAATCTCCTTCTCCCACCCTTTCTTGTGGAAGAACTCTTTTCCAGCATATCGAAATCCAGTAGAAGCATTCACTATCTTCCAGACTTGTCCGAAAGCGCCACTTCCTAGTTCTCTTCGCTTTAAATAAATGGGTCGTCTATTGGGAGAGAGTGATTCACTGGGCGCGAACGAGGTCCCCAGACTGCGGAGGCCTAGGTTGTCGAAAGCGGCCTCATGTTCTTCAGGAGCGTTGACCATGAATCTCTTCACATTGTCTTGATATTCCTTCGGATACGTTTCGTGATGCTCATGGAGGTGTACGTTGAAGGCGAGCTCTCTCTCCTTCCGCAGCGGTATGGTAACTCTGATTGTCTGATATTCAGGGAAGAAGATCCACTTAAATTTATTGCGCCGCTCGTCTTTCGCTTGTCCATCGTAGCTGACAATGAGACCATTGTTGGATTCATCCCAAATTGCGGGGCGTTGTTCGCTGTCGAAAGAGATATAAAACTGCGGTCTTCTTGAATCAAGAATTACATCACACCGGTCGGGATCACTTCCAAATGTGATGCGACCTTTGACTTTGGTTTCCTGATTAAATCTTAGTTGGATCCGATGGAAATAGTTCAGTTCGTCCCCGGGAGACTCGTCGTTTACCAAATCACCGGGCGTCGTCTCACGGCTGATAGGAGACGGCTTTGCATATCGAGCACTATTGTGAGGTAAACGGAATGAGTCGGCGGCCAGCCCATATTTGTCATCGGGAGTAAGTGTCAGAAAGAGGTTGAAGTCATCCATCTTCGTTTGAATATCTAGGATGCAAGACAATATCCTTTGCGGTTAGGAGTGCCATGCTCTTTTAATCTATCAAGGCCGCCCACCAGTGCGGGGCTGTCGATCATTCGGGCCGTTCCCTACCAGTGCCTACCCTGGCCAATATTTAGCGTCTTCTGCCAGGGTCAATAAGAGCCTATTATTTCTATGCCCAGCACCACGTCTCTAACTGCTGCAGTTAAATGGCTGCGGCAACATCAACCATGGCTATCCTTCTTCATTTTCTCTCGACGTCGACCCTCTACTCACCTCATTCATCACCATGACGATCACAGTGTACGCCGACGAACTCCTACGCCTGACGGTGGACGATATCGGAGATGAGGAGTTATTCGAACTCAAAGACCCAGAGAACGAGACGGACGAACATTTAGCACATTTACGGTTGGGACCCGTTCGCCTCATTCTCACCGCATCAGACACCGGGTGTTAACAACTACCTTTGTTTTAGAAAACTCTTCAACCAGCGAGCGGAGAAAGACAAGTCGCGGCCTGTGGACGCATGTGAACTTGGGAACCGATTAGGGCACGATTATCCTCTCCCCCGACTATTGTCCAAGTTACTGACTTATAGTATAGCCGTCTCCCTTCGCAGGAATCGGCGCTAGCGCCGGGTTACCGATCGTCATCCGCCTCGACTTTCGATGAGGAAAAGGACAAAGAAGAGAGCTGGCAAGAGGAAGAGGAAGCCTATCACGCTTTGATAGCAGATGGGGGTCGACCGTCACATCCTGTGACTCTCGGTCGCGACGTGATAGATAATCCCGAAAACTACGAACAGTATACAGACATTCTCTGGTTCTGGCATTTTCGAGGCGCGGCTTATTACCAAGAGTTCCGCTATCAACTCACTACGTGGAGGGAATTCCGGGAGTATCAAGAGAAGAAGCGGAAATTCTACGTCCCTCGGGACAGGTGGCAAGAGTATGAAGCCCACGTTCGAGAGAGTCAAGAAGATCTAGGATGCAAATGGGACCTCCGAGTGTTGGAGGATCGACAGCAACAGAATCGGTTGGAGGACTGGAACGAGTTTCGGGCATTTTACTATCGAAGACTTAATGCTTGGAAGAAAAGGGTTCCGCCGGCGGAGCAGAACCTGCTATTCAGGCAGAAGGACTTGGAGGAAGCCGAAGCACGGCTCACCGATGTCATTACCGATCCCCAGGTCCTATATAGTCGACTTGAGGAGATTCGAGCTTCAGAAAAGGAGGTAGCTGGAGCGACCTTAAGAGTGGCATCAGCAGAGAATACATTACAAGCAGCAAAATTGGACAAATCAAAGAGGAAAGAAGAGAGAGCGGCCCTAATTAAGACGGCACAGCATGAACTCCGTTCTGCAAAAGCTAACCTGGAACATGCGTCTGGATCTGAGGATATGAGAAGACTCCGTGATGGGTACGATTTGCATATAGCCCAATGGGTTGCGGTCCGGGCAAAAGCTAAGCTGGCTGCAGCACGGTTAGAAGTCAAGAGATGGGGAGCATTTTTGAAATGGATCGACAACCAATATCCGGCTCTGGCTGTGGAATGCGGATTGTCTACCAATGCCAATGTCAGCGAAGTCTCTCTCAAATCTCTCGGAGCAAAAGAAGGTCCTAAAAGCGAAAAACTGCTTCAACCGCCGCGCCAAAGACGGAGGCAAACCCGACCTGTCCTCAGTCCGAATGTCTCGTCTAGAATCTCAAAACCTTCCAAAGAAAAGTCGCATTCTCGTCATAAATCTCAACCACTCTCTTCTAGTGTACTACTAACGAACACAACACAACATCCTATGACCTGCCTGTCAAAGGCCGCTAAACCACACATGTCGATGGTTACTTCGGCTCAGGAAGGAAACGACGACCATGGAGAAGACGCAATATCGCGGATATTGAGACGTCTACCCCAATCCTCGAAGATGTCCAAGCCCACAAAGCCCACCCGTCGCAGCGCCCGGCTCGCAGAAAGAGTACAACAGCTCCGAGGTTCCAGGATCCCATCCGAAGGAATGAGAATGGTAGACAAAGATGATTTAGCGTTGCAGCCATTGAAGGAACCGAATCAGTGGAGGGGAACGACTTTGACCAGGGTGAAGACGACAAAGTGCGATCGCGTCAAAGAAAGACGTTCTTCCGAACCACAAGGCGTCAAAAAGCGGAGGGGTCGTTCTCGTTGAAAGAAAGCTATTGAAGACACCATGGTCCTGCAATTTTGAAATCTTCCGGATGTTGCAAAGCGAAGAATTCGTTCGACAGCTCATCCGGCTCACCCTGAATGTTGGGAACCAATTGGCTATTAGTCATCCTCGCGCGCGACTCCACCGGACGACACGACCAGCGAATTGAACAGAGCAACATTGTTTGGTACCGGACGCGATCCGTCTCATGGTTTCTCAGAGTTGTACACGGAGACATTGATGAGTTCAGCTGCAGAAATTTTCGCCAGAGAGTGAGACAGCTCAAGATCAAGATGGCCTTTGCCACTCCACGAAGGGGACTTGCATCTATCTACGAGTCAGTCAGCCTAAAATCACGCACCGCCCTGAACTCCCGGACAGAGGCCGAGCCCGAAAGAAAAAAGGAAACGGGGAACCCAGGAACTCAGAGAGAAGGAGGAAAGGGATACCGGAAGATTTTCAGGACCTGTTTGTCTCCTCGACCGCGGGACCAGCTGTACGCTGCGGGATTGATCTCATGCTCCCAAAAACAAGTCCAAGCTTGTCGATAGACAGCCTTGCGGGATTTCAGGACACACTTATCGTCAGCCGCGTCGAGGTGGAGAATGGCAGGTCGCACTAGGACTCCTGGTGGTTCAGAAGCCGGGATCGTCTCTCAAAGGTCTTCGTCCCAACATGAGGGACAGGGTAGGGTGCAACCAATGATGATTCACCGGCTATAGATGGTTCGTTGAAATATGGCTCAACACGCCACGAGCGAGATCGAACAGTGTCCGAGACTCAGCAGCTATGGATAATTGGATGGCAGAGAGATTGATTTACTTCGATTACAGCCCGAAAATGTCCGCCTGGAGAAGCATTCGCTGGACAATGCGCCGAAATATGTTGCCCTATCATATTTCTGGGGCCCACCAAATCCAACAGTTGAGATGACTATTGATGACAAGAATGTCCCGATTCGTGAAATGGTTACATGTTTCTTTACCAGTCTTACTGCTTTAATACCCCCAAAAACAGCTCACCGCTTGTCTGGATAGACAAGATTTGCATCCACAAGAGAGACAATGTCTATAAAACGAGCAACAAGTGGCAGATCAGAAATAGTATGCAACACTGTCATTAGCGGCGGTAGTACTGATAACATACCTGGAGCTCGATCAGGAAGGCTCTTCGACCTGGCAGCCACGTCAACTTCTCCTCCAATATGGCACCAAGCCCAACTACCAACTCTCAAGGGTGGTCGCCATAACGGTCGCCGCACAGGCAACAACTATGGTCAGCCTCTCAACCGGTGAGGCATCTAGCGGTTTGTATACCAGTGCCGCGTTTGGTCTGTGGCCAGTCAACGAATTATCCTTTAACACTTCCTCCCCCTGTTGATATTGTTGCCTGCAAAATGGTTGGCTCTCGGTGATCGATAACAGCCAGCCTCCATTTTCGCAAGAGGCATGGACCCTAAGATCCGGCCACCACCGTTTCAGATGCATACCAGAGGGGTGATAGTCACCGTTGGCATGTCTATGATTCTCTCCATCAAGGTTGAGAATATCATCTACTCTTTCGACGAATTGCCTTAGTCACACCCTGGACTCCCCAACCTGATAGCTTTCCCTGTCTGTTCTGGCAGATTCTTGACGCCAATCAAGCAGACTGTCATCCCCCTTTGAAGCAGCTCCTTGGCAAGTCCATCTATTGAGCGCAGGAGGTGGCGTTCGCACCAGCAGCAAAGTCGAGACATCTTGCCACTTGACGAATGAATTCGACCAGTTCTCCCAGCCACTGTGATGTCCTAATTTGGTGGATTTGTAGGGTGCTAACAGCCTTCTTGATAGGAGCAGCTATTCCTCAACTCGGCTGATATTGGGCACAGCTACTAACGGGGAACATCTCGATGAGGTGCTTTGTACTATCAAAGATCAGGTTAGGTGTCACTATTTACTGAGGAGATTTGTACCACTGGCGTGTATTCCACTTCATATGGCCGACAATGTACGTGTTCGATGGAAATGCTCACAGCCGAGTTCTACAGAGTACGTCGCGACGATTGTGAGGATCTGCAAACAGGCCGCATATGACGCAGGCTGGTCAGAGGTCTATATCATGTAAGTTGGACGAGATTTGTCCGTTTTACATGGTTAAAGAGCACTAGGAGTTCCATACATTCCACCACTGCGGGCGGTCGGCGAAGAGATAAGCCTCATATTACCGCAAAATTTGTTTCAAGAGAAAGACGGCGAGAGTATATATGCCACATCAACATCGGGTTGTATTACCGTGAAACTGGTGAATGGGGACAATGGCAAAATAACAATCGTGCTGGAAATTATCCATACTGGCGAGTCTACCAGCAAGGTCCGATTAGAGGGCATGAGAGAGCGCTGGATGATCGTTGAACGCTGAAGGTTTGTGTAAAGTAGAACAATACCTTCAACTTAAAATAAAAAATCCTATCTCGCAAACCCTCCTGGGGACACAATCCTACCAACCAGTCCAGCCCTAATTGAAAACTTGAGCGTGAAAAGTGATGTCCAAGGCCATCGATGGAAATGCAGATTTATGGCGCGGCAACACGTGCCAAGATCGAGCCCAAAAAGACTCTATCTGTTGCATTGTTTGCTGACCACTTTCCAACATTAGTTAGTTTCATATCTTTTCACTTGACCAAACTCTGTACCGGCTTATAAAACCATGCCAGAGAATTCTCATGTTCGACAAGAGATTTCCACAGCATTATCACCATCACCACCGTCGCCGTCTCGATCATCACTTTGGTCAGCGGTGTCTAGCGGCCTGGGTCCAAGTCGATGGAATGCTGTCCAAGCAGAAGACTATGGGTTCTATGAGTTAGGGGGCTTCCATCCTGTTCATATCGGAGAGTTTTATGACCGAGGTCGGTATGAAATCCTGCATAAACTGGGCTATGGAGGTTATTCCACTGTCTGGTTGGCTCGAGACACCCATGAAACTAGATTGGTGGCGTTGAAGATTGTTGCCGCGGAATTTTCCCAGGATTATAAAGGCCTGCGAACGGTGAAGGAACTGGCGCTGAACGCGGCAGAGCAAGCAGAGTACGAATACTTCACGACTGTTTTGACAACATTCGAATTCGATGGGCCAAATGGGCATCATATTTGCCTCGTGCTCCCACTTCTGGGGCCTGACATGGCCCGATCCTGTAACAGATGGGGCAGCATGGTGAAGTCATCCTGGTCCCGGCTGTTCGCTCTCCAAGCGACACGAGCTATCGCATATCTCCACACGAAAGGTGTCTGTCATGGCGACTTCACCAGTGGAAATGTTCTTTTCCGGCTATCCGATTCGATTCATTCGCTCACAAATGAAGAACTCTACTTACAGCTCGGTGAACCAGAGAGACAGATCATAGATCCACCCAGCGAGATGGAGTGCCCTGGGCTGGCTCTACCCAGATATCTTGTTCCGCCAACAAGATACGCAAACATCAAGCCTGGAATTCTTCACAAACAAATTGGCATTGTTGATTTTGATCAGGCATTTTGGGCGGAAAGCCCACCAGCGACAATGCTTCAAACACCACCAGCTTACCTGTCACCTGAAGCGATATTTGAGCTAGAGGCGGGGTACGCCTCGGACATCTGGGCCCTCGGCTGCCTCATATTCAAAATGCGTGCTGGATTCGACCTTTTCGAAGAGTTTGGGTCTGATGCACCTTCTGGGGCACTCTTGCGGATGGTCAACACACTCGGTGAACTCCCTCCCTCTTGGAGAGCAATACGTTTCGGAGACGATGGCTATCCGATTCACCCTGGGGTACAGGGGTCCAACGAAAATGGAAATATACTCTACTGTGATCCTCTCTCAACTCCGCTAAAGGATACTATACTGTCCATCCCATCCGAGCCGGTCACTCATCGGGCCAACCAGCTACTGAACTACGATAGCGATAGTGACGTGGAAGATAGATCTCCTCGTAAACAGCGGTATTCAGGTCATGGGGCCTTGATAATGCCGATCCGATTTCATCTACCCAGTCCGATATCTTCTGGACCCCACCATCGCCTCCGGCTCTTGTACCTGGGCTCAGTCAAATCGAAGCTATGCATTCTGAAGGAAAAACCGGTCCGCAAGAGGACCTTTGCACAATCTCACCGAAAGAAGCAGAGTTGCTGCACAGTTTATTGTCCAAGGTATTCGTGTATGATGCCAAGGAACGTCTATCAGCTGCGGAAATGCTAATGCATCCTTGGTTTTGGTACAATGATTAATGAAAAAGGCAATTTGATAGAGACTCTACTAGGCCCATTCCATACAGTGGCAAATTTGAGCAAACCTGATTGACAATGGTATTTACTTGAGGAATACGAACATTGGCCGTCTAACAGCTTCAACGAGCGCGAGCGGACAGATCTCATCAGAACATCATCATACCTCCCGACTTCTCCAGACAACGAGACATATCTCACACAGTCGGACTTCTCACAATGCAATCATATGCGTTGACCTAAAATACTCGAAACCCGACTCCCCCCCCCGCCTGGCCCCCTGGGGGACCCCGACCGTTGCTTGTCCGGTCTCTCTTTGGAATTTTCACCCCCTTTTAATTGGACACGCCCGCTAACTCAACAGGACAGATTACCGCAGGGGCGTTCGAACAGGGAAGGATGTTAGATCCAGCAACCACACTGCCTTTCAAAGGTGGTCGCTATGACCGTCGCTGCACAGAGATATAATCTTGCCTTGTTCGCTTATCCGTTAACACCTGTGGTGAGACCGTCGAGATAACCCACGTGCCCACCATGTCATTTGTCGCCAAGCCTTAGCTCTCATAGTGCCCCACACAGTGGCTGGTACAGCGCTGGCTTCGCTCTCCGCACAAGCTCTCATGAGAGGCTTAGGAAAGACGCCTACGAAGCCGTGTCTTCATAGGGGAGCCGGAAGGACCTAATCACAATAAGCTATTGGGCCTCCGCACCGCTAAAGTTACCTGGATAGTTCCTCGCAAGCCAGGCACCCGTGAGCACCTTCCCACAGCTCCTATGGGTCAGTCGCATAGGCGTGCGTCACTCTTCATTTCGATGCCTCCAGAAAAATCCCGCGTTTCAATTTGGATGTGACTGTTATCGCCCTGGCTTCTTGTATACGGAGCTCATCATCACAGACGACTATACGTGCGACACCTTTTTGAGTCGGATAACCTCCAGACACAAGTTCGATGGTACTGGTACGATAACCAGTGCCTGCTCTTCGACTATGAGCGCGACCCAGCAGTGACAAGTTTTCGCCTTGCACCATGTCGCTTGCCCTGAAGTTCACCTCTCTTGCAATCCGTACATTGTCCAAGCCTATCGCCGTAAGTACCTTCGCTCCTCTCAACTCGGACGAGCAGATGCTGACGTCCCCAAGAATTTTATCAAGAGACAAGCTCGCGAGCATGAAGGCTTCAAACGTACATGTATCTCCTTTGCCCAGGCCCTCCACAGGATCGATATGAGATGGAGAATAGGCCTGCTTCAAGACGCTGCTGCTGTCGAAAAACAAGCTGCCCGGGAGGCCGCAGCAGAAGCGGCAAAGAAGCATAAACATAGCATACCTACGGTCAAAACGGAAGCTCAGGCTAAAGCAGAGGAAGAGGCAGCCGCCAAAGCGGTCAAAGAGGATTCTGAGCCTCCCAAACCACGAGCCAAGCCCAAGATCAGACCCTTGTCCGAGGCCAAAGCCATCGAGTCGGGTGCTACATTCATAAGTGAGACATTTCTCTTCAGCGTTGCCGCCGGACTACTCCTATTCGAATCCTGGCGGAGTCGGCGAAAGGAGACAAACAGGCGAGACGATGTCGCAGAAAGACTGAATGAATTGGAAGAATCAGAGAACGCAGCCCGGAGGGCTTTGATCGAGTTAGAGCGTGAAGTTCTACGTCTGAGGGCGAAAGAAAAGAACGGGAAGCCGGGTACACACCAGGTTAGAATCTTGCCCAAGGAAATCTACGAGGAGGACAAAGACGAGAGCAAGGCCGCTGCTCCTCAAGGAGTGTTTGCTCGAATAGCGGCATGGTATTCTCCCGAGGTGGAAGATGCAGAAGCTCGAGAGGCTTTGGCTTCAGACAAGCCTGGGCCTGCAGAAAAGATCTTGGTCGATTCAGATAGAGCACTGGAAGAGAAACGGAAACTGCAAGCATTGCAAACTGCGGAAGAGAAGACGACCCATGATGGGCAGAAAAAGTCCAAGGCCATCAGTCCATCTTGATGGGTTCCGTGTGCAGAGGAAAGCACGCGCTCGTTCGCGTTGGCATGTTCGACGCTCACTCAGTCGTGACTTCCCTCTTCAGGACTACCATTCGTCCTATTTCCCAGGACTTTGGTTGGAGACAAATATCTTCAGAGTCTGCACCAACGTTGTCTGTTTGAGCACACAGTTCTCTCGACTCACAAAGTATTGTACATTTTGATGAATTCAAGATACCCAACTCTGACTGTTCAACATGACTTTTGCACAATTCTCTCCGTCTCTTCGTCGTTGCCGGCAATGGGTGTCTATCGAATCTGTACTCGTCAACTCGAAAGACTTCAGATTCCAAGGCAAGTTCACAATGCTGTTGTGGAATGATAAAGAACGCACCCTGACTCATTGCAAAGAAGAAAATTTAGGCGCTTTTGACTTGGCCGTTCCCATTTCACAATCAGAATCCTCGCCATTGCTTAACATTGTCCTCCTCTGGCCCTCAGATCCAGAAGTCCGTGTGGGAAGTATGATGAAAGAGAAGCAGACATCGAAATCACATATTGCCAAGCAAGAATTGATCATTGTAATTGGAGAATCAGACCAAAGCGATGTATTCGACCAATTGTTGCGTTGCTTCTGGCGGTTGCAATCACGGTCACCAATGAACCCCCCAATCTGTATACAAAAGCTGAAGGACATCTAGAATGCTACACCGGCCTTACACGCCAGCTATCATTGCCAAGTCTGTACAAACTCTCATCCCTACAATTAAAAAGTACTCGGAGGAACTCCAAAGGCCGAAACGTAAGCCAGTGCAAACACAGCTATCGCCATCTCACCTCATATCTCACGCAATGTCAACCACTTTCAGAGCACGACGCCAATATGGTAACCGACCTCTTTCCATCTTTGCGCAGTCTAGAACAAGGAACTCGATCAGCCCATGGTAGAAAGATCCTCGCCGAACACTTGAACGAAACAAAAGCGCAGCACATGATCGAGTTTTGGGAGGATGAATGGATAATCTAGTTAGTCAAATGAGAGGACACCGCGGCCGTGAGCTGCTGGCAGGGTGGTGCCTCGGCATGGCACTTAGCTTCTCGGATTTCTCCCAAGGTTTGGGGTCCAGGAAGGCGAAGTTGAACAAGGAGCAATACGAAATACTATAATGACCTTGCATCTATTCCGGCATCCGAATCCTGGAGACTGCATCACTGGTGTCTCAGGAGTGAGTACGTTACAACCATCCCTGGAATTGTGTCTAACTAGTCCATCCGTAGCCAAGCACAAAGCTGCACAATCCATCTTCCTGTCTGCATCCTAAGGGCTCTCAGCACGCAATGTTGCACTTGTGACTTCGGCAAACACCAGGAACCCCTCAGCTGCACAAACACCTGAATTACCAAGATCTAAATAAGTAGTCCGCTTATATATCCTAGAACTATACGTAGCAAATCTCACGTTTCAACTCGCAGGCTCACTTTTGGTCGCTTCTGAAGAAGGAATTCGGTTCCAACTCCTTCGACTTCCAGTGCTGAACTCCCTTCTTTGTTGCTAGCTTTTGTCCTTCCTCTTCAAGAGACGTTACCCAAGACTTCTTACTTCTTGGACCAACAACGGCCGGCCTCTAATTTGCTTGCCGCGGAACCTCGACATACCGCTGAATTGACAACGCACGACGGTATTATCAACATGTCTTCCACGGTCTATAGCACCGACGCTGAATTCAATGATGCTTATTCCACCCTCCACAAGACCTTTGCCACTGGACGTACCAAGTCGATTAAGTGGCGGAAATGGCAATTGAAGCAAGTCTGGTGGATGTTGGAACAGAATCAGCAAAGATGGATCGATGCTCTTCATCAAGACCTCAATCGTCACCCATTCGAAACTCTCGGATTGGAGTTCCGTGCCGTCAAAAGTGACATTGTTGAATTCCTGGAACATGTAGACGAGTGGGCACAGGGCGAGGATCCAAAGGCTGGCTTCATCATGGGGACCTTAGGAAAGGCTTGGTTGAGAAAGGAACCGCTCGGTGTTGCTCTAATCATTGGTGCTTGGAATTTTCCCTTGTTTACCCTCTTGAGCCCGGCGCTTGCTGCGATTGTTGCTGGTAAGTCTTCACACTCTGTCCCACCCTCGAGAACGATTGATGGTGTCAAAACGTCTCAATTCATACTTGTCGAACAAATCAAAGCAACAAATTAGTGCTTACTTTCCCGACTAGGTAATGCAGTTCTTCTGAAACCTTCAGAGCTTGCAACAGCTACACAGAGCCTCTTGGCTGAGCTTGTACCCAAGTATCTCGATCAGAGCGCGATCAGGGTCATTACGGGAGGACCAGCCGAGACAAGCAAGATCCTCAAGCACAAATTCAACCACATTTTCTACACTGGAGGCGGCAAAGTCGGAAGGATTATCGCAGAAGCAGCGGCAAAGCACCTGACCCCCGTCGTGCTAGAGTTAGGAGGCCAGGGCCCTGTGATTGTCACCAAGACCGCCAACATAGATATCGCAGCGAAACGAATTGCTCATGCAAAGTTGACCAATAGCGGCCAGGTGTGTCTCAACGCCAACCACGTATTCGCAGACCCTGCAATCCACGATCAACTCCTCAGCCGCCTCCAATACTGGTTCGACAAGTTCCGCGAGTCAGGAGATGACGGTTTCGCAACCATTATCAATGACCGGCACTTTGACCGTATATCAGGTCTGTTGAAATCTACCGCTGGCGTTGTGGTCTATGGCGGCGAATTGAACCGGTCCAAGAAGTTCATCTCTCCCACTGTCGTTCGTGACGTTCTCCCAGATGATTCTCTGTTGTCAGAAGAATTGTTCGGCCCCATCGCCCCAGTTGTGGTGGCAGATGTTGACCGTGCCATCCGGCTCATCAACTCGTTGCCCCACGCATTGGCCCTTTACATCTTCTCCTCAGACCAGCAGGAAATCAACAAGATCCTCGACAACACTAATTCTGGTGGTGTCACCATCAACGATCTCATGGTAAGTTTCTTCATACTCCTCCTCCACAACCATACAAAGTACACCCACTAACTTGCTCTGCAGCTCCACGTCGGCGTTCCAAATGCACCATTCGGCGGCGTCGGCGAGAGCGGATACGGCGCGTACCATGGCAAACACGGCTTCGAAGCCTTCTCACATACACGCACCGTCGTCACCACACCGAACTGGCTAGAAAAAGTCCTGGGATTCCGCTACGCACCATTCAAGCTTGAAAACGCCAAATTCCTCGAGGTCAAGAGCAAGCTAGTCGGTAAGCCTGGCGAGACGCTCGAGGACCAGAAGGTCGGAAAGCCTGGTGGACTGGCCAAGATCGTCAAGACGGCCGCTCTCGCTGTCGCTGTACTCGCTGCCGCAGACAGCGCCAGTGGTGGCAGGTTGTTGGTTGTGCAGAGTTTCAAGGATGTCTTGCGCCGTGTGTGGCAACGCGGATAATTTAGCGATCGAAACGTGCTGTTTTGGAAATTGGAACATGAAGGGCAAATAGGCAAACCGGCGCACTTGATTTTTCTTTCTAGCCCTCCCGACAAACGTGCTATAACAATTTGAAAATCCTCGAATAAGAAATGGAACAAGCAAACCTCGAGGATGATGACTGCAACCGTGGGAACGGGATTATTTCATATATTGCGCGAATGCAAAATCTTCATTTCTTTCTTACTTACTCAAGACACTTTCCCATCGACGAGAGCGGCGTGATGATAGAAGATATATGACGATCCTCTCTTGAACTGCATACATACACGAATACCTACGCAGATGAGTCAGTAATCTTTCTTGGAATGTGAGATTGAGAAAGCCGGGTCGTTGAGCTTTGAGCTTTGAGCCTTTGAGCTTTGGCATCTGGCGGTTGATGCAAGATGTGCGAGCTCGTTGCTTGTTGCTCGTTGGGTGGACAGATATGTGACATGTAACGTGCGACACGCAACATGCAAGATGTAATATAGTAATAAGCAGATAGTGCGTGTCATGTCACGTATGTAACATGTAACATGCGACACGCAACATGCAAGATGTAATATAGTAATAAGCAGATAGTGCGTGTCATGTCACGTATTGATTGATTGATTGTTAAGTTTGTCCATGATAGCTGTGTCAGCGGGATAGAAATCTCGTTGCACTTGTGGCTATGTACTTAGCTAGGGTCAGGGAGAAGAGGTCTGATCGTAGAAGACGATGGTGGATGAGGAGAGAAAAAAGGGAGATTGGAAAGGGAAACAGAAGTAAACGCTCTTTTAGAAGCACATAGCAAAACTCCTTGATTTATTCGTCACATTACATGTTTGCTGATTTAGCCTGCCTGCCAGCCAGCCATTACGGCGTTGCAAACAAGGCAAATCCTGTGGACATGTTTCGTCCATCCTATCCATGACATACCCTGGAGATCAAGGCGCGGCTTGTCTCTGTTCACTAGTATACCATAATTGGTCCTCCTTGCTTTGAGACTTTACCGGGGAAAAGCCATGCATGCTTGAGTCCAATAACAAGATTCCTCGTTATAATGTACAAGAGTTCAACCCCAGCCATCCATCACTATCCTTCCGCGAAATCCTGTCACGCAGTAACGGGTTCTGCAGCACCGTTGGTCCCGTGTGTCGCTTGGCCCGCACCTTCAGGCTTGATGAGCTCCTCCTCCGCTTCTTCATCCACAAATTTCCTGTCACTAACGTGATCATTGCTGTCCAACTTTGCCGCTTCGATTTCGGCTTGCTTATCCGGGGTCCATGAATAATCACCCAGGGTCTTGGCTTGCTGTTGGCCTGGTTCGTGCTTATAAGGACATCGCAGATTGTTGCATGGTTTATATTTGCACCGTTCCTGAAGATGGGTGAATGTGCAATTGGGCGTCTTACAGTTGTCACCAAACCGGCAAAGTGGTGCACTGGGGTGTTTGAATGGACAACCTGGATTGGTACAACGTGGGAAGAATTTGCATACAGTGTCTGCTTGTTGAGCCTTAGCCAGGGCAGGAGAGGGATGTTTACCCGTGCACTTTGCGTTTTTGCAAGCCGTTCCGAACGAGCAAGTATTGGTCATATCAACGGCAACACTAGTTGTTGCGATGGGCGATTGATGCGCATATGGGCAGTCTTTGTTCGTACATCGCCAATTGAAGTGGCACATCGTATCGAAAGGGTCTTGTGATTTCTTCTGACCATTTGTTGATTCAACATCCATCGCAGTCGTGTCGCTTGACTGTTCCGCGCCTTCCATGCTGGTATCGGTATCGTTGGGTTTCGTAGAATGTTTTGCGGATCCATTGTGGCCGCCACTGGCACGGCCGCCGCGACCACGTCCTCCACGCCCTCGCCCGGGTTCGATCCGGTCAAATAAGGAGCGACCGTTCTGTTGCTGAGCTCCTTGCGGGAAACTTCCGTTCTCGGGCATGATTCCTGTAATTTGTGCGAGCATGCGCGTTTGTTGTTCCCACATGGCGGCCATAAATTCCATCTGTTGCTGGGGATTCATCGCTGGCATCGACTGACCCGGCGGGCCATTAGGTATCATTTGTGGTGGCATTCCTGGAGGCTGACCCGGTAAGCCGATATTATTAAGGGCTTTTTGCATGCCAGGCCGAGTGCCCTGTGAGTTTCGAGGACCTTTTGGAGTGCCGCGCATGTTCCCATGACTATTTATTCTATCGTTGCCTCGAACCCGGTGAAGAGCCGAATCTGAAGATTTGCTGCCACTTCCGCGTCCTCGGTTCGACTGAGGCCGGCCGCCGTGTAGGCCTTTAGGACCTTTAGGACTAGAGACAATGTTAGCGCCAACACCGCTATATCGGTGTCGCTGGACATACGCGTTTTCTGGGCGGAATCTGCCATATCCATCTCATAAGCTGCGGGTATTGACGATTCTGTGTTGGCTGAATCTGCGGAGTCTTGTGCAAGCGCGAGGCCTGGCTGTTGTTGATTGTGGGAGACCTGTTGTGGTGCCGCCCCGCCATTCGACATCTTGTCGACTTGTTGGAAAAGCCACTGCGCAAACTCGGTCGTGCCGTTCGCATCTTGCAGAAGTTCGCCAGCTAATTCAGAGGCAATCTGATCTTGTGTTTTGCCATTGGCTAGCATAAGAACAATATATTCTGCGAGAGAAGTATCGTCATCTTGGGTCCAGCCTTCATCGACGATCTTTGAGTGTACGGCACTACTCAAGGCTTGCGCTTCTGGTGTCTCAAGCGCAATGGCGGACATGTTTGAGGCTGGTGGAGGTAGGTCTTCTTGAGAGATTGTTTCTCTCACGGCGAGGAGGCGAGATAATAAGGGACTAGAAAACGAAGGCGTCCAGATCCGTTTGCGGACACAATGAAGGGTCGATTCGTGTTCTCCGAGGGCGTCTCGAGGATGAGCAGCCGGTTTGATGCGACAATCACGATCAACAGAGTAGAGTCACGCAAGGTGATTTGTGTAGGATCGAAACAGTGACTTGGAGTTCAATCGGAATTCAAGTGAAGTAGTTTGTTGTAAGATGAGACTAAGTAGCGATCGAGACTGGGCAGAAGTACGGAGTTGACTTGGACAAGGCAAAACCGATACAATATGCCAAGACTTTAACCACGTGACTTTGGCCGTTGCTAGGCTGGCGCTTCTGCTTCCGGCTGGTCTTGCAAGACAGATCCGACGAAGAGTCGCAAATCGCAAGACAATGAAAGTCACTGAGCTGAGGATGAAACTAATCTGAAGACGGGCACGTAGACGGTATTCCGAGGGTTTCAGTACTCAGATAGCCATTTGTACGGCTGTCTTGGGGATTCGCCACAGCTGGTAGGCGCTGACTAAAATGTGGTGTCCATGGAGTCTTTCCCCAATTCCCTGCATGCACCCAGTAGATTCCACAGCTATCCACCTGACTCTATGTTCTGAATCATCTGGGCAACCCTAATGCCTTCAACGATGACCGCGATTGTGAGACGTGACAACTACCCATGATCCATTTGTTGAGTCATTGGAACAATACTGTTCAAAAGTCCCCGTCTTTGAAATGACCAGTCTGACAGTTGAATATAATCTGAACTGGCCAATTCAACTCACCTAAGCCAAGTTTGTACTCTCACAAGTCAACGTCTTCTACTAGGCAGACAGACAAATCTGGACGGTACATTTGTCGATTGAATCAGTTCTTCTCATGCTAGCCGCTCTCTTCGTCGCTCTGGTCGATTGACACCATCGCCCCTAGTTTTCGAGCCGTCTGGTGCAGTGCTGCTTCCAGCAGTTCTCATGAGATGCCACCATCGATGAATGTATGAGCAGTTATGCTTCTTATATCAAGTGTCTTCTTGCTTCAGGCATGTGTGGTTACATGTGCTCTCCTATGGCCTCAGCCTACCCAGGAGAGTCTCGGCGATCAGGTCGTCTGGCTTGATCCATACACGATTGAGGTAGTTTTACCTTGTTCACATAACAGTTCCCAAAGTGCTCAGCCGGATCAAAAGCAGAGAAAACCCGAAGGCACCCGCGGACTCTCTGTACAGGGTACCTTTCAATTGGTTCGAGATCTCTTCAATGGTCCTACGAAACCCCGAAAGCCCAAACTTACTGCACCAGCTTCGATCTGGCCCACGGAACGGAATATCCTCGAGTCCGCTGTCTATGAGATGCTGACATCTTTGAAGTATTCTGGACTTGTACCATGGAAGTTTCACCCACGACGCTCATTGTTCGAGCCTGGTGTGTCTGCCCAACATCCTTTGATCTCAGCCATTCATGTTCAACTGCCAAATTGCCCAAGCCAGGGCCAGTTGCAGTCTGACACATTCTTTGACGGCGATGAGCACTACAAAATACAAATAAATGAGTCGATCGCGGTCGTAGAGTCGAACACTACTTTAGGCATTCTTCGGGGCCTTCAAACCTTTCAACAGCTCTTTTACAGTCATTCCAAACTCAAGTGGTCTTATACCACTCATGTACCCCTGTATATCCATGACAAACCGAAATGGAAGCATCGAGGTTTGAGCATCGACATTGCCAGGAATCCGTTTCAGCCGTCAGATCTGATACGAACAATTGACGTGATGGCATCTGTAAAGATGAGTAGGTTACATGTGCATGCAACGGACTCGCAGGCATGGCCGATAGATATTCCATCTATACCAGAACTTGCGGAGAAAGGAGCGTACACGCCAGGCCTGGTATGGACTGCGCAAGATCTAGAAGACATACAAATGCATGGTATATCCAAGGGCGTATCAGTCTTTATCGAAATCGACGTCCCCGGGCACACGGCTTCTGTGGCACACGCATTTCCAGATCTCATTGCAGCTTTCAACGAACTCGACTGGGACACTTTCGCCGCTGAGCCACTAAGCGGACAGCTCAAACTAAATTCTGAAGCAGTGACGGATTTCATCACCCGCGTACTCGAGGATATAATGCCTCGAACACGATCATACACATCGCTATACCATATCGGAGGAGACGAAGTCAATCGCGCCGCCTATGAACTAGACGAGACGGTTGGCAGTAGCGAAATCGAGGTCTTACGTCCGTTGCTACAGAAATTCATCGACCAAATCCTCAGTATCACCATGAAACATGGCTTTCAGGCCATTGTGTGGGAGGAAATGCTTCTCGAGTGGAACCTGACCTTTCCCTCGGCGTCCCAGAACAACTCATCAAAAGGCACGCTGATCCAAGTATGGAGAAACAGCGAGCGGATCGTGGAAGTCCTGAAAAGAGGGCACCGAGCTATATTTGGAGACTATCGTCATTGGTACCTCGATTGTAGGTTGTCATGTCTGTAGTTTGTGCAATGGCTAATGCGATATCATACAGGCGGTTTTGGAATCTTCCTGGATCCTTACCCATCAGGCAAGTCTCCTCAAGGAGTTCCATTCAATACTTCGGGAGGTTACCCTAGCAAGCTGAGGGGCCTTACCTTGATTACTGCCAGCCATACCACAACTGGCGCCACATGTATATGTATAACCCGATTGCCAACATCAGTGATGATCTCCTCGATGGCATCGAAGGCGGAGAAGTGCTTATGTGGTCAGAACAGACTGATTCACTTGACCTTGATTTCAAGTTGTGGCCGAGAGCTGCCGCAGCCGCGGAAGTGCTCTGGTCAGGTATCAGAAATGAATCGATGCTAGAAGATGCAACACGCCGATTGAGTGCATGGAGAGAACGCATCGTCTCAGATCAGACGGTAGCGATGTCGCCTGTCCAGATGACTTGGTGCTTAATGGAGGGCGGATGCAACCTGTAGGGACAGAGGAGAAAGGATCGCATCCTTCCAGTCCCACCAATTGCATGCTCTCGAGCGAATAGGTGATCCTTTGCGAGATCTGTGGCCCCCGAATCCATCCTCACGTATCTCGTATCGCGTATTCGACTTCTATACGAGCCGTTGGCCTTTGGACCATTTTGGTGCTTCTCACGCCATGCCCCAAGTTTTTGCCAACGATCCTGTCGCGGGGCATGTGCAATTTTGAGTTCGTGAGCATTGGCTTGCAGATGCCTTTTGAACTGTTTTGTCCTGACGACCGAGGAGGGTTGACTCGGCGTTTTCGTCATGAGACGTTACTTGTGGGCAACAGAAGGTCCATGAAGGTCTTTTCCCCGCCATGATGGGCGGCCTGGGGATGAAACCCTTGGCCCACTACGCTTGGTTGGCTGATGTGTCTGTAGCGTGCACCACCATTTGCAACCAGCATTCAGGCCTTGTAATCCATTCATTGGTACTGGTCTTTCGTGGGGACACGGGAGTAATACTCCGTAGATACTAGGCACTGTGGTGCTCCTGTAGATAGTCGGTCGGTACGACGTACCCTGCAGGTACCGGCGCAGGATTTACTTGGATGCCTAATTTGGCATTCCAGCCCCTCTGTCTCCAATCCTTCAACTGACGGTTGACGCGGCAAACAGGTTGATACATATAATCAATATTTCTCGTGTTCGGGTCACTGTCAGACGTAGCAACCTACCGTGTGTTTTCATGTATTGCCCGCCACCATTAACTCAGCATGATTTTGGATAATCTCTCATGGCGCTACGTCGTTGGTGTTCTGTTCGGAGTGTATTTGACACAGCTTTACGTGCGTCGATACATCAAATGGCAGAGGGTGCAGAAACTCGGTGGCGAGAGTCGTAGAGTCACGACAAGATTTCCCCTATGTTCGTTGCCCTGATCACTGATCGATGGAGAAACCGCTTTGGTGGCTAACTACGCGCGATATGCAGCTCTGGACTTTCCTGTTCACTCGACGCGGGCAATGGTCGCGAACAAGGCATTGGATTTCTGGGATTGGATCTTCGAGCATACTGGCACTGATGCCAACGGCACTGGCTGTTATACTGCTGAACTACACATTCTTGAGGACGTTCGTGTCGTTTTCACGGCTGACCCTGAAAACACAAAAGCAATCTTGACGCAGCAGTTCCAGGACTATGGAAAAGGTACCATTATCCTGGTTTTGGATGTTTGGCATGAAGATCTAATTGTGGTGTAGGCGAGCAATTCCACAAAGAATGGAAGGCTTTTCTGGGCGACAGTATCTTTACGACGGATGGATCCATGTGGCATAATTCCCGTCAACTCATCAGACCGATGTTTGTTCGAGAGAAAGTCGCAGACCTACCGCTCATCGAGACTCATGTGCGAAAACTGATCTCGCTCATGGGCTCGGGCGATGGTTCGGCGGTCATGTTGAACAAACTTCTGTTCCGATTCAGCTTGGATGCTTCCACCCATTTTCTTTTCGGGCACAGCGTGAATAGCTTGGATACGGAGCAGTCCGAGTTTGCCACTGCTTTCGACGAGATCCAGCGTGTCCAGTCATTGCAGGGGCGTTTGGGGTAAGACGTTGTGCCTTTTTGGTTTTTGGCACGCTTTAGAGACTGACCAGTGTGCCAGGCCTTTACGACACTTCTATCCGATGAAGACTTTCAATGATAGTTTAAAAATACTGGACAAGTTCGCCGGCTCCTTCATTTCCGAAGCGCTTTCGCTCACACCAGCAGAGCTTGACTCGAAACTTTCTCGCTCTGATACATTTATCCACGCCCTAGCAAGATATACTCGTGATCCCAAAGTCATGCGTGATCAGCTGACGGCTTTGCTTCTGGCTGGGCGTGATACCACAGCAGCAACTCTGTCTTGGACATTCCTTGAACTCGCAAAGAAACCTCATGTGGTAGAGAAGCTTCGAAAGGAGATTGTTGAGTTCTTGGGCGATGACGGTCGACCTCCCACCTATCAAGACATCAAGGATATGAAATATCTTACCTATGTCATCAACGAGACGCTTCGACTTTATCCGGTGGTGCCATTCAATGTCAGAACTGCTTTGACCGACACAACCTTACCACGTGGAGGTGGAAAGGATGGTATGAGCATTATCGGGTGCCCAAAGGGTACCGTTATTGGTTACAGTACGCTCATGATGCAGCGACGAAGGGATCTGTATCCTCCGATTTCTCCATCATTCCCGTACGATCCACTCGAATGGGTGCCCGAAAGATGGGCAACCTGGACGCCCAAGTCATGGCAATTCATCCCCTTCAACGGTGGCCCACGGATTTGCATCGGACAACAATTTGCGATGGTGGAAATGGGGTACACCATTGTGCGCATTTTGCAAGAGTTTGACAAGATTGTGGATTACGGCAGCAAGCCCATTCTGCATTGCGAGATTATCCTGACACCAGCCGAGGGTGTCAAGCTGGGCTTTGTCAAGAGTGGTGGGATTTCGGAAAAGGCATAAATGTCAACTCCCAGTCATTGAGGATCAGGCATCTGATGACTGCTCGGAGTTATGAAGTCAGAGGTCGATTATGAACACGGCGAGTGCTACATCCACTGAGGAGTACGCGATCAATTCTGATTCTTGCGGTTCAACATTTGACATGTGTATATGATCAACTGGTGTAGACTGAGTCCATATCTATATACTAAATTGTCCCTTACCATTTTCGTTCAGGAAATGGACCGAGGCCGCTTTAATCCGGCACGTGAGGGAGCATCGTGAGGAGGTCCCGCCGAGCACGGGAGAGCGCGCCCGAGCAATGGGCAAGCCACAGGGAGCGCTGAAAGATGGTCATTTGCAGGAGCCAGTTCGGGCTCAAGGGTCTCCTTTGGGCCTTCGACTATAGTTTCCTAGCGTTGGGATCGCTCACTCACATCTTTCTCTAAAACTGCTCCAAAACCTCTCGGTGATGACGAGGCCGATCCCCAAACCTGGCCCGGGCCACATCCTGGTCCGTATGTATGCTGCCACTCTTAACTTTCGGCGACCTACTTTGTCTTGCTGACTCGCCGGTCTATCTAATCCGCACTGTCCCTAGCCTTGTGGCTTGTTCTGACGGTGTCGGTGAGATTGTCATGACTAGCCCAGATGGCACATGGCATGGCAATATCACACAGGTAGCGATCCTTCTGCCCAATCGAGATTAGCTTGACAGCGAGTGCATAGTGCAAGCACAAAACACCTTGGGCGCCGGGGATGTCGATGGGACATTGTCAGAGCACGATGTTGTTAAGACACGTGGGTTGTCAGGGTACCGAAGAATCTCTCCTTCGAAGAAGCTGCCGCACTAATCTCAACAGCGGGTGCTGCAATCAATATGCTGGAGAGCAGCAACGTAAAGGACGGGACTACTGTCGTCACGCAAGGGACAGCGGTGTTAGCTGCGCCGTCATTCAGGTACAACCCTCCGTTCCATTTCGTCAATGCAGGTTAAAAAGTTGATCACACGAACTAGGACACCACTGCGGTCGGTGCCAGAGTCATCGAGACGTCCTTAACGCCGGAGAAACTCCAGATTGCACAACGCCTCGGCGCTTCAGAGCTGATCAACTGTCGAACAACGCCAGAATGGGTCGATGAAGTGCTCCGTCTGACTTGTGGCCGGGTCGCTGATCTCATATGCGACGTCGCAGGCGGAGGCACCGTGGAAGCATCCATCAAGGCCCTCAAGCAAGGAGGCAAGGCGTGCGTAGTTGGTATGCTGATTCCACCGAAAGCAGTGGACGTGGTGATGCCGCTGCTCTTTGAAGCCAAGACCTGTGGGTTCTGGGGAAAGAGAGAGACGTGTGAGGATGTTACTGACGTTCGTCACCCAGTAAGAGGGATTCTCATCTACAACAAGAGGATGCTCGAGAAGGCGGTCACTCTGGCGGAAGAACGTGACGTCCGTCCTCACGCTGAGGAGGCGTATGCGTGGGAAGACGCGCCACAGGCATTCAAGCGGCAGAGAAGCCAGGTTTCCAGGGAAAAGGCCGTGGTCAAGGTGTAGCCTTGATCTATTCCACGTCGGTAAGAGCGATATTGGCTAGCATATGAGTAACCTGACGACACCGAGGACGTCTGCTAGGGCTGATAACTCTGGAAATAGAACCAGCCTTTCCTCATCGCCATCGTCAATATCCCGGGAGGCGGGGGCGGAAGTGGTGCTTCAACTACTTGGTCTGTCCCTGGTCATTCGATCGATTTCCGAGCAACTTGCCCAGGTTTGATTCGTCAGCTCCTGCCTGGTTCATCTTCTCTGCGCGGGATTAACACGGCCTCAGGTAAGGCCAGTGGACGAGTAACAAGCATTTTCATCTGTCTGTCTTTGAACTAAGCTGCAAGCCCACTTCTCGAGATTGCGCTCTTTTGCGTCTCCATCCATGTGCCAGTGAACAGCGGAACGTATGCGGGGATAACACTTAGCACGACCTTGAACAGGTTCGATGCCGTGCCACGTTCTCGACCGGGCCCAGGACTAGGGACTTCCAGCCATCAGAGCAGTCTAATCCTTGCGTTTTCCACCTCGTGTTCCTGGCCGACCACTGATGGCCGCCGAGAAGTCACTGCGGCTGAAGTGCACTTGCATGCAGCCTCACGCAAGTCGCGAACTGGCCCACACGTGCCTCCTGTGCTATTGAGCAAGACTTTGGTTTCAGCCGCAGGGAACATAAATGGCTTCATTTTGCCCACTAGCATTTCCTCCTCGCTGTTGTTCTTCCCTTTTCCCCCTCTGGCGCACGCACCTAGCTGACCATGGCTGAATACACTTGCGACTTGTGCGATGAGCTCACAACTGATATCGCCTTCTGCACCGCATGCAACTTCAATTTCTGCAGCGGGTGCTGGATACGCCACCCGCCTCACAAGAAGGGCTTACTCGGCCCTGGAGGACTGCCGCATGAGAAGGCAGATCCTCAAGTGGTGCAAGAGCTTACAGATTGCATGGCAGAGCCTACCGAAGACGAAGAGTATCGTCACCATCAAGAAGGTGAAGAGACGACCTGGTTTGGTCTCGAACGCGACTCTGGAGGCGAACCTATTCTGGCCGAATATCGGCGCTACGCCGTCGTGATGATGCAAACATCGGAACTAGGACCAAAGACTCGCTATCCGAGCCTCGTGTCTTTCGTTGGACAGACAGGTGAGCGCTATGCACCTGGTCGTCTTGTCTTCGTCTGACGACCGTAGGCGCCGGCAAAAGCTCCCTCATCAATCTCTTGATTGATCTCAAATCAGACTCAAGGATGGCCAGCGATGATCCTGCCAAAATGGCGCCCATCATTGGTCGTTCGAACTGCGCAGTGCCGACTTCCGCTGACGTCCATCTGTATCTCAGTCCGGAAACCAGATTCTCAAAGTGTCCTATTCTCTATGCGGATTGCGAAGGGTTTGAGGGTGGCGAGCGAAGTCCTGTTGCTATCAATGCTCTCTCACTTGAGGCCAATGGTCCCTCTTCAAGCGCAAAAGGCTCCCGGAGACCACACGTTGTGTAAGTACCGAACTGCTGAGCAACTTCACATAACAACTAGACTGTTTAGCGCTTGCACGTGTCTGTATAATGCAGGAGCAACTGACCCCGACAGGCGCAAAGTGTCTCAAGGGACAAAACGGCTACTAAAGTGGGCGAGCCATGATAGTCAAGAATACGAGCAGACGAGCAAGAGAGGCTATGCCGTCTCCGAAATGTATCCAAGAATCTTTTACGCGTTCTCAGACGTGATCGTTTTTGTGCTCGATAATCCAAAGTAAGCTCATCCCTGACAGTTCTTTCATTCGGCATGCCGATATTAACCGGACTGACTGTCACAACATAGGACTCTGGAAGTTGTGGTTGAGAGGCTACTTGAATGGGCGGATGCCAATTACTCGCGCTCAATCAACCAACCGACAAAACCGCATGCTATCATCGCCCTGAACAAGTCCAATCCGAAAACACCCGAGGATCAGTGGAATACGATGAATGCCACGGCAAACCTGTTAAGCACAACGAGCGCCAAGATCGATGAAAACAAGACCTTTGTCAAGTATGCGAAGATGTGGAAGAAGGTGTCATTGTCACGCATAGACAACATGCATGATCTGCTTCGATGCTACTACTCAACAGTGCATGTTGTTCGACTGCCGGAGAAGAGTAGATACCAGCTACTCAATCAACAACGTCAGCGACTGCACCAGGTGATTGAAGATTGCTGTACGATCTCCTTCAAGGATAAGCAAGAGCGAGAGCTACTTACCGACGTCGACGACTTTGGGCTGTATCTGTCGCTGGCCTTCGACCACTTCTCGGAAACTTTGGACGAACCATTCGACTTCATCGAAGCCTCGTTGAAGAGAAGTCCGCTCTCCGCATCTTTCTCCGACAACTTGCTTGAGTTTGCAAGAAGGATGGGCATTCACAAGAACTGTGCGGGTCGGATTGTGGAACTATTCGAGTATATTACCCCGTTTGTGGCATCGTGCATCCTCCTCGAATCCGCGCGGAAGCAACGCATCGGGAGGCCTGAGGATTGGTTTGGAGACCTTGAAGAAGACCAGCCTTGGAACCAAAACAGTCGCCATACGCGTCGTCCATCGAGCCTTCCGAAAACCCCAAAGCCTAACACCTACCGAGACATGTGTCGCAGGGCCATCATGCAATATTTCCACAACGATGTCCAATGTAATTTTCCCATTTATGACCATTTTGCAATGAAGAAACGTCAATGCGAATTACGATACTCACGGCATGGCCAGTCACACCGAGCCAAAGCAAAACTGCGGACCATTGACAGCCCGGGGACATTCGAAATGAGCTTCGAAATGGATCAGATTTTGGCATGGGAACAGGATGTTCTCGCACAACTGATTGCCATGCATGACAGACTACGACGTAGATTCAGCTTTGAATCTAAAGAGGCCATCGTGGAAGCACATGCTCAGCTCTTACCCAGTATCTATAGAGTTGGGAATCGCTCTGCCGACAAGGTGATGGAGTTCCGGCTAAATTCGATATGCGTTGCATGTTTGTGTAATCCTCCACAGCACCAACTCGACTGTGGACATATAATTTGCACCGCGTGCGCCAAAGACTTTGGCCAACACGATGGAAGGTCGGTGAAGCTAGTGGGCTGCCCCTTACTTGACCACCTGGACGGCAGCAGTTTCGAGAGTACCCCATTAAACATTGACCTCGCACCGCCATTCTCGGGTTTGCGTGTTCTAACACTCGACGGGTAAGAAGACACTGAGGCACTGGGTCAATTCAATGCTGACAACAACAGTGGTGGGATTAGGGGTATTGTTGAGCTTGCGGTTCTTGAGGCTCTTGAAGCCATTCTCGGTGTGCCTTTGCAGAAGTTCTTCGACCTTGTTGTGGGAACGAGGTAAGCACACCCTGTGGCGCCAGGGAAAAGCAGACAACGGTACGGCTAACTTATCTTCGTCAGTACTGGAGGCATCATCGCCCTGGGGTTTGGACATCAAATGTGGTCTGTTGGTCATTGTACTGAGCAATTTCGGAAGCTAGTGTATCCTGCATTCTCTAAGCGGAAGGGGCAGGATGTGCATGTCATCCGACGCGTTCAACTATTCGTCAAACATAGCAAGTATGAGACAACGCCACTCGAAGCTGCCTTGAAACAAGCGTTTGGACAGAAGATGCTGTTCCCTAGCCAGCGATCGAATGACAGCTTGAAAACCGCTGTCATTGCAGTCTCAAGCTCGGGATCAAAAACGTGGGTGCTTTCAAACTACAACACTCATACTGGACGGGATAGAGGGCCACGATACCAAAGATACCGCCCTGGTCGACCTCAGGACGAGATTACTACATGGGAAGCGTGAGTTATGGACCAGTTCCAATTCAGCGATGGAACATCGCTGACTGCCCCGAACAGCTCAAGAGCTACTTCTGCGGCTCCAGGTTTCTTTAAGCCATTCTCCCCCAGCCGTCCGGGAAGCAAACTCGAGGAATGGATTGACGGTGCGATATTGCACAACAACCCTGTTGAGATAGCGCTTGAAGAGGCTCGACGCATTGCAGAGGTGGAGCAGCTCAAAGGCGAGCCAGATATCGTGCTCTCGATCGGTACTGGTCTTTCGAGGCACTTCAGGACTCGTGGAGACATACCTTCCGAACAGATACATCAAGGCGCCCCAAAAGCAAGAACAACTGGCTGGATACGCAGCCTTTTCACCATGGTCAGCTACCAGATCAAACTAAGTACGGATGCTGATCGAAGGTGGGCGTCAGTACTTGATACCGAGAGGTACATCTCCAAACAGATGTATCGCATCAATCCTGACCTTGGGATGGATCCACCGGAGCTGGATGCCGTTGACAAGGTAGCCGAATTGGCGAATTTCCTGCCTCGACTTCTAGCCAAAGATGGCAGCATCCAGAGCCGGATCCAGGAAGTTGCATGTGCATTAGTCGCGTCGTCCTTTTTCTTCGAGAAAAATGGCTCCGCCGTCAGCGAATCGAGTTCATCGACCGAAATTCATGGATATATCTCCTGTCGTTTAGGAAAGTTGAAGAATCAGGGTGAAGACGGCTCAGAACGAAGCGGGCCGCTCACACCCACGTCCTCTACAATCAGTCTGGACAGCGACAGAAACGACATCAGGCAGCTCGGCAAATTCATCTCTTGCTCCACCAAGCCCGAGTTCATTGTCCGCAACGAACCGAAGAACGTCAACGACGTCTTCCTGTCTGTTCGAGTGGCAGAAATGATACAGAAAGGCGATTTTATCAAGCAGAGCGTCTGCATCGCTATCTCCGGAGACGATGCGCTGACCACGATCGCACTGAGATTGCCTGGAATCTGCGATGGACGCGCTGAATTCCCCATCAGCGGGTTCCCCCGCCAGCTGATGAAGATGGATTTCAACCCGTCGTACAGAACTGAGGCATTTTCTTTGCCGACAGAGGAGTTGGCGGGGAAACTGGAGATTGCTGAGCTTTCGGCATAGCACTGGAATCCAATGTGTCGGTCGAAACCGGCGTCCGTAGGATTGGGGCTGGTGTTCGTCTAGCCGAGCGACGGCATATACAGCAAACCAATTCTGCTCTGTTCTGTCAGCTAGGCCTCACCCGCGTCGTGTTCAATTGCCATCCGCGTTCTGAAATCAATACGACGTGCAGACAAAATTAGCGAAGTGAACAAGTTACACGTCGCATATGAGGGAAGGCGCAATGGACATGGAGCGAATCGCTCTTGGTGATTCAAACTCTCTGTCTCGCTTTGTCTTAATTTCAATGACGGCGCCATTGACAGCGCTTAAGCTCCTGTTGGAGCCGTTCAGCCTTGCGAGTCAGCCTCATCTGGACTGGCTGTCAGCTAGAGTTGTTCGATTTAAGAGCATTGGGTTGACGTCTAACTAACTATCTGCAACGAGTGCGAAAGATATAGGGTTGTGGTGGCGCTCAACCATCACGTGACTGTAAAGGCAGTGCCACGGCAACGTGGCTGTCAGGCCTTGTGGCGAGCTCGCCCAGTGCTCAGCCGGGCTCCCCTAGACGCTGCCGTGGCTCCCACGACGCTCGCCTGTGCTCGGCGGGACCTCTTTGATGCTCCGTCACGTGCTCGAGTAAAGTGGCCTCGCTCCCTTTCCTAAATGAAAATGGTAAGGGATAGAGTACTGTTCGGGGCATACATAATGTGTGTGTGTGTATGTATACTCCGTATATATCCTCTTCAATTGTGTCATCTTTGCCCGCCCGCCCGAAAGATGATGCTCTTTCGGGATGGATCCACGGAGTTCTGCAGTAGTAGCTGTAGCAGTATTAGTGCGTTGGGCTAACCCCGCCGGTGCTAGTTTGGGGATTTAGTACGGGCTAATTCTATTTACCACTCCACACCAAGACATCTCGAGATCTCGACATGTTGCAACATCTTCGAGTCCCTTCCATCTCGGCTTCCTCCCTCCTACTCCTGTTGCTGCCCATTCCACGATCATATTGATTCTTTTTGTTATTTCAACCAGGCACGATTGCCAGAACTTCCCGAGTCTTCAAATCCGAAGACTTCTCAATTCAAACCAATCCAAATCTTGTTTTGTTACGGCTGCATGATCTGCCCTCTGTAACATTTCCACACAAACTCCCGGTCATCGTCCTTTCCCACGGTCTTCTCTCACCGGTTTCCTCGAGGCTTCTTCCCTGAAGCCACATTCCACCATGGCCTCCACAACGGCTGATACCCCTACCGCATCGTCCTCAAAGACTCCGGCTCAGCTCTTGCAAGAGCAGCACGAGGCCAGCGAAACGCATCATGTCACCGTCGAAGACGTTGTGGATGAAGAAGATATTGAACATCCCCCACCTGCGGAGAACCACCGCAATGATACCACGCCTGCTACTACCAACGGCGTCAATGGTACCAATGGTGTACCACTGTCTGCAAATGCTGCCGGAAAGCAGAAAGCTTCTGAGAAACCCTCCGGCCTGGATACTCAATCTGAGGAAGCTTTCCCTTCCCTCGGAGCCGCTGCCAAACCGGCTGCGCCTCAAGCTTCACGAGCTCCCGGATGGGTTGCCAGTGCTTCGGCCAAGGCTGCTCCAACGAACGGTTCACCTGCTTTAGGTTCCCGCCCGGCATCATCTGGCGGTCCGACTCCGTCATCTACTCCGGGGGTGCGAACCCCAGTGTCTGCGGCTGCTGGGCCCCGAGGAAATGTTCTATTACCTGGTCGTTACCGGGATTCCTTTGAGATCGACAATGCTGATCTCGATAAGAATAAATCCGTGAAAAGAGTCTTGGACGATGTCAAGAAGAAGTACAACGTCATTGTGACACCTAAATCGACAAATTTTGCTCGCGGCACTGAGTTTATAGCTGAAGGGCCCAAGGCCAGAGTCACCGAAGCCTTGATGCATATTTCCAAAGAATTAACGCTGGAGAAACAGGTCAAGCTCGAAGTGCCCTCCACTGTTTCCGCGCAGATCATCGGGAAGGCCGGAGCCAACATTAGAAAGCTCGAGACTCAGTTCAATGTCAAAATTCATATTGATCGTGACACACGACCTTCGACCAATCCGGATGATGTCAAAATTGATGTTGTTGAGATTCGAGGACATGCCGCTCAGGTTCGCCAGGTTTATGAACAAATTTCAAACCAGGTCAAATCCCTCCAACCTAAAGTCGACCTTCCTGTTCGGAATATTCCGCCAGAATTCTATCCTTTCCTTGCTGGTCTACACGGAGACCGCTTACAACAATTGGAGCGCGAGAGAGACCTCAAAATCAACATTCCCCAATACCACACATGGCAACAGCAGCCACCACCACGCGCAGTCGAAGGCAATCAGCGCCCTGTCTTTGTTCCCCATGGCGATTCTCATGTGGTCATTTCTGGAGAGCAAGCGGCTGCTTTGGAAGCACGTGCGCTCCTGGAGCAACTGGTCAGTGAATTGGAGAAGGAGCTTCTTCTCGAGGAACTTGCGGCGGAGCAGATCCTCCATCCATACGTCGTTGGTGATCGTGGCATGGATCCTCTAAAGTTCTTGGAGGAGACTGGATGTGCTGTCATTCTCCCACCCGCCAGTCACGAAACTGAGGACTTCCACATCGTTGGTCCACGTGACAAGCTAGAGGCCGGACGAAACCTTGCAGAAGAACTCATGTCTCGCAAACACAACAGGGCAGTTGATCTTCAAAAGCATTTTGGTGATGCACCGCAAGGTGCGGAACGACATTCAAGGGCTCTTGCCCAATACCTTCAACAAAAGGCCATTGAACGAGAATTCCTCAACTCCCACAATGCGGAGATCATCTTCCCGTCAGCCTCAAACACATCTCCTAGCTGGAACATCATAAGCAACGACCCTCAAAAGGCACTTTCTGCTCGAAACGAGCTTTCTAAAATCACACAAGCATATCCAACACCTCGTCTGCAGTTAGTTGAGGTTGATCCTTTCTTCCATCCCCATCTTGAACAACTTCATTCGGAAAGATTGAAGGCAGATCTTGGTGTTCATCTTATTGTCCCTGCAGACGGTTCCGATCCGGTAGTTCTTGTTTATGAAGGACCTGCACAAGAAGGACCATTTACAATCCCTCGAAACAAGCCTACCAAAAACGATCTTACCGCCTTTGAGAAAGCTCTCCAGGAAGCCCAAGCTCAGCTACTCAGTAGCATTCCTCATCAAGGAATTTCCGTGCAGGACATTCATGTACCGAAGAAATTTCAGGACAAGGTCAGAAGATTTGTTAAGAGCGAGCCACAAGCGGCAACTCCTCAACATTTCCCCGTCCAGGTCGATTTTGGAAGTGCTAGGAGTGCCGCTAGGAATGCTGGTGGGATTTCTCGCGGCTCTTCACCAGAAACGGTTTACCTGAGAGGTCCAGAAGAGAAGGATATTGCCGATCTCCGTGCCAGGATTGAACAGTTCCTCCTGGAAGCTGAGCAGGATGAGAAGGAACGTGGATACACCCTTTCATTCCCATTCCCTGCAAACTACACCAAGAATCTTATCGGCAAACAAGGCGCCAATGTCAAAGCCTTAAGAGAGAAACATGATGTTGATATTAATACGCAGGAGACTGGCAAGATCACCATTCAAGGACCACAGAAGAAAGCAGAGGCTGCCAAAGCTGAAATCCTACGTCTGGGCAAACAGTGGGAAGACGAGGTCAATTTTGCAATCAAGATTGACCCCAAATACCACGGTATGCTTGTTGGCCGAAATGGCGAGAACTTGCAGAAGATTCAGAGCAAAGTCGACAACTCTGTCAGAATTGACTTTCCCAAGGCGTCCAAGATCAGTGATGATGCGTCAGTTGCAGATAATGCAAGTGAAGCTGGTGGTAACCGTTCTGGTCCTACTGGCGACGAAATTCGTATTCGTGGTCCTCGTGCCAAGGCCGAAAAGGTTCGGGATGAGCTGCTGAGCCTGCACCAATACCTAGTTGACAATTCTTACTCTGCCACTGTTTCCGTTGCTCAGGATCAAATTGCATCTCTGATCGGCAGGAGAGGCCAAGAAATGGAGAAATTGCGTGCTGATACAGGTGCTCAAATTGACGTGCCTAAGCCTGACGGTTCTGATAGAGTTGCAATTCAGATCAAGGGTACAAAGGAGCAGGTCGACAAAGCACGACAAGAGCTTCAGAAAAGGTCAAAGGCATTTGATGATGTTGTCACAAAGACTTTGGATATTGACAAGAAACATCATCGCGCCCTCATTGGAAGTGGAGGTGAGCCCTCATTCAGCCTTGTGTCATGTTGAAAAAAGCTCTAACTCAATTTAGGTTCTAATATCCAAAACATTGTTGCAAAGGCTGGCGGAACTGGCAGCAGTGCCGAACATGTCAAGTTTCCCCGTCCCGGTGAAGAGTCTGACACCCTCACGATCAAGGGCACCGCTGACGTTGTGGACAAAATATTTGCTGCGCTTACCGCGTTTGTTGATGAGCGTGACAATCAAACCACTGAAACGATTGATGTGCCTGTCACGTCCCACCGTGAATTGATTGGTCCCAACGGAAGCATTCGCAAAAAGATCGAGGACGACTTTGGGGTAACCTTGAATGTGCCACGCCAGGGATCAGGCCAGACTGGTGTGAAGATTACTGGCCGCGCAGAAAATGTGGCGAAAGCCAAGGAGCACATTCAAACAAAATCGGTCAAGCCTCAGGGTGAGACAATCTTGGTCCCACGAGGTCTACACCATACCATCTCAAAGAATGGAGCTCTATTCCGGGAGCTCTCCAGGGAAGGTATTAGGATCGATCATAATGGCCAGAAGCCTCCACCGAAAACAGCTGCCAATGCTCCTGCACCTCGTCAGAGAACCACCAATGGTGATATTCCTCTGATCACCGATCAGCCTGGCGCAGAGTCGTACTCCTGGGAAATCGTGTCTAATCAGGACGCCTCAAGCTCCGAGGCTGGTGAAATCCCTTGGGTTATCTATGCCAATAAGGATGTGACAGAAGAAACTGTGTCCAAGACCAAGCAGAAGATCAAGTCCTTGTTGGAAAAGGCGTCTGTGCCCCAGCACACTGGCTTCCTGATCCTACCGGATCCTCGACTGCATCGTCATATCATCGGACAAGGAGGTTCAACGATCAACTCGATCCGTAAACAATCCGGATGTGATATCCAAGTTCCGAACAAGAATAGCGGAAGAGGCGAAGAAGGCGAGGCTATCACCATTGTTGGTCAGGAAAAGGGTGTTCTTTCTGCGCGAGATCTGATTCTGGAAGAAATCAACAAAGCTTCGGCAGGTCGTGCATAGAAAGCTGATACTAGCCGGCGGCAGCGCTACGACTCCCGCGAGACTGGGATGAGCCAGCCTCGGGTGTTAGGGGCTGGTGATTTTATAAAAGTTTTTCTCGAGATCGACTCGTACATGTAAGAACCTAAAATCGGTGGATTTTGATCTGAGATGTTGCCCTTAAACCACCGTATCTAGTGGAAAAGCTGCATAGCATGGAGTGAAGAAGACCAATAAAAGTAGTACTTTTATCCTTGACATTGTGAACCCCACCCCCCCCCCCTAATACGACTTCCTTCTTTCGATACCATCAACCTGGATGATATTCGCAGACTTCTGACCAGCACATTGAGCACCACAACTCAAGACTCCGCTCTCTACTAGTAGTCAATCGAGTAGCCAACAGAAACATATAGTATCTCCGTCCATTCGGGATTCGGTGCACTTTAATCCTTCTGGTACCTAATTCAGCTTACACCATGACATCTTCAATTGTCTGTTTGCTCAAACAGTATCCTTACTTGGGTTTTCACCATCAGCCCGAAGGTTTAAGACCTTGCTCAACAACCTCCACAGGCTCGACACTGCGAACAAGGTATGCAATACTAGTATATTCCTTTGCCAGAGCGAGACTTTTGCCGAAGTAGCTTCTCCTCGCCACTGACAAGGGCACAGCGCTTACTTCGCAGGTACAACTCGAAGCGTCCAACCCTATGGAGGTATACTGATCTCATAGCAGACAGATATGTCTAGTGATGGGCTCATGGCCATGGAGCTACGTCTACTTCGGAGACGAGGTTCGTCTCATAAAAATTGCATATGCTACAGCGTTCACACCGTGTACTATTCCGACATACGAGAGATCCGACACTGCCCCGGACTCCACGTTGAGCAGCGGCGCTGGCTTACCACTACTTGCCATATTAATGCCGGAGCATTTCAGAAATTGAATGTACATCGCCCTATAACTTGGCCGATTTACCTCAAGATCCTGAGGCGTGTTCCGTGTTTTCATCAATTGATCCTCCTCATTTATCCTGATCTGCATACAATCAGTCGAACTATTTGACTGGCCTCGCAGGCGAAACGTATTGGATAGTGCTCCAGTGAAATCGAATCGGGAGTCTGGACTATATTCGTGCGAAGTAAGGACGATGGCAATCATACTAAATTCATTCTTGGAGACATTCTCTGAGCAGCAACTGGCACTCAGGTTTCTCGTACTCTTCTCATGCGTTGGATTTCTGATCATTGCCAAGGTCTGTCGAATCCCGACGACGCAAATGATCCAATATTGATCCATAAGTGCTGATGACTGTCCACAGTATGTATACCGTTTCTGGTTCCATCCATTAGCAGCCTTCCCAGGTCCACCACTCGCTCGCATCTCGTCGCTATGGAGTGCGTCTGCAGCACGCAAACTGCAGAAAGCGCAGGCCATCCACGCCGCACATGAGAAATACGGAAGCGTCGTGCGCATCGCACCAAATGAGCTCTCGTTTTCCGACCCTGCTATTCTCAAGACCATCTACGGCCATGGCCACAGGAATCCGAAATCCGATTTCTACGCTGGTGGAAAATTTACTGCTACTCACGAAAACGTATTCAGCATGAGGAACATTTCGGAACATGCTGGTCGGCGGTCTGTCATGGCGCCGATCTTCTCGTCTCGCTTTGTCTCGGACTATGTGCCTGCCATGCAAAAAAAGATCGAGCAGACGTTGAATATGATGCGGAACCTTTCTGCTGGTGGAAAGGCTCCTGTCGATCTGTATCATTGGATTCACTGTATGGCGCTGGATATCGTTTGTGAGTCGCGGTCACTCTGCGTCGTGCGAGGATATTGAACCCAACTGACAGACTTTCAAGTTCATTTCACTTTGAATCACGAAAGTGGAACTCTTGTCACAGGGAAAGCGCATCCAGTGATTCGAGATCTCGAAGACTTTCAAGCTGTATTTGCCTGGGTAGGTCCAGCTATATCTCAATCGAGAACTCGGATAAGGCTGAAACCAAGCAGACCGCACTCTTCCCTCCACTCCGTCAGTTCGGACGGTTTGTACCTATCCGATCTATGAGAAAGCCGTTCGTCTCATTACACGGATGGATTGAGGTGAGAAAATCGATTTAGGCATATGAGGACCGATTGCTGAAACGACTCCAGTTCTGTATCGACGTCGTCCGACGCGAGAGGGCAAATGACCAAAAAGCCAGCTTCATCAACCGACTTCTTGAGAATAAGGACAGTTTCCTCGATCGCCGGCTCGAGGATATTGAGATCACAGAAGAGTTAATAAGTATCATGTTCGCCGGATCCGGGACGGCGGCAAACACAATTGTTTTTCTGGTGTGGGCGGTGCTCGAACACCCAAAGGTACACGAAACGTTGGTGGAAGAGCTGGATCGAGAACTCCCGCTGAGTGTGACTGCTTTTTCTGCCGATGCCGTGAGCAGGCTTCCTTACTTAAATGCCGTGATCATGGAAGCCCTCCGCAGATACCCAACGATTCCCGGTCTGCAGCCCCGCGTCGTGGCTTCCACCGATTTCGAGGTATACGGAACGTACCTTCCTCGAGGAGTAAGCAGATCACCAAGAAACCAGAAGATTCATGGTTTGACTTAATACTAACTCGACTTCGCAGACAATCATTGGATCTCAGAATTACACCATCCATATGGACCCTGTAATCTTTCCAAATCCCAAATCATTTTCGCCTGAAAGGTGGCTGGCCGACGACACGGCGGCGCAAAAGGCGGCGTTTAATGGCTTTGGCATGGGCCCCAGAGCATGTATTGGAAGGAAGTGAGTCAATCCTGGTTACAACGTCCCATGCTTGTACTCTGTTTTCAAGCTAATGCCTGGTCATAGCGTCGCTATGTGGGAATTACAACTCTTCGTGGCGGCATTCTTTCGACGATTCGACCCGAAGATATCGGAGGATCTGAGACCGGCGGATATGGTAATGACTGATGGTTTTAGCGGTGGGCCTGCGGGACAGAAATTACCTCTATATCTAGTTGAACGAGAATAAAAGCTACCTGAATGCTCATTAGACAAACTGGTTGACAAACTTTTGATTTATCTATCAGCTGCGTATCTACGGAGTACTTCGTAGGTTGACTTATCACGTGACTATAGCTTGGCATTGAGTGAATAGGGGGGTTTATATAGGGGGCATATAAATTCGCAGTCAGCACTCAACGACGTGTTCGCTGTCTCGATATAGCGTTTCCCGCGAGCAGAATCTATCAACCTGAAAACCCTTTGTCGATAATGCATGTCACGTTTCCCGACCCTACCTAACCCATTGACTGTTGGTTTACCCCTCAACTCGCGACTTGTACAAGTATCCTAGGTATGGGGATAAGTTCAAGCCCTGATCCGCGGAGCCAAATCCCTCTCTGGCAGCGGAGCGGCAAGCGTTACCCGATGAAAGGAAAACACAAGAGCCACGACAGGTAAGAAACTATGCCCTGAACATCATCAAGTCATCCGTGAATCTCGCAAGGCAAGCCGAAAGGCGCGCAACCGGTGGACATGATCTTCGTAAGGCGCGCCGTTCCAACCCGACTTTCCTAAAGCCAAGGCGATACCCCGCAACAGATAGCTGGGCTGAGCCGCAGAGCGGGATTTTGATTTCGTGAGCAAACCCTGCAGCAAGGGTTTCCCTTTCATTTTTGAGAAGAGATGCCAAGCAGAACGGGAATCCGGGAACAGTCGGCCCAGCTGGGTTCGGGCTAGGATGGTGAGTTTCTTTTGTTCAGGCTGAGTGGGTAGGTAGGCATGTTCTTACAGTGGCACAGGTTATGGGGACGAGTTGTTGGAACAGCGCAGTGAGTGGGAAAGGGTTTCGTGAGTCGCGTTAGAGGGAAATTGGTAAAAGTTGGTTTCAAGCGGTGTTAGGATAGATTGTGCTAGAAGTCAGCTAGCAAACGACTTTTTTGCACATTGACAAATGTCAACCATGGTCCTGCAGCTAGCAGTCGTTGATCATAGGTGAGCGAACTGTGATTATTGCGATCTATCATGTGGCTAGAAGATTGACCAAGTGCGACAAGGACCTTACAGCAAGCTTCATTTAAATTGTTCTGGTGTCATCCTCTCTGAGTCACCTTCAACGATAGACAGTATCGACGGGACCGTAGAAATAACACTACACCAAGCATCAAGACCTTACATCATATTACTTTGAAACATTGTTGAGCTCCTTTCTATCCATAGAAACCGAACGCCGCTCATCTTCGATTTTCCGTCTGATTCTGATTTCAACCTGTGCACGGAAGACAAGATAGACACTCTCGAGATGAAAGCATCTCAGAAGACCGTTAGTGCTATTGGAGCTTGAAAGGAAGATAGTCTCGCCGACTACACCACTGCTCAATCGTTTCGTGGTAACTTGAAGCTTGAGATACAAAATCCGTAGATAGTTTTCCGAGCAGGCCTCGCCAAGCAGCCTCGTCAGACCATTAATTGCTGTGTTTTATACCATTTTCTCTCAGTTTCCGTAATTCAGAAGACCTATAGGCATACCGGCGCTTGAGACTGCAGTCATTTCATTGTATCGTCTATTCGATTCAACGATATATCGAGCTAGCACTTGGGGAAATGGAGGAAGCTGTGGATGGTGAACGAGTATTTGCAGAACCACTTCCTGCACTTCCTCGAACGGTGTTGTCAGACCTCATCACATTTGGGTACCTTCGGTCATATGCTCTTGGATCAACACGATCGGATTGACGACGGGTAGAAGAATCTTGATTCATTGCTTGAGTGCTAAGACCGCCACGAATGTCGTCATTAGTGCCTATGCTAAACGAGGACGAGTTCCTTCCACCTGGTCGATATGTGTCAGGATACACCATATTGTTAGCGGATATTCTAGGTGATGAAATGGCGTTACTGGCAGAGTTCGAAGATGTCGAGCCTGGGAATATTGGGCGTGAATTCTCGTATATTTGGCGAGATGGTCGTGGTTGAAGGGTCGCTCGATGGATTTCCTCGTGTCTTGGGATGGAGAGCTGATCCTGTTATTTGTGGGCTGTGGCTGATAGGCCGATTGGTAGCGGCTGGCTTGTGGTGGATCAAGCTGAGGTACAACATTGCTGCCACTACCGGGACCAGTGTAGCCTGGGTAAATACTGGGGTTGGCATATGGCTGCGGCATATAGCCTTGCCCTACCAATGATGAATAGCCCCGTGTCGCCCAGGGTATTGGTCACGATGTGGTTGTTCGGGCCCCAAATGAGATGATTCTGGCACAAGTCCTCCAGCGTAGGGGGATAATTGTGTCTCCGAGCGGCCGGGAGATCAGTGGGATAGCGAGGAACGGGAGGAGATGGAGTGCGTTGAATCTCAGACGGGAGATAAGGATTTCTTCGAACCAACCAGTCGTCCTCCGTTGAAATATTCGGCGTTGTCAGAGACTGTGGAGGTGTATCGAGAAAGTCGTGCCGCCTTCGTCTTGAAGGCTGAGGAATAACGTTTTCGAGGCGATCCAGCATCGTCCTCCGCGTGTGGCGCTCATTATGACGTGTTAATTCGTTGGCACGACGCGTAGCTTCCCTCTCTGTACATATGCAGATGGGATTGAACGGATCACGTAAACTGCCACAGTCGTAACAGAATTCCTTGCCACAATCGCAAGACATGTGTGGACAACCATCAATGCGTTCGACGAGATTTCGACAACCTGGACACTGCTTCCACTTTTTGCTCTTGGCCAATTTCAGATCTCCCGCGGACATCATTTCTTCCAGTGGCTTGCATTCTGTATTGTTGGACCCGTTATGAGAGGCTTTGTCTTGCTTGCAGGTTTTGCAGGTGAAGTTGTGGCATTTTAGACATTCGACGAACTTGGGAACCCCAGTTCGCGGAAAGATTGCATCGAGATACTCGCTGCACGTCACATTCGCACAATATGTTGGATGACGGTTTTTATACTCATCCGCCACGCTGACATATCGGATTAGGACGTCTTCATCTATATGCCCTTGCATCTCCTCAACTTCGATTCCGTGATCGCGGCCTAGGCAGCATCTTGGAGGCCATGAAGCTCGGTTGGCTGTTCCAGTTCTGACGAGTTGATTGAGGCATTCGCGGCAGAAGGTGTGACCACAGCTGAGGTAGATGGGAGTTGAAAGTGTCTCATGACAAGCCTGACACTTCTTTAGAATGCGTGGACTAGATTTGGCCTGACCTGGAGATGGTAAAGAAGCCAATCTTGAATCAAACTCTCCGAAAAAGTCTTGTTGCTGATGAATACCGGTGTCAAAATGGGTATCGTTGACCGTATTTGAAAAGTTTGGCGGGACTACTGGGGCATTGATATTGAGAGGGGTTTCAGGAAAGCCTGGAATAGATGTGGTTGTTGGCCGGCTCGACGCTGTGGAATTAGGAGGAGGAGTTTGTGACGCCGGTGAAGCTGTATAGAATCCTACCCTAGCTAACGTGAGGTATGAAGATGGACGATCGTTAGAAGCACCCGTTGGTGTTGTGCCACCTTGTTCTGAGTCAAGGTCCGCTGCATCTTTTTGAGATCGAGTTCTCGCCATTGCAGAAATTCTTGGAGAATGTCTAGAGACTACTTCTAAGTCGGCAATGGTGAAGGTGTCCGTGGCTCCAGACAGAAAGTTTGAAAATTGTTGAAGCTCGTTGGGATCGAGGGTCTGACTGGAAGGTTGCATTCTTGGTAAGTTGGAACTTGATCTCGAGGCAGTATTTTGAGGATCTGAGTGTGACAGTCTTGGCTCCTGTGAGAAGTCGACTCGTGCTCTGTGGTTCGTCATTGTCAAGAGTGTTTGAGGCAGGTCGGCATTGGTCAGTGAAGAAGTCGGGCGATGCCTGAAGTGAATTCAATTCGATGTGATTACTGGGCTTTTGGTCTGGCCTAGAACTGGGGATTAGGCGAACATGCAGGGTTTTGGAGGGGTGGTCAGGCGCAGCAGCGGATCTTGTATCGACGCCTCGGAAGGGTTCAGCCTTGTGAAGGGATTGGAAGGTTGTGTAGGCAGTAGTACTCCGTTCTGCATCGACATCGGCCACTGATCTGTGAAGGGTTGGAGCTCACGCCTGCTAGCAAATCAGTGTAATTCGACATAACCCGAGAACTTGAAAGTGAAGAATTCGTGAGATGCATGTTGGTGGGGTATAAGCTGTGGTTCAGTTTGGTTCAGTCTGGTTGACCTTGGCGCCTTGCATCAGGCTGAAGCGTCATTCACCCAGTGAGTAACAGGGCAAAGCTGGATACAATTGGTTCGCATGCGGCGCAGTTGCACAGCTAGGCAGCCTGTTGGGGCTCGTATCTCTCTGGCCGTATCAATCAGCCGTCAAACCTCATGATCTTGCCTACTCTGATGGTCGAATCAAAGGCCAGTTTGCAGCCCGAATCACTCAGGACAAGCCACCACGTATTCCAGGCTGCAAAGGTCTGGGTGTGGATCATAAGTGGTTAAACCTGTAAGAAGAGCTTTTTGGTAGTAGTATGAAAACTTGGTCCACTTGGTAGTTGGTCCATGGTACAAGTTGTGGTGAATGTGTTCGTAAGGAAGACTGGAAAGAAGTGAGAGGTGATGTGGACGTCGACGATGATGACTTTGGAGGCAAGCACTGCCCAGTAGGTGCCTGCCAAAAACGCCCAAGGGGGTTGTTTGGTCAGACCGTGAATTATTCTGCCCATCATCTGGGAAAACAGTACAACAACCACAGGTCAGCTGCTTCGATTCTTCGTCAGACATTCATTAATCTAGGCACGTGCCACCCATGGATCCAGATCACATCAATTGAACTTACACGGCTCTTTCAATTCTTACAACCTTGATCCCAATAACTCAAGATCCATATCTTTCAAACTATCCTCGTCAATTGTATTGATCCTTCAAAGTAGGATAGCAGGCTCAAGGATGGCTGAGTCAAGCTCCTCACACCCAACATTCTCCCAAGAATCACGTGCGCGATGAGAAGGGGGTACACCCTCTTCGCAATGCCAACAAACAGCAGGTCTGATCTTCACATTTTTCCCGAAGTTGTTCTTACACGGAGTGCTTTGATCTTGTACTTTCTTGAGACCTATTCTGCTGTTGTCAAGAGACAGAATGCGGGATTCCCTTCAGAAAGAAACAACTTTGTATAGCCCACCATCGCGGATGCTCCTCCGCCTTCCGATCATTCAATGATACCATCCCGGGTCCCACTATACTGCCAGTCCTTCAACTTTCACGTTTCTCCGAATGTCAAACAAGATTAAAGCGAGAGGTGTAGTCCGTGGATGACTCCAGAAGGACACTTTTGAAGCAGCTCCATCATATCAAACAGTCCATTTGGGGCTTGATATGCACCTGGAGTCCAAGAAATGGTGACTCACAAGCTCATAAGTTCCAGGTTTATGTCCTTGAGTGTGAGATGATGGTGCGAATCTCTCTTAGCCGTGCGAATCCTACAAGACCCTCAAGTCTGCGGCCTAGCGTCAGCATTTATCAGTCGTAAAGTAAGGTCACGAGAGCCTTCTCAACTTGTTGAACCTTTTCCACCACTTTCGTTCGGCCCTTTTCTTCTGACATACATTTCTCTTGAAGTAAATGTGGAATCTTTACCAGACCACCTCTTCGTCGAACTACCATTCATCTCCTTTTCAAGAGGAACAGGCACATGGCACTTCACCTGGCCTCCATGTGTAATTACGACCTAGTTCATTCCCTACAGGATCGCTTATCCCGGGTTTCATTCTAGCCTCTAGGCAAGTCGTGACTTGCGTCGTGCTTTGCCGTGTTATTGAGGCAAGCCCTAGCGAATCACTCAAACACAATAGGAACCCACTTCAATGCCACATGAATACGACGAGGTCTTGCGATGCTTGGGAAAGGAATGGCACAATCTCGAACCGTTCCACGTCAGGCCAAGACCCGTTGTCGCTATGTTCAATCTGGGCCATTGAAATCTCCCAAACGAACCAAACAACTTCTCGCCCACCCTCGCAACGTTTCAATCAACCAACAAGCGACATGCTACATTGGTCATTTATGCATTACCATGTGTGCAGTGCTTCATCGCCGTTTGATAAGACTCAGGCCAAGGCACAAACGCTTCCGTTCTTGCCGTCTCAAGGATTCGACTAGCCCTCGTTACAACCTGTCATATCGGACTCCGTGGACGCCTCGTGGATCTTCAGGACAGAATTATCTTTTGGAGGGGCGTGGAGGGGCTGACCAAGACCAAATTGAGTCGGACATAGCAAAGACAATAGACCTTGGGTGGCGTTACCAAATCAGGTCTAATCTCAAACCTGTCAGTGCCCGTGCCTGACATCCCATCGGAGGAGCACTGGCCGACTGTGGAGACCCCTCGTTTCGTTGGCTTATTTCCCATCACGACTGGGCAGCGAGCTTCCAGGATTTCTACAATGGAAGTGAGGGGCTGTCAGAACAGAGAAGAATTTTGAAACAATTCTCGAGAATGGTATGCTGGTTGCGTGGGGATCCCGTATTTTCTGCATCTTCTCATTTCACATGTGTTGGAACCCTTTTGAAGCTCGGCCTAAAGATGATTCAAGAAGATTCGTTGATTTCTCACCGCTACATGTTTAGAGCCGTGGGTCATTGTATTCATGCATCACGCAAATATCTGATACTAGCTTTCGGGCCTTTAGCCCCTCCCTCCCCTCCATGGTGTCGACACTAGAGAAACCAAAGGCGGCGCCATACTCAATTCACCGGCCCGTCACTTGCCGTCACGCAGTTTAATTCGATATCTAGATGATTCGGTGAGGATGGCGTATTTCTCTGATTGGATCAACAGATTGGTCGACGTGGACATGGAGCTTTGTATGATGGTGGAGACTCATGGATGGCTCCACGGGACACGATCATCGAATGGCTGTTATGTCGGTATCAGGGGTGCCAATTCTGGCCATTGATTGTCTCAAGGGAGTCTCGTCCAAGGGTAAACTGGTGGGTAGGTATGTTGGTGGGCATGGAGGGGTCGAGGGGTAAAAGTGAAATGGACTCGGAGCAGGGGATTTCTCCATCACGCATATAAACAACATGATGCACGCTGTCAACGCATGGAAGATCCCTTTCTCTTTTCCTTTTTCAAGCTTCCAGACTCACAGGCTCAACATCCTTGATACCATTACTACTTGATCACTTTTAAAAGACTCTTTTCATATTCAATCCCATCCAGTCACCATGGCCAACGAAGAACTCAAGACCGCCCTCCGAACCAAGTTCGAGAAGCTCACCCCTGCCGACTTCGCTGCCGTCCAGGGTAACAAAGATGGCCTCGCCGACAAGGTTGCTGCCGCCTATGAGATCTCCAAGGAGGAGGCCCTCAAGCAGGTCGATGAGGCCTTTGCCAGCGCTGGCAAATAGATGTCTGAAGACAATGAACCTCTGACAAGGGGAACCTCGAACCTCACTTCAGATTACTTCCACCTTCTCCAACCATCCTGCAAACCAAAGACAATGAAACACATGTCACAATCTCGTACCGTCTTTCTCACTCTCATCTGGTCTGTCAACACAGAAACAAAGCAAGAAGAAAAGTCACATGCAAACTGCATCCGTGGAGCAATCCCTGGACTGCGTCGAACGATCAAACCATACTTTTCACCGAACCTCCAAACCTTTGAAGACATCAAACCAAACCACCAGAAGAGGAGGAAAGACCATACCGCAGACAACACGAGGATGGTGATGAGTCGATCAGAACACCACCAGTCGACTACATTTGGAAGGGAGGGAATAGTTTGCTTGCTTGTGCAGGAACCCGGCCCCAGTCAGAGGACCTTATTGCCTCGACTCTATCTTAAGAAGCATGGTCTATTTTCATTTTTCCCACTCGATCTGACTCCTCATTGTTAGAAATCGTTATCTTGAATCATAGCGAAGGAGCCCCTCCAATATAAACAAACATCGATTTGATCAACCATGATCCCTGCTCGCAAGACCACGTACGTTGTGTAACGTAACTAAGGAGTAGATTGAACAATAACATTGTAGTGTACGGAGTAAGTGGTCTTTTGTGTCCGTGCTCACGCTCGTGCTGCGACTCGTGCTCGTGCTCACGTTGATGCTCACGTTGATGCTCATGCTCATACTCATGCTCATTCTCCCCAGACCAGAGTGAACGATGATGCCACGCCAACACAGTCTCCTGACTATTGGTCCATATGTCCACGCCGCCGCCGTGGATTCTTCTGCCCTGCCCTGCCCCTCCCCTCCTGCTCCTTCGCATCGCAGCGTCTCAATCCTTTATTCTGTTCCACCATACGGAGTACACCCACAAACGACACACACGACAGGACTCCGTAGTGGGTAGCTAGCTAACTAGTTAGAATCAAGTGGCAGACTCCTCCACTCAGTCAGTCACTTACTTCCTCACTCACTCACGGTCTCTGAAAAGTTGACCACCTCCATCACATCAACGGAGTAATGACAACCCCCCCCCCCCCCACCCCCCTCACAGTTCCTCGAACCATCTAACTAGTTATTTAGTTATTCTAGTTAGATATATGGTTAGCTAGAACTGGCGCTCCTCCTCCTCCTCCTCCTCCTCCTCAACAATTCTCATCTCTGGTCCTCACGTCTCGATCCTCAACCTATCTACCTACCGGTACCTACCTACTAAAAGTCCCGTCCCCTACCTCCCAATACAAGTATGTAAGTCGAGAAGACTATTCGCTTCTCGCTTCTCGGGACATCTCTGTGAATTGAATTACGTGTTGCTATGCCTTTGTTGAGGATATATCATGCCATGATATGAGGAAGTGACATGTTCTAACCTCACCCTCCCCGGCCGGGCGGGAAGGGAAACGAGATGGGATGGCCATGTGAGGTGAGGTGAGGTAACATGAGCCTGTGGAGGTGAGGCTGGGAGAGAAGATGGCTACGAGCACTCCCGGTAGGTCATTGACTCATTCATACGGTCGGTCGGTCGGTCAGTTGAGGAGTCGAGCATTTCGTTCATTCATTCAGATGGAATCGACGCACGCACGCACGCACGCATTCATACATATACACATACATAGTCGCATAAAAAGAGAAAAGAGGGAGGGCAACGAGGGAACGAGCGCCGCCCACAGCTGCTATGCGTCCTTGAGTTGTGGGGTGCTAGAGCATGGATACATATATCATATCATACCTCACATTGAAATGCATGCGTGCAGTTATACATCACATTCAGCTTGTGGATATATTTAAAAGTACAGTGCATACATAGTACGTACTACGGGCAACCTCTTCCCTTCGACATGGGTATACATATACACTATGATGACAAATCATCTGGTATAGGTCGATAGACTATCTACCCAGGATGTGTCTCGTAGGACATATTGGTTCGAGGCATAAGAGATAACGAAGACATGATCAAGTTGGATTGAATTTATACTTTTTCATTTCTCTATCCATACATCACCTCCAATCCACGCTTCCTATATATCATTTCCTCCATAGCTCAATAATGTTGACGATGATGATACTAAGACAGTTGTGTATAAAGTTCCAAAGAAGATCCAATGAAATCGGATCTTACTTTGCTCAAACCTCTTCCTCATCCTCCAAACCATCACCAAGAAGTTCGTCGTCTTCAACCACTTGAGAATAATCTTGTCGTCGACTGGCAAATGCATCTCTTGATCTGTATGGTGCGCCATAACCACCATTGGCACCAGTTCCTCGTCCTGCACCGAATCGACCGGTAGATCCACTGCCATTCCCAGATCCCAATGGCATATATCCTCTGGCACTTCTCCAAAGACTCATCACAAGCAATGGAGTTGCCTTGACGACCGCCACCACACCACTGACAATAGCCACAGGTACAGTAATCCACAATGGATCACCAGATGAAGTACTTGCACCACCACCATCGCCGAGGCGAATGGCTCCGAAGCCACCGAAACCTTGCTGGAGCCATTTGTCATATACCCAGTATCCAATACCAGCAGCGGCAGCGATAGGAATGAATATGGCAAAGAAAAGTCCAACTCCTCCAATGCCATGCTTTTTCTCATATTCCTTTTCATGACCTGGACAAGGTGTACTCTCAATTCGATCCAATTCACGACCACCCGAACAGGTTGTCAGTGGGATACGGCGATAACCTGTCGGGTACCAAAATTCAACCTGATCAGGGTTCTCTTTACAAAGCTGTGCGTGATTGGGAGGTTCCATACCAGGAACTAATTGACAAGACCCATCTGCCTGTCTCTCGTAGTTGTAATCACATTCAAAGTCCTGACGTGTACAAGTACAATTTTGTGCAATGTTGTGAAGATGATCGATAGTCCTGCCGTTGTAACAATCCGCATCGGTGCGTTTACGATGGTATTGGGCAATGTGTCCGAAGAGACAATTGTCGTTTTGCATCGGGTGCTTAGGTTCCCATAGTGTATAGTCTTTATTATCTGGGTCAACCTCGTCGAGTGTACATTGTCGTTGTCTTTCCTTGAGAGCAGTAAAGTCGACGCTGACGGTGAAGATACCACGCTTCGCATTGCCACCGACTTCACGGCCCCAGAGTAGGAAATTGCGAGAATTATCCGATGGCACAGTCGTAATTGCGTCAATTTGCATGTCAACTTCAGGTGAGAACTCGAATTCTTTCCAGGTGGCACCTTCATCTAATGAGTAGAACAGAACCTTGGTTGGTTTGGACTCTTCAATAATGACGATGATGCTGCCTTGATCGCCATATTCCCACATGTAGCTGCCCTTCTTGACAGACTTCCAGGTGATGCCGGCATCGCGTGTAATAAATGTGTCTGTGGCTGGATCATCTTTACGAAGAAGATGATCTCCAACGTTGCCGACAGCCATCATAAGGCCCACGGCGCTTGGACTGGAGAACGTTGCTGATTTATCGGTTCGCTCTGTGTAGCTGTGGACATGCAGTGAACACTGCTCAGTGGCCTTGTTTGCCTCGCTAACACACTTGTAGTCGTTTCCAAGAGCATCCTTCTTTGGAGGTGGAAATAGAGCCCATTCAGCACCGTCATTGTGGGTGATTTTTGACTGAAGCTTCTTTTTCTCTCCCTTTTGTGTTTCTTCAAGGTTGGAAACAACGTTGACCATGGCAACACCTTCGAGACCTTGCATCTTTTCGAAATCGACATATCCCTCTGCGTCCCGATTGACAGCATTGATCGTAAGAACATATGATGTACCATTGCTGTTGGATTTGATGATCGAACCGTATTCACGATCCGGAGCAGTACTGACAGTGACATGCAGGAATACTGCGTGTGTCGAACTGTCTAGGACAGTGTATGCCTGTTGGTGTGCAACCTGGAAGTTCTTGGGGAATTGTGCGGCAGCAAAGTTCTTTCCATCGACACTGGCATCGACTTTCAATCCTTTCTTGTCTTCTGCCTTTGCTGCAACAATGATGAATTCCGACATTGTTGCAAAGTCCAAAATGTCCGGGAAATGTACGCGCGAGTCCCCAAACCAGTTGTCACTCGACAAAAGTCTCAGATTTTTGTCTGGATTCTCATCCTCGTATTGTTCACAATAGATGAGTTGATCTGCATTTCCCTGGCCCTCACGAGTGATAAACTCGCATTTCCTTGCATATCTAACCAAGGTTTGCCAATGATCACCTCGATCTTTGGAATAGAAAACGTTGGTATGATCATCTTTACCAACAGCTCCAGACCAGAGCAACCAATCCTTATATTCAGGATGAAATTTAAGCGTGGCTAGCCTGAGATTGCTCGGCCGCTCGGGTGCTTCGAAATGATCGAAGCGATCACCACGGTCGATTGTATAGTGCACCTTTTTGGAACCTGTGAGGAAAAAAACGACATCGTGCTGGTGTGGATTCGGTGCAATCGAAGTGATGGGCTCGCCTTTGAGAATTCGGTCCCAAGACTTGCCATGATCACGAGTAATATAGATGTCTTGCTCGCTTGTACGCATCACAATTGTTTCATCAGTGCCGGTTGAAGTATCTCCTCTTTCGAGGTAGTACCATTCCGAGAATCTTTCGGCATCAAAATTGGTCTTCTCAACAGAGATGTCGCCGGATGCTGGCTTGTGAACAGTGTCGCTACACGGTCTGTCAATCTCTCCGTCAAAGACCTCGCCCCCTTTACGTGTACATTCGTCACCAGGGATCAGACGCCAACCTGACGGGCCCTTGAAGGTATCTTTTGGGTTTTTACATGATCCTGACGGTATTGAGATTGTTCCAGCAGGGTTGCACTTTTTGCGGTCAGTTGCATCTCGGACGAAATTGAAGTCGCACTCGAAATCCGCAATTGTACAAAGACAAGGTTCGAACTCTGGTACAGGATCCTTGAACTCTTCGTCGATGAAGCAATCGGCATCAGCCTTACGTCTGGTGAAAAATTGCTTGTGTCCCATGATGCAGCTTGGTTTACCATCTTCATCGATTCGAGCTGGCCATCGTTCGAAATCGTTCTTTCCACAAGCGCGCTCGTGTAGTCCTTCGAAATCAATCTTGAAGATATAATACTCGGCTTTGGAACCAGTACCACTTGTACCCATCAACAAGAACTTGAGAGTGGTCGAGTCTGGAACAGTGGTGATGAATTTGGCGCGAATCTTGACATCGAGATCGACCTTGGTCCATTTCTTGCCGTGATCGATCGAGTATTGGAAATGACTGGTAGCGTCTTCGTCATCAATTGCGACGATAACAGCTCCTTGGTTGCCAAACTCATAGAGATGAGCACCGTCAAGGCCTTCGTACCATGTCACACCAGCATCGTCGGACACGTAAAGATCACCATCTTCATAAGGCTTGAGATAGTCTCCGGTGTTGCCTACGCCCATGACAATACCAGGGGCAGGACTAGAGAATATCCTTCCGTTTTGTCGGGCGTCGGTAACTGAATGCAAATTCAAGCGCTTCTTTCCGACCTTGAGATCCTGAAAGGTTCGACCATCATCGAAGCTGATCTGAGACAAAATCTTTTTGTCGACAATGGTTGAATCTTGGACCTCCTTACCGTTTTCCACCACGTTGACAATCACAATGCCTTGAATGGTTTGAACCTTTTCAAAATCCACGCGGCCGCGAACATTTCTATTGGTATAATCGATATTTCGGGTGAAATATGTACCATTGGAATTGGAGGTGAAAAGGTAACCAACGGGGTTCGAAGGTCTTGAGCCCAGGACATCCACCTGCATGCTGTAGTTTGTGCTTTCCAGGATAGTATATGCATCTTCATTGACCCTGTGTTGACCGAACTCGGCTCGGTGCCACTGCGAGGCATCTTTGGTGACGTACAAAGCCAACTCATCTGTACCTTCAGACTTTGCAGCTGCAACCAAAAAGCCCTTGACAGCAGCCATACTGATGATACCCGTGACCGCGCGACCACCATCCAACTCGGGCTCGATGGCTTCCGCTTTGAAGAAGTCGTCCGAAACCACTAGACGGTTATCCTTTGGCCACGGGGAGTAGAGACCCTCGACAATGCAGAAGATACGATCATCAATTTCGGCAGCGATCTCTTCACCGAATTGTGGCGAGCTAACGGCCCATTGACAACCTCTTGTTTTTGAACCGAGTTCATGATGAGTTCGGAAGTCATCTTCGGTGTAGAAGGCGATCTCTGTACAAGATAAACCCGAACACTGTTCGCCATTCCAGATGACCTTCTGTGCGTCTCTTCCGTGGAAGCTCAAGGGACTGGGACGGAATAAAGCTAGACCTGCGCCGGAGGAGAACTTCCTCCACGTTTCGCCTCGATCGTCGGTGATCCAGTGCTCGCCTTGTAGACCCAAGACGTAGGCACGATTGTGATCCCAGGGATGAGGCCACAAGTCCCAAGCCTTGCCAGCCTGTCCCTCGTCGGTGACTTGTTTCCAGGTCTCGCCTGCATCCACACTGCGCCAGACGGCGTTGGCGTCCTTGTCGTGGCCGAGGATGATATTGGAATCGTCAAAGTAGAAGACATTGTCTAAAGGGTTTTCAAACTTTGTTGCGGAGATGGTAGGGCCATCTTTCTTAGCATGGACGAAACCAGGCAGCGTGGTAAGGGACAGGAGGGCAAGGGAGAGGGAGGCGGCTCGCCGGCAAAAGGACCTGATTATCATGACTTGATTACCGCATCGAGCAGGAGGAGGAAGTGAGGGTCGGCGTAGATGTGCAAAAGTCGAATTCAGGAGCTTGAAGGAAAGAAGAATGGATGAAATCAGGCTGGTAGGGATAGAATGAACAGGTTGCTGGTTTCAGAAGATCTTGAGTCTATTGGAGTTGGATTTGGAGTTGCCTACAAACACAACCACGACCACAACCACGACGACCACGACCACTTTCGTAAGCTGAAAAAGTTGGGGCACCAATAGGAGAGCGGAATGGATTTACGGTGAAACTTTTTGACTGCGGGTGTGAGGAGTGCAAGTAGCACGTAGGGAGTCATTAGAGACTGATGACTCTGTGGTGAGTTACCTAGACAGTACCTAGCAGTGCCACCAGTGCCTAGCGGTGCCTAGAAACTACATCCACCTGGGTGATGAATCGAGTACCTTAGGGAGCGCCTGAGTCGTGGCTCTTGGTCTTTGGGGCAGGATTTCGGGGTGAAACTCAAGCCTCAATCACAGACTTTTTAACTAGAGCTAAATGGTCCCTGAAACATGCACCTTGATTCGTTGTCGGGGATCGTGCTTATCATTCTCAAGGGATGCATCTTGTACTCCGTAGCCCAGGGAGTACAGTACTCCATAGATATCACTCCTAGCCTCTTAGAGTTAGGTGACTCCTGAATCCTACACAAGTCCAGTCATAATTCGGTCTTTGTTTGAACAGTCCGTGACCCGTGCACAATTGTTTCACATGCGATTCTCATTCAAAATAAGTCTACATAAGGTGTTTCACTGACAGTATTGTTAACATTATTCTTCTCTTCTGTAGGCTTACTGCTGCACGCACTTTGCGTCGCAATGGTCTTGGTCCTGGTCCTGGAAACCCATGACTCGGCTGGTGTCCTGGACATCTGGATACCCATTAGTACTAGCTGTGGTTGTAGCCCCTTCCTCCTGAACGCCTGCGCTGGAGATCAAATATCAGATATTACATGCATTGCCATGATCCGTATACATAGTTCAATCATGTCTTTTGCAAGCTCGGACCTCTGATTGGATCCATCATTCATCCTTCTCGTTTAAGCTTCAGCTTTCGCAGAAATCTCTTGACTTTTGATTCCTCAGCCGGTAATGTATCCCAAATGGATGCAGGGTCACCATCTAGGTGAAGCTCTGGTCGTACCAAAGGAATTTTATTGATGTTGACCGGTTCAACGGGTCTCGCCTCGGGAGATCTCAGGTCAGGCCTCGTCAGGGTCATATGTAATGTCATTTCTCGGTCTGTCGTGGATCCTCGTGCATAAGCCTCGGGCTGTCGACGTGAATAAAATGGTCTTGAGCTCGCCGAGATGTCGACACTCGGCTTAGGTGTGGATCGGTGCATTTGAAAGAATGGGTCTTCTGGCGTTCTAGGATCATACATGTGATCTGGTTCGTCTGCTTCATCACCCTCATCGCCGGATAATTCTGGTGTGTCATCGTGAAAGAAAGTTCGGTTGGTGTCGAGTCGGCCCGCAGGGCTGGTCAATGGTCTGACAGGGGTTTGTGGCACTTTTTGTTTCACCGCTGGAAATCCAAACTCGATGGCTTCGTCAAACTTTTGGGGTGAGGCAAGATACAAACGCAGTTTTAATCGAGCATTTGGATCTTGATAGTGTGCAGGTCTAGGGTCGATCGAAGAGAGCGAAGCATGCGACCGGACATGCTGCATGGGCCATTTTGGCGAGGTAGGAGTGGAGGATTGGATGGGTAAACCCGGGGTTTGAGGCGACTCAGGCGGAAACCTCGAAGAGGACGTGGAACTTCGTCCAAGTCGCACAGAAATGCTCGACAATGAGGGCTTCCGCCGAGAAGGTTTTCGGACCTCTGCAATGGAGGATGTACGACGTGACCTCTCGACGATCGCTTCGTGATAGTCGTATAACTTGAGGTCGAGTTCTGTTTCGTCTTCCAACCATCGAAAATCGTCTACTTTGTAATCTCCCATCTCGACTTGGAAATCGAATGCTTCTTCCGGATCCTGTTTGTACTCCTCGGGCGAAACGACTGTTTGGTCATCCGATGCAAAGGAATCCTCCGATAGAAGCTTAGCAGGGTGCCAGCTGCGCCTCCGCAGAGTTTCGTCGGCGGCGTCGAGTATAACGATGTCTCCTCTTGTTCGAGTATATTGGTGGCACTCTTCGGGGAGAAAAGTCGACGTCGTACTGCGGGCGGGAGGGATGCGAACCAGTCTTCGGTCGACTGATTGACGACGATGGTCTGGGGAATATGTTTTCTTCTTCGAAGTTTGTGTTCTCTTAGACGAAGGGTAGTAGGTAGGCCGTTGCTGAGTAGAGACAAGGTGGACGAACGTCGACTGTTAGAACCAAGGTTGGAATTGGGTGAGAGGAGTGATGGACGGGAAGTAGGTGAAGGGCTGTCATGCCCATCTTGTGCCAATCTGAGACGTTCTAAACTGCTAAAATACTGGTGCAACAGACATGTTAGCTCGCGGACCGTGCAGAATAAGCGACCGATACAAATGCCAACGGTCAAAACAAGACAGGCACGACAGGTCAAGAGGCAAGTGATGAATGGCCCGATAGAGGATCCAAGCGCGCCGAGAAAGAGACGACGGGGGATGATGGGCACGAGAAAGGGACCAATGTTTGCAAGGGTGGTGGACAGATGCAGGACAATCGCAGGACCATCGCAGGACCGTCGGCACCTAGTAAGGTTAGAAATGCAGGCACACACCCAGAGGAGGATCGTGCCGCAGCGCTGAGTCCAGGGGTGCATGGACGCAAAGGGGAATTGAGCGACGACCCTTGAGCGACTAATCTGAAAGCGTCCAAGCACGGCCAACTTAGGCCACCCGGTAGGTCACGGTGGCCCAGATGCCGCCTGAGAACGCCACATGAATGGTCAGTCGTCCTCCACCATCGAGCACCCACTCGCCAAGACGCCTGTGCTGAAGGCTATCTCGCTATTCAGGGCTTTGTTGGTGTGGGAATTTGGAAATGATGAGCATTCAAAAAAAGCCTGACCACAAGAATGTGGCGTTGGGCTAGCGAGCTTTGGACTAGTCTCTCATTGATTGAAGAAAGAGGAATGTATCCTGGCTGGATTTCTGGGGGATTGGGGATTTGCAACAAGCGAAAGTAGGGTTTGAAAGGCAAGGGAGGCGCCGAGGGGAGGGGGGAGCATGGAGGGATTGACTCACTTTTCGGCGAAGTGCTGGTGGAAGAGATTGATAATCATGATAGTCGAGCTGATTGGCACCGGCATGATGACGGGTTGAATGGATTGAATTTCGCATGTTTTCAAGTGTATATGATCAACCTTGGTGACAGTTTGATGACAACTGGGAATTGACGAGTGGCGAATGGCAAATGGCAACTCTCAAGCGCTGCAATGGGTCCTAAGGTTGCGAGCCGTGCAGGTGCATCATTCCTCCGGCTAACTTGGGTAGTGAGTTGAGACGGAGCAAGCCTGAGACTGAGGACTCGGTATACTTTCAGGTACCCAAGCGTGCCAAGGGGAAGTCCACAGTGTGTAGAGTGTTAGGCAGTGAATTAGACGAAGCAGCTTATCGAGGTTGAAGCCGGCAAGTCAAACTCCGTGCAGTAATATGTACCTAGCCCGTAGTTAGAGTACCGGCAAAGCGATGCGAGGCGCCGAGGGTCCGAGGGCTGCCGTTAACCTTCAAGCCTCAGGCACACAGAGTCGGATTTGTAGCTGCAAAGAAATCCCAAGGGACACCAAGGGACACCAAAGGACACATGCAATAATGATGCAGGAGCGATGGATGTCGTTGGAGGTCCTGGAAGGAAGGTCCGAAAGGTCCGAACGTCCTCAGACTGGCAACAGCGACTGCAACAGCGACCCTAACGGCAAGTGCGAGTGCAGGCTGCAACTTCCCACTTTAGGTGCCACTGGTCACTGGTCAATGGTCAATGGGCAATGGTGAGTCGCGACTGCCTTTTCGCCAAAATGATTGCTCAGCAGGAACGGTCAAACGGTGAGGTCGTATTCTGTGATCATCATCGGATCATGTCACAGATCGTTGGTCGTTGGTCGTGGTCGTGGTCGTGGTCGTTGGTCTTAGGTTGCAGGTGTGCAGATGTGCTAGCTCAGAACCCTTGTTTACGCGAGTGGATAAATGCCCAATGACGGCAAGTATCAGGTCGGATATTGAGAAAAACTGCTCTCGGTCAATGTTGAAAATGAATTGCTCAAGAAGCAGTTTCGAAGGAGAGATTAATTTACACGTCCAAGGATAGTCATGACTTTGCCAATATGTATGTCCTGTGTCCTATCGCGCACCGTTTGCTGCTGACCCCAAGAAATCAAATCTGTCACCTGAGAAATGAGAAACGGGACCATGGTTCATCACGCTGAAATTAAAACTACATGGGCCTGTCACTGCCTTGGGGTACCACGGCTACCTTCTGAAGTTCTAAACAGGGCGTGGATGCCCATCATAGGTTCATTCGCCATCAATGCCCGCCATTTGGAGCCATTTGAAGTCTGTACCTTTCTGTGGCGTCGGTCCTCCCGTCTAGAATGGCCTGCCGTGCTTGCAAATGGCCCAAGTTTGATGCCGATTGACATACACAGTTCAAGCCATCAGCTGTTTTTGAAACGCCCAAAAGGCGAGGATTCGTCAAAAGTTCCGAATTCGCGTCCTCGTGGCGCCTCCTTCGCGTGGCAGCATGAACTGAGAACCCTATTACCATCCGACGAACCGAAACCGCCCAGCATTTCAACGGGTCTGGACTCCTGGCCATAATTCAAACCTTGTCCCGAGTAATACTATCACCTTTTGACTTGATTACCTGCCAGTAGAATTCACTAGGTCGTCGCATATGACCCACAAAGTCCTTTTGCGAGCTACCGGCTTGGAATTGCTCGCATTTTTGATCAACGGATCATGTGCAAGTCGGTCTCGTTGCGTCTGTTAGTTTCTCTGACCGTACAATATCACCCTGAATTTGAGGTGATAGATGTTACCTGTCACATTGTATCAAGTTTCGAAAGACCAAGTCAAACTCTCTTGTCGTTGCTCTTCCTGAGTGGACAGGACGTCAAAATTCTGAAAGTCAATTTGGCTTGTTATTCTTCACTCGAGTGGAGATTGAGGCCCAGATGATGACTCGCAATTATCCGACGTGGAATCTAGGCGAATCCCCACATATCTTCAAGTTGCAGTGGATTATTTGGTATTTACTGGTCCACGCTGAACTGGGTGTCACCTGGGTGTGGTACTATCATTATTACTCCGAGCTCTGTACTAGCTGGCTGTAAGCACATAACTACGGAGTACTCACGTAAAGAAATTGAATTTCAGGAGAAAGCCATGCCATGCCATGCGTGTGCAGATGCAGATGTAGGTGCAGATGCATGCACGCCATCAATATTCCCGACATCCGCACCTGGTTTGGAATAACTGCCGCCGCACTTTTTAGGGTGGTGGATGAGGAAGTCAAGGATGTTGCTCTATTTATGTCGGCGGGCACGTCGGTACCCAAGTTATATGTTGTCTCTGTACCCAAGTGTCGGTAGGTGTTTTTGTGTATGTGTATGAGTATGAGTATGTGTGTAGTATGTGTAATATGTACACGTGTCGTGATGGCGGTAGGCAACGGAAGGTGCGACCGACTTTGATTTGAATCTTTCAGTGCAGGGGCAATCACGTTTTTTCGTGCTTCGTTTTTCTGTTTTCAGGGTACTGGAGGCTGAAGGCTAAGGCTGCATAGGAAATTCCCCTTGAGGCTAGTCGGATTTTGGCCCCTCGCTCTCCCATGTTAGCAATTTGTCTGTGACCTACCACCTGTACAGTTCATAGTAGCGATGGGATTGCTGTTGCACCCGAATACGCACGGTCTACCCAGTGTCGATGCACTAAATGATATCTTTGACCGAGATAAGCATGACAGGCCTCTCCCCGTCTTGAAAAAGGGTAGAAGTGACGGCTGCAAGTTAGAAAGCTGCTTCAGGATGTAGCGGGAAGATGATGGTGGGATGTGGTGAGCACTGTATTTTGTGCGCAAAGAATATCATCATGTAAATTCCGTGTCTACCGCTGCTGACAGTCTCGGATGTCTTGGTGTCTGTTGGACGAATGAGTAACGTTATGGTCCAGAGCATCTACTCTGTACACATCGAGCCGCAGTCGTCATCATGTGGTCTGTGCCAGGTGATATGGGAAAAGACTATTCAGGGCACATCGACATAAAGATCTCGAGTTATGATCAAGACCATGACCCTGGCGATCCTCAACGGGAGCTGAAGAAGTCTGTTCCAAGTTGCATTCTCGGCAGAGGTCCAAGAGGCAAAAATAGATGATAATCACCCAACAGGTGTCGAGCAAGGTGTCATCGTTCACCTCAGCTTTGGCACGGCCCAGAACAAGGGAATTGGAGTATTTAAAAGCATCACCGAGAGTCAAGAGTCAAGACTCCGTATACGAAGCTGCTGAAGTTGGTGGGCATCAATGGGCACAACCGGGTACTAGTCTAACTCTCCACAGAAGGGCGATCCCACTAGTTTGTCGGCTAAGGAGGTTGTCCGTTGGCTAACAAAGTAAGAATGGAATAAGTGACTCGGTTATGCTGCTGTTGCTGCTATTATTACCATTATTATTACCATCATTTTGATTTCTCTCTGCATCCTAGATTCCTAGGCTTCAGCGTGCTTACCCTCTCAATTTGCAAGCAGTAAAGCGTTCTTTCCCGGCAAGATGCAGCGTGCCTTCCAAAAACGTCTCTTGACGGCCGACCACAACCACGCCATCTCAAGAGGCAAATGCGCAACACATGCACCATCGTGGCCATCACCTCTTCTCACTTAGACCCGAGACAATCTCTCGCGTCCAGTCTCATCCATGGCCAAGGTCTTGCCCATTGCCACATCTGAGTGGTGCAAAGTGAAACCAAAATTAAGAATGGTGCCTGGGCGTCCATTCATGGGCGGGCAAACAGCGCCAGGGCGGACCCAAGCCACTGCTGGTGACGATGATATCAACACCGAAACTCTGGCACTAGCCCCTATGGCGCTTAGACTGGCAGTCTCTTTACGGGGTCGCTCGAGCTAAAAAGTGTTAAATCCCGCTAACATGACACTAGACAGGGCTAGGTGTAAACTCAAAGGACTTAACTGAGTCCATTTGGCCTAGTATAGTCTAGCCCTCCGCGCTAGGCATGGTTGTCGCGCACGACCATCAACTGATCCTCCAAAGCCCCGTCGCCCGCAAAACTCCAAGCGTGTCACAACGTGATCCGCCCCATCTCGCTTTTTTATTTCAGCTCATTGCTTCACAACTCCTGACCCGGAAGATATATTTCCATACACACGCTGTTGGGGTGCCTCAGATCTCTCCATTCCTGTCATCATCCTCTAATTCTCCTCTGAACCTTTCCTCCACTGTATTACTGCTTAATTCACATCCTTCCAGTTTCAGATCATCCATTGTCATCGACAAGATTTGTGAACAGTCTCCATCTACATCCTCATTCACCGGCCTTTATTCTCGCCACCAACACCTCCCATACCTCTCTCAAGATGCGCTTCTTCACCATTGCTGCTGCTCTGTTCGCAGCTGTTGTCACCGCCCAGAACAATGCCATCTCCATTCCTCAAGGATCGAGTACTCTGACTGTCACTGCTGGCCAACCCCTGACTCTTGACTGGACCAACCCGTCAAGCGGTACTGTCACCATCAAGCTGCAGCAAGATCCTGTCACCCCTGAAAGTGGAATCATTTTGGCCTGTAAGTCACAACTTCCTTTTGATCTCAAACTTCCACCCGTTAACACCACCTTCATAGCCAACATCCCTGCATCTGCTCTGACAGCGACCGTCACCATTCCTCCTGGCTCCGAAGTAAACTCTTTCCAATATACCATTCAAATCATCGACGACACCGACCCAACAAACTATAACTTCTCACCCAACTTCGGTATTATCGGTGCCACTGGTACAGCTCGTGCCACCGGCTCCACCGCCTCAGCAACCGGTAGCACCGCAAGTGCCACTCGTACTGCCACCAGCTCAGGTACCTCTTCTGGTACTTCCTCCGGCACTTCCACTGGAACATCATCAGCCTCTGCTGCTACCACTGATTCATCAACCCGTAGCACTGGTTCTGCTACAATCACTACAAGCACTAGCTCAAGGACAAGCTCATCTTCTTCCAGCTCTGCCGCTGCTACCACCACTGCTGCTCCCAATGGCAATGGTGCCGATTCCTTCAAGGTCCAAGGAAGTTTCCTGGCCTTGGCTGTCGGTGCAGTTGTCGCCGTTCTATAAATGAAACGACCATTTTCCAGGAAAGCCGCATTTCAAGAAGCAAAAATACAAACCCATAATCGAGCGGAACACATCCCTTTCAATTCGGTGTCAAACAGCCGCTGCTTTTTGTACACCCATAACTTTATTTCTCCATACTGTGTTTCTCCAGATTTTATATCCCCCAACCGCATTGGCGATATTCATGTATAAATGCTCATGTTGCGACTTATTTCGGTGGATATTGTTCAAATTGTACAAACCATCAAGGGACCTTGGTCTGTCTTATGACAAACACGAAACACAAACATAATTCCTGGTCTCGGACGGATAAAAGTTGTCAACCAAAGTGTGTCACATAGGTATGTGCATTGGAAAGGAGGAATTTACTGAGTGTGTAGACCAAAAGAAAACGGATGCGGTATGTTAAGGAGTCTAATCATCTAGCCGGGTTTTCAAGCGTTGGCGCCAGTCTCGCATATAGTATGGGTGGTTGAATAGACAAAGTTGGCTGTCACAACCAGTCCTTTTTGTTGTCAACCTCATCCTGAAGTAGTCGTATAATCTGCCTTTCAATAAAAGCGTAGGAATTCTACAAATCCCATTCCAAGTTACCGACTCGATCGTTCAACCCTCAAATTCAACAAAGGAATGTCGGACCTACGGGGTGATTAGTAAATACCCCTCGGCAGGAATCGAAATAAAATAAAATACCTACTCCCCCAGAAGTCCGTACGACCTGTAACTAGTACAGGACGTCTCCTTCCGCGCAAATTCCATCAACGCCAGAAAATCACCCTATGCAACAAGCACAAGCACAAGCACAAGCACATACCACCCGCCTCGCCTCGTCCTCGTCCTCGTAGAACTCCATGGACCTCCGCAACCAGAAGTCTTTGCATCCCTTCGCATGTTCTGGCCACGCAGTCAACGACTAGGTAGTTACAGTAGTTACAGTAGTTACAGTCGTTTACCGTAATTGGCGTTGCCCGCACCCCGGTAAGAATCATGTCAACCAACTACTGGACTGTACACGCCTGTAGTTGGCACAGCTTGGCACAGCTTGGCACAGTGGCAGGATATCTGTACCGAGTCTCCATTGTGACAGTGACCATGACCATGACAGTGACCCGATGACCCGATGGCCGTGGTTGGGAACGTATGGTTGAGACGGATGTAGAAGGTATGTAGTTCGCCTATAGGTAGGTAGGTAGGTAGGTAGGTAGGTAGGTAGGTAGGTAGGTAGGTAGGTAGGTAGGTAGGTAGGTAGGTAGGTAGGTAGGTAGGTAGGTAGGTAGGTAGGTAGGCAGGCAGGCAGGCACTAGGTTAGTACTTACATAGGTAGGGGATAGAACGAGTAGCTATACGTTTGTATACTAACTAAGTTAGTGTCCGTGTATACTTGAATACTTGAATACTTATATACTTGAATATTCGTCCTCGCTATAGTCTAACCTATATCTATATATATGATCCCAGTCTCTCTAACCACCCACTATACGGATACGGATAGTTCGAGCCCATAGGATTAGTTTATATATGTACTTCGTATGTATATATGTAATTAGAACAAAAGCACTAACTGATAACTACTCCGTACTGTACTCCGTACTGTACTCTGTAGAGGAAAGTGGATTTCCAATACTCGTGAGTACTGTAAGCCTTAAGGGGCTTGCTTGTTCGGCTAGCTAGCTAGCTAATGCTAACTAACTAATTAACGCTAACTAACTAACTAACTTCCTACGGAGTAGTCAATAGCCGTAGCGAAGGGAAGATCGCTTGATGATCGATCGATCGGTGGAACTCAAAAACAACAATAACAATAACGTCGACGACGCTTTTGGCGTACTCTACTCTGTATATACTCGGGGATCCTCTCCCTTGATAGGAGACTGTTGAAGATTGTCTCGATCGACACAGAATACTGTACGGATGGACGATGGACGATGGACGATGGACGAGCGACAGAGGTGGAATGTTTGTTTGTTTGATTGATTGTTTTTTATCTATATCAGGAGTTCTCACGGAGAGGAGGCTGCTTGTGATGACTTGCACGATTAAAAGAGAGAGAGAGAGAGCGAGAGTATGTGTGCTGTTAAGTGGACAAAGGAGCACGGCTTCTTGCAAGCGTCGACTATATGGTTATGATATGATGGCATGATGGCATGATGGCACATGTTACGTGAGGATATTCAACCAGGTCGAGCTCTTAACGACGACAACGACGACAACGACGCTACGCTCACCATCAGTCCACAACGGGGACGTTAGACCTAACGAAAACGCAGACTGCTCACCGAGAGGATGGAGTTGTTACTTTACCGTCCCCTTTCCCCCTCCCCTTCGTGGTCTCAGCCTGTCTGTCCACTTTCAGTGATTCCCGTCAGCGACTCGGTTTGTCGTGTCCATCCATCTGCATGGACATGATGCCACATATAGCGGAAGTGATGCAATCGGCAGCCGGATGGGATGGTGAACAATTGATCGGTGGAATGAGCAGAAAACCGTGTGGGAGCTTGGAACGGGAAGGAGTGTGTGGCGATCCGATCGACATGCAGGTGATTGTCGGATAGTATTTGCTTATATAGTTGCTGTGAGGAAAGTACTTTGAATATGCTGCTTGCCCTGAGAGTCTGAGGTGAGGCGGTGGTAGTGTGGTATAAACGGCTTTTGTCCTTTTAGTTGTGAAAGCAATCTACCACTTTCCAACTACGGGCCTCTTTAAAGTGTGTACCTACCTAAGGCATACGATCAAATCCTTCCTCGAACGGCCTTAACTGTTCCTACCAGCTGCTTCTCGTTGATCTTTGACAGAACAAGACCCTTATGTACAACCGGTAGAACGTACGTTCCACGGTCTCCTCGTCTTCGTCAAATCCAACATCGAACCGCCAACGAGACCACTAGACCATGCCTAGCTAGACATATTCTGTCGTAGTTGGTTGTCTAGTTCGTTGGTGGTCCACAACTGTCAACAGTTTACTATTCAGTCACTGAGTGGCAAAGGCATGTGTACGATGTCCATAAAGGGGCAAATCCGACAACACCGAGTCATCGCCGGAGGAGCCTCACAAGTACATACCTACCCGACAGGGTTTGCACCAGCAACCAAGGTTCCAGGTTCAGGATTCTGTAAGCAGTCGTCTGCTGACGCTGCAAGTCTGTGAGTAAATTGCTGTTTCAACAACTGAGTTCCGGACAGTGGCTATCAATGCACGAAAGACACAAGAATCCTGGATTTTGTTATCATTCCGTATATTTACCGTAAGTAAGAAGCAGTAAAGCGCACAACAAGTAGTCGAAACAACCAACCAATCGTCTGGACGAGTAAACAAACAAAGCCATGAAGGGGAGCCACGATTTTTCCCGGAACATTCCGTGCATCGTAGAAAATCGGAATGTTTCTACCAGGGAGACGACCTAACAGCTGTCATGTTCGAGAGTATCCAATCGGTAAGGGAAATCGTCGCTAATATAGATTGCTCTCCTACTCCGTAGTGCGAGAGACCTCCTGTTGAACAGCCGGACAGGCGCATGTACTTACTGACAGTGCGTCCTTAGCGCAGAGCTTGTTGAGGCAGGACGCGCCGAGGACATCCTGCGAATGAGCTCGTCGGGTAACTTGACTGAGAGAGGGAAGCCTTGGCGTAAGGATAGAGGTACCTCTGGTATAGAGACGTAGGTCTCGGTGTTTGCCACATATATGTCTATATGGATTAATTAGGCATCTGTGCTAAGATGTATGTACTTCGGTGGTGTTTGTTGATGTCTCCAGTCACTTTCTTTGAAGTGGTATGGATTGGCGCGAACCCTGTGACTTGTACCTTGGGAAGCCTTGAAAGGAGATAGGCGCAAACAGATATTGTCTCCATAGCGCAACGTGCCAGACAGGACATTCTTGATAAAATAGTCATGGAATACTCACTTCCGACGTAAAGATTATTGATACATACCTCAATATCGACCAATGAAGCACTTACTGATAATTTAAGCCCTGGTCTCCGCTCCATGTGGCCTGTCAAATATCTCAGATATTGACCTGATTAGCCACAGTATACCGACACTTGCCAATCTTCCTCCAATCGTGAAAATTGTGTGAAATCTGACAGACTGCTTTGGCTACTGTTTCCAAATGCACAAGAACAGCATGGTTGGTCACCACAACAAAACCGCGAAACAGGCCACCTGCCAACCTACCGGCCCAGAACCATGGCTCGTTGGATGTTCGCTATCATTCACGGTCCCTGGTTGGTACTTAGTCACGGAGGGAAGATCCGGCGGGGAAGTGGCTTGTCAGGCTTGTTTTGCTGCACTCTGGTCTTCCAATCCCAACCACTTAGCAGGTTAGACCCAATGGACAAGGGGGAAGATAACGGACAGTGCATTTTTCTGTTCGGGCTGCATGGTTTTTATGCAGAATAACTGGTCGTGGTAGGATACCCACCTGGGGAGCACTAACTAACTAGTAAATGCTCCCTTAGGTGGAGGTCGAGTTGAGTTTCCACTTTCGCCTGAGGCACAGTAAGTTTTCCCCAGATCAAGAGATTGGACGAACACAAAAAAGCCTTGATTCAGGATAGTGGCCGTGGGCGATGGAAGAATGTGGGAGAAGAAAAAAGGTGTGAGAAAAGGCGGTGAAAATCCGGGCTTTGACGTCTTCGAACGCGCCTTCCGATTTTCGCACTGGTAACCGACAGTCTCGACTAAACTCCTAAGTCTTGGTGACTCCGTAAGAGAGGAACAATTGACATGTCAGAAGGGGCAATGGAAGGGGAAAAAATCTTCTCCAGGCCCATCAACAGTCATGAGTGTAGTACGCAGTTACGTAAAGTGAAGGTACTGTAGCTCCTGGCTTACAAGTACTACTCTGAGAGTCTTCCATACAGACTAGTCCACTGATTCCAGGTTCCATTGCCACTCATCAAGGGAATCAGGCGACTCAGGAAAACTCAGGGGAAAAGAGGGAGATCCACGGAGAAGGCACTAACTGATGTCTACAGTTGTGTCCAGGATCCAGCACCTGCAAGGTGGAAATATGTACGTAACACAACACGGTACCCCGCAAACTCGGTTCGGCGAATTTATTGAGGAGTTGTCTACCAATGACCGATGGGTCTCCAACCTTTGCCCTAGAATTTGCGACAAAGGACGCTCCAGACAGGGTCAGATCGTCAGGGAAGAGGAGAATTTCGGGCGCAAAAAGATATGACGGCGAGTGAAATCATAGGGTCTGTAGGTGTTGTCTTTCAGCGTATACTCCGTAGATTTGCCTCGGAGAGACACGCAGAGTTTAGTTCGCCACTGTCACAAACTAGCCAGTAAATTCAATTTGGGAAAGCGAGACAAGAAAGCTTGAGGACCGAGGCACGTTGTTAGATAGATGCCAGCTAGGCGACTAGTAGTAGCCGAACCCAGGCACTTACGATGCCATTGAATTCCGATATTGGGGATCAAGACATCTCAATCCGTTGTATCGAGTTGCCTGATCTTGTCTGTTCATCGCTCTCGCCCAGTCGCTTGACTTGTCTAAATGTGTCCCTCCTCATTCGAGGTGTGCATGGCGCCATGACAAAACAGTCCTCGCGGTAATTCGCTTCAGCTTTACCACTCCTTGACCGCTCCTTGATCCAATTTGTCTATAATAGCCTCCAAAATTCGTTATATCCCCTTCATTATGATCCAATAATATGTGCACATTGCCAGTCGTGTGTCGTGACCATTGTTTCGTCTGTAACGCACTGATATCCAGTCTGCTAATTGACACTGGAGACAAGTTGATCATTGACGCTGTAATTGATTGTCGGCCGATATTTAGAAATAAACATCAAGTTCCAGAACGCCACGCTATGCTGCTGTTTGTAGAAAAGGAGAGATTAAAAGCTCTCGTCAAACGAACTCTTGGGACCAAATCTCCCAAATGCCCTGATAGCATCATCTTCGGTTCCAGCCCACATTCCAGACAACGTGAGCAATATCTCGGAACGTATTTACCGCATACATGGCTTGCCCAAATAGAGTGTTGTTCATGGCGGCCTCTTCCTCGTCTTCATCATACGGCATGAACATTCCGGACTCGGTTCGTCTCATTTGTGGGCCAGGTTGGTAGTCATCCTCGTCTTCATAGGGAGATCGTCCTTGAACAAGATTAGATTGAGATTGCCAAGGCTCATCGACAACCTCCGGGTCATCATCTATGAGGAAATTCTGGTTTGGTCTCGGTGGTCTCAAAGTCTCTTGAGAGGGTGAAGGTGACAACTTTCGCCCGCCAGGCCAGAGCCCCGTCTGACCTACAGGCAAGGCCGGCGGTTCTGGGGTGTCGGTCCTATATTTCAAGGTAGTTGATGGGAGAGGCACAATGGTTTTGGATTCATTGCTGAAGCTACCACGAGGTGTGGTGCGTCCACTGCCGCGACCAGGTTTGGTAGCGGGTGCCATCATCAAGCCACAGTCATCATCCTCGTCTTCGTCAAAGATGGCAGCATCCTCTTCCTCTGGTTTGTCGTCATCCTCGGATTCAATGGCTTGCACTTGTCGAACTTCTTCATCAAAGAGGACATGTTTGCATTCTGAGGGAGTGGGAACATCGGGGAAAGTAAAGGAGCTACGCCCGCCTGTGGAATTGGAGCCAGGCATATCCTGCTCCGCTGGAGTATTGGCAACAGAACTGTCAGCATAACGAGGCAGGGTAAACTCTGAATTACCACGACGAAGGGACGGACGTCCATGGGCAGGACTTGATTGCTGTACCCTGATTATGTCACTAGCCCGTTGGAGTAGAGAATGTTGAGACCTTGATCTTTCCAAGATGACTGCAGAAGCCGACTTCTTTTTAAGAATGGGCTTCTTGGAAATAAAGGATGACGAGTGTGATATTCGACTCGGTGGTGGTGAAGTGTTGCTGATGGAATGGGTCATACTCCTGTTGGTTTGTAGTGGTCCGTACAGCCAGGTAACATCACAATCTTTCAGCCAATTCAACGTTTCTGGTGACACGGTCTTGAGTCGGTTCTTGGCCTTGACCCACGACCTCCAAGAGGCGTTTTCGAGTCGTGTGCCGTTGGCTAAATTCCCACGACGATGGACGACATAACTCCATGATCGCCATATATCCTCTTCCTTCCACTCATGCGACAGATAGTCGACATGTCTCGTGGGTTCGGCTTCAATGGTTTGGTCATCTTGGGTGGTCCTTGGAGACAATGGTCCTGGCTCTGTTGTAGGGCCAGGTACCTGAGTGGTGGGGTCGTCCTGTCCAAGGTGAGTTTCGCTAGGTCCTAGCGAAGGAATACAGGTATCTGAGGACTCAAATGCTGGAAAAGCCATATCATCATCGTCGTCGTTGTAGTCTGGGTGATCTAGTGACAAGCTACTGGCAGGTGTCGAGGCGTAGGAACCTCTCCTCGAGTAGGTCGAGTAGGTCAACTGTGGTGAAGATGGAGCGGTAGAAGGATTTGAATCTGGAAAAGTGGTGGCATAGTCGTGTGTTGAGCAATGTGAGTGGTGGGTCTTGGGAGTTCCATACGACAATGAATCTTCGAGAGCAGAGAGATCTTGGTAGGATGATGAATGCAACGGGGTCGCAGAGAAATGGGTGGCTCCAGGGAAAGGAGCCTGAAGAATTGTCGTCATGAGAAGCAACTCATCAGAATCCGCCTCTTGGACTGAGGCTTCTGAGATTGAATCGAGGTAGTGTTGAAGGTTTGGAGTCGGATGTCGTTTGTTATACTTGACGAAGGGGGTGAGAATAAACAGGTGAGATATATGTCCAAAATCGAAACGGAGGGAGGGCGGCCTAGATGTCGATATTGACGCTTCGAGAAGGAGTTATCTCTGGTCAGCTTTGGTGGTGCTGTGCTGCTGTTGGATGTATGTGAGGCGGATATGTCCAATGGTAAAAGCGAGAAGGCGGGAATGGTGATATAGGTGCTTTGTAGGTAGGTGAAGGAATCGAATTTGGATGTTGGGTGGAGTTGGAACAGATGAGGACGATCTGCAAAGCTGGAGGAGGTGAGGAAGGACTCAATCGAGGGATCGGGAGACGTGGGTCATGGTCATGGTCATGATCACGGTCATGGATTGGGGTGGTTGTAGGGATAAAAGTGAACGGGTTAGAAGTTGGTAATGAACAAGTTCGAGTCGAGAGATTTGTGGGAAAAAGGTGGAGTTGATGGCGAGTGACAAGGTGCGTCGCCAAACCCGATCTCAGTGGGGTGAATGGTGGATGGTGGATGGTGGATGGTCTGCCGAGCCCGTGGAGGAGACTGGAGGAAGAGGAGAAGCTAAATACTGGGCAAGAGGAGGAGGGTTGAGGCTTGACGCTTGAGGAGGCGAGAGGCAACAGAGGCAACAGAGGCTCGACCTTTGGCCAAGAGAAGCACGGGAGGGAACGGTGGATGGTGGATATTGGACAGGCCGTGGCAGGCGCAGTGGGCAATGGGCAGTTGGCAGTGGGCAGGAGGCAGGAGGCAGTGGACCGTGAAGCGTGGACCGTGGGTTGTAGACTGTGGGTACGTGGGTAGGTGCGTGGCAGCCTAAATTTCCAACTAGTAGGTAGTTGGCTAGTGGACCCTCGGCACCTAAAGTTACCCAAGTTAGATGCTAGAGGAAGGCGAAAGAGAAAAACTCGAACCGTGAGGAGCAAGAGCAGGGGAATCAATTTTGGACTAGGACTAGGACTAGGACAAGGACTGTAGGACCCCTCGGACCGTACAAAACACCCTACAAGGACTAACTATTGTCGTCAGTCCCGGCCAGGGACAGGCGAGGATTTAACCCTGAGCCGCGAGGGTAATACTGGAATGCAGGAAGAACAAAGAATTTAGTGGATGGAAGTCGAAGCCTTGATCCCTAACGAACTAACTAGTTAGTCTGCAAGTTTAACTAGGCACTCGGGGTTCGGGAGTCAAGGGGGCAAAGGTAACCAGTTTTGACTTGAGCATTGTGAGCGAGTAGTGAGTCGTGAGTAGTGAGCAGTAAGCAGTGAGCATCGGGAGTCAGCATTATTACTTGGCCTGTGGCCGCGTGCAGACAGACACGGGCGTCTTCGGACTCCAATTGGCGTACTGGCGAGCCTCTTAACTACCTAGTACTCGAGTACTCCCGTACTCCGTACATAATGGCACAAGGCCAAAGACCCGAGCTAACTAACTAACATAGTTAGTCACTGACTAACTTGTATCTAGGGCTCTAATCCCTCCTAGCTAGGTCGTATCTTAACTAGTTCTATATCATTTCTTACCCGGGAGCTGTGGTAATTGCCCCCTTGGGTGTTGAATTAGGTGAGCCTCCATCCTTGTCCCAGACCTAATTAACCTGCGCGCAAGCGCCTACTAACTACCTAGTTGACTCGACTCCAAATCCACGATACCTTGCCGAGACAGATGCAGGTTTCGGGCCCGGGGCCAGGCAATGCTTGCCTCAATGAGCCAGTAACTCGCACCTACTGTAAATACTCTACACTAACTACCTAGTACTTAGATGCTACAGAATACGGAGGACTTGGTTAGTTGATTGGTTGGTAAGACCGTGAGCATCCCAAACACTAGGGCAGCACCTAGGAGACTACAAAGTACTGTAACTAGCCCAAATACCTTGGTGATTGCTGAACGTACATTATCGTATGAGACAACCGTTGAAAATAGACGACAGTTTCAAACACCTGCTTGAGTATTAGCTCCATGTCAAAGCTCGTGGCTAAGATCGGCTGCGGGAGTGCGGATTTTCATTGCATGCTTAGGCGTGGGAGACATGCTACGGTAGGTCAGAACATCTGGCCAGCGTCGTCATTAATGTGGCCGGCTGCTTGATTTCTGTCCAGTGTCCACTGCTAGGTGACTGCTAATCTTTGCGTCGCGTGTGAAAAGGCTCCAGAGGCGTACAGATGGATGATCAAAACCGGAGCCCATCACGCCCACCGAGCCCGTTGACCCTGTGGCTCATACAATTGGAGCACTCGAAACAAACTGTGATCCGATGTGCAGGATGGGTCACTAGAGTCTGGAGAGTATCAGCGAGCAACTGTCCGAGGCGCAGACAAGGCGAGAGTTGCCAATCTGCCACTGAGAAAATTCTTGGTTAGAGTTTTCTCTGCTATCTTTCGTGTGTATGTGCGTGTGCGTGTCTGACGTGTCGACAAGATGTCTGCTCCTGGGCATTGACACTGTGGGAACCATCGCTCTGAGGCCCATAGGAACAGCCGGTTGATGCGTCAGACATGGACATGTTTTTCCAACGACCAGGCTTGCTGTGATTTGGCTCGGATTCACAATCGGCCAGGCGACAGCTGCAGACTGCAGTGCTGCCGATAGCGATAGACGCAAGGATCGATGCAGATTTAATGGCGTGCTATGGCGTTTTTGGCGAAGCGTACAAGTGCGGGGGAACGGCATCCGGCGCCTACCGGGACTGCCAATAGCCTCTGGGCCACGGTTACAGGCCTTGAATCCACCTGCAGCACGGGCACTTGGCGCCTATGATGGCCCGAACAGCGATGCCGCCAGTGCCAGTGCCAGTGGCCACCACAACTGGCATTCACATATCGAACATACTGTACCTGGACTGATGATCATTGTAACAACATCAACAAAGACAACAATAATCTCGACAGAAAGCCCTGATGACGCCGGCGATGATGCTGCCAACCTTACAAAATAACCCTCTCATCATATTCATCGTGTCATCTCATCTCACAAGGCTCTCATCCATCTTCCCATTGTCTTCGTCAGCACAATCTCAGCACCAACGCAATGTGTATGAGACATTTTCCCATTTTCTTTCCCCTCGCTCGTCGTATTAATCGGCAAGAAAGCTATGCATATGCAAGCCCCAAATCTCCTTATCCACAACATGCAAGTCAAGTTCGTGGTGCTGCCCATCTATCTATCCTGAGGCCAATCAGCTTACCGTCTTTACGGTTGGATCATGCTTTGTCTGTGCTCATGGCTCATCGCTCAACGTGCCCTGACCGCGTCACATCAGCAATCAAACGCTTGTCAAACCACTGCTGGACTTGATACAGATTTCCGTCCCATCACCCCACGTCCACCCCATACGCCTTATCGCAAATATATAACCTAAATCTATCCACCACCAAAGTCTGAAAGCCCTGAAAGCCCGGAAACCCTGACGGAGACAATACTGTGGTCCGTGGCACATGGCGCTTGAGCGTTTTTTTGATTGCCAAAGTTCAAACCCCGACTTCCTTGTTTCTTGACTAGGTTCACAATACACTGGAGCGTGCTGGACTCGGAAACCTGGTGTCGACTGACATTAAATTGATATCATTAGAAAGCCGCCGCTTTGGCCAAGGGCATAACACGGATCGCGGATCGCGGATCAAAGGTACTGCAAATTGAGTTTGTCGCACTCGGGATCCTGGAGAGTCAAAAGTCAAGACTCAAGACGGTCATCCCTGCTTCACCCGCACCTTGAAAGTCAATAATACCTACCAGGTAAAGTGTAGCTGGATTCTCTACAATGTGACATGCACGAGTGGTTGGTCATGACCATGTAGGACCGGCCGACGAGGATAAGGGGCCCACGGGGGCCTCCCTAGCCCTGATTCTGACGCTGGACTCTCCAAGCACAAGTACAAGCCACATGCCACCGCCACCCCGCAAGCCCGAAACTCCCGCCGCCCTGGGCCAGAGGCTGAGAGGGTCCTTAGGGGCTCCCGTGGGCTCCTTAGCCTCTTTAGCCTCTTTAGCCTCCTTAACCCCTCCTGTCCTCCCTCCTCTGTAACTTATCATTTGCCCAACATATCCCTAATCAGTCAAGATGCAGCGTTCTCATCCACCTTACACTGGACATGTCGTAGTCGCCCTCGGGGCCTTTCAAGCACGAGTTCTGGGCCTTCCTGAACCCCCAGTGAACTCTAAAAGTGAGCAGCAACCAAAACCAAAACCAAAACCAATAGTAATCACGCATGGAGTCGCATGCCAATAGCAACCGTATCATATTCAGCCACTCATCTTCCAAGCACTGGCCCTGTGAGTTGATGCATGTCACGAGCAAAACATGACTTGATCAGGATTATGGAGAAGGATCTGTTCTTGCTACAGTTCGAATCACCCATCAGCTGTCTCATTTGCTCTACTCTGCTGTGTTCTGCGGTGGTTCTGGTTCTGGTTCTGCAGTGTACTGTTGTTGGCCCTGGCCAGTGGGGCGACGCAATGCGAGCAACATCCTCAACGGTTTGGCAGGTGCGGTGCACTGTGGCACTGTGACACCGAAACTGCAGGAGGAAAGAGCGACCCTGGACTCCAACACTGACACAAGCACGTACACAAGTTGTTGGAGCCAGTCGTGCCTGCCTATCTAGTTCATGACGCTTTTCCCTCCTTCCCTTCAACCTCAATTCCGAAAAGATCAAGGTGGCAGGTGGCAGGTGCAGGTCAAGGTGCAGGTGCGAACGCCGAACGGAAACATCAAGTGGCAGTTGCCGTGTTCAAAAGTCCTGGGTCCCTCCTGCGCCTGCTCCTGCCACTGCCACTGCCACTGCCATCCTCGGATACTCCCCTTAGATGCTCATCACTTGACCTTGTCGGAACTGGTTTCCGGCATTAAATCAAAAATCTCACCCAATAAATGAATTGGTCGCTTGATGGCCTCACCTCCAAACTCCATCTCATCCCGCTCTCTGTCATCAATTTGTCCCCGGGCGTTCTGTACGTAAATGAAATGGAAGATCGTGAGAGTTCAGCACTCCACCGCGACGTGACTCAACTTCCCCAGTTATGCCTCATTTAGATACCCACATCACGACATGGCCATATTACGATAACACGATACTGTGAGCTTCGCCTGGTCTGGGCTCCATTGTCCTCGACACGGTGGGCTATGATATGGTATTATACCGGCAACATGGAGGTGGTCAGATCTTGATTCATTTCCCAGGCATATCATTTTGATTTCTGCCCTTCCATTCCATGCATTGACGTCGATGCTTAAGAGTGAAATCTGCATTGGTCCATCTCGAACGTGTTCTTTCGCTTATGGGCTTTCATGACGCCGCTGGATATCACGCAAGCTTTGTGGAACCATGACAACTCTGTCATAACACCGATTTTGGGAAATATATGCACTCAAGGACCAACCCTCCATTCTTGTAGAGGCACTTGCCGCCGAAAGTCGCCGTCTATACCCACACTCGAGACAGATTTGATCCCTCTAGGTTGACTACCATATAACCACTGTCATCGTCTGCAGACTGACCCTGCACACCTCAGGGTCTGTTTTCGTGGCAATTTCGACCGCCCGCCCGACCTTGCATAATGTCACATGTCAATATCTTCCACAACATGTCTTGCGGTACACAGATGATCCTTTAGCGACACGGCAATCAACAGCCGTTAGGATGTGAGATCTGAATCATAATGCTGTCGCCTGAAGTAGTCCAAAACAAGTCAATGGAGATGTTGCGCATAATCCCAAAGTTGTTGTCGTTCGAGCAATCAGTGGTGTCTGGACCACCCCGTGGAGGTCTTCGCACGGTCTCCATCGACGTCGTCTTCAGAGGTTATCGGAGGGGCGCAGTAACGAAGTGGGGAACTCAACAACCATGACCCATTCTTACGAACGATTGTTTGAGAAGCACAACAACGAAGACGCTGTTGATGCAAGAATTGAGGGGTTTCTCTGGGATGGCCTTGTCACATTGATACGAGGTCTCCATAGCACTTATTTGGATATTCGAGTATCAATGAAACCCTCTCTGCGGAGTCTTGACAGTGTCGCAATCAAAGACCAAAGAATTGTCAGTATTGATCGGAAGCAAACGGTAACTGTTACATGTGCGTGGATCTTGAGTCACCTCTGCTGCTGGATCTTCTCGTGTTCACATCCGTCCGAATCATATTCGGCAACCCAGACTTACCAGTGGCTTACCTACAATCATCATCTTCAAGAGTTCACCGGTTGCATATTTGCACGTGAAGATGGCGAGGATGTCACCTCGTAACGGGATGAAGTGGGTGGCCAACGAATCCCAGCCAACCGAAGATCAACCGGGTTGACTTTGTCCTCTCTCGGTGTCTTGGCGGCCTAGGCTTTCCCCTTGCATTTGCCATGGCTTTTTGACTCACCCTCCATTACGGACTACACAATTCCATTGCCGTTAGAGGATGAAGATGAAGTCAGCCATCGAGGAGTATATGTCATTGACCATAGCAGTGGTGAATAATAACACATTCTGTCTCCACGACTTTTAGAGGGTAAGTTAAGGGATCCTTTTTCAGCGACAAGAGGCTTTATCACAGAATTGACTTGGGTTCGCTGAGCTTACCCTCGGCTGGAGACCCTGCAATGATCTGGTGTCGACGTCTTCATGAAGGTAATTCCTGTTCAGGGCCTTCAATCAACAACAGGGCAGAGTTCAGGGAACTCCCCGTGCTCTCCACCTTTATGAAGAAGACCATGATGTCTGAATATGCATTGGTCAATGAATTCAACTCCAATTTGGAAATGGTACACGTTGAGCATCTTGTGAACAGATACTTAGGAAGTTTTTGACTACATCATGACAACCAGCATGCCGCATTGCTTACTGACAGTTTTACCGAAAAGTGGACTAGCAGGAAGCTACATGAGCGGAGCTTCAAAGACACCAACGAGTATGCAACGTCCAGCAGACTTTGGGTCTTTTCTTTCTACGCCGCATATCTCCCCTATGAGATTCGCATGGCCATATGACCAGAACTACGTCCATTCGCCATATGTCATATGGAGAAGAAGAAGAAGCCCGCGCGACCATGATCTACGGTACCATCAGACCGAAGCCAATCTGACAGAAGGTCCTGATTACTCGAACATCTAGCTACTACCTGCACCGACGCAACAGTGTCATCGCAGACGACACCGAGGAAAGCAAAGAGCACAGAAGATTGAGCCAAACGGATCTTGGTTATGCCACGCCACAAAAAAGATATCTTGCCGTGGGATTGGAGAATCTCGTGACTTGAGGCATTTCTCCTAGCTCAAGAGAAGATTCGTCTCTTGCTGCAGCTAAGTCTTATTACCGTTGAAGTGAGTGGACAATGAAATCTCAATACACGTTCGGGCCCCGTGGTTGATTTGACAAGCACGCACATTTGAGTGGTGAAACGGTGGTGGGAAGAGACAGCGGTGGCTATCGTACCCGTCTTGCTGATCAAGCAACTACATAGGTTCTCAGTTTGTAAATAGTCGAGTCTGCACATTTGAGATGAAAAGGCCTGACTACCCACCCATCTCTGAAGCCTTCGCCTCGATACTTCTACCTTAGCCCTTCCTCGTCACAGATCTAAACTGCTCCAATTCCCACAAGACAACATTCTCGCACCTGTGCACTGCGTATGTATGGAGGCTGTGTCTGGACTCCGTCCGTCAGGCTTCTCCACCGAAGAGAACACACCTGTTGTAGGTATGTATGTACGTATGTATGTATCTTTGTTTCGATTGTCTGTAGTGAGAGCCACACGTGCCAAGCCAAGCCTTCCCTCCAACAAAGTAAACCAGTAAGTAGCATTGTTCCCAAGTAGGCAACTGGAGAAGCAAAATATCGCCCGAAATGGTTAGGCGCCTGGAAATGACTCACTGCAGCCAATCGCAAACGGGGCGTGAGCATCACTTAGGTGCCATTCATCGGACGACGTGGACGACAACAACGATGATCAAGGTACATAACATATATCTATACCACTGATTCTCTTATACGAGGGCGAGATCTTGCATTCTAGATATAATAAAACTCAGTTACAAAAGCCCGTCGTTTACGCAGATCTCCAGTCGAATAGTATTGCTCGATACCATACAATAGTACCTACATAAGTAGCATGGTAGGCGCAGGTACAGCAACCGCCGCAACCGCCGCAACCGCCGCAACCACTGCTGCAATGACAACCGGCACTATGGATCTCGCAGCAACAAAGTCCTCAAGGGACGACAATTCGAACACTAGAGAACATTCATCGCAATCCAATATCACTCTACCCACACAAACAGCCCAGCCGACAACAACAATGTCAACAACCAAAACGACAGCAACAACAACAACAACAGCCACAACAACGATGACAACATCGACGACGACAACGACCGAATTCCACCCCGAAACCTGTCTGTTCTGCACGCGCAAACTCGGCTCGCTGGCCAAGAACCGCTCTCACATGAGACTCCAGCACGGCCTGGACATGCCGTCCGAAGAGCACTTGCTGGTGGATCTGGAGGTCCTGCTGCGCTACATGCACTCGGTCATCTACGAGTACAACGAGTGTCTTTGTTGCCACACAATCCGCAACTCGCCACATGCTATCCAGCAGCATATGTTGAGCCAGGGACATTGCCAGGTCGACTTTGAGACCGAGGATAGCGAGTTTCATGAGTTTTGTGATTTTGACCTGTCGGAGGAGGATGAGGATGAGGTTGAGGTTGAGGATGAGGTTGAGGATGAGGATGAGGATGAGGATGAGGATGAGGTTGAGGTTGAGGATGAGGTAGAGGATGAAGAGGCGGAAGCGGAGGCGGAGAGTGGGGATGATCTGGACGGGCAGGAGGAAGATGAACCAGTGGTCGAGTTGCCGGGGGAAGCGTTGGCCTCGTTAACGCTTGATGTGGGCGCGGAAGACACCTTGCGTCTGCCATCGGGAAAGGTTCTCGAGAATAGGAAATCGGTGGGCCGCAAGGTCGCACGTCGGCGCAAACTGCCTACTACAATATCCCCGGATCAGCGGTATGCAGATGGTGATCGTGCCATCCCTCGCCGCGAGGAGGACGAACCACAATTGACGAGCAATTCTGACTCTCAGCGCATCACCACCGACACATATTCATCCACATCGCTCGCACTCACCAACAAGCAGGAGAAACGGACACGAGATTTCCAAGTCCAGCTGTCAAGCATGCGCAAGACAGACCAGAGAGCGCTGGCCCATCTCCCACTACCAGAACAACGTGCTCGTCTGGCAATCGCTCAGAAACAGGAAGCCAAGGCGAATGATGATCAGAAGCGGTTTCGCGCCAAGATGGATGTGATAGGTAATGTCAGTTCCAAAGAGAGGTTTGTCAACGATGTGCCAGGTGGGAAGTCACATCGCAATAGGTTTTTTGCGACATGAAGCGTGGCAGGAAATGATACTGTGAGATTGGGTGGGGATTTTGGTGGTGGTGGTGGTGGTGCTGGATGATGTTGATGATCATGATATGTAAGATAGCCAAACTAAGGTAGCTAGGATTGAAAGGCCAAGTGTATCACCAGTTAAGAAAGGAGTCGCAGAAGAAACTGCAATCCATCACCTGCCGAACCTTATGAGCATTCCGCACGGAGTTTTCGTCCTCAGCATCGGCCGGGTGTTGGATATATCTGTCTAGCTGCCTCAACCAAATGAAGTGAATGGGACATCAATTCCTGCATTCAATAAGGATATAGCAATCAGGCTCGTTCGGCCTCGCACGCTTCAGCCATGCCATGTGGCGACGAGCTCGGATTGATCACGAGCTCTCTGCCTGTCAATCAAGCGGTGTCCAATACAAAATAGACGGCTGTCGCGGCCATCTCAGTGCCCGGGAGAGAGCCCGGGGCTTGGAAGAAAGATTCTGTCTTGGTTCTGTAGAGGGTTAAGACGCCACTATAAAACAATGGTCATTACCTTTGGCCATTGTCTTTGGGTGGTGTAGACTGAAGATCAGCCCTGGAATACCTCCTGGATGAAATCCTTGGGGAAGGCATGCTATATTTCTCTGTTTCCTTCAGGATTCAGTACCTCGGTTGATGATATCACCCTACGCTGAACCAAGGTGACATTGACCGTTCATACAGTTGGTGGCCAGACAAGAAGTCAGAACCATTGAGGCTTGTTGTCAAATGTCGGGAGTACAATGGTCTACCCTTGAAATTGTACTCCCTGTCGATCTTGGTGGACCCCTTGCTACTCTGATTGACAATTCAGAGACCGCCAGGGCCAACGGAGTATGGTCTAGTAATATATTACTCCTCAAATTATCGCTTGCCACTTTAGCTGGCTATTCACATACCTGGTCTCGCTTACCCTTGCAAAACGACAGGGAGTAAAATTTCAAGGGTAGACCATTGTAAGTTTAAGTTCAGACATATTCGATATAAGCCACTTTAGACTCCAGGCCACTTAACTTGCGCTTGATTGGCTAGAGTGCCAGGGGTGTCAAGCCACTCGGAAAGCGGCAACACTTTTGACCTGATGTGGGGATGACTGCACGGCTCTTGGCAACTTCCGTCATGTGTTTCTCGATACTGACTGCGTAGAAATCGCCAGAAGTCAAGGACTTCTCAAAACCTACATGCACCATTATTTGGTGAGGAATCTGTCGTTCTCATCAGACATCACTTGAAGGAACCCGAGAACCGGCCTGAATTGCGCAATGTCGGCCGAGGTCGCAACGGAGCCTACTGGGCCTCCCGCACGGCAGGTTGTTTACTGTGGGGGTAAGTCTTCTCTACAACTTGGTCTGGACTTGACTGACTCTGTTTACGACAGTCTGTACTCTGCCACCGGAGGTATGCCTTTACCCAGTTCAATGGCTCGGGGCGAGAATCTCACGAAACCTCTGACCTAGTCGACCACAGTATTGCGAATTTGGCGGCACATCTAAGAAGTGCGAAGAATGGCTCGCAAAAAATCATCCCGATCTACACAAGAAGTTGTACTCAGAAGGTAGGCATAACAATTTTCAGGAGAACTCAAGATGACTGACCCATTGATTTTACAGAGGTCCTCAATGCCAACCTGGCCGCATTGTCCGTGGATGCTCAGAAACGAGCAGATAAGGATGCGGCAAAGAAGACAGCAAAAGCCGCAGCAGCCGAACAACGTGAAGCCGAAAGAAAGGCTGAGGCCATCGTCCTGATCAAGAGAGTCGAGCGCAACAAGCGCAAGTATGTGACGGTAGTATCAGGCCTGGAAGAGCATGGACTAGACCTGAAGAAGGTTGCGAAAGAGCTGGGCAAGAAATTTGCGACGGGCAGCAGTGTGACAAAAACTGCCGCGGGAGGCGAGGAGATTACCGTACAGGGAGATGTCAGTGATGACCTATATGACTGGTTACAAGAGAAGTATCCTGAGATACCAGAGGACAACTTGGATATGAAGGATGAGACCAAGAAGAAGAGTGCGAGTTGAGTATGGATTCAGGGCAAGGCTAAAATCCTTACGACTTCACTCACCCATGAGAGATCTTGCCTGTTGGGCTCGTCTATGAGGTCGACCTTGCCAGTACCTTTTGGCTCGAGACGATACCGGGTGGGTTGGAGTATAGTGAGCGTAGTTGGCTAGAGACCTCGAAAGCATTCACCTCTTTTTACTCGATAGTCACAATCTCGTCAGTTCCGTAACTCATGTGTAAACTCAATCACATGTCAAGCAAGCCTCAATCTGCCATTTTGATTGTGTTTCGCATGACTCGCATAAAACCGACAACCAGTTACGTGATCTCTAACGTTTCACAGTCTCGCCTATGCACGGGGAAGTATGCTGATGCAAATCCAGTTCGAAAGGGAGTGGATGAAAAGATGACAGCACCTATTGATGAAACCGATTGGGAGTCCTGCAGCAGCAGCGTGTCTTCTTGTGAAAGGGTGAGTAACGTTGATGGATCGAAGAATGATAATGGGAGACCACCATCCTCCAAAAGATTGTCATTATTGACGTCATTGTCGACGCGCCTACAAAGTCGACGAGAATCAGATTTGTCCTTAGTTTCGAGGGTGGCCACGGTGGCACAGGTGGCCCAACATCAAGTCGGTGGTGTACAGGATGGGCTTGATGACCTCGAAGGGTTTCAAAGGCGGCGTTCGGCTAGCGTCGAGGAAAGCACTGGCCTAAAGAGCCCTACTCTGGGGGCACCTATGGGGGCAGCTGCGCCCACAAAGGCAATTCGCCAGGGGCAGCCGCAAGGTGGACTTTCCACCTATGAATCAACGCCATCAAGTTCCTCGCATGCTGCTATCACATTAGATCCCGGGCGAGGTGGGTTGTTCCAGAATTGGTCACGCCGCAGCCAATTGAGCACCACCACTCTCGTCCGCACTTTGACTCCTCGTTCTGCTGGTCAACATCAACGCGTGTCTTCGTTCTTCGATGGTCCAGAACTCAAAACTCATGATGAAGACGGCAGTACAAAGACATCACCAATCTACCTCTTGCCCTCACCGTCGTTGACCGTCATTCCGCCCACCCCTCATGCCTGGCCAGACGTCACGGAGATGGAGTCAAACAATCCCTCACAAAGTCCTAATTTGGCAGACCTTTTGACCAGTCTGTCAAGCAGCGAGGATGGAAGTCGCAAAATGGCGGCTTTCAAGCTGCAATCGCTCATCAACGACCCATCATTTGCCGAACACTTTGTCCTTTCCGGCGGCCTTCCTCGACTGCGGGCTTTGATCCTCGAATCCACCGGAAACACGTTGGCTTATAGTCTGGCGAGCTTTGCGCGCCTGCTTGAGGTGGATCAAGGATGGGAGGCTGTGAACAACAAGGTAGTCGAAAAGGCAAGTCAGAGAGTGGTCATATATGTCTAGGCGATCATAACTAACGAATTGGTGTCCCTTCAGGTTGTGGAACTTGTTGTCTGTCAACCCTTAGTCAATATTCTTCGTGGAGCCATGGCCATTCTTGTCTCCATCGTATCTCGTCCATATCACGCCGATCGATCATCACAAATGAAGACATCAAATACTGCCGGAGGATTCCAGGCATTAAAACCCGCCATAGCAGTTTATCCGCAATTTCTAGAAATGCTGGTCACAAGGCTATCCTCTGCAGACCATGCATTGTGTGCAAATGCGTTACAATTGATCAACTCCCTGATGCGCGATGCTATCACCAACGACAATGAGACGGAGTGGCCCAAGTTTATCAAACGGATTCAAGATCTTGGTGTCATCAAGGCTGTATACGTTTTGATGCAAAGTTCAGCACTACAGGACCTCGCACATCCTCTTTTGGAGTTCCAGGCACTGACAAAGATCTTGCTAAGGCGATGGAAAGATGTGCCTGTGGATCTGGTCAAGCCAGAGCACCGGCGCACAATCAAAGCAATACACCTCTCCAGCAATCCGGAGAAGCCTTTTGAGCACCTCAATGGCGATTCAAAATCAAAACATAACCCCCAGAAATGGCGACGGTTAGGGTTTTCTTCCGAGAATCCTGAACCAGACTTTGCCGGTATGGGTTTCCTGGGTATGATGGACCTCTCGGATTATGTTCGGAAACATCAAGACGAGTTTCAAAATATCCTCCTGGAGCAGTCCGTAGGACCTGAGCAAAAGGCATGCCCGCTGGCTCATGCAAGTCTCACGATGACGGCCATTCTTTTTGAACATTTCGAGGTGGACAAAATGGATTTGGAGGATTCCAAGAGTTATCTTGCCCTCGAGAGCCGTACCAACTTTGACAAAGTTTTCAAACCACTTCTCTTGCACTGGAGTCGGTTACATGTGGCTGGTCTTCATGCCTTTTTCCGATTGTGGAAAGCCACGGGGCCGAAACAGACGATTTCCCAAAGATTGTGGAACTAGCTCGAATTTTGATCGAGAGTGTTGTTGGTGGTGCAGACCGCACCAAAGGCATCGAGGAGGTTGAGAAGGAATTAGCCGCGTTCGAGTACGGCAAATTGAGAGAGTTACAGATGGAACTCCTTGAGCTAACGTATGAGGACGTCTGGGGTCAACACTTACGTGGTGTCAAGGAAGAATTGCAAAGCGAAGCGCTTCAATTTGTCAAGGAGCAGAGAATCCGTTGTCTCCTGGCAGGAGCGTGGTTTCCCAGTGGATATACATACGCGGACCAAGACGGCGGAGGCGCTGTGACAGAAAGTACTTTATCGCAGGGTGCTCCCACAGGCCACCGTTTCGTTCGGTTATCAGAGAATCGCCGATACTTACACTGGGCTGACTTTCACGAGAAGGAAGAACACTCGCCTTCAACATCAAGTTTGCGAGAAAAGATTGACTTGTCGATTGTATCGTCGGTTGTTTCCAATGTGACCGCGAATGACCGCTCGTCGGTTCATTCCGATTCCACTTTGAAAGAATTGATCCACGACAAGTTTACGACCAATAAGATCACCATCCACGGTTATCTTCCCAAGTCGCGTGGGACGCGAGATGGGCACTCCAGGACGTCGTCCAAGACATCATCGGCCCGCGGGACAAACAAGGAATCAGTGTTGCTCACTTTCCAGCCTCAAAGTCATGTAGCGGCTTCGGAGTGGCTAGATGGTCTTTTGATGCTCTTGGATCAGCAACCCATCACTGCGGAGACCAACAGACTTATCCACATGATCAGCAATTATGGATTGAAGGTACGTCTTTTGAACGTACGGTACAATGATGAGGACGGTATTGTGGAGGGCATGGACGGCATGGATGGACCACAGATACCAAGCAGAGACGGACTGGACGACGACTTCTACTATGAGATTTGATACTAGCGCAGGAGTGTTTGGGGATATTTTGTTCGAATTCGTCCTTGGATAGAACCAGGATTCGACGAATGGAGGATAGGGGATCGGTTATACAGCGCGTGCCATGGTCAGCGACGCGATAACGGACTTTAGCACCCAAGGTCCATGGAGAGGCTGCATGCTGGTGTTGATAAGGCTTTTATCTTTTGATACCCCAGCCATCGAGCGTACTTTTTACATGATGACCTATGTTGTTATTAAGGATATGGGATAGTATGATTGATTCTGGCTAGCTATTTGTAGCCTAGACAACCTGAACATCCTCGCCATCAACATTGTATACACTTTTCTTCGGCCTCCCTGGGTCCCTCGCCTTCTTTGGTGCGGCCGATGAGATGGGATTAAGCCTGGGAATCCTCGATCTTCTTCTGTGCGGCTGGATCTCGCCTACGTTGAGAGAAAAGTTGACACGTTGCCTGCATTGGCGCTGCCATTGGAGATCTTGGAGATCCAATTCTTTGCCTCTACGATTTTGAGTCTCCGTAGGCGTCCGTAAGCTCCAAGCAACGTCCATGCACCTGTTTGAATATGATCCCTGGCTCTTTGAGGAAATTGATTCCCCATCTGTAGCCACTCTCAGTCGTCTCAATGGCCACTTGGAAAGGAGAACCTGACCTCCCCCGCAGTCCAAGGCTTTAACGAACTAATAACAGTCCCACATTGGCTTTCCACGGTCATCTCGTCCAACGACAACTCAGCTGGCTATCCTTCAACTTTATCGGTCCTAGTTAGTTCGTGTCTGGCAACCTTGTCCTTGAAGTCGACTATGATCGTCCTACTCTAATTAAATGGACCCTTCTTATTTGCATGGCACGGAGTACAACGACTTACCATGGTGACGCATGATGCAGCGTTACAATCAACATTCGCCTTATCCTCTTGTCACACCCTCGGCGTCTGGGTATAATGTCCACAGACCAAGCAATGCCTTATCAGTCTGCAGCAATTGCCTGAGCAACATGGAGCTGGTGATGGGTGTTTAGCTTCGTGGTTGTGTGCTTGACCATCGAAGCAAGGGCCACCGAGATGTCTGCAAATTCCGCCTTTTCGAGATCGACACCGCCCAGTCTTTTGGCCACGAGAATTTTTTTTACCCACGCTGTGACGTCGGAGGTGCTCCCGAGATGTGCACGATGCTTTTGCCAGTAACCCACCACATGGCCAGCTCAGATTCAGTCCAGATCTACATAAAGTCAGTAAAGTTCCTGCGTTACCTGGACCCTTGGTGGATCCAACTCTCATTTCTGCGATCTTGGTTTTTGTAAAGAGTCGACCTTTATTCGTTGGCATCCTAGCTTTTCGTCTGCCTTCTGTTTCACGGCGAGCACAGACGAGCACGTGGGTCGAGAGAGGAACACACGCGACATCACGCGACGTACCGTCCCTTCACAATGTCCGAAGACCCAAAGACCATCATCGCGGCTGAAGAGCCCAAACATGGCCAGGAGGGATTTGCGGACAGGGTGCGCCATAGCATTTCCTCGTCCAGCATTGCACCATTGGAAGGTCAAATCTATTCCATGGCCGATGTCGATCCGGCGCTCGACGCAAAGTTACGACTTATCAACTCTGTTAGTCCTGATACCTTGAGACACGAAGGATATTCCTCTTAACATAACTCCATTCCAGGCAATTGACGAGATTGGGTGGACCGGCATGCATCTTAAGCTTTTCTTTCTGAATGGCTTCGGATATGCGGCAGATTCTTTGATCCTGCTCCTACAGTCTGTCACGGCTGGCCAGGCTGCCTTGGAATTTCAGCCGTCGTTCACGAGAGGTCTGACCGTAGCTGCATACGTCGGCATGCTTGTTGGAGCCCTGTTTTGGGGTCTTGGTAAGCAAGAGGTTACGCAACGTTGATCGCCGGAGTAGCGGCTAACATCGAACCATAGGTGCCGATGTCATCGGTCGGAAGTTCGCCTTTAACGTATCTCTGTTTACATGTTCCGTGTTTGCCATTTGCGCCGGTGCCTCCCCCAACTGGTACGTTTTGGGTACCTTCACTGCTCTGGCGTCTTTTGGATCCGGCGGTAACCTGGTACTGGATACAACCATATTCCTGGAGTTTCTGCCCGGCGACAAACAGTGGCTGATTACTCTAATGGCTTGCTGGTGGGGTCTCGCCCCCGTTGTCGCCGCAGCATTTGCGTGGCCACTCCTATCGATTGATCGATTTATCTGCACCGAAGCCGCCACGTGTACCAAGGAGAACAACATGGGTTGGCGATATGTGTGGTACGGTAATGGTGCTCTTGTGCTCGTCCTCAGCGTACTGCGAGTCACGGTCATCAGGATGAAGGAAACCCCTAAATACTTGGTTTCGAAAGGCCAGGATGAAGAGGTTGTCAAAACCTTCCAAGAGATTGCCGCCAAATACAATAAACCTTGCTCCCTAACAATCGAGAAGATGGAAGCATGTGGGCCCATCAAATCGACTTACGGTAAAACACGATATGGCGTGAGCGAGCTTCTGGCTCATTTACGCGGTTTGTTCGCAAACAAGCAGCTGGGCATTTCTACATCCCTCATTTGGCTTTCCTGGACATTGATTGGCCTTGCTTATCCCCTTTTCTACGTATTCTTGCCTGAATATCTCGCGGCTCGTGGTGCCGAAACTGGCGAGAGTAGTCCATACTACACCTGGAGGAATTACATGATCACCAATACGGTTGGCATCTTCGGTCCTGTTGCTGCAGGTTTCATGTGCAACACCAAGCTGCTTGGAAGACGCTACACGATGGTTATTGGCGCGCTTTGCAGCATGGCTTTCTTCTTCGCCTACACAGCCGTTCGAACGGCTGCACAGAATATCGCATTCACCTGCTGCATCTATTTCTTTGTCAATATCTATTACGGTACACTCTATGCGTACACTCCCGAGGTATGTCGAGCTCCCATACAGGCACGTGCTTTGGAACATCACCTCCTTTCGTCCTCCTGGCCGCGAATCCCCTTGCACGCCTGCTCCTCCATCTTGAGAAACTTTCTTCGAAGTTGTACAATTACTTATTCGTCTACAGAGTCTGCCCTCGGCCCATAGAGCAACAGGCAATGGCATTAGCGTGGGATGCAATCGTGTAATGGGTTTGGTAAGTTTCGTTTACTTGTGTTTCTCTACTTGATCGCGTATCAAGACTGCGGTCTTGTTCAAGGTCACGCGCGGGCAAATCCTGTGTATACGGCGACCAAGAGATACATATAACACGTGTCTTTGAAGAATCATGCACTGGGACTAGTCTGCTGTATAGCTACACTGAATTCATCAGCATGTATTGACTCGTGAACTCTAGGTTAGCGCTTTCGTCGCGACTTATGCCAATACCCAGACCAGTGCTCCGATTTACATCTGTGCTGTGCTTTACATAGCGATGGTAAGTTCGGATATTCTACACTTGAGCTTATTCAGAGCTGACCATACAACAGGCTGTCGTTGCTGCTCTCATGCCGTTCGAGCCATACGGAAAGCGGTCGATGTGAGCAAAGAATGGTCATTTCGGGCGGGTCGTTGGGCACGCTATTCTTTCCATTCCGGTCAGCCACATCAATTCAAAGGTTACACGATACAAGCCTACGACTTGGCTGAGAGAAATCTCATGCCAGGTGGATCATATCGTTCAACTTGATAAACCGAGGACTCTTAAAGTGGGACATCTAACGGATTACGAGAGAATTGCGCGCAATGGTGCGGTATCACAAGTATCTGTTCTATTTGGCTTGTGTCAATGTCATCATGTAACTAAACTAACCCTGTCTAAAATGCTTGGAAGCACGTCTCGTCAATATGCATGTATGTTACCCTTCCGTCGTCATCAAGATCAGACTCAATATAAGAGACTATATGTTATCTACACAGCCCATGAAGTATGTCTACTAGGTCTTGTGATAGCGTGTCGTTGACGCAGATCCCTCCCACCAACGACAACGTAGCCGTGAACCATTGAGAATGGTTTTCAAGCACCGTGGCGACGCGGCCTGGATCGGTTTGCACTGGTGCCGTACTTGGTGATAACGGAGCGCGGAAGCTTTAAACGCAACACCGTACACGAAGACACCGGGTCATCGGGTCGTTGAGAATGGTGTCTTGCAAAGTGATAACAGTGCCTGGAATTGATAGAGATAACCACTTGCATAATGACAATGGAGCCAACCGGGCGTCGGACTTCGGGAGAGTAAACTCGATGTCTCGCAATCGTGGCCACGGAGCCGTCGATCTACTAAGTAGAACCAGCGTCTGCCGTGGATGACAATAGAGAGCGGGCTGGGTGGCAAAGTGGTCTTGCAACTGAAAGAACGAGCCTGGTGGGTCTATCGACTGAGCTCGCCTTGGTAGCAAACGCTATTATTTCGACAGCGTCGACAGCAAAATACATTCCCGCTGCGCATCTCGACATCGCCCAAGGCCATTTCTACAATAGTACCGTCAACTTCAATTGCGTGTCGCCACCTTGCCAATGTTCACATGATGCGAGGTATCTGGGGTAAGAGCACCCCTAGACAATGCGGAGAGAGATAGATATATGCAGAAGACTTGACAATGGACCATGGCAATTGATGGATCATGGGAGAATAATCCCGATTATCCCTCTTAAAAGTGTAAGTGCTCTTGTTCGTGACCATCATCGTCGGACTCGTCAATGACCGATGTGTCTTGCAATACTCGCCCACCGAATGCAGTCTACGACCTTCGCAGATCAAATCCGGTCGTGACTGGTAGTTCGTTGTCGCACAGGTCTTGTACCCACTGGTAGATACAGTACCTGGATATTGCAGAATCTCAGGTAGCGATGGGGATGAGAAGCAACCAACGAGCAAAATTCCGTTGATGCTCGCATCCAAGCCTCGTATTCATCTAGCCCCTGCAGACCCAAGACGGCCCCTTTGACTGCAAGTCGTGGTGGGCGGTGGCTGCGCAATCTATAACAACAACATAATGCCCTAGTTAAGTGAGCAGGTGCCAGCCCATGTGAGTTGGTTGCCTGTTCTTGGCTTCATCTCTGCCTTCCTGGTTAGCTGCATCTCTGGAATTCCATTGATTGAAGAGTTTCAGGACGTCAAACACAACCCTGGTTACGGGCATGCTGGAGTTTCTTGGCCTAAGTAAATGTATTGGCCATCAGTCTTGACTCATGATCAATGGTGGTTTCTTGGTATCGGTAGTTGTGCTTTGCAATAGAGACTAGGATGGACGGCGTGCGGTAGTCAAGTGATGATGTCTTCGTAACAATCATAGTGACTTGAAGATCAGAAGATATAGCCAAAGCCTTGACCTCTAATTTCTCTGTACTTCGTTCTCGTTGACACTGGCTCAAGATCCAAAAAGTTCAACCACGTGTGAGTGGCCAACGTCGCCATCCAAATCTGACTATTGCTTAACTCCGAATGGAAATCCTCACGAGGCTGAAACGCTTGGGCGTGTTGTCCTTGCTGGCGCTGTTCATAGGTGGTACGATCATCCTGCTTGTCGGCGCAAATACTCTGGCGGGAACGGATGCAAACACGCCTTCCAAAGACTGGAACGCAAGGCAATTCGAAGTTGGGTCTTCATGGTCCGTCCAGGCTTGGTTGGCGGTCCTCGGTGTCGGGTTCGGCTGTATCTCATATGGTATCATGGAAGCCTGGACCCACTTGTTCAACTGGATGTCATCTCGGTCGGCGGCTAGCCCTGAAGGACTCGACTATGGACGCTATCTCAACTCTCAGCACGACGCACCTATCTCGGTCGGATGGCGCGGCTTTCGCTCCGCGATCTCGTTCAAGTATTTCCTCTTGGCCTTGGGACTTGCCGCAACTATAGGCTACAAGTTCACAATCGTGCAGTTGCCTCTGAATGTGCTAGATGAGTTGACCGAAGGAGAAGTTATGTTGTCCATCCCAGCGTTCACAGGGTTGGACGAAAGTGGCGCAACACCCTTGCTGGTCGATGTCCCTGGTGGCCCGAACAATCGAGCCTACATACATCTTGGGCGGAGCGACCATATGGACGGACCAGAGCAAATCATCATGGTGGGCGCTGCAAATTGTTCAGGATCATTCAAGACCCTTGATAAAGGCACGCTCGTGACTCGAGAGGTGGTCATGGTTGGACAACGTTTCAAGCCGGCCGGCAATTTTTGGATGTATGCCAATCACGTTGGCTATCAACGCCAGAGAACTGTTGGCGATGATACAGGTGCCTGGACGAACTCTACCCTTGGGCACGCCATCGTAGATTACAACACGATGGGGCCCGGGTCAATCGTGATGCAATGGACTGATTGGTTTTCTGATTGGGATACTTGCTCTTCGGCTTCGAGCGACTGCTCCACAACACCTCACAGAGTCCTAGCTCGACTGGTGTATAATTTCACTTATGCGACTGCTGAAGTCAAGAGAGATGTCAAGTTTGGGTCCTGTGCGACCTTGAACGATATTCAAGACGCGATCAGTCTGCTTTCATTTCGAGATCCAAATCAACGCTTCGAAACTGAGTATAACGATGGATCATTGTCGCTTTATCGCAATTGGGTCGACAGTGTCATCTACAACCGTGGATCGGTGCCCCTCGAGGGCGTCAGTATCTTTTCTAGGATAGTAATGGCAGGGTGGGCGAAGGACGCTGTCAACATCACTGGTGCTCCTCGACTCGGGCATGCACATGGTCAACCTTTTGGACAGGAATCGTTGCCGCCATCAGTATCAACTTCGACGCCAGATTCATCAGGCTCTCGTACAGAAGCGTCTGGGTCAGGTCAGCCAGCTTACCCTTACTTCCAGGGCATGCGCGACTCAGCAAGTACAGGTTGCTACACTGCTGCGGCTTATCTTTTCATCGCACTCGGGTTATGCACCTATCTGATAGCCGTGGTAAGAATAGCTATTGGTCCACCACGACTCACCTCTTGGATGGGCCAGCACATTTACCTACACCAGCACCAGCTTGGGCCACAAGATCAGAGAGCTTCTCTGGCGTCGGGCTACGATGCTGCTCCAGTCGATCGCATATTTGTGCGCCTCAATGCTCAGAATCTAGCCGCGCCAGACCAGTATCACATTCTGGATGCTCAAAACCTAGCCTCGCCTGATCAGTATCACCTGAAACCATCCTTGAGTGTCTTTCAAGTTCACCCAATCACTTTGAACTGATTGCTTTGAGAATTCGACGTTCGATCGGCAAAATCTAATCCTCGACGTAAGAATCTACCATATCCTTCCGTTCTTGGCCATATATGGCATTCGGAAAGATCGTTGCGACAACCTGGAAAGACTTTCTTCTCATGAGTGAGGTTGTCATACTGTTGGGCACCCGTTGGACGCTGAATACAACGAAAGCAGCGTTGAAAAAGCATTTGTGTCCGCGAAGCCGCGTGAAGGTAAGAGCTGGACGTATGCTTGACATTTTCGGGGAACTGCCGTTCATCAGACCACGTATCTGATCAAGTGGTTTCATCTCGTCCTTCACTCTTCTTATCTCGTTAAATCCATGAATGTGCAGGGCTGTCGGTCGAATGAGGAGACAAGAGGTGGAACGGTACTACACGTCTTCGATATGAAGGAGTTGCATTGCGTTTGAGTTCGACCTTCTCGATGCGGGTTAGTTGCGAACTCCTCCTCACTCCAAAATTCTAGTGCATGACGATCTTATTCGATATCACGACCACTGACGTCGTCCCGAGACGGCTCCAACGTCGATCTCATCCTCGTCCACGCACAACTCCATCGATATTGAAGGTTGATAACATGCCGACTATCCCACTTATACCCTCTCGTCTGCGATGTGATTTGACAGCAAGCCCAATCGTGGACACAAGCAATGCCAGGGATGTCTTATCCAGCCAAGCACAAGTGCTTGCCCCCATGATGCAACTGGCAGGTGTTCAACGGCCATCTCCAAAATGCGAGTTACAGACGTGCGTTGTGCTTCGATTGCTTCCGGCTAGAGTGACAAATGCCATGTAACGGCATTTCAAATAGACGATAAGTCTTCTCCCATCGACCTCCGCTCGTATATTTACCTGCAATAAATCCTTCGATATCAGCCTCAGCGGCCTGTTGTTACTTGAAGAGGTTTGACAGTCAAGTATCTGATCAACTTCTAGAGAGTAATATACCACTAGATCTCTTATGTCATCCTGATTAGAGGCTGCGGAACTTGCAATACCATCTCGCACGAGCGACTAGTCGTTTTGATCAAGGCCCTTCTCCAAACCAGGTGTTTGCAGGCATCAACATACGTGCACAGTGTCTCGACCATGACAGACCTCGAGTCAAACGACATTTCTGGCACGGAGAAGCATCAAATTCTACCGAATGGTCGGTCGGTGTCACCCGTCAACCTCGATGAGAAGCGTCATTCTGTGTCATCAACCTCTGCCGCAAAGAAGATTCTTGCCCATAGCCATGATGCTGACGAAGCGATGAAAGCGTTCGCCAATGGCGAAGTTGTCGAGATCGATGAAGCTACGAATAAACGCCTCCTTCGAATTATTGATTTCCGAATGATGCCTCTGATGTGTGTCATTTATGGTATGAACTACTTGGACAAGACAACACTTTCCTATGCTTCAATTATGGGTATCAGGAAAGACATCAATCTTGTTGGTGATGACTACCAGTGGCTTGGGTCTGTTGAACCTCTCCCCTGCTTTTGATCATGTGTTTACATTTTCAGCTCCATGTTCTACTTCGGCTACCTAGCTTGGGAATATCCTACGAATCGGCTCTTGCAGCGACTACCTCTGGCGAAGTATTCGGCATTTTGTATCATTGTCTGGGGTATCATTCTGGCTTTGTTCGCCGTCGTTTCCAACTTTAGTGGGGCGGTTGCTATCCGATGTAGGTTGTTGTTGAACCACTCTTAGAATATTTATCCACAGTCAACCCCAATGACTATCGCGCTCACTCGAGGTCCTTTGAAACCTCTTTCTGACATCAAATGAACAGTCTTGCTCGGTGTTTTCGAGGCCAGCATAACTCCTGGTTGGGCCCTCATCACCTCCCAATGGTGGACTAAAAAAGAACAAGGAACACGAACTGGCATCTGGTTTTCGTTCAATGGTTTTGGGCAGATATTCGGCGGACTGGTTGCGTACGGTATTGCAGTCGGTTCTCGAAAGCACGGCACATCAATTGCCCCTTGGAAAATCGTCTTCCTCGTCAATGGCTGCTTGACCACCGTTCTCGGCATTGTCTTTTGGTTTGTCGTGCCTGATAATCAACTCGGAGCATGGTGGTTGAAACCTCGTGATCGCATTCTAGCCATCGAACGGGTTAGGGTGAATCAGCAAGGTATTGGCAACAAACATTTTAAGATGTATCAATTGAAAGAAGCTCTGCTTGACCCATTGACTTGGGCCTTTGCATTCTATGCTCTTGCTGCAGATATACCAAATGGTGGAATTAGCAACTTCTTCTCACAGCTGGTAAGAGTTTGTCCGACCTTGGCTTTTGTCCTGGACTCCTGGCACAGGCTAACGGAGTATGTGTGCAGATTGTGTCCTTCGGGTACACACCTGAAGAATCCCTCCTATGTAAGTGGCTTGTCTCCTTCCTTCCCTTGAGCAAACCTTCTCGGCGGGCGTGCCTATTTTCCTCGGTCAACCTTTGTTGACTACTCGGTGCTGTCGTGCGCTTCTGGGCAGTCTAATCTGCTCTTCTCGCCGCTCAAAAGGCTGCGCGTTGCCCAGGCGCTGCATTTCATCACAAAATATCTCATATCTCACTCAAAATTCATGATGCTGACACATATTGTTCGCAGACGGAACGCCAGGAGGTGCTGTCGAAGTTGTTGCTTTGATATTTTGTGGCTGGCTCGGTGATCGCATTGGCCAGCGACTCTTGGTATCCAGGGGTGGACTTGTCGTGGCACTGCTCGGCATGATATTGATTGTTGCTCTACCTCTTAACAACAACTCGGGCCGACTAGCTGGATATTATCTCACTCAAGCGTCTCCGACCCCTTTCGTTGCATTGCTTTCGTTGATCTCGTCAAATGTGGCCGGTTATACCAAGAAGACAACAGGTAATGCAGCAGATAGGGATGCCGTGGACTTGAAACTGACTGATGACAGTCGCTGCCGCCTACTTGATCGCATACTGTACTGGAAACATCATTGGTAGGTTCCGTAGGATCCAGAGTCTCGCCACGCCGCAGCTGACCTTCTCCTTAGGCCCTCAGACATTCAGACCAAAAGATGCTCCAAGATATACGCCTGCAGAGATTACCATCATCGTCTGCTGGGGTGTTTGCTTGTTTGATCTTTACTTCATATGGTGGTACTGCAAAAGACAGAACAAGAAGAAAGCTGCCATCAGAGCAGAGCCTGGTTATGTGAAACTGGAAAATCAAGAGTAAGCAATATAACGTCCCTATTCTGTTTTTTGTGTTTCATGCGGAGCTCGATGAGCTTCCTACGACTCCCATGCCACTGCTGCTCTTGACATTCTCGCAGCATCTCATCTCATCTCATCTTGCTGTGATCAGGCATTGCTAACAGTCACGACTGCCAGATGGTTGGACCTCACAGACAAGGAAAACCCAGAGTTCATTTACAGCTTGTAGGGTCTGCTCGTAGATATGCGATATGGATGCGTACCTGAAATATCTTGGATCCTTTGTTAGAATTTGGAAATTGGTTTGTCCTTTGGATAATGCTTTCCACCAAATCGAAACACTCTTACACCTAACTTGATTCGGCTAACTGTTCTTCTTTGTCTTAACTCTGCCTCGCCTTTTCAGAGAGACTAGAGTGCTTCGTCTCCGACACCGGATCAGATAACTACTTCCTCTTCATCAGATTAGATCTTAACCCTTGTTCTATACCTCTGACCCCTGCAAAATGTGTAACTATGCTCATGCGCTCGAGATATCCTTCGTCATGCACCCCGTTGAACGCATCATCACATCACACCATCTTCGGATGTCTGTTCGACAAGCGCAGCCTATAGAAAGAGATGATTTTGTCAGCAGGTATTGATTCTTCAAGATACTATTCGACCAAAGCCACATCGTAACATCCATCATGGAGGGGCACGAGGCGTTTGGTGAAACCCTACTTTGTGTTTTATATCCCCACACCACGCGTGGTATGCCGGTGGAAACTGGGAACAAGTCTCCCTTTTTCCGTTCTGACAGGAAAAGACAGAAGCATGTGCATGCAGTCAGCGAACGACAACGCGAGTCCTCTATGCATGCCACGCCTCTGGTCACGAGCCGTGCGAATGGTTGACAAGTGGATTTGGGGGTCTCAATCAATCGTGCAGTCCAGAATTCCACCGTCAAGCCAATCATGACCGCGATAATCGGGATGACCATCTTGTTTCTTTGTCTGATGCGGAGGTCATTTGCACCACCTCACTTTTGTTTTTCTCTTGGAATCAGCTTCAACTAACTTCGGATATGAACATTTGGTATCGGTTCTCGCTTCTTGTGGCGTCAATTATCGTATCAAGTGTGTGACTGGAACTTGTACTTGATGATCTCCTGATCAGGAGATTTGCGTCGAAGCCGGCTCTGTCCACCACGAGCCGAACGTGTGGATGATATCCAACGGCCTACTCCTCGCATCCATTTACATGTCCGCAGGCTACACCGCGTCAGGTGCACATAACGTGGAAAAGTTTTCAACATGTCGACTCTTGCAAAGGAAAGGGACGCGAAGCTTGGGAAATTCCGTCTCGCTGCTGGACGGAGACATCCCCGATGGCGGCCTGAGCATATCTCCTGAATGGACGAATCAACGATGAGATAAATGTTACATATGCTTCATGGAGAAATGTAGTCCATTTTTATAGTATTGATTGTGATCATTTAACAAATGACATCGGCTTCGACCAAGAATGCTCACAGGGTGGTAACGACCAAATCAGGATGTAAGAAGAAGCATCATCACTGGGATTATATTCCTGCTGGTGGAAGCGGTTCTCCAATATATTTCATCGCAACCCTTCAAGTGCGTTTCGCCTTCCCGCCTGCACTTTCTTCAATACCTTCCCATTCCTCTTCGGAGAGATACTTCCGCAGAAGAGGCTTCTTGCCGGACCATCTTGCCACCGTCGCGATCAAAGCCTGAAGTTTCCACGGCAGCCACCATCTCAAAGGCCCGAGGAACCAAAGCTTAGGCAACATGACCAATGCTGTTGCAGAGACGTGTCTGTGGGTTGGAAGGAAAGTCAGTAATGATGCATTGACATTGCGATCAGCACGAACTCGAGATAGGGGGACATAGGACGTGGAGATGTCGTGTACAATACCAGCGTCTCACGCGGACATAAATTCCCGAGCAGAGATAACTTACTGCGTCAACATGATCTGAGCCACGTCCAATTTCTCCTTTCCCTCAGCCACGTCGCTCACATACATCAACAAGTTCTGGAAGAACAGCCGGTCCATTCTTTCGTCCAGATCATCTGGGTTTGGGTGCGCCCATACCAACAGGACCGAATCCTCTTTTGCATCCGGACTTGGCCAGACCGTATGTGGCAGATACGGTGCTATCAAGAAAGGCTCTGCTATCGATGTATTCTGAGGCGTAAGAATTGTGTTGACCAGGTCGTATCCCGACGTCGTGCCGACTTCGCCGCTTAACACGCATAACGACTCGTATTGTAGGAGATGGAGATGGAATGGTGGACTCTAGCGACAGTGCAGTTGCTTGTGTTAGTGAGAATGCTTACTCATAATGGGTAACTCGGGCAGAAAGAGCGAGGGGTCGGAGGAGGTTGGTCGAGATCATGTAATCGGAAATGGATGAGTTTCGAGGCTGCCATATCAATAGGAATCCCCATTCACCATGAAAGATGTTAGCAGTGGTATAACTCACTTGAGGATGTCCAGTGCCTTTCTTACATAATGGATGGTCGTGTTTATAGGTTGTGCGTAATAGGACTCTGCATAAAGCCCAACGTCAGCATGATCAACAGTGATCTATTCAATGTCCACGTATCGAGTATGGTTGTCCAATCCCTATTCGTCTCGTTCTCCAAAGCAGTCGAAGAGGCCCGGATGCGCTCCGAAAATCCTTATTCTTCGTACTTGCAGCCATGGCCTCGTGTCTCTTCATCCTACGTTGCCCACTGGATCCAGAGCAACACCCACGGTGCCATAATCATACTGGGGCGTGATCGGACAGCAGAGAGAGTGGAGATGGGTAAGTATACTCACGAGGCATTCATCTCCTTCCTAGGCTGCAAAAACTCGAGAATGAAAGACCCTTCGTATAACGAGAACGGCCCTGCAATGACGCGCTCGTCATCTCCATTCGACAGCCTCACGCTGCCCGCTGATGTACCACCTGCTCGATCTGCCATGGTTATGATCCTCGATACCGGTGGTGCACGGCAAACGTTCCAAGAACAATCAGAGTAAGCAGAGAGAGAAGTCAGGAACCCGACCCTGTGGTCATATGTAGGCCATCAAAGGTGGTGGACGCCCTTCCACCGCCTTTAATGCGTGGGCGGTACTCTGTACAAATTGGCAGAATTTAAGGCCTTTTCTGGTAACGTGCCATGCGACGTAGTAACCGCGCCCAGCAGTAATCTCGCCCCTGCGGGTCTTTCGGGGAGGTGTTCGCCTTCTTTCCTGGGTTCAAAGTTGTAGCCGAGCACCAGCTTACCTAACGCAGATTCTGTGTGGAGATCCATCGACAAGGAGGATTCACCGCTATCCTATGTGGCCCCGTGGTCTACCTCCGTTGACGATGTTCTTGCATCAGCACGAAATACCTGAATGTGTCCCACCACGACCACCACGGAAATCGCGATACCACGCAAAATTGCATCGCGGCGTTTGTGTGACACCGTCCATAGCCATGGATTCGGTCAAGAACCGGGTCATTCTTTGAGCGCAAAAGGTTACAAGCACTGTCATAACGAAGTAAAGTGGCTAGAACCGTAAGATTTAGGATTCGATCAAAATAAGCACGGTTGTAAGATACACCGCTTACCAATCACATCATTGTGTACCTGGGTTTTGGGGGCGAACACTAGCGGCCGCCGGCGAGCGACCCACTAGCGCATATGTGTGTGTGCAAGGCTGACAGCCACGACCATGGAGGACCCCGAGACGTTATCTTAGGTAAGAAGATTATGATTACCGCCATAGATTCCGGGGGGATTGCATCTTTAGCTTAGAATGGTGTGCGTGTGACTGTGATTGGATAGTGCATGTTTTTAGGGCGGAAAATTTACTCCCGACGTGTTGGATCGCTGTGAGAGGTTGAAAGTATTATCTCAAAGCGGACTTCTAAACAAGAGGTGGATCTATATACTCTACTCTGAAATCTACGTGAAAAAAGAGGGGCTCATAACTCGCTGAAGAACCTTGAAATCCACCATTAACAGGCTGCCATCCTGAAGAGAATGCTAATCACCCGACGATATTTCATTACGCATCAGACGTTTCATGTCATCAATCATGTTCTCTGCTTCTTCCTTCGAAAGCATATCTTCGGGGCAAAGACGCCAATCCCCAAATTAGCATCATCTATTTTGACTTCAATGTCAATGGAAGGCTGAGAGCAACGTATATTAGTAGGGTTTCATATTGCACCATCCGAATGAAGACTTACCAAGCACCATTTGCTGCGGCTGGAGTTTTCGGGGACATTGTTGATGAAAGGTGAAGCCGGTTCGGCGTGCGCGACTTTGTCTTTTTCTTCTCGGCTTAGCATAGCGTGGGTAATTTCGACTTTATTGACTTCATGGCCATTTTCTAGAGGGACGCCCTCATTGCTGTCGGTTCCTGGAAGCGAAAGAAAATTGAGGTAGGTGTCCACCTGCACGCCAGTCCAATGATAAATATCATACATACTAACCCCACAATTTTCGATCTTTGTGATCTCTGCAAGGTCTTGCTGTATGTTCACGGCAATATCAGATGTCGACCGTCCATGAACGTGAACTCTAAGAGGCACAATATTGAAGGTTGGTGCGATCAGCTCTGTTAGTCGATCGATATCTAACGATCGGTTTGCGAGGTAAAGGCCAAGAACGACGTCGGTTTTGCTTCCGAATTCCTTGTCATGCTTATGTTGTGATTGCAAGAAATCAAGGTATGCTCGTGCGTATACGGCGAAGAAGAATGCTTGTATACTGAGGCCGTGCTGCCGCAAAAATACCTTCATGCTCGACGCTGGCAGGACTTTTGGTTTGTACTGTTCAGCACGCTTTGCCGAGAAGGATCCAGATGCAAGATTCGATGCGATTGTTGCTTGATCACTTAGATAGCGTTGCCAGAAATGTTTTGCTTGACCGGCATATTTCCGGAGATGAGTACCGAAGTCCTTCATGCCTATGTTCGGCTTGGGAATGGCTTGCCTATCTTGAAAAAGCTCTTCGAGTAGTGATACCATCAATTCAAGACTGACTGCATCATAGAGAGCATGGTGGATCTTCAGAGTGAGTAGTTGCCCACCGTGGTAGTCCTCAGAATCTATCGACCACGGCAAAGAATTTGTGGTGGATGAAGTATCCCTAAAAGCCACCTGCCATATTGATGAGACGTTCTTGACCTCGTGATACACAAACTTCGTCCTGAGGATCGGCACGCTCTTTGACAAGCGGAAGAATGCTTCCTCCAACTCTGCTTTTGTCGTTCTAGATGCATGAAACCAAAAGGTAGGATAGAAGAGACGCCCTTTGCTTGCAGTCCACACGTCTAGCGTGTAGGTTTGTCCCGGTGTTGCAGGGAGTACGTCTTCAACATCGTTCGGATCAATTCCAAGCTTCCGTAACGCAGCTGGGGAGGGACCGGACGGACCCTGCGTGCCATTGGTAATTGCGACGGGTCCTGCGATGACGTTGACTCTGCACACCAGTGCCATTTTCTCAATAGTCTGTGCTTTGACGATATCACTAACCGGAAGTCTGATACCTTGGTATTTGAGAAGACTGGCGACTTTGATAGCACTGACACTGTCGAGACCAAGGTGAAATATGCTTGACGTCTTTGAGATTTCATCCTCGCCAATTTTGGCGACCTTTGCCAGCACAGTCCTGATTTGAGCTTCAACAGAGCTCCAATTGTTTTCGGTTGCTGCGCCATTAGAATCACTCGCCATTTGCGTATGGCCATTTACCGAAATTTGCCCCTCTGATCTCAATCGTATAGCTGGAAGTTCACAAATGAATACCGCTTCACTGTCATGTCGAATGAGGCTTTCTTGCGGAGCTTTGACAATGGACTCAAGGATATCGTTGAGCATATGAGAAAGCTTGTCCACAAATTTTCGATCAGCAACACCGCTCTGGACGGCTACTGTCCACTTAAGACCATCCGAATGGGTTTCGAATTCAACATTGATGGGATATGGTGGTTTAAGCTGCGAGTATGTGTCTTTGCATTCCTCGTACAGCACGGGAATTCGGCTTTCCCCGCTATCTTGAGTCGGTAGCTTTTGAAAAGTGAATAGCGCATCAAAGAAGTTAGTGTGGTTGGATTGCGCTCTTGCAAGGCGGAGGATGTCTTTGAGTGGGTAATGTTGATGTTCGGCAACTTGAATCGCCGATCGATGAATACTTTTCAATGCATCAGCCTTGGATCCATCCTTCTCAACAGATGATCTGAAGAGGACAGTGTTGAAAGTTGGAAACACTAGCTTCCCGGACTCGCCCGTTGTTCTGCCAGAAAGAACCAATCCAAAACAAACATCAAGGGATCTGGTAACGTGTGCCACTGCTAGACTCCAACACAAAAGCCCCAGAGATTGCAATGTGACGCCGTTGGTTCTGCACACTTTTGACGCCTGATCCAAGCTAACAGCCGCAGAGATTTGGACGAGAATTGGCTCCGTGGAAGGGTGCTCGATATCAAGATGATTCGCGAAGGTGGTAGGTCGAGTGTCACGGACGAGTTGTTTCCAAAATCCTTTTGCTTCAGCGCTACGTGCTTGGGAAGCAACTTCTTCGAGATGGTCCTCATATTGAACTCGCTCCTTGTTGTCATCCTTGATCTCTGTCTTGGCATAAGCGTAGGCAATTTGTTCGTGTAGAAGGTGTAATGAGAGAGCATCATATAATGCATGTGGGGCTCCGAGGATCATGTAATTGTTACCTTCATCACTCTGGATGAGTCGCACCTGGAAACTCTGTTCTTGAATTCCTAAGCTCTCGGCCACATCCTTCAGGCGCGCCACAACGGAGGCAATTTGTCGATTTTGAAGGACTTTGACGGCACCGCAATCTCTCACAACGTACTGCAAGAACGTCACACCATCCTCGTCCGCTTCTGCATTTGTTATCCGAGTCCTCAAAACAGGCTCTTGTCGTATAACCTTCTCCAAGGTCTGCTTCAACTTCTCCGTGGTTACCTTAGACTTCAACTTGTACACGAAAACATTGAAGTAGTTGCTTGAGTCCATCAATAATCCTTCTTGCATAGACGTCACAGGTAGGACGCGCTGAACTTTCTGGGTATCAATGCCCTGCGCAGCAAGCAGGTCATACCATTTCGCCTGCTTGTTCGCGATTGAATTATCGTGGCCATTTGATTCATCCTTCCTATCGCCTCTTTTGTTTGATTCAATGATTCCAGCGATTCCACCTACAGTCGGAGATCTCATGATCGCACCTATACTGATTTTTGGTGCAATGTATTTGAGTCGTGTAACCAACTTCATTGCTTCAATGCTGTCAAGCCCCAACTCAAAAATGGTCGGATCATGTCGATTAATGCTTTGTTCTGGCACAGCCGCGAGTTTTGCGAGTTGCGTGCGAACTGCCAACTCGGTACCGCTTAAGTCGATAACCTCCTGTTTCTTATTTGGTCCACCATTTCGTTGGCTATCATGATCTCTTGCGAACTTATTTAGTACTGTATCGTGGTGGCTTTCGCAGAAATTTTCGGCAATCGGCATCGCTAATCCCTTTTCTTCTTTCAGAATGGTAAGATAAAGCTCAAGCAATGATTGTGCATCCCCTTCGTCCACGAAGTTCGGCTTTGTTGCTATGGTTATGACAAATCTGTCATGGGTTTCCTGCTCAACTTCGAGATTCAGTGGATAATCTGGTGTTGCTTCGCTGGGAATTTCGTTCCACAATTCCTCTCCCGATTGCTCTGCAGGCTTCTGAAAGACGAACAGTGTATCAAAAAGGCCGTCTCTCATCTCTTGACCAATATATCGAGCAATGCGTCGTAGTGGTGTATGTGAGAATGGAATAACATTCACATTGAGGTGATGGCATGCTCGGACAAGATCTGCGAATGACGCTCCCTTGGCCAAGTTTTGAACGCTGAATGGCAATGTGTTGAACATCGGGCCAATGACGCTCTCAGAATGTTCCAGTGCCAGGCCCCTGCCAGATACGACAACGCCAATAGTTGGGTTGACCTTGTAAAACTTTTCTATTGCTGAAAGCCAGGCGGCCTGAAACAATGCTGGAAGTGTCACATTGAGCTTCTTACAAGTTTCCGATATGGCTTTGCTCGATAAAATACGCCTAATTTGCAGGCTCTTCGCGATCTTTCCACCCTTTTGGCCCTTTTCAGGCAAGTCCAATCGCCTGACGATGGACAGGTGTTTCTTCCAAAACGTTTCCTCTTCAGGTTGACGACGAAGCGGACCATGGGCAAGGGATTCGAAAAAGCTCAAGTCCGATGTTGCGTGAGCACCAGTCTCGAGGTACGTCTCTTTGACCTTGTTCAACAGTAATCGTAGACTGATTCCGTCGTACAAACCGTGGAACATAAACAAAGACATGAATTTTCTCCTTCCAAATGTAATAAGGTCAACTTTCCAAGGTACTTCTTTGCCAAATCTTCGGGCCGATACGACCCAGTCTGAAAAATACCGGCTCCAAGGTATAGATGGGTGCTTTTCGCCATTTTGCAAAGCTTGTACACTGACTACAGCACTCTTACCCAATCGAAGCGCCACCTGAGCATATCCGTCCACAGTTGGGGTAAAATATGTCCTCAAAATTGCAGTGCACTTTTCTGTGTCTTTCCAGGCATCCGCTAAAGCCTCAAGATGGATATCGTTCGCTAGCTGGAAGTAAAAGCCGGAAAAGTAGGTAGTATCACTTGGGGAGCTGCGCATGACCTTCGATATCATGCCTTCCTGTAATGGAGTGCAGGGCGCAATACATGCGATGTCCTTTCTCTCGAAGTCCAGAACTTTCGTTATGGTACCGCAATGCGCCTTCGCAAAGGCGTCGATTTCGCTTTGTACCTGTTGCACAGAGCCTTCATCCTGAAGCTGATCCGTATGTTGAATTTCGCGTGCTAGTTCGCCGACAACGGTATTTTTCAGTATAGTCGCGACGTCCGCCTTGCCGTAACCATTTCTTTTGAACGATCTAGATAACCCAATTGCTGAAATGGAGTCTAAACCAAGCTCAAACAACCTGGATGACTGATCAAGGGAGGATGCTGGAAGTTGTAGGAACTTGGAGAGAATGGCGATGACCTCTTCAAGGCCGGCAATATCTCCGCCACGGCGGCTGTCTTCTCCCTTCGAAGTGCTCAGATCTTTTATGGCTTGTTCGAAAAGAGCTTTGAGTGACTTACGATCAACCTTGTTATTGATAGTAAGAGGGATCGAAGGAATTCCGTAGTAATAGGTAGGTATCATGTATGCTGGCAAACGATCGGAACAGTGTCGTTTGATCCTACCTATCAGCGTCTGAACTTCAGAATTTGAGATGATCTCTGGCTCTTCGTCCTTTTTGCGTTTGTTTGAGGTGGAGAAAAACGAGACTAGTTGATCTTTCTGCTGAACAGGATGTTTTAATACCATCGTCGTCGCATCCTTGATATTGAGATCGGCGTGGATGATGGTGTGGTTGATCTCACCGATCTCGAGTCTTTGTCCTCTCAATTTGACTTGGTCGTCCATTCTTCCGAGGAATTCGAAACTGTTGTCATGGAGTAGGCGTACCAGATCACCTGTTCTGTACACTCGAGTATCATACTTTTCCAAAGTGACAAATTTCTCCGCAGTCAAGTCTGGACGATTCAGGTACCCCTTACCGACCAGAGGCCCAGACAGACAAAGCTCTCCTACCGCACCTCTGACCACAGGTTTCTGCTTTTTTGGTTCGAGTACGAATGAACCAACGTTGCGCCACTGCTGACCAATGTTGGTTGGCTTTGTCTTTGCGGTGACGTTTGGGTGGACTGTACAACCGATTGTCACCTCGCTCGGCCCATAGAAATTGTACAAACATTTAGTATTTCCCCACGTGTCCAGGATATCTTGCCTCAGTTGCTCACCGCCAACGATGAAGACCCCTTCACATAAGCTCGGTACCTCTTCCGGAGTCAAAAGCCGAGCTAAGCTAGGAGTCAGGTCGAGGTGAGTAATCTCCAGTGCACTGATAGTTCCAGGCAGATCCTCGAATAGAAGATCACGAGGTACGGATGTCACACAAATACCTACGCTCCAACTCCAATATTGTTCCAAAACGCTGACATCGAAATGGAAGGACGCGAATTGTAGCCACCGAGATGAGGTATTCCACCGGCCCTTAAAGATATGCTGGAAAGATAACATGGCTTGGACAGCACTGTCGTGACTAATTAGACACCCCTTTGGGGTTCCTGTGGTACCAGAAGTGTAGAGACAGTAACAAGTGTCTTGTGGATCTATGTTCACGCTGTGCTTGGGCTTTCGCCGCGACTGATCTTGCCAATGGCCATCACTTAGTGAAATAACTTCAACCCGATCGGTGTTGGTGAAGTCCCCGAGGTTGTTATCTGCGGTGAGGACGATCTTGCAGGCTGAATCCTCCAAGATGAAAGATTTGCGCGCCTTTGGTGCAGCAGGATCGATGGCAAGATATCCGCAGCCTGCCTTTAAGGATCCAAGAATGGCGAAGGAGGCCTCAGGACATTTGTCAAAACAAACCGCAACAAGATCGCCGGTCTGAACGCCATGAGATAGTAGGAGATTTGCGATCTGGTTTCCCGCAGAGTTTAGCTGCTCGTAGGACCATTTCTGGTTCGATCCTTGACCATTTGACAAATCTGTGATAAACTCCAAGGCAACCTTTTCAGGATGTTTTTCCGCGGAAGTCTCGACAAATTCATGCAAATATTGTATACTGGTGGGAAATCTCGCTTCTGTTGGAGGAAGAACGGAAAGGAGTGCTTCACTTGCTTCGAATGACTTGCTCTCTACTGCTGCAATGATGCTGCTGAGCGCTTCTTCGAATTCTTGTAGAATGAGCATCGCCTGTCCTGGTGGAACAAGATCATTCCTATGCGTAAGCTGGAAGCGAAATTTGTCATTGGCTTCTTCAAATATTTCTAGAGAGATTGTATACTCTGCAGAGGCTTTGTCTTCAACCTGAGACCAGGGATGGGTCGATTCGTCGGCTGAATTATATTTCTGTAGAGCGATCATGGTATCGAAAAGGGTTTCTTCAATTCCCGTCCAGCGTTTGATGAGACTCAGGGGAGTATGTTGGTGCCTGCTTACCTTGGCGTTGAGGTCCACACATTTTTGAAGCAATTCTGCATAGTCTTTGGAGACCTCGACGGGAAAAGGAATCGTGTTGATACAGGGGAATGCGAGGTTCTGGGCATCTTCAACGTCAAAATCTCTACCTGAGAGAACCAGCCCCAGCGTAACGTTGTTTTGAGCAGTGTACGTGGAGAGTACAATGCCCCATGCAGCTACAAAGAGAGCTTGCAGATTCGCGCCAGCCTTTGCACACGTTGCCTCAATCTTCGTTTGTGGTGTTCTGCACTCTTGTGTGGTAATCCCGAGGCCTAAATCTTCTTCATGAAATATATTCATGTCGGGGAACCTAGTTGGACAAAACTTGCTTGTAGACTTCGACCAGAACTCTTGGGAACGAGCATCTCGTCCTTGCACCAGGAGCCTTGAGAGGATTGCGTCGAGGGGTATGGACGCTGGTGGCTGCTTGCCATGATAGAAACTTGCAACATCGTTGAGGATGATCTGAAGAGACCTTGCATCATAGATCGCATGTAACATGGATAATTTAAGGCTCATTCCCTCCTTTCGCCGCTCTAGCCTCAATTGCCAGGGTGGATTTGCTAGATCTTCGATGGCATCCTTTGACCTATCTCCACCTTGAGAAGATTGATGGTCTTCGTTCCACGGAAGTTCTGTGGTTTTCGATTGATATGTGACCATGGCGAAGGGATATGTTGGATGGTCCGTTGAGATGAAGCCAGTGCGGAGCATGTCATGTTTACCCATCGCTGCATTCCAGCTTTGTCGAAGTTGCTGAATATCAAGGTCGTGATCAAGCGAGAATCGCATGGAATTATAGTAGAGTTTACCTTGGGATTTCAAGTACTCGGAGATGATTCCACTCTGTGTGGATGTGCATGGTCTCACGAATTGGACGCGATTTCTGCTCATTGGAATATCCTTGCCGATCATCTCCCAATACTTGTTCTCCAAAGCCTGAAGATCAAGGCCTGGGATTGCTTCTGTTGCACTGTCTCTCGACAGCAGCGAAGCTATTCTCTCGATAGTGGCAGCTTCTAGTATGTCAGCACTAGACAGTTCATATCCAAGTTTTCGAAGCTGTGCCGCAATCTGAACCGCGTTGATGCTGTCGAGACCGAGATGAAAGATAGTTGTGCTCTTGGAGATCTCCCTGGCCAGCTCTGGTTTGAGACTTCTGATGACCTTAACGACTTGAATTTCATTGTCTGATGATATTGATAAATGCTTGCGTTCGACATGACTGTCGATGTCCGTCGTTCTATCTCTCTTCACATTAACATCTACCATGGGCAGGCAAGTAGCTGCGTGTGCGAAATCGGATGCCCTGGCCTGTGGAAACTTGATTGTGTGGTCTAGGAACGAGTCGAAAGAGGCGACAAGCTTTTCTAGAAATTCGTGACATGCACTCTCAGAATGAAGTCTGAGATTTAAGGCGTTGTTCACTTTGTCCAGAACCACTTCCAAAATGAACGGGAATGACATATCTCCTGTTTCTTCTTGCAGACTCCAGATCTTCTCGTCTAGTCGTACCTCACCCGTTTGTAGTAAGATTAACGTGTCAAACAATCGTCTCCCGCCCTCAACATTTTGTCGTTGAATGCGCCTTAGTGAACTCGGCTGAAAGGGAAGAATATCAACGTTAGTCTGTTGAAGCACATGGCAGAGGTTTTCATTGGACATGTTTTGCCTCATCCGTATTCTCAGGGGTACTGTGTTGAAACATGGTGCAATCATTCTTTCAACGCCATTGACTGGTAGATTGCGGCCACTGAGGACATTCCCGAAGCAGACGTCTCGCGTCTGTAATAGACTTGAGAGTAGACGGCTCCATGCCGTCTGCAGAACAGCAAGGCTCGTGGTCGAAAGCTTCTTTGCATGATCTCGAAATGTGGAAAGAAGCACGCTTGAGTTGCGAGTTACTGTTAGCGAGGATTCGCTTCTGACCTGTTGGGGAAGTACATCGGTCAATATGCTAGGCTCGATTCCTTCCAATTGACCTCTCCAGAAGTCGTCAATTTCTGTTTTATTTTGAGCCTCCATAAAGTCGAGATAACCGTCAAAAGGAACTGGAGTGGAGAGATGAAGCCCAGAATAGGAAGTCTCGATCTCGGCAAGTAGCATGGACATAGCTTCACCGTCATAGAGGGCATGATGGATCTCTAGTATCAAATCAAGTACCCCGTCCTTTTCATCAATTTGAATGCTCCATGGAGGAAGCATAAGATGATCCAGTTCTTCTTTCAAACCGGCATCCGCAGGACTCTTGTGCCAAGGCAGAGGAAAGTCTTTCAAGACTACCTGAACATATGGAGTTTCTGCAGAGTCAAGGGCAGCAAATCCAGTCCTCAGGACTTGGTGTCTTTCGACTGCCAATCGCCAGCAATTTCGAAGCTTTTCGATTTCTCCAAAGACTTGCAGCTTGAGCCTGTTTACATAAGCATGTGTTGGCGAATTGAGCGATGTAGTGACCATAGATTCCTGCAAAGGCGTACAATGCAGAAATCTGTCCACATGATGACCGGCTCGAGTGTATCTAGCTCTCAAGTCGCTATCCCAAATCCCAGACAAACCACGGAGTGAGTTCTTGCCTGAATCCTCGATCTCTGTTTCTTTCGAAGTTCCAATCACATTCATGAGTTTTCCAATGGAAGAGTTTTGTAAAACGGTCGACACCTCTACAGAATGATACCCTCGTGCTTTGATCATTCGTGCCACACGGATAGCATTGATGGAGTCCAGACCAAGTGCATAAAATGAACTGTTGCGCTTAATGTCATTTGTGCTAACGGCAAGAACTTCACCTAGTATTTCTGCGACTCCTTGTTCCGAGGTTGTTAATGGCTCCAGGTCTTTCGAGTCGTCATGGCCCCTGGAACATGCCAGAAGCTGACTGGAATTGAGCTGCTGAAATACATCGGCCATGGCACGCCGATCGGCCTTGCCTTGCCTCGTCAATGGCATTTCGCGCATATACAAAAGCGTATCGGGTATCATGTAAACAGGTAGAAGATTTTGCAGTCGTGCGAAATAGTCGGCCGTTGTCGCAGGCAGATCGTCCTCACTCGGTGGACGCGATGGTGACCAGAATGTAATAAGGCGATCCCTGTTAGTACCATCTGGAAGGATCATTGAAACTGCATCCATGACATTGTCACACTTCAGCAGTGCCGAGTTGATCTCACCAAGCTCTATACGTTGACCTCTCAACTTGACTTGGTCATCTTCACGGCCCAAGATCAGCAAGGATCCATCAGATAGGAGTCGTCCAAGATCACCAGAGCGGTAAAGCCGGCCATATTCAGGATGACCGAAAAAGCTCTTCTCGGTCAGCCTTGGATCGATATACCCCCTTCCAACTTGCTCCCCTCCGATCCATATCTCGCCTACTGCGCCTTTGGGCAATAGCTGGAGTGAACCGAGGTACTGTCGGTCTCCTTGCTCTGCTGATCTTCCCTTGCGACCAATGAAAAGGGAGGTATTGGAAAATCCAGGGCCCACATTATTTGCTACATCAGAGTCCGACACCTGAGGTCGAACATTACAGATATTTGTTGTTTCACTTGGTCCATAACCCTGGTATAGACCTCGACCTTTCCAGTTAGCAAAAACTTTGGAGTTCATTGGCTCACCAGCAGTGACAAGCATCTTCACTCCAGGGACATTGTCACGATCGACGAGAGCGGCGACAGAAGGCGTCAAACTAAGATGTGTGATCTCGAAAAAGTTGATGTAATCCTCAATGTTCCTGAAAAGCACATCGTTGGCTGCTGCACACAAGGTCATTCCACTATGCCAAGTCCAGAATATTTCGAAAACAGAAACATCGAACGCCGGAGAGCATGCCTGGAGTAGCTTGTCGGTAGTTGAATCACTTGGGTAGATCCGAGAGAGCTCTTCAATGTTGCTTAACAGATTTTGACGTGTGATGAGGACCCCCTTTGGTACACCGGTGCTACCAGAGGTAAAAACCGCATACGCCAGGGTATGTGGTAAGCAAGTAGGCAGAGAATTCGTCGCAGAGCATTCTGACTTCACAAGATCATTGATAGGGACAAAATTGTGGCCTGCTTCTGCTTGCAAGTTGTGCTCTTGGTATCCATTTGTCATGACAACCGAGGATTTTGATTCGTGAAGAATTTGCCTAATCCTTTCGGCGGGCGTCCGAACATCGATGCATAGGTAGGCAGCGCCTGCCAAAATAACTCCGAGAATCCCAACATATAGTTCAATGGACTTCGAGGCAAGCAGACAGATCAAGTCATCCGGCTTTACACTGTAATTATCTAACAGCGCAAAGGCTACCTTTGAAGCATCATGGTACAACTGCTGGTACGTCAGAGTTGTTACGAGGGGCTCCCTTCCTCTCTGGAAATCCTGAACAAATTCGATAGCGGTTTGGGAAGGATTTGTCCGAGCCAATTTTGAGATTGTAGATGTGAGGTCAAAGGTGTTTGTAAACTTTCGGTACTCAGGATTCGATATTGACATCGTGTTGATATTCTTAGTATGCCAAAGACTTTCCAGACCGATCTCTGGATTCTCGATGATATTGGCTGCAATGCCTTCCAATTGTGACGCAAGCAGGGAGGCATGTTGCTCCGGTATTTGACTGGCATCGAATGTCAGTTTTAACATAACTGAATCGTCCTCAGGTTCAAATTCAAGTACGAGTGCGTATGCGAGCGCATCACGAGTTTCAAGTGTGGAGATCTTCGACCGATCCCGGACTGTATGCATGGTATCCTCCTGCCAGACACATAGCGTATCAAATAATTTTGTTTCGCGGGATATATGTGCAGCCTGCAAAATGTCATGTAAGCTCAGACTGCCATGATGAAGGCAAGCAATGTGTTGCCTCTGCACATGGTCGACAAGATCATGTGCTGTTTTCACTGCATCCAGCTCAATCCTCAATGGCAAAGTTGCCAGACATGGCCCAATAATAGTTTCTACGCCGGGCAAGGCGATATGCCGGCCTGCGGAGACTATGCCGAAGCTGAAGTCTGGGCTATCGAGGTAGGAGGACAACAGGAAGGCCCATGCAGACTCGAGGATAGTTGCGCGACTGCACCGTAATTCTTGGGAAGCCTTGGCAATTTGTGAATTTGTGATGGATAAAGGGACCTTCAATGTCTTTCTATTTTCTTCGAGCTTAATGGTAGAAGATAGAGATGGAAAACTGGTTGGCACTAAGCTTTCAAGAGTCCGACGCCAATAATCGATGTCTGCATTAACCTCCGCCGTCGTATGAGCCAGGTGAGATTCATAGAAGTCAGAATATTGGGTTCTTTCCGGACATGAGCGCTTGGAAAGAATCAGGTTCAGGTCGTCCAATATGAGATCCCAAGACCAACCATCGTATATAGCATGATGTATGCGCACGAGGACTGCCTGTCCATCGGATTCATGCTTGAGAAATTGGACCGGACGAAGCAGGCTCAACTCGGAGCTTTCCAAATCTTGCCAGACAATCTGTGCGAATGGAATAGATTGACTTCCAGTTGCAATAAAGCCAGAGCGCAATATTTCGTTACTCTCTGCGAGGTTTCGGAATGCTTCTTCAAAATCTTCGAAGGTAATATTGTCGTTTAATTTGAGCCAGATGTCGTTGAAGTTCAATTTATCATTAGCAAATGTTTCAACCAACATAGCAATTTGCATGGGACTGCAGGGCAGAAGTCTGTCGTATGGCTGATCTGCCTTGGTGATATTCGGATCTTGATTCAAACTTTTCGAGATCTCGTCCCAATCATTCATCAATTGCTCATTCTTGTCATATGACAAGTCTCTCAACTTATTGCTGGATTCCATAACAGTAGCGAGTTCTGCGAGGTTTTCAGCTTCTAGTATCATTGCTGCAGAGGTGTATGGATACTTTCGACGGAGGTTCGAAGCCACCTTGATCGATCGGAGTGAATCGAGTCCTGAGGACCATAATGACGTGGATCTGTGCAGATGAATGCCAAGTTCGTCCTTTATGGCGGCAGAAATATCCCGCTCAATATCGTTGGCGGCGTCCTCGCCCTCATCAATGACAGAACGAGAATGTTGATAGTTGGATTCAAGCGTCTTCCGATCTATTTTTCCAGAGGGTAATCGCGGAACGTTTTCGAGCATGACGATCTCTCTAGGCCGCATGAACGCCGGCAACCAAGATTTGCAAATCGAAGCGACATCGCGCTGGTCAACGCTGGTACTACCGGCGCAGAACAGTACGAGGACATCATCAATTACACATGCCACAGCAACCTGGAGGCCGGGAACCTTTGATGCTACTTCTTCGATTTCCCCAAGTTCGACTCTCTGACCTCGAATCTTGACTTGGCCTGCGGACATACGACCAAGTATCTCCAGTTCACCGTTTGCTTGACAGATTGCTCGATCCCCAGTCTTATAAATCGCACCATGACCAGGAAGGTTCAAAAATGCCGCAGCATTTTGGTCAGGACGATTGAGATATCCATCTGCAAGCTGACCGGCGATAGCGAGTTCCCCAGCTTCTCCTATGGTCGCTATTTCGAGCTCTGTGCCCTCTCGGAGAACGAACGCGGTGACGGTGGAAAATGGTCGACCTATGCTGCGCACTGACGAGGATGCGTCTAGCCTTGGAGCAATCGTACAATGTATTGCGGCCTCGGTCGGGCCGTACATGGCGTAGAGCATACTAGGCTTGTCGCCTGTCCCTCCAAATGCAGCGACCACTTGGGTGGTTAACATTTCTCCAATGGTAAGAAGTGTCTTCAGGCAAGGTGCAGCTTCTCTCGTACGGAGTAATGTTCCCGCGACAGTCGGTGTGAGCTCGGCAGCATCTGCGTCTAATTGTACGATTGTTTGTGGAAGGTCGGCGAGCATTCGCTCACGTTCACATCCGACCAATGTCGAACCTCGGTAGAAAGGAAAGAAGATCTCAAATATTGAAACGTCAAAAGTTGGCGCGGCGAACTGCAAGAAGCGCTTGAATATAGGAATATGTTCTTCATGTGCCAAGAGTGATTGTGTTACTGATTGATGTGATACCTTGACGCCCTTTGGTAGTCCCGTAGAACCCGACGTATACATCACATAGGCGGGTCCCTGAGGACTGCCTCGTTGAGGCGGACTATGGGAGAGCTCTCCCTGCGGCTCTGCGTCAGCGCTAGCTTGCAAATCCGTAAGAGAGACTGAAAGGACCGTAAGTCCTTCGAGTGTCCACTGAACTCTATCGAGTTCAGCCGACGTTGTTAAGACGAAAGTGGCGTCAACATCTTTCGCGATGAATTTCAGTCGCTCTGCTGGGACATCAAGATTGACCGGACAATAACCGGCCCCTGCCTTCAGTACAGCAACCCAAGCGACGTACAACTCGGGACATTGGGGTATAATTGCTGGCACAATGACTTGGTCTCTGCCCGAACGAGCTATCCAAGGTTGGATGACTCTCGCGAGAAAATCGGTCAGGAAGTGAAAGCGACGATAGCTGAGTCTCACATGTGTGCCATCGGACTGCAAGAAATCCAACAATAGCCGATCATCAGCAGGTCGTGCTATTAATTCATGCAGAAGTGATGGACCGGGTAGTATTTGGCGCCTAGGATTAATGATTGATAAATTCTGGCAGCTTTGCGACATTGATGCCGAAGTCGCCATTGTCTTCTAGGTTGTTGTACACGAAAGGTTAGAGAAAACAATTCAATGACAGTTCTCGATGGAGTTTGCCACCAAATACATGGTGCTGGGAAAGGGGTAGAGTAGCAAGGCTGTCTACTATTGTTATAAGTTGAATGATAGAGGTCGTTTTGGAAGGCCTTGTAGTCAACGTCATTCAACACAATCTATGTTTTCTCGGCTGTAGTCTCATCAACGACGTCGGCCGGCGAGTTCAAAACACGTTACGATGGCCAGAGATGGCGGATTGAAGTTTCATTCAGACGTCTTACCGCAGATCGATGGATTTCTGTAGTATCGTAAGACATGACCATTCGACGAATCAGTCGTGATACATGATATGTGAACGGCCCACCGGGTTGTTTGAGATCTGAGATGTCACAGGGTCGCTGGATCAATGACGACTGCCAATGTGAAATGGAAAAAGTCTAGTGCGTTGTCGAGCGAAGACCGAAGCTGGCTGGATGGACAATAGCCGATCTTTTCATCACAGCAGACACAAGTCGAACCTCTATACGCGGTCGGCGCCGGCGCAAAGAAAATTTTCACAATTGTTTCCACCCGTAGCTCGTTTGGTGGTTAGTGGTGGTGCATGGAAGCGTGGTGGTTCGAGATGAATGGCCTGTCACGGTGGGAGGGAGGCGGAGACCAAGAGTTTGCAAAGCACCAAGTGGAGATTTCGCTGTGCTTGTCACTGGCCCAAAATCGCATGGCGTGACAGAGATTATCTGATAATCTCTGGGAATCTCTGATCTGATAATCAGATAGCAATCAACGTTGGCCTTCTCCGTGCCTCTCCTCGTCTCCTCCATCGCTCCGTCATCGGCCGCAGGGATGGGTGGCATTTCAACGCACACTACCACCACTAGTGCTTCAACGACGCAACATGATTTCACGTTTCTTCGAGGTACCCAGCGGTACCCGGAATGACCTTCTGAATGTTGCAAAGGGTTCACGTAGTAGCCCTGGCCGTCGAGTAACCATCTCTTTTTTGCTGGGTCCCTTCTTCGACATGTCGCGTTGCTTAGCCTTTTCACGACCTCTTTTCTCTAACCAAGCAAAGCCAACGACCAATAACCGCGGCGGATGATCCCGAGTCGATGACATGACTGACTAGTTAGGTAACTGATGTCCATCTCTAGCCCATGGCGTGTGGTCACTCCTTGTCCTTGGAATACATCTATATCCGCTGTTGTGAACTCTGCTGCGTTTGCATATTTTCTCTTTCTCTCGTTGCCATTAATTGTATGATATTGGTCAGATACCACAGCTTCGGTATACTGCTCACAAGTTATTTATCCTTAGAATCCTGGTCTCCGCCTTTGCTCCGGAGTGTACCATTATGGCTCCTATTGCCGTCGATGTCCATTCTAATGAGCCAGAGACAAGCTCCATCAACGGAACGAATGGACATAGTCTACAGACATCAAAGAATGGCAATGCTAGAAGCAAGCCTACCTCCTTCAGCCTCTCCCCTGGTTCAAGTGACGAGGTTCATGACCTTGTCGGAGTTGGTTTCGGCCCTGCATCTCTCGCCATTGCAGTCGCCTTGAGCGACTCGTTACATCATAAAAACAGCCTTGAAGCCATTGCCGAGAAACCAAAGATTCGTTTCCTTGAGCGACAAGGTGCCTTCAAGTGGCATGCTGGAATGCTTCTGCCAGGAGCCAAGATGCAGATATCCTTCATCAAGGATCTTGCCACTCTCCGAGATCCACGCTCGCATTTCACATTCCTCAACTATCTCAAACTACATAACCGTCTCGTGCAGTTCACTAACCTTGGCACCTTCTTACCATCTCGGTTAGAGTTTGATGACTATCTGGAATGGGCAGCTGCTCATTTCGAGAATGTTGTCGACTATGGCCAAGTCGTCCAAAGTGTACACCCTAGGAAGTCCGATGGTGCAGAGAAACACAATTACTTCGAAGTCATCTCGCATGACGCCGCAACAGGAGCGACCACGTCGATATTGAGTCGCAATGTCGTAATCGCAGTTGGCGGTCAAGCCTCGCGACCGGCTATTTTCCCGGCTCATCATGAGCGGATCTTGCATTCTTCCGAGTATAATACTCGCATTGGGCAGATTCTGCCAGACAAAGACAAGGCCTATAATATCGCAGTGATGGGAAGTGGACAAAGCGGAGCTGAAGTATTCAGTAATCTCCATGCACGATATCCGAATGCACAGACGAAATTGATCTTCCGAGATTCAGCTTTGCGACCTAGTGACGACTCGCCGTTTGTCAATGAAGTGTTCAACCCCGAGGCTGTTGATGGCTTTTATGAGCAGCCGGAGGATTTTCGATCGGTCAACTTGAAGAAGAACAAGGCCACCAACTATAGTGTGGTTCGGCTCGAGCTCATAGAACGATTGTATGATGATCTGTATCTCCAGAGCATCAAGGAGCCTGACAGGAGTCGTTGGCAGCACCAAATCCTACCTCTCAGAGATATCACAGGGGTCAACAATAATGGCAAAGGCGTCGTGCTAACGCTCACGAACTTGGATCCCCGGAGTAATGGAGCCACCGAGACATTCGAATTCGATGCGGTGGTGCTTGCTACCGGCTATCAACGAGATGCTCACTTGAAAATGCTCGAGGATTGTCAGGGCATCAATGGAAATCACAGCGGCCTGTGGCGACCACGGCGTGACTACAGCCTGCCCCTGGACTCAGAACGTGTTGAAAAAGGGGTTGGATTGTGGTTACAGGGATGTAATGAGGCCACGCACGGATTGTCGGATTCTTTGCTATCAATCTTGGCCACGAGAAGCGGCGAGTTGGTTGAATCGATCTTCGGCAGAGAAAGTCAACGGAATGGCTACTAATGAAGCTCGGACCTTACGTTCACCAACATACATAGACCCCTATGCCTGTTGCATGACGAGCTCAAGCACACGGTGTTTTGTCTGGGTTTCCTGCTCGCGATCCCGCTGTACGCCTATCGCTGGGCGAGAAGGTTGAGAACTGAGGAGTTGATCATTTGATACCCAGCGAAGTAGAGACGAGGGTTCTTGAGAGGGAGTGAAGAGTTTAGTTGCGATTTAGAAACGTCCTGGGCCCTCTTGGAAGGAGAGCACCCATCCACCAGTTGGCTGCGGCTGGTCGGTTGGGCAAGACAATTACTTCAGGAACAAAATGATTTGAATAGCTAGAAGTACCATCGAGAAGTGACAATCTATTCACAACCACCCCCAGGAATCCAATCCCAGGACCTTGACCCTGCTACTTTTCCCCCAAAGTGACCAACCCCAGAGAATCCCCTTATTCGAAGTAGTTGCTAAGTTAGTATGCTAATGGGTTTCCCCTCTCTGGACACCTGCGGCCCTTGGCTTGCGACACCGATCCGGTGCTTCAGTCCGGTAGTCCCCTGGCTCCTCATCTTCTCAGCGGGGTTGAGAAGTCTTTGTCATGATACCGAGCCATGAACGAGAATCAGAGATATGCGAGCACAGAGAAGAGAATTCGAGCAGCGACGAGAATTGTGAAGGTTTCTCGGCCGTTCAATATTGCAGTGACCGCAAGTGACTATACTCAGAGTTGACTGTTCACTCTTCATTCTTCACCCGCACTTTTGTGCCTCGGCAAATCGGACGAATCGCTAACCAGGGTAAGCCAGAGTCCAGACGCAGTTCCTTCCACTTTTCGTGTTTTTACGACCACCTGCACATCTTCTCATTGATATCTAACATACACTTCCTCAGAAAGCCCTTGCGAAAATAATCCTGCTCGAGCCTAGAGCAAGTTTCTCCTATCCTGAGCTGTTTGTGCGCTCGAAATCTCGGTCACCTTCTTGTTCATATGGCATGAACGTCTACTGACGGTCAAATTGAGCCCACATGGCGCACCTCGATCACGACCTCGAGCATCCCAAAAAGCGTCGCAGGCGCGAGATTGCGCCTCGACCAATAGTCTCTCGCTTGCTGTTCGATGACAATGTCAAGGGCGATGCTGCTGTTGTCCCAGAAGCCTTGTGGACCAGGCTCGCACTTCCGAAAGGTTTGAAATTCTCCACGCCAACTTGTTCACCCACCGTCCGTTGTGCACCCGACTAACTGCCAAATAGTTGAAGGAGATTCAAGTCCGGTCCAATCCCAGATATACCTTGCCATAACCCCCCAATCGCCTCTACATCTCGAGTTACAAGACTCTACATGGACTGTTCTGACAGTAGTCAAGCCGTCAACCTCAGTACCTTCCGAGGCCGGCGACCAATCCGGAGTCATCAGAATCTCTCCCTCAGCATCAGCATGTCAGTCCCTACTAAGAACCTATTCAACTGTTGACCGCGATCGTCACCCGGGTCATGTTCCAAAATCAATCGAGGTTCGTGTGGTGAATACGACGCCTCTGGCTTTGGACACTATCTACGTCTCTGTGGAAAAGGGCATGCTGGAAAAGGTGGATGACATCCAGAGTAGATTTGGTGGAGGTTTTCAGTCGACTAAGAATCCTCGGCTAGAGAGAAAGTCTTCCTTACCGAATGGAGCTCTTCCAAACATCCCACCTGCTATAAATCGACTGACATCGTTGGTTCGCGATGGGTTGTCTCACCTAGCCATCGTTCATTCTGGCGATGTGTTCCCACTTCCACTTCCCGCACATCCTATCACTCACGTCCGATCACCGCCTGCAATTGTCATTGAATGTGAACCTGTTGCTCAGGGTTTCATCACTGCGCAGACCAAGATTATTCTCATTCAGACTGGTTCATCGCAGGAGAAAGCCTTGAAGAAGCTGGCACCGGTACAACCAATAATCGAAGAGTCCCTAGAGGATACGGCTGAAGACACATCAAATGACCAGTTCTACTCTGCAGCTGAGGATGGTGTCGTGGAGACTGGCTCTGGCGGAGAAAGCCAGCCCGACGAAGATTCAGAGAGCGACGAATCTGACCAATCCGAGAGCGACGACGACTCCGATTCTATGGATGACATGATCTCGCTGAGTGCTCCAGGTTTACCACCTCAGCAGGCTGGAACACTGTCCGCCATGACTGCCGCCACTCCACGGCCAGGGGGAAAGAGAGCGACTGGGACCCACACTCCTGGCTCATTGTACTCGAGCTTCTCCTCTGCCACAGCTCGCACTGGCGGTCGACCAGGCAAGGTTTTCAGAACCCAACCACTACTCCAGAGGGTTCCCATAGATCTTATGCACCCAAAACCAAGTGTGGACGACGATGATCAGTCCTTCGTCTTCATCGACACGAGTACTCTGGCAAAAATTGGTTGCTTCTCTGGCGACTGGGTCCGAATAGAAGTCGCCAAGAACGTCAGTACTCAAGGCTTCCCCGCTTTGGCATTAAGGTCTTTTGGTACTTTTGGTGATGATGAAGAATCGGACTGGAGAGCCGTCAGAGTTTTTGGATTGTCTGGTATTTCGACCCAAGGAATACGTTATGCGGTTGACAAAACGGGGGAACGGCGCACAAGCTTCTCACAACGTGATGTTCACGCGCCTGCTTCGCCTGTCGTTTTGGTCTCCCCGATCCTGCTTGCCAACTTGTCCAACGCGCAATATATCAAGCTCGGTGCCTTACCAAGTCCTCCACGGTCTGAAACAAAGTCGTTGCAGGCTTCCCGAACCACCATCATCAAAAATCCTCCGTTCGCCAAGGAAGTGGTCTTGTCCAAAATTGCCGATCCGATAACAACAAACCCGGCCCTCCAGTCCACCCTGTTCTCAGCGCTCAAGAGCTATTTGGAAAGCAAAAGACGTGTTCTCAAAAAGGGCGATCTTGTTGCTCTATCTGTGGATCAGGAACTGGGTAAAGTAATCAGTTCGCAAGGGGGTTCCGATGAGAAAGGGGAAGACGAGACGGTGACAACACTAAATGTGCCTACAACCTCTGGAGCGCATCGATTCGTCACGGCATGGTTCTCTGTCCAGCAAGTTGAAACTGAACAAGGATCAGATCGCGATTCAGACCAGAACCAATGGGGTGGTGTCGCTATTCTCGACAGTACACTGGCAAGAGTATCGCAGAGTGGAAGCTGCAATCAACCAATATCTCACTCTACGGAGTTGTGGAGTCAATACTGGTCCGGTGTACGGAAGGTCCCCCAACAGAACCTTGGAAGAGCTGAGCATATCGCGACTGCAGCTGATCTACCACCGTTGGCAAGACTGCCCATTGAGAAACGTCTCTCAGGACTGATACAGGCTGCTGTCAGCAATCGCGCCATTGCCCTGGGACTACCACCACTTGTCATTCTTCTGTATTCGACCCAACGGCAGATTGGAAAGTCCTACATAGCGAATTCTGCATGTTCTTCGGTGGGTTTGCACACGTTTGCGATTTCTGCCCATGATCTGCTATCAGAAAACGCTTCGACAACTGGAGGTGGTGACGTGAAGACAGAGGCACTGTTGAAAACACGAGCCGAGCGTGCTCTTTCTGGCGGAGCACAGCAAACTGCTTTGTTGATTCAGCATATTGATGCACTCACGGCTGATAGAATGGTACCTACCTTGCAAGAGATCATCTCATCTTCGCGCGTATTGTTCGCAACAACTACGAAGCTTGATGATATCCCCGCCGGTCTACGGAGCTTATTTACTCATGAACTTGAAGTTACAGCACCGGACGAGAAGGCTCGTGAACTGATCTTGACGAACGCATGCATTTCTGCGTCTATTCCTTTGTCGCCAAGCATCAACCTGAAATCAGTTGCTCTTCAGACTGCTGCGCTTGTGGCTGGTGACCTGCTAGACGTGGTCAATCGAGCTTCCCTTGCTCGAATTGATCGACTTCAGTCTTTAGCTGAATCTCAGTCATGCAAGCTCTCTGACATTTATATCTCCGGGGGTCCACCAGCCACCCATCTATTACCGACTGATATCAATCAAGCTATTTCCGCGGCACGGTCCACCTTCTCTGATGCCATAGGAGCTCCCAAGATTCCCACCGTGACTTGGCAAGACGTTGGAGGATTATCATCGCAGAAAGATGCCATTATGGAAACCATATCTCTACCTCTGACACACCCGGAGCTGTTTGCGAACGGCATCAGGAAGCGGTCTGGTATCTTGTTCTACGGGCCTCCTGGAACGGGCAAGACATTACTTGCGAAAGCCATTGCAACCGAGTTTAGTCTGAACTTTTTCAGCGTCAAGGGTCCTGAATTGCTGAATATGTATATCGGTGAATCCGAAGCAAACGTACGCCGAGTTTTCCAACGTGCGAGAGACGCACGGCCTTGTGTTGTGTTCTTCGACGAATTAGATTCCGTTGCACCCAAACGCGGCAATCAAGGTGACAGCGGCGGCGTCATGGACCGAATTGTATCACAGCTTCTTGCAGAACTGGATGGAATGTCAGGAGGTGGAAGTAGCGATGGCTCTGATGGCTCTGCGTCGAACGGAGGAGGAGTGTTTGTGATTGGTGCAACAAACAGACCCGATCTATTAGATCCTGCATTGCTTCGACCAGGCCGGTTCGATAAGATGCTCTACCTAGGCGTGGCGGATGACCATGACCAACAGCTCACCATTCTCAAGGCGCTTACTCGCAAGTTTACCTTGGACCCTGATGTGGATCTCAATCGGGTAGCATCACGCCTACCATTCACTTACACTGGGGCCGATCTGTACGCGCTTTGCAGTGATGCAATGCTCAAAGCAATCACGAGGAAGACCAAGTCTGTTGATGAGAAAGTCCAAGCAATTAACAAGACACGAGACGATGAGATCAGTACTGGCTATTTCTTCGATCATTTGGCCACGGAGGAAGACGTTCAAGTTGTGGTTGCCGAGGAGGATTTTACTGCAGCACAGACGGAATTGGTCGGTAGCGTCAGCAAGAAGGAGTTGGAGCATTTTGAACGGATCAGAGGTCTCTTTGAGGAACAAGACATTTCTGCGCCGGCCTCAAAGGAAACCGCCACCGGAAATACTAATAATTTTAGCAGTGGCGTTGCACGAGACAAGGCTGAAGCGAAATTGCCTTTCCGCCCAACTCCACCTAGTCCAGCCCCCATACCCGACTCGATCGACGAACGGCATACACCAACCCTAAATCATTCACCATCTGTACCAACTCCCGTTTCGCAAACAATCCGTCAGAACTCTGGTTCATACATTCTTCAAAATAAAGGCAAAGCAAAAGCAAGAGCTGCAAGCCCTGTTTCTATCATCATGCCATCGAATCATGTCAAACAACCTGCACGCATAGGTAACCCAGATTCCGGCGGGTCTTCGGATGCAGACGATGATTATGGAGTAAGCATGCATCAGTTGAACGGCACGACTGTAAATGGCACAGGGGTGGACAAGGGAAAAGGCAAGGGAAAGGCAAAAGCAACCTCTACTATCACGAACGATAATAGAAAAATGGTAATCGACGGGTTTATCGACGATGTTGAAGGCGACGATGAAGGACTTTATGATGATTAGCCAAAAGTCAACAAGAATGTGATGAAATTCGATTGAGGTCCCCATACAAAATCAAAGAACTCTCGTCGATGCATCTGTCAACTAAATGGAAGTCAAAAAATGTGCACAGCGCAACTAGGTACATTGAAGTTGAAGCCCAACGTTTTTCTGTAGAACTACCCACAACAGCAATACTGTGCCCCGGACCATTCCATAGCGATGTCTATCACGGTCCCAAGCTATGCCTCTGCAGCCTGTGGTGCTCGAGAACGATTGCCCATCCATCGACTTTCGAGTCAAACGTCCAATCATAAATCTAGACTAGGTAACGTATGTACGGTTTTTGTCAAGGTCTCTAACTTGGATCAGTCAGTAGTCAAATGTATATCTAGCGAAGCATTCAAAGAACGCCATCCCCCATCAATCACTGACTAGCAAATTCGTGGATCGCGTCAGGCTCATTGCTCTGACCACAGTTCCGCACAAGGATCTAACATCTATTTAACCAGTTAATCAGTTGATATCTACCATCACACAGCCACGCGCCGGCGATTCAATCGTCCCGGCTTTCATCGTCAACGCCAACGTCAACGCCAACGAGAATGTCCCATGCTGTTTGCCACCAACATGAATTGCGACCTCGCCGTGTCGCAAACCATGCACCGCCCACACCCTGTGCCTGATAGGTATAAGCAGAGTTCTCAGAACGCAGGCTCTCTCGTGTGGTGTCACTGTGTCTCTCCCGTCTGTTTGTGTGGAAGCTCCCCTTTTTGTTCTACTGGGGTATATACACACAAACAATAACGGGAGCACATGCTGAATGTATCAGACGCCCGTCTAGGCACTCTGGGCCGAGGTGGCACGTAGGTATTTGCTTCTTTGGCTAGGATATCTGGGGCTGTGTCTTTGTGGAGTTGGGTTACAATCTGAAAGCTAATCTGATGCAGGCATGACCATCGGGGCCCTGCCAGAAGGAAGTTCTTTGTCTTTGTTTCTTGATGAAACGTTTAGAACCTGGGGTTGAAAGGGGCCAAGGAGAGAGGGAGGGAGGGAGGAAAGTAGACTTTGATGCTGGGAGGGGAAGAAAGGGGAGGAGAGTGAACGTTGCAAGGGACATAGGACATGCGAGTTCTACTTTTGTGTTTGTACATGGTTCAAACTGAAGACGGTCAAATTGATGCATGGAAGAACATCTGTATAAATCTTGAAGCTACGGTATAACGTATTTGATGTGATACCATGGATTATGCATTAAATGGATTTTATATTTTGAAGACTCGAGAAATCGACCACATTGCCATCCAGGTCATCCAGAAGTTGATCATCTAGACGAGCAATAGTATGCGGCCTGACCACTGCCTCCTCTCACCCTGTCTTGTCTGGTTGCAAAATAATGATTCTCCTTTTTCTTCATTTGCACTCATACTTCCCCTGATCTGACCAGCAGACCATGTAAACGCTTCATTGTATTAGAATTACACAGATAGGAATAATGCCGATGGCAACCAGTGGTGCCGTCCGCCCTATCCAAAGAAAAGTAGCTAGTCATCAGATGGCCATGATCGCGGTTGGTCGGTCTTTTTGATGTTGTGAAAAGGTAGAATGCCGATTGGTATCGTGAATATTGATAAGATGAATGGTCAAAAGTGGTTGGCTGGAAGAATAACACAAAAGCAGAGCAGAGACAAAGGCCATCCCTCGGTCGACCAGTCGTAACCATGGGTATCGTTGTATGTACCATTTTCCCGTTTCTATAATCATAGCTCATTGGATTGTTCTCGAACTGGAACGAAAAAAAAACTCCCCCAAAGCATTCTTGTCAGAGGCCACTGCACTCCGCTGCTTGGTCCTCAAGATCCCATCTCGAGAAGACCAACCGTTAATTCCTCTCCGTTGACCGAGGTCGAGAAGGGTGTTCTTCTGGAAGAGGCATTGAAGGTTGTTCTGGGTTCATAGTAGGACTGTGGCTTTGATGAATGTCCCTTGCCACTGCGGATACAGCCTGAGTGCGTTCATTAGACCTTGCCAGTAGTCTATCTGAGGGACTTTGCATTGCATCGACATTTCGTTCATTTCCAGAGTCATCTTGTGGAGATCTGTGTTGAGGAGGAATGGGAGATTCATCCTCTTCGCCCTGTTGCATCACCATCCTGCCGCCTGAGACTGATTCTCCTGGCTCTGAGTGCAGGAATGGGGTTTGTGGTCCCGGAGAGGTTGTCGCAACAAGATCTGACAATGATCCAGTTGTGCCTGATTGTCGCGGCTTCTTGTTGGGTCGCTTCTTCGGCTCGTACGTTTGTCCTGTCGCTGCTAGCCGTCGATCGCGTTCTTCTACTTCCTCTTTTGTTGGGCGACCTCGTTTCCGGCGTCGCTCTAGCGTCTGGTCTGGTGCAAAGGGTCGCAGGATGGTATAGGCTTCCCCATTTGTTGATGGAGGCAACGGCGAATCCGAAGTTCGTGGTGTTGGTCTGGGCTGAAGGACTCTTTGAGGAGGCATTGGTGCGTCGTGATCGGACGCGGGCCTCACAAGGTTAGTGTGTGGACCCATTCTGATCTGTTGACCTGGCTGGCCATAAGTCGCAACGCTGGCGGACTGGAATGAGCGAGGAGGTTGCGTAGTGCGCACAAGTTCTTCGAATGCATGGACGCAGGCATTAAGCGACCGCCCTGTCAGATGTCAGTAGAGTTCAGGCGATGGCGACAAGAATACAATGAGTTCTCGTGTAGCCAATTATGGTCAAGCCATGCGCCTAGTTACGGTCTACGTACCTTCAGGTAATGCGATCTCATTCCACCTCGGTTGCCAGTCATTTTGCAAAATTCCCTGCACGAGATATGCCGGGACATCGTTGACAGCACCTTGAATAATGTTCGTCAACAGCGTGATTTTCTCCGATGTTGTCCATGGATGCGCGAACAAATTTGACATCGGAAAGGGACACGGGATACCACAGGCTGGCTGTAGAAATGAACGAGCTGCATGTGCCTCTCGTCAAGCGCAAGGTTCGCCGGCATATGGAAATTCTGAGCAAACCATCCAGGTCCTAGGAGTTAGAGGATGAAATATCAAGAAAACAATAGAGATTGAATAGCCTAGGAATACAAATGAAAGAGAGTGTATATAGCCTGATCAGGTGAGGGTTTGTCTAGGGTGATTGGAATGCAGAGCTTCGGTCGTCTGGTTGAAGATCTGCTGGCTTGTTCAAGGACACTGGGGTCACAGGGAACTCATTAGTCCTGGGATGGATTGGAAGGAGCGAATAATATCAACAGCTGGCGCTGGCACTGGCAATGGGAGAAGCAGAGGCAGATGATCAGGGAGGCGCGGGTTGGCCAACACAGAGGTGGCCGCTGCAGAACATACAACGGCGCGCTGTGAGTGGTGGGAGTCGCAGCAGCATCCTGCCTCGTTCGAGGATGGCCTCTGGTAGGTTTGGATGGTTTGGGAGGTTCCGCAGGAGTTGGCCCTCCGGACTCGTTCGATTTGGCAGAGAAAGAGAAGCGTCTCCTGGAGTCCTAGACAGGTTGTGAGCTGTTGCAGCTGCAACACCTAGAGCTATGCAAAGCTAGAGTGGGTTGGTGGAGGTTGGTAGCGGTATAGTAGTGGTTGGAATGGAGCTGGAAATGATGGAGGGGATCGTGAATGGTGGGAGATCTAGGACATCCTGTTCTCCTGCAGCGACCCATTGTCTTTCAGGTTTAGCCGGGCTGTTCTTGGTCATGCTGGTTCATGCGAACAAGATTAGGGTAATTATAAACGCAGCAACTTGCTTGTGATCCCTCCGATTGAGGCTCCGTTCCCCTGCAGCTTGCCGTAAATTGACCTGCCGCAGGTTTCTCTCTTGGAAATTGATCACAGAGACTCGGTACGACTGACAGTCTCTTCTGATCCCAGCGTAAGCTGTTTGTCGATCCAAAACCATCTGAACTTCTTTATTTTGATAGAGGAGAGTGGATTGCGCCATGGGTGGTTGCTCCAATGGCGGCGCATCCCGTCTGAGGCCTGGATGCTCGAATGGTAAGCCGCAATTGCGTGTTTGGGGCGTGATCCGCGACCAAATGGGATCACAAAAGTCGCCTAAGCTTCGTTAGTCGGGCGTGATCTGCTCGCCTTCCCTACCTATCCATGCAACCATCGCAATCTCAATCACAACTGCCTCCCACACATCCGTGTTTGAGATGTATTTGACCCCGTTCATGTCGCAGCCTTGTTTGAACTGCTTCTACCATTGTTCCAGATGTTTCCAGATGAACGACCTCCGCGTGTGGAGGCTCCAGGTCATACAAGACTTGGTGAACACCGAGTCCGTTGCTAAATAGCTCGTCATCATTTCACGAGTCGGTGCCGGCGCCCAAGAATCCCCGGTCTATTTCAGGTACCCACGCTTTTTTAGCCTTCACCATGCCTCGAAATTGCACTCACCTGCCCTCGAAACCTATCCCCTCCCCAATGCGTTAGGGGCGAAATGCTCCAAAGTCAAGCATCTCATTCGCATTTCATCTCACTTTCAGACATGTTCTCGAATCTGGTGACACTTCCCTCCTCTTATATGTCTGCCATCATGGCATTGACCGCTGTTTGCCGCGAGCTTCTGGAAATGCCAATTCGCGCCAACACAGCAATGACGATGCAGAGCCACGTTGCGCCGTACAATGCCTTCTCTTTGTCGACTTACCGAAGCTAATCGAGATTCGCCTCACTTTAGCAAAGTTTTGCGTTTTTCTCATATGCGCTAAGATCACCAATTGCTCAACTCTGCATTAGAGTCTCGTCAGGTGCTTTTGTATTGTGGGCTTCGCGGCATGGAGCTTGTGCGTCAGTGATGTTTGATTATTGGAACGGAAATGTCCCTGAACCTGTGCTCCTCGATACCTATCGTTGAGATACCACGTGGCAGCATTCCGTTGGACATGGTTCTCTACGCCTGAACATGATATACGTGGTTCTTGCTCGATTTTGAAAGAGATACCGAGATTCCTTGGGCTCGTTGAACACTGTTTCGAACGTTATGCCAGAGACAGAGTTGTTCGTGGAATGAGTGTAGTCTCTTTTTTCGTTAGTGTGCGGAACTCAGCCAAGGTGCGACAACTCGCCAGTCATGGGTTTAAAGGTGCATCCCGCGCAAGCGCATTGAGGAGATGTGAAGAGGAGACGAAGAAGCGGAGGATCGGGAAGCAGTGGTGTGGGAAATTGAGATTTCAGGGATGGGTTTTTCGATTTGAGGGCCAATCTTCATGCCACGATGAACGTTATAGAAACATAGTGAGGACGGCTGATTGACAAGTCGGCTTCTTCAAAATTGTGATCGAAGAGATCCAAGCACAGAGTGGGAAAGTGCATGCTTGCACGCGCGTTGTTTCCCTCGAGAACGCATTCTGAATTGCTCTTTCCCTCTCAAGAAAGATATACTGGTTAACATTCATTGACTCCACACAATTTCAAGATCAGAGTTGTTCGGGGATGCCCTGCGGCCTGTGTCTCTACTTCTTGACGATATTCTGATCTACCACCGTCTTCCAGGCGTTATATACATCTCAATCATCAGTACTCAGCGCCATACGCACTTGTGTTGTCGTAGAAATACAACTCCTGAACTCGACAAGACACGCACGTGACCTGGATGCCTTCTGCACTTGTCGCCATCACTGGAGTAAACAAGAGAAATCATCTAACTTTAGCAATGCGCCGCAAACCAGTGCCCAACTATCAGTGACAAGAGCAGCAACCTACTTGACTGTTGTAATCTCTCCCTGTTACTACTTCATCATGTCACAGTCAAATCCGGCCACACCTTCTGTCGTTGCCAATACCGCAAACGGTAGACAACAAGTCCCACTGAGAGACTATCTGAATGCCAGGGTCGCACCATTTCTGAAGAAGGCCATTACGGAAAGTTTAGGCGTAGAGTAAGTCTATTGTCCTCCGTCTTGTTCCCCTCCCTCGACTCAAGTCCCTCTGACTGAACCCTGTTGTGAAGTGCCGAGTTCCCTCTTCAGTGGCTAGGAGAATGTCTGATTCACCAGTCGATTTTGTACGAAGGAAACCCGGACGCCACCAAAATCCGAGAGCGATTCGTCTACAAATTTGAAGATCCAAAGCCTCAAGAAAAATCCTCATCGCCCACCGAACCTAATCTAGCGCCCGCGCCCGCAGAAACTGTACCAGCGCAGCCAGAAGCAAGAAGGACAGATGTCGTGCCGGACGCGGTAGTTGCTGCGACGCCAGGACAGCCCGAAAGCTCCACGGCTACGCAGCCTGTTACGACCGAATCCCAGTCTATTTCCTCTCAGCCAGTTGTAAATGGTGTTAAGCACGAGGCCGATACGGGCGAAGAGAACGCAACTAAAGACACTGATGTTGAAATGGGCGGAGTCTCGTGAGGTCGCCACCTTCTTTCAACGAAAAAGCTCAACTATTTCCGACTCGAGTCTACCTCACTTACAGCTTCAAAGCAATGTGCGTATATTTATCACATTTTCCAGCAACCGAGGAGATTGGAAGAGGAGCATGCTATACATACAACACCTCTAGAAATATGAAACCAAAGTGCCAGCTTCAACTTCCAGAGCTTGCAAAGGGTGGCATTCCAGGCCTAAGATCCAGTAGACTACGGGCTCGACGAGGTCAATCTCAAGATTGGATCGGCGAAAGTCAGATACTTTGCCTGCCAATCTTGGTGGTGTTTTTTAGGCGGCATGAAAGAAAAACCCGATTGCGGGCTTTGCTCTCTACAGGAAACCCGTCATGGGTGCAGGACCTCTATTTCGACGACTACCTCACGATCCTGTTGTAACGTTAGATCCATCTGAAAACAGTCAGAGCTTGCGAGGTCGGAGACGAAGCGACGCGAACGAGCAAGCCTGCCGGGACCGGGAACGACAAGAGTAGCCTGAAACGCAGAGTTGAGCGCGCCAGTATTACAGCGGCCTCCGCTCACTGAAGCAAATTCCACATGTGATATGACTGACCCAAGAAATATCTGCAGATTATTGTCAGCAGGAATAAACTGACACAAATCAAGATCGAGTAGGCATGAATAAGGTCGTGAAATAGGAAATCAGAAGTCCATTGAGATCATCGAAGAAAACAAGTTTGCACCTGAATCCCTTCTGCAATCAAGAGGTACCAGAAAAATAATGTATAATATGGTGTTCATCATGTAGAAAAAGTGCAAGAATTCGAGCAAAAGTCGAAGTAATGCTTACCTAAATATGCACCTTCAAATGTGCTGCACTCCGACCCTGATATAGTCCATGTAAAAAGCGATCGCTTGCAGAGACTTGTGTTCTGCTGTTGGTGAGAGACGTCTCGAGCAATGATGGAGAAGATGCTCGGAGAAAAGTTCTGAAGTCTGATCCAGCAGGACGGCTGCGCCAAGATTTTTTGTCTTGGCACACAACCTGCGAATGTGCAAAGTCGGGCCGGCAGAACAACTTCATCTCTCCAAGCGCACAGAAATCCAGCGATAACAACGCAGTTCTCAACAACCACCCCAAACCGCAAATATGGGTCGTCTTCACAGCAAGGGAAAGGGTATCAGCGCTTCGGCCATCCCATATTCGCGATCAGTCCCAACATGGTTCAAGAGCACCCCCGAAACCGTTGAGGAGAACATCTGCAAACTCGCAAGAAAGGGTGCTACTCCTTCTCAAATCGGTGTCGTCCTCCGTGACAGCCATGGTGTCGCCCAGGTCAAAGTCGTCACTGGTGAGAACGATTGCTCTAGGGTTACCATGGCCAATTTACTGACAATATACCCAGGTAACAAGATTCTGAGAATCCTCAAATCCCACGGTATGCATAAAACCTATCCTATGGCACCGTAATGCCTCGAAGAAGATGGGCCTTGCGCTCCAACAAAACCCAATCCAGCTGGATATTGCTTCCAGGCAACATCAGTCCGGCACTGCCTCTGAATTGGTCCATGAGACTGACAGAGTGACACTAGGTCTCGCACCCGAAATCCCAGAAGATCTCTACATGTTGATCAAGAAGGTACTGCATCTACGTCACAACTGTATCATATGTTCGGCCGCTGACTTTTCTTGCAGGCTGTCGCTGTTCGCAAGCACCTCGAGCGCAACCGAAAGGACAAGGACTCAAAATTCCGTCTCATTCTCATCGAGTCCCGAATCCACCGCCTCAGCAGATACTACAAGACCGTCGGCATTCTTCAACCTAACTGGAAGTACGAGAGCGCTACTGCCAGCACCCTCGTCGCATAAATGCATCTTAGCGAAGGAGTAAAGACTGTTTTCGAGAACGCTTGGGTTGGTTACCAGGGGGTGTGGACAGTGTCACGAGATGCGAGCACACCGAGGTTTTAGGCCAAGGATATCAGGAAAGCTATTGCGACAGCTAGCGTTATATCCGGCTCGAGCTAAACCCTGAGCAGAGAACTACCTATACCCGCGGTAGATCTAGTGGGAGAAGATCAAGAGCCTCCTTGATATCGATATTCCACCAAAATACAAAAGTGAAGAATCTCGTATGTTCAGTGTTATCTCCCAACCTCACTATTCTTGTTGTTCCTGATGTCATTTGTGTGTGTGTGTGTGGCGTTCCTTTGATGATGCGGTATTCTTCCAAGTTGGCGATGCTCAGTCGACTTGCGCTTGTCCTACGGTTATCTTCATAAGCCTCCAGAGCACTAGACTTTGCACGCGAACCTCCGTGACTCTCTCACCATATTCCGCCCTTCTACACGCTCGGAGATGCGCATATCAGTCTTAACTGGAGTTTACCAAGTCCTGTGAGGCTGCCAGAAACTCAGGCAAGTGCTTCATCAATTGGGTTAAAACGGATATCTCCGTCCATATACATATCCATTCCCCGGTTCTGGACAACCTATATTAAGCATTGTAAAGAATTCGCCAACATGAGGGTCTGTGATCAGCATACCATATCTCACATATAAACCTTTTTCTTCCCAGATGTCCGACATAATCAGACTCAGCCCCGAAGGCTATCAAGAAGTGCGAACTGGTCTCGGCTGGCGCCGAGTACTCTCCTCAACCACCACTAGTCAAGCAGCAGAAACATTACCCGTGATAGATCTGGCCAGTGCCCAAGGCTCTGATCCTTCAAGTCGGAAAGTTCTGGCAAAGGAGGTCACCCACGCTGCCATTACATCTGGCTTCTTCTACGTCCGTGGCCATGGCGTGCCAGAGCAGGTCGTGACGTCTATCTTCACACAGACACGCCGATTCTTCCATGACCTCAGTCTAGAGGAGAAAATGGAGTTTGACACGGAGAAGCACGATCACTACTATGGATACTATCCTATCAAGTTCGACCCAGACCAGCCTGCGGGTGCAAGTAAGTCGACCAAGGCATTTCCACTTTCCAGTAAATCAGAGGAGACAATATTGACCCCCAACAAAAGTATGAGCTGACCTGACTGATGACTTTGCATTTTGACCCCATTAGAACTGAACGAAGGTATCAATTATGGCTACGAGCCGTCCATAGACAGCGAGGCAACGACGACCAGCAGCCACAATGGGGAGAACTGGTGGCCCACAGAGACACAACTCCCTGGTTACCAGGATGCTGTCAAGCAGTACATGTCGCATATGCTCCGGCTATCACGTTCTCTCCTCCGGCTGTTTGCAATTGGTCTGGACCTTGACGAGCACATTTTCGACCCGCTAGCGACCCAACCCTATTCCATCCTCAAGATGGCGCATTATCCGGGTTCGTTTGAAGGCTCACAGGAGCCTTCGTCGATTCGTCCACATTCGGACTTCGAGCTCCTGACTATTCTGCTCCAGGATAAGATACCGAGCTTGGAGGTCCTATCGAACTCGGGCACCTGGATTCAAGCCACGCCTATCCCGGGCACCTTTGTCGTCAACATTGGTGATACCTTGAGCATGTTGACCAATGGCCTTTTCCAGAGTACCATGCATAGGGTTCGCAACACGTCCGGAAAGGCGAGGTACTCAGTACCGTTCTTTTTGGGTGGTAAGTTTCTATTCGCTCCGCTCTTCGTAGACCCTCACTACAACTTCCACGCCGACCCGAAGCGCGTGCAAGGCCAACGGCAAGATTCCATCGCAGCATGAGACGCTGACAGGGTGTTTAGCCAATCAAGATGCCGAAATCAAGGCCCTGGACCAGTTCGTCACACCGGATCATCCACCAAAGTTCCATCCCATCAGCTCAGGAGAATACATTCGGCGATCCCTACAGGCGGTGTATTCAAAACCTCATATTGAAATTGTGCGTGAGACTATAGAGGTTTAGGAAGTAGTGCAGGATGTTCATCGCGAATATCTTCACTGGGTCATTTCCTCGTAGTTCATGGCAAATGAAACTGGAAGAGATATTCCGACCTATATAGAAAGTAGAGGTCTTATCTCGAGATTCTGTGACTGATGCGCCAGTTGATATGAGAGCCGAAGCAGAAGTTAGGTCCCAAGCTGTCCAACTCTGTTTGGGGCACACGGAGTACTGTAAGCAGAAGACAAGGGGTTATTTAGAGAATTAAAGGGTGCAATGTTTTTTTATAGCTTCGATATTTTGCGGTAACTATTATGCTAGATAAATCAGAGTACTTGATTTGTTTTTCTTCTTGCAATTTCTCGCCTGTATGCTTGCGAAATGCTCCGTTCTGTTAGACGATGAAAACCGACCGAGTTAGCGAGACTCGCCAGACTATCATCATACGGGTGGCGCTTAGGAACCGTCGTCCGAGTCTTCTCCAACACTGAAATAATTATCAATGAAAACCAAAGGTTCATGGACAATGACAGTGGACTGAAGGCTATCGTCCTTCTTCGAAGGCAAAAGCTCAGAAGAAACGAGGTTGCAGCAAGAACACAGGGCCTCACGCGGCGTCGTCCATTGAGGTAGGAGGACGCCGTCACCATTGTACTCTGCTAGCTTGCCCGTATCGACATTTAGAAGCGAAGCATCGCCACACTTAAAAGCAGTAACTCCATCTGCCGGGCAAGGTTCGGAGCTCAATGCAGGAGCCGGAGCTGAGAGCAATCGCCGCTCATGATCAAAATTCTTGCATTCTTCCCAAGTCGATTCGTTGTCGGAACCACTGGGCACATTTTCAGCATCTTGAGTATCAGGGCAGATCTGAAATGATTGACGTTCTTGTTCTTGTCCCGACAAAGCTGCTCGTTCAGTTAAAATGGCATCCTCCTCGAAAAACGCGACTAGACTCGTGTTGTTCGGATCCTCCAAGGCTTTAGCGACCAGCAAGAGTCGACCCATACCAATGTGGTCAACCTCAGTCTTGACGAGGTTGTCAATCTTCTCGGAATCTTCAAAATACCCAAAGGTCGATCCACTTACATTATAGTCTGTCCAGTAAATATCTGATCGGCGAAGTTTAATCTGTGGAAGGTGAAGACCGAATGATAATTTCTCGACACTGACGACATGCATAGTGTTTGGGTTAACTCGGGCAATACGCCACGGACCCGGTATACTCTGCGAACGCTGTAACAGGTCGTGGCGAGAGTCAAACAGCACGACTTTGGCAGGTCGACAAAGTTGTTCCGCAGCGGGCAAGTCCAGATGAAAGTATCGATCTTGGCGTGTCCAATTATAATCAGTTGTGTACCGCAGACAAGATCGACTAATATCAGCACATTTTGAAACAGTTGCATGATTCGCACCCAGCTCCTCCAGCATGCGAGAGGGATCGTTGAGCATGCCCTTGACAATATTCCCAAACGCCTTCCAGCTGTCCACGAATGCAGGGGTGAGTGATGGGTCGCAGCGTGGTGGAGCAGCCCAATCAATATTCCCATTGCGATCCGTAGGCTGTCGACGGCTAATGAGCTCTTGCATGACGTCAAAAACGAATACCCAATCGGTATAGATTCCTCTCATCTCCCGAGAGCCTATATCAGGCGTCCTTGAAGGCTCATGAGAGTTTTCAGGGAGCGGTCTAGCACATCCGAAGTCTCCGATATAAAAGTCAGGCAAGCGTGATCGGTCTGTGGAGAAGTGTAGAAAGACGTTGTGTGGGTGTAGATCGTCATGGATCAAAGGCTTTGGGCCACGGTGTAAGAAGAGAAGAACCTCCATGAACTGATTCAGCATGTGCCACAACAAGGACTCGCTAGGTGCGAACTCTGCTTTCTTCAAGACGTTCAAAAAGCGTCCCAGCGTGCCTCCATTGCAGTATTGAAAGATCATGGAGAGAGATTGAAACTTGTCGTAATCCTGGTGGCATTCTGGCAAAACAGAGAATTTCTCTGAATGATACATCTTGGGAACCAAGTGGTGCGGTTTGTAGAGACTCACCTCTGGACAGTCAATGCCATCATTCATGGCCATATCGGGACGGGTCTTTTTTCGAACATAGTCACGATGGTCAACAAGAGATCGAACAATCATTGTAGCTGATTGCGCACCTTTGCCAAGCGGACCACAATACAGATACCCTGCCTTCTCAGGGAAGAAAACAGCAAACTTTTCGTCAGCCATACCTAAACTTGAAGCTGTCAAGCGTAGAATCGGCCGGTTTCTGTTGTGGATAATGACTCAAACTTGGATAGATCGAGTTCCACGAAGCTTGCTGGGTTTCTGTTCTCTCTAATGGTAAGTAAATAATAATCTTTAGATAACGACAGATATTTATGGAAAGTGTAATTCGGCCCTGGAAGGAAGTGGACAATGACTTTGTGAGAAAAAGATTCAGGGGTTGTCTTAACAAAGCGACTCTCCAACTTCGACGATGCCCACAATCCAGGAACTGAATCTCTTTCGCTATGCGGTGCTTTTGCAGTAACGGTAACAGTTCATTGAACTCAAGACAACAATGGGATGAGCCGTAAGAACCTTTGCGGCGTTAGAGAAGCCATCGGCCCTTAGGCTTGGTTGAATGGGTTGGGTATAGAAGACCCCAACAAAGAGAACTGCAGCACTTTGTTTGATGAATAAAGGTAACCCCTTGTACTCGAAGATGGGCTGAAAATGAAAGGATTCATGAGCAAAATGCAAGACTATCAGTTTCTCTTGGTCAACTCGGGTTTATCGTCGAAGTCCCAGAGCGATTCCATGGTAGTGAGGCAGGCCCGGCTCACTATACCGTGCTTCTTCAAAGATGAAATCACGACATAAATATGTGAGAAGTTCAGGAGATGGTAGTGATTCCATTGTCCTCGAATATTGATAAGTATGAACAAACCTATGGCTGTGCCGTTTGTGGCAGCCTATCCGAAGCGCAGAATCCCACGGGTATCGTAATGCAATTGCCAAATCACCACCCAATAGATGCCGCTTGAAAAAAGACCTGAAGACAGTCGCGCCGGTGCAAAGTTGCTTGGCTTTAACCGCCCTGACTTGTGCCACCTGATAGCTGGAGTGCGTAGACCTGCTTGCGCAACTCAAGCCAGAAATCTTTACCATTAGCCATGGCTCCTGCTGATATGACTTTCAGTGGCTGTGAGGATGTTGTAGACCAGGAGAGAAAAACATACGCTTAGAGCCCCAAGGACTTTCAGATCGGGTCGCTTGAGGCTTAGCCTCTAACTTGTAGGTTGGTACTTTGGGGTCAAAACCCTGTTTTAGGACAGCGTCGATCGCAGCAGTATTGACAACTGCAAACAGCGCAGGCTCTGTGGATGATGGTGCTGGGGCTTGCGCAGGGGGACCATTTTGTAGATTATCGCCTGAACGACTCATGCTCGACCCTCCGACTTTACCTCCTCTTCTTGCTTGACCCGCGCCAGGAGTACCATCTCTAGAAGGCCCGGATTGGCGTGACTGGCTCCCAGTCTTCGAATCGTTCCCGCGTCGCCCATTACGACTACTGCTTGAAGTCATCTATTAGTACGAGTGGTGCGAGTGTTTGGGGGACTAAAAAGAAAGTAGTCAGAGCTTACTCCTCAAAACTGTCAGTCATTTGGGAAAGTACTGTTGTTATTCAGACAGTCGTAGCCCTCCAGAAGTCAGGCTCTTTGCATGGTAGGTGCACGCTGCATCATCGTACAGGTGCCTCAACGCCCAATACGGCCAATATCGGTCCGCCAAGATTAGATGCAAGCTGGTGGTTTCGCTAGCGGCTGGTAGTCGAAGGGAGACAATTAGGGCGGCAGGATTATAGTTTTGACTTTCATGACTTACGGAGTAGTTAAATGGCAATTCGCATGCCGCTATTGCAAGGCAACCCTAGCGTCACTATCAGAGCATTAAGTGCAGACTCTAAGCGCTAAAAAGTGGCAAGCACAAACCACACCCGCACTTGCGCTTAACCCGATCTGGCTGCGATCTCGTCGTTGTTGCAACTACACATGAGTCGTCGTTGATGGAATTAGTATCCTAAACGCCTGCATCTTGTATTTGGACATACCTGCTACGCTTGTCGAAGTCAGTACACCACTAGGTCAGACAATATCCGGTCTGGATGGCATCTCCGACCCAAGACCCCGACCCTACTCCCATCCGTTCCTCCTAACCCCCTTCACGACTGCGATTCATCGCGTCACCCTGCCTCTATATTGACCCAATGGGTCCCCTCAGATCGTCCCAGGGAAGGACGCGCCCACGAAGAGAGGCTACGAGGGCTTCTCCAGTATTTCTCAACTCTGATCTTGAAGACTTCGACGATTTCCGCGACGCAGAACCTCCAGCAAAACGGATTCGGACCCTTCGCAAGACTCAGGACAAACCCAAGTGGACTCCGAGCGGACGGAGTGGTGGACTTCGGCATGGAGAAACTGAGCGTACGCGAAATAACACAAGAATACCTCGTGTGAATGACGAGTTCAAGACCCCACGCCCAAGACGTGTACGATCCGATCGAAGAAGAACTGGGGGCACCTCTGCGAGAGCCTCCGCAAGAAGCACAGCCCGTGGTGGAGCCCGCCCGCGTTACAGTACTGCGGCCGCCGCATCAGCCGCAGTCACTCATGGGGACGGATACAAACCCAGGGAAGAACGAGGCTGGGAGGAATTTCACCCCGATCTCGACCTTGAAGCGGACTTTGCGGTCATTTTGTCTGACGATATTGACGGGATCAGCAAGAAGCAGACGGACGGCGTCCTCCCTATGGAGCTAAACTCAACCATGGTAGCTATACCTCAGATCTCGAACACGCCGCGCAGGAAGGCTGGCAGGCCCATCCGAAATCCTAACGCAATGGTCAATGCTCTCCTCACACCCGAGGCTCCTAGATACGTGCCACCGCCAGGACCCAACCCGCGAGAGCGCCTGACTCTGCCGAAACCATCATACAGGAACTTGGATCCCTTCCTCTCTTATGAACAAGGGGATAATGCTCAGATCGACTTCGTGGATAAGTCCATGGCAAATGTAGGGTACCAGGAAAGTGAGATTTTTACACGACCAGAGCGGACGTACATAAGACAAACAGAAGGCTCGGCTGAGGAAGACCTTGACCTTAGCCCAGATCTTATCACCAACGGCGAAAACTCTGCTATTGGCAGTAGTGGTGTCGGACGAGTCGAATATGACATGGACGAGCAGGACGTAAAGTGGCTGGACAATTTCAACAAGGGTCGCACTAGAGATGGAGTTCAAACCATTAAACCGGCCATCTTTGAGATCACGATGACCAAGATTGAGAAAGAATGGCATGCGCTAGAGAAGCGCATACCCAAACCTAATCCGAAGGCGCCGCAAACCCAACGCCCACGCTCGAGCTCTGCCGCAGCTGTTAATGGCGAGCCCGCTGGAGAAGAACCAGACAGCAAGTGTGCTATCTGTGACGACGGTGACTGTGAAAATGCCAACGCCATAGTTTTCTGCGATGGCTGCGACCTTGCGGTTCATCAAGAGTGCTATGGTGTCCCTTACATACCGGAAGGTCAGTGGCTGTGCCGGAAATGTCAGCTTGTAGGCAACTCACGACCAAGTTGTATCTTCTGCCCCAATGAAGGTGGAGCATTCAAGCAAACCAACAATTCGAAATGGGCGCATTTGTTCTGTGCAACCTGGATACCAGAAGTGACTATTGGTAATCCATCCTTGATGGAGCCGATTACAGATGTTGAGAAGGTGCCATCGAGTCGATGGAGGCTCACTTGTTACATTTGCAAACAAAACATGGGAGCTTCAATCCAATGTAGCGACGGACGTTGCTACGAAGCATTTCATCTAACTTGCGCCCGGCAAGGAGGTCTGTACTTGAAGATGAAAACTGGTGGAGGCTCGAATACTCTGATGGATCCGTCCCATCTTCGAGCTTTCTGCCATCGCCATACACCTTTAGAATGGAAGCAAGAGCACCATACTGACAAGGTCTTCGAGGAGGCAGCCAAGTATTTTAAAGATCATTTTCGCGGACAGATATGGGCAGACAGCCGGGCTTCTGCTCTTGCCATCAACGATGTGTCGGATACCATTGCGACGGACAAGGGTCCACAGAAACTGACTTTGACTAACAAAAAAGGTCAGAAGCCCAAGACCATATGGCGTCTTCCTTCAGGAGCCCCTGTGATCCCTGAAGTCATCCTCAAATCCATTGAAGAGTCTCTGGTACGATTTACTGTCCAAAAGAAAAAGGAATACGTATCCGAAGTCTGCAAATACTGGACTTTGAAGCGAGAGGCGCGAAGGGGAGCCGCCCTTCTCAAGCGTCTTCAGCTACAAATGGATACATTCAGTTCCTTCGAAGTTACACGTCGCGATTACAAGGCTCAAGGTGCCACTGGGCGGGCAAGATTAGATCGACGAATCGAATTTGCAGAAAGGCTAGCAAAGGATATGGACCGCCTTGTGCGGTTGTGCGAATTGGTAAAAGAGCGTGAAGAGTTGAAGTGGAAGGAGGCTTTGTTACTGAAAGACGTCGTTGACACAGTGTACTTCCCAATATCCCATTTGCTGGAGCCAATCATTGAAAAAGCACTGAAGTAAGTTTGCTCTCTCTTACAAGCAAGACATTTTTAACAAACGCTATAGATTCGATAAAGGATTATTTCGGGAGGGATTGCTTGAACTTCGCACACGTGTCCTGCAAAAGGAACACATCTCGGTCGCAAGCTTCTCCGCAGACGTGGTACATGTCATCAATACCCAATTCGGTAACAGTGCTTCTACAATATCAGAGCTAATCGCTCTGGTCAGCGGGCGCGCTGAGGATATGAAACCCGAAGAACGTGATCGCCGGACATTGGCCCGTCGAATCGTAAAGGCTATTGAGCCGCTTATCGAAGACGCCGCTTGCAAAGAAGCCGAGCTAAATGGACGACCGTATGCTCAGCAGATACGGGAAATGGACGAAGCTCTGATATCACGCCGAGGTTCACTGACAGAATTTGAAATGCCTCTGTTGGACTCGGCTGAGCCCAAACATTCGCTAGGAATTGCCAGCCCTGTCGACGCTGACATAGAAATGGGCGACTCCATGGTTGTGGTGGGTGATACGACGCCCTCTCTCACAGAGCCTGTACTTTTGGAACCTTCACCAAGCAAAAAGATTGGAATGAAGCACGAGAGCCTCTTAGGTGAGCAGGCTTTACTTTCCGCAAGTACACCGCCTGCGTCGACCAATGGCTTCAGGCACGATCATCATGCTGAAGACATAACATCCATGCAAACACAACATATAGAGCCACCGACACCACCCATGAGCCTGGAAGGGCACGTCCAGACTCTGCCCAGTCAAGGGGCATCCCTTGGTATGTGGCGCAGTTTGATCCAGAAGGAACAACAGTCTTCGAAGAACGCTGGACTGGGCCTGAGGTGCTCCGTGATATGAGTGAGGAATTGAGTGAAATGGATGAAGACGAGCTTCAGGGTCTGGGTCCGGGCGATGACATCTCCGATGGAGCCAATAGTACGATTGTGGTTGATGACGGTCATTTTCACGGGGTCGATTCGGTAGCTAAGAAGGCTATTCGAAGGATTCCCAAGCGAGGTAAGTCTTCGAGCGAATGGGGCACGAGATCCTTTCGGACACGGCGGTAAGGCTTGGGTTGGAGGATTATATCATTGTATTCTTGATTAATAGCATATTGGGGGTAAGCCTCCTTGGAAGCTCGAAACCAGCCAGCTCAACACAGAGAATATCTATTTAGTGGCAGAGTTGTGGAATGGTGTATGATAAGTCAGCAACAGCAGCTGTTTAGCAAGTCGAGATGTCTCAATTTTGACCACTTTTGGCTAGCATATAGATGTCGGTGACAAATTCTACCAGACGATGTCTTTTGTCTCACGATCTAAATTTGATCCTCCCTGAGATACTCGTATGTGCTTCCCAGGTAAGGCAATACCGCGTCCCAACTGACGTGTATCAGACGTGTGCAATAATCTGAAAGATGTAATAACATGAAAGAAGGTGACACGCCCCTTGTTCTGACACTTGATTGCTATACCACGGTAAGTCCCTCCTTGGTGTGACAGATTCGTAGTGGTGGCTTGCAATGTCCGGGAAAGGAGACGATTGATCGGACTTGGCAAGCATCTACGCCTACGGGTCCTGGGCTCACGACTCAGCTGACATACAGCTACATGCGCTCCTCGAGAATGCTGATAGACATTGAGGACCTACGTACAGAATACATGTATCTGAGTCTGACAATCCACTGGAACTTGCTCCCTGACAAGATGCCGCACAAAAGCACGCGAGCCTTCCTTCCCATTTTTGAACGACGCAAGGAAAGAACGTTATCTTGTGCCAATTAGGACTAGCGTACATTCCTCCGCACAAGCCAGGACTTTTTGGCACTGGGCACCTACTGGGCAATGGCAGCCTGGCACTTTTGGTGTCTTAGCGTGCCCGGTTCAGGTGCCTGCACCTCCTGGACATGCCCAGGCACACCAGGGAGGCCGCGCAGGCGACACAAGACAGCGTAAATGACGGGTGCCGAAGCCACTAGCGACGTTAGCCTGCTTCCTTTAGTGCCTTGACCCGGATTCTGGTTCCATCTGCCTTTTTGCCTTTAAACTCAAGTTGGCAGGCGCGTTTCGATTCTTCCTCTTTTTTCGCCTTGCCTAGTGCTCATCCGTCCAGATTCTCACCTTCCATCCTCATCGGCGCCCTTCACAGCCTTACAGCTACTGAACTTATCTACAATCACCCCCATCTTTGTCGTGGCATTTCATCAATTCACCTCTTCAACCTTGTTATTCACCTCTGGCTGAAATCTGCTTTTCATCTGTCTACCGATCTTCCCACCTCGTGCCCAACCAGGCCACCTTTTGCCCCACAGCCTAGTGCATCAAAATCATCACAACATGGCCGACTTTGAAGATTCAGCCGCTCGATACGAAGGTATATCAACCTCTCACTTGTCCTCTTTTTCGATTTCTGACCTTAGACTGGTAGACGATCGTGGATATGAACGTCGAGATCGGTCCGCATCTCCTCGTGGCGACCGTGAAGAACGAAACCGCAGTCGTTCTCCCAACGGCCGAGACCGACCGTAAGTCTTCCCAACCTCAATCGGCAAATGCTGAGTTTTCCGCTGACCAATTCTTTACAGCCCTGCCGCCCCGGTTGATAGTCGAATGAAGCTCGATGATGAGGAGGGTGCAACCAATACTGGCTCCAACCTTTTCGTCACTGGCATCCATCCGCGTCTCACCGAGGCCGATGTTTCTCGTCTTTTCGAAAAGTATGGAGAGGTTGAAAACTGCTCAATCATGTTGGATCCTCACACCAAAGAGTCCCGTGGTTTCGGCTTTGTCAAAATGGTCACCACCGACCAAGCCGAAGCTGCAAAAGAAGGCCTTCAGGGTGAGGTCATCGAAGGTCGCACATTGAGCATCGAAAAGGCTCGTCGGGCCCGTCCTCGCACTCCCACCCCTGGCAAATACTTCGGCCCCCCAAGCGTGGTGAGCATACGATCCTCTCAAGCACATGACCTTTACTAATTTTGATCCAGGCGATTTCCGTGGTCCCCCTCGTGGTGGTGGCTACCGCGATCGCTACGACGATCGTCGAGGTGGATATCCGCCCCGTCGTGAGGAGTATCGCGGTGGCTCACGCTTCGATGACAATGATCGACGAGGCTATGGTGGCGGTGGCCGAAGAGACAGGGACGAAGGTTACGGAGGTCGAGGCATCGATCGATACGAAAGCAGGCGTGATGATGGCTACAGTGCTCCTCGCGGTGATCGACGTGGCTATCAAGACCGTGGCCAGGACCGTGGCGCAGAACGTGGCGACGACCGCGGCTACGGAGCTCCTCGTGACGAGCCTGCGCGCGACTATGGTAGCCATCGTGACTACTCGCGTGAGGATCGCTACGCAGGCAGGTAAGCGTGTCGAAGTCGAGGCTCTGCCTCGACACCTCCCTTTGCATACGAAGATGGCAAGACGACCGGCAAGGACTTGACTTTCGATTCTTCCCATGTATTTCCGTCCTGCTCTTCTCGGCATTGGCCACAAAAGTCACTTGTTTATTTCGAGACGAAAGGGTCATGGTCCATTTTTTCGGCGCAGCAGAAATCGATTCGTGGTTAAGCAACGAGCTCCAAAGGAATTGCCAGATATTGCTCATAACTGACGGCATATGTATTACAACGGTTGCGGCTGGGACTTCTTTCTGATGCTCGACTCTGAATCATCTTAAGGCCTTTACGGCAGTCAACATGCTTTCATACAGCGCCTTACTTTCGTTCATTCAGCCTCGATAGTTCGCCTTGTCACTCACAGACTTCGCATCAACTTCGACTCACATGCTTGCCTTACGCACATTGCAATCGAAAGATCAAACAATGACACGCCGTACACGCCATTGTTTTTAACGCCAGTAGTCTCGCCTTCCGTTCACTAAAGTCATTCGCCTGTCAGTTCCTATCACCATTTCAAGACACCAGTGTGTCGTCCCTTCGACTGCTTGCCGTTTCAGCACAGACCATAATCACTAAGTTGATGTCCTTCAACATGAGTCGCTCCATCAGCAATGACCATCAAATAAACTTGGCCTTGACCTCCAGGTATGTACAAAGCCTCTCGCCCTCTGCGCGCTGACTCATAGGTTTGAACCATGCCCGTGAAGCGGGAAAATCACTCTACAGAACCCCAGGTGCAACAGTATTATGAGCCCAGTGCCAATATCTCCTCAAGCAAAGACACTTTACTGTCTTAGGCCAGCTGGCACTTTGACACCCTCTTCCAGACTTCGATGTCGATTCATGTTCGGCTATAGGGTCCATATTTATTGCCCAGAGACCCCTGATGCCATGATCTTCACATCTACTTTATGATCATGATTACCAGATGAACAAGAGCAAACAAGCTTTGGTAATGGTAAGTCTTATCAAGCTACTTGCGAGACTTCAGTCGGTTCATGATGAACCAAAACTAAAGTCATATCACGCAAAACCGCAACATCGTAGGCAGGCAGAATCAGATCTCTTACCGGTGGACCACTGGACTCAAATGCAACCCAGTACCACCTCTCTGCCATGCATGCAGCACATTTAGCCTTTTGAGTCTAGTGTCTATCACTACAGTACCGTGCGCCGTAGATAGTTCTTGGATCCAATCTGTCTTCCCTTTGCCATAAACTCTTGCACGACTTCTACCTTGAGGGGGAAAAAACTATCCCTTCCTTCATACATACATGATCTAGCTTGAACCCAGAAGAGCACAGTTCAATTTCTCATCGATGCAAGTGTTCTTCGACAGTCAATATGATAAGGTTCTTATGACTGCCGATTGATAAGCTTCCTGTAAGGTTCGAGAACGGTCTTGGGGCGATATGGTCCGGAAAGCGGTCAGGCAACAACCAGTAGCATTGATAGCGATCTTTTGGAGTACTGATGGTTCCGTTGTTTGGCTGTTCCACGGCGGCTCGAGTTGGTGATATTGACTCGAGCAGTCCGGAATCAATATCACACGTTACAACACTGCATGAATGACGGTTTGTCTTCCAAGCAGAGTGTTCAATTGGCTCGAGGCGTGCTCGACCCGGTCTCGCACGGTTGGTGGTCAAGAAAGTCACACGATTGAGCGCCAGAGATGTCGCGGTCATTGGCTGGTTGGGTGACGAATGTCCTAGTGCAGATGTTGATCAGCGAATAGGCTTGCACGTTCAGCCTTGGTAAAATGATAGATCGTTTCATTTTATATCTACCCGCCCGGTCGACCACTTCAGCGACCTCTTTTTTCTTTCCTCCTCAACCCAAGCATTGATTGTTTGATCAGTTCCAGTATCTCTTACCCTTTTCGAATACCTTATAGTCCTGCAAATTGCGTAAAGTGGCCGGCCCACCTGATCTGTTTTTCAAGTCTGCCCTCCTATATTGCCCCCTACACCCCGCCCACCAACAGTTGCAATCCCATATATCAAGATTCATTTCACCGGCTCTCAAAGTCCTGAAATCCCAGTGCCACCAACCGACTCCAAAGTCCCAAGCCTCGTCCAAGAACCTAGTACTTCGCTTTCAGGACTCAAGTCATTGACCAACATCTTTATCCTTCACAATCGTCCATTCAGACAACATCCAGACAACATGCTCGCCTCAAGAGTTGCAAAGCCCAAGTTGGCCTTGACCATCTCCACATCATCAGCAGCCACATCAAGCCGACCGAGTCTTTCGCTTAAGTCTCCTCTGTCGTTGACTCCAGTACGCGTACCAGTCTCGCCCATGATGCCTGCTTCGCCCACACCAACCAGCCCTACTTCGCGCAACACACGGCTGAATCGTGCCGGGTTTCACTCGACTATCCAACAGCCAACATATGCATATGCCAACAGCAGCTCGTCAAGGAGTATACTCAAGAGATCATCCACTTCATCATCTTCATCATCAACCTCATCTCCAGCATGTTCTCAGTCCTCGTCATCTCCAGCTTCAATGCATTCTACAGCATCCTCCAAGAGACAACTGTCTTGGACAGAAACTCCAGTCATCTATACCGTGACGCCAATTGAGGAGCCAGATTACTATGGAACGCATCAGCGAATGTCGAGGGATGATCGAAGATGGCTACGTCGATGATCATTGATGGACAATCCCTTTTATATGGATGGTCCTCTTGGGGTTGGGGGAGTGATGGCAATGTTTTGATGTCAGCAAACAGAGTCCTGAGCAAGCTTAATGATATGATACGATCTTATGTGGTGAAGGGAAGGACGAGTCAGTTTTCCAAAGACGAAGACGTCGTGATATAGCAAATCAAAATTGTTGTACCATATTACCAAATGATTCTTAGGCCATTTTTCGTGACACTACGATCGAATGTCTATAGCCTTGTTACGTCTTCTCGGTTGAACTCGAGTGATTCCAGATATTTGTGACAAAGGACGCTCAGTGCTCTTCCTGCGAGCCCGTAGGCATAAAGTCCGTATAACACTTTGCCGATGATTTGCCCAAAGACCATTGTTGTGGCCCTGTGACTTGACTGCTTTCGACAGATTGCTCATCAAGGTCAAGTTCCCTCACTCTACACAGTGTGTCCACAGCCGGTACATAGCGTGTACATACGAAAGGCGTGCACATGACTTCACACGGGGAACGCAACGAGAGGGCAAACTGTGGTCTTGGCATTCATGTTGTATTCAATTAGTTGGCGAGTCCCAATCCTCCAACGCCCATAATTCTACTTGTGCCAGAAATTACGACATCAATGATCAAAAGTTCTGGTTGAATTCCCTTCTGGGGCTAATTTGGTTCTGTCAGGGTTGATAAACTCAGATATGATTCGCCTGTCTCTGATTGAAAGAGTGAGAATTGTATGGTAAGCTATATTTAGACCGACAATGTCAACTAAGCGCCTGGATGGCATAATTTCGTTTCAGATTCACCAACATCATTCTACCAACATTCGGTGCATTTTCCACGGCACCTGAGTCTTGCTCGGTCCCGGTTTGATTCTACCATCGAAGAAGTGGCCGCTTTGACAGCATATTGGCCACAATAAACAACAACTGTTACAGCCTTGAGTATACGGATGGTGGTGGTGTGTATGCAAAACGAAAAGCACCCCCTCAACATGCACGATGCCAACCTGACGGCGGCTATAAGCCAGGCTCAAGAATAGGACATATTCCAGACCTGGAAGTTGACCAATACCAGCTCTAGGACCCCGTACCCCCAAGGAGTGTCTCTGGCAGTGTGGGTAACACTACGCCGATGAATGCACGAATATCTCCGAACGCCATGATCCCCGAATAGCTAGGTATGAACCGCCTCACAATGGCTATTTCTATGCCAGCGAGCGGCTACCGAAGATTTGCTCCATCGACAGCCGCCGCCATCGCAGGCCATCAGTGGTTCGCTTTGAAAAACCAGGTAAACTTGCTACCAAATATACGTCGCTTGACTTTGCACTCAAGGGTCCACACAGACTTGCTAGAGCCTGATTCTATGTTTCAGGCCTCTGACTATAATGGTTCGTCCAGTCACGAGAGAATATGGCAACGTCTTGTTGGATTTCTCTTGCATGTTCATCGAGGCGCCGTTGCAGAAGGCTGCGCTTGCAAGACACGTCTCAGCGGCGGTCATATTATGAGTATCAGGTCTTTTTCTGAAGCCTCTGTACCTGTGTTTCAAAACTTCTGAAATTGACGCCGGATCTGATGCCTGGAAGTTTGAAGTTTCTTACTTGGTTGCGTTGGGCTCGATATCAACATTCATAAGATGGTGGTCAACCTCAATTCATTCAGGCATCAAAGTTTTCTTTTTGTCCAGTCCTAGACCCTAGCAAGGGTTCACCTCAATCATTGTCAAATTTGTTGTTTTCCCTACTTCCATGCAACATCTGCCTTGGGTGCTCTCATTTCCTAATCATAATCCAGACGGCTCCACAACCACCTTCACCACCACCACCACCGCCACGAGCAACCACTTGATCGGCCTGAACCTGGTGTTCAGACCTAGCGTCCCTCTCTGTCTTTCTCTTCTTCAGGCAAGGCATGACCAGGCGCCTTGTTCTGGATAGCATGCCCAAAAAGCAAACAGTACCACGCCGACCTTCAGCAAGAATAGGTCCTTACGACAGACAACAATCAACGACCAACATGGCCACCATTATGAATCGACCTATGCAACAATGGCCCGCTCCCCAACCTAGTCACAACATGGGATGGGAGACACAAATGCAGTATCCGCAACAGACCATGATGCCCGCGGCTTACATGGACATGCAACCAGTGCGCCCGACCACAATGCAACCTGCACCGATGCACAATGACTCGCTCATCCGACCAGGCACCAGCGGTCCATGGACTCCAGAGGAGGATGCTGTGCTGGTGGAGGAAAGAAGCAGAGGATCAGCATGGGACGAGATACACAACCGACACTTCCCCACCAAGTCGGGAAATGCATGTCGCAAGCGGCACGAGAGGCTGATGCTCAAGGCCCGCGAGTCCGACTGGGATGATGCAAGGATCTCGAGTCTGTTGACGCTGTATCACAGTCGACGCGAGACTCTCTGGGCAGGTCTTGCCGAGGAACTCGGCGAGAGATGGGAAGATATCGAGAAAGTGGTGAGTCAATCTAGAGGTCATGAAGTGACACTTTGCCATCCAGCAAATCTGCCTAGCGAGTTAGTAACACTGCCATAGGTATTTCAACAAGGCCTTCGAACGCTGAGAGCAGGCCAACGTCCTCGTCACGCCAGGACTCAGTCTCGCAACAGCTCCAACCCTGCAGTCAGGAGCGATTTCGATCGCGTGTCGCCGCATTCCGAGTACGACAACACCGACGACAGTGGCATCGGTCTTGGACCAGGAGGACACAGTCGACGCACAAGCGATCTCACCACGCTCGTGCCTCCGTCTGGTCTCCCCGGTGTCGAGCATATCCTGTCCAATCATCAAATCTCTGGCACCTACGGGACCGACGCGCAGACCGTCAACCCATACAATGGGCTTACACACACGCACACGCATGGTCATGCCGGAAACGGTTATGAGTACAACAAGTATGGGCAGTGAATGAATGGGGAAAGATGCACAGAACTTGTTTGGTTTCCTAGAAATGACCATGTTGATGACGCTGAAACGAATTTCTGCTTGTGTTTTGCTTGTGTCTACTCTCCGGAATCATGGAAAGGGCCGGGGGGAGGGTTGGAGGAAGATCTGGTAGATCAGCTTTGGCACTTTTGGGCGTCATCCAATTGCATTTTTGGACATGAATTGTATAATTATTTGCGAAGAGATGGCTGAGAATGGTCCCCCAAGGCTTTAGCCATTTACTGATTAGAACCTATCAGCACATTAAAGAGTACAAGAAGTGGTGGTGATGGTTTGATAAAGTTAACTAGTTTGCGAGGGGACTAAACGTCAAGATCTGGTCTGCGGATAAGGACGAAAGGCGAACGAAAGGAGCAATTGGTGGGTTTGTATATGCAAAAAAGACGGGGCATTACATTTCCTCTTGTGTCTTTTGAATGTACACTGTACAGTGACCTCTACTTTTGCCTGTCAACTAACTACGGAGCATGTATTCCTTTGGGCCGGAATTATCAATCTCCATCGTGTGCTGGTTTCCGGTGGCTCGGCTTGAAGGCGAAAGGTACATAGCAGAAGGAGATGTCGCGTATTCCCACCGGATCTTCATTCCCGAACAAGACTCATAGATTAGATAGGTACATCAGGTATGTACTTGGGTCCTTGCATGCACACGCATGTTCCTGTCCATTGGCACGGTGGGCGCTGGCGTCTCGTGGGCCCGTAGGTGGAAATCTCTGGATCTGAGGACGACGCACTGCGGCCTGGTTTTGGCCCAGAAGGTGATGAATGCCTGATTCCAGTTAAGGTGGTAAGGGTACCCTCGCACGCCCATGAGGGAGTCCTAAGCTCCTGTCCAGGGTGATCCGGCATCGGCTAAAGGCCCAATTTGGTGTTTCCTTCGGGTAAAAGCAAAACTGCCGGTTTAGGCCAGACCCTGGGTTCCCGGATCCTGAGTCCTGACTCCTGAGTCCTTGACGCGGAAGATACAAGGCATAAAGAGGATGGCTTCCCTTCAATTAGACTCTGATAAAGTCTCTCATTGGCACCTGATAGGTACTGGAAGACAGAATTCGTACATGACCTGTTATCGCTGTGTCATTCATTGCCATCTTTGGCCGACTGTAGCTACGCATAAAGCAAAATGTCAGCTGTAATCTGGCATGACCACAGTATGATGGGTACTTGCAGGGTAAAGTCCTCCAAGCACTCGGGAGTCGCGACCGATCTGCTGCAAGTCGGCAATAGACGGTGGCGGTGACTACTTAGACGGGGCGTCGAGACGGTGAGAGGAGCCGGCGGTCAAAAGGTGTCCACTTTATCAGGTTCCGCCATCCCAGAACCAAGACAAATCTCAGAGTCTCGTTGCTTTCGTCGTGACGAATTATCCCCTGACTCGTCCTAGAAGCTCTTCGGAGAGCATGTGTACCTACTGACCACTTACCAGTAAGTTAGTGACTGTCGGCTGGAAAGGATCTCGAAACTTCACCGAGGAAAAAAAGAGAAGCTCCCCCAAAACCGTCAATCTCTAGCTCCACCGCGCCTGCCTGAATTTTTATTATTATTGACTTCCAGTTCCTTCCCAAGTTTCCAAGCGTACGGATCACGGAAGTAAATTGTGCAAGTGCCACCCTGTCGCGACTCGTACTTTCTGCGAGTTCCTTTTCCCCAGACTAATTTGTGCTCAACTTTTTTTTGGGTCATCGCAGGCTCGTGTCTATCCCTTCAAGTTTGGGGGTATCCATCTCCTCTCCCCACGTCCTAGAGGATACCTTCTTTCGTTCTCTTCTATTATAGACCACTAGACTTTGATCACGTCTTCCTTTCACGGGGACTTTTTTCATTATCACGTTCTCCTGCCACCCTTTGCTGTCCCTTCCCGGATCCTGAGGGAGCGCCGCAGTTCGCTTCTACTTCCGCCCTCGACCGATTCCCTCTTTAATCCCAGTTTTGGTCTACGGTGAACGTCCTTTGAAGAACAATGGCGACCGTTACAGAAGTCGTCAAAGAATCCTTACTAGGATCCTCGACGCCAGAGAACCTCTCCACAGAGTCCCGAGCCACATTTACCAAACATTCTCACCCTGATGATAATGGCGTACTGTTCATGAGTGAAGAGGATTTTATCAATGCCATTGCTCCTCCTGAAGAAGACTATGTGAGTCCTCTTTGTTCCATTCAAGCAGGCATGGTCCTTGAATCTCGCCATTCTGACGCCTCAATTTCATCTGCAGCATAAAATCAAGCGAGAGCAATATGGCATCCTTTTCGGTGTTGCCGACCGCCACAAGCGAGGCAAGATCACCATGTCAGAATGGGCCGCCTTTGACAATCTCCTCGCCAAATCTGACGCAGAGTACGAAATCGCTTTCCGGCTCTTCGATGTCGATGGTACGGGATCCATCAAGTCAGACACCTTCCAAAAAATCTACGAACAGAATCGCGGTCAAGACAGCATTCCTTTCGACTTCAACTCCGAATGGGCTTCGTTATACATTGGTGGCAAGCAGAAGAGACATGAAATGACATACCCACAATTTGCACAGATGATGCGTGGTCTACAGGGCGAACGAATTCGTCAGGCTTTCCACCTCTATGATACCGATAAAGACGGTTACATCGACCCAGAAGATTTTGAACGCATCATTCGAGCAACTGCAGGACATAAGCTGTCTGACCATTTACTGGAGAACCTCCCGACTTTGTGCAACATCTCCACTGGTACCAAGATCTCCTATGCGAATGTTCGAGCTTTTCAAAATGTTATTCGTGAGATGGATCTGCTTGATCTGATCATTCGGAATGCAACTGCAAAAGCGTCAGACGGAAGAATAGATCGGACGGACTTCCTCAATGAGGCGGCCAGACTGACACGTTTCTCTTTGTACACACCAATGGAAGCCGATATCTTGTTCCACTTCGCTGGCCTGGATGCTCCTTCTGGAAGACTGGCCATGGACGACTTCGCAAAAGTTCTAGATGCGAGCTATCAGACAGCCGGCGCTAAACTTGGAGCGATAGCCGATGTGGCAGATCGAGCAGTATCGAAATCCCAACAATTTTTGCACAGTTTACTCGAATCTGCCCACCACTTCGGACTCGGCAGTATAGCTGGTGCCTTTGGAGCCTTTATGGTCTATCCCATCGATCTGGTCAAGACGCGCATGCAAAACCAGCGAAGTGTGAGACCTGGTGAACGGCTTTATGAGAATTCCATCGATTGTGCCCGGAAGGTCATCAAGAATGAAGGCTTTCGGGGCTCTATTCTGGTGTCCTTCCACAACTGGTCGGTGTGGCTCCAGAAAAGGCCATCAAGCTTACTGTTAACGATCTTGTTCGAGGTCGCTTCACTGACAAGCAAACTGGGCAAATCAAGCTGTCAGCAGAGATTCTGGCTGGTGGTTCTGCCGGCGCTTGCCAAGTGGTAAGTTCTGCCAATTCTTGATATTTCTGCCTTGAACGAAACTTACCTCGAATAGGTCTTCACCAATCCTCTTGAAATCGTCAAAATTCGTCTCCAGGTGCAGGGTGAATTGGCAAAGAAAGCCGACGTACCCAGACGTAGCGCGATGTGGATCGTTCGCAATTTGGGTATAATCGGTCTGTACAAAGGTGTCACGGCATGTCTCCTCCGAGACGTACCCTTTTCCGCGATCTACTTCCCGACCTATTCCCACCTGAAGAAGGATATGTTTGGCGAGTCTCCAACTAAGAAGCTCGGCATTGTCCAACTCCTCACTGCGGGTGCCATAGCGGGTATGCCGGCAGCCTATCTCACCACACCGTGCGACGTTGTCAAGACGAGGTTGCAAGTTGAGGCGCGGAAAGGTGATGCGACATATAATGGCCTGATTGATTGCGCTAAAAAGGTTTATCGTGATGAAGGTTTCAAAGCATTTTTCAAGGGTGGTCCAGCACGTATTCTTCGATCTTCACCGCAGTTCGGTTTTACCCTCGCAGCGTACGAAGTTCTAAGCACCGTTTTGCCGTTCCCAGGATCTGAAGAGGCCGAATTGCAAAAGGCTTCGGCCGGCCGAACAGAACCTGGTGTTGGCCTCCGCGAGGCCACAGCTCCATTGCCATATCTCCGATCAAGAAATGCTCTGAAAATCTTGTTGGACTTGGATAACAACTTTGGCAGTGTACGGCTTCCACAAGGTTTAGGCGAAGGCAGGGTGTGGAAGGGCTTACCTGGTTTCGGGAAGTCCTAAAGTTGAGAAGTCCAACAGATGATGTCCCGCCCGATTAATTGAAACAAACGCTTTCGGAAGACTCAAAGGCTGGTTGACGACACAACATTGCGGCAGGGCTGAGTTGGTCCGATCAAGGTTATCATTCTTTGTTGCATTGCGTTGGCGTTGAAATAGGTCACTTGTGGTTGGAAGAACATCATACATATCACAGATCTCGGTCAACCAGATCCGTATCTTGTACGTTTACACAACAGAGATCGATGCCAGATGGGATAGAACATTAGAGAGTTATTAATCTGGATAAATGGAGAAACTGCTCGCTATGCATATTGGGACGCCAAAGTTGTCACTGTCTAACACATATCGAATTCTTAGAATAAAAGGATTGAATCGAAGCCAAGTGACACGCGGTAAAAGTCGAAGGGTATCGCGAATTCATGCATCTCTCTCTCTCTGTAGACCGTACCTTGCCTACGATTGACAATGAATCAGTCAAGTAAACCAGAGGGCATATGCAAGCACTCTAGAAGTCTCGTGACATCGCGTCACCACGCGACGCGATGCGGAGGTAGTCAAAAATCGTCCTGCAGTTTTCCCCGCTCACCGGGAGCCTGCTCTACTATACAATTGGTCTCACAAAGCCAACATCGATACATTGGGTTTCCAGAGAGAGAATTTCTGGGCCATCGATGCCACTTAGACCACAATCTGTTGAAACACAGCCGATCGATGGGCAGCAGCCGTGTAATCCCTCATCCTCCTTCAACAAAATTCCATGAACATGACGAAACGGACGAAAACGATACCGATTTCTTCACCCCACCCCTTGCGAAACGGCTTAAGACAACGAGCCCGTGGGAAAGAAAAGGCACAGTGAAAAGTGGCTCGCCCAAGAAATCCTTACCATCGAGACGTACTCTCAAGAACGAGATCCCTGACTCAGAAGACGAAGCGGTTTTTTGTGATGGTAGAGACCGGGAGCCACTGGAGCATGCACAACCACGAGCTACACAGCTAGAGACGGCTCTTCCGCAGCCAGTACAAAATGACGAGGAGGCAATTGAGGCCTATGAGGCGTATATGGCAGGTGAGGCTGGTGTGGTAGAGATACTGGTCTCGCGTGATGGTGAGGAAACCGTCCCTGACGGGAAGAGCAGCACTTTGTCTCGCCTCGAATCCCGTTCGTGGGTACGTGGTCGGAGCTCCCTGTACGTCGACGCTTTCAATCTAGCGTTAGATACCGTCCTAGAAGATGAAGGTCATCTGTTCAACGAAGCTGAGATGGCGTTATTTAGTGACTGGAGAGGTCTGGATTACGAGGTGCAGTACCTTTATGTGAGACTGTTCTTGCGCAAGACTAGTAAGTGGTTCAGGGTCAAGGACCTGCCTTACTATGGTGATATCGCGGACATTGAAGCTGCGGTGGCACAATTGCAACGAGAGCGGGAATTGCCGAAGGTACAAGCTGAAACCGAGATTCATCCTGGAGAGGCCGAGAGACCAGAAGGGATGACGCTGGGAGAAACATATGCTTTTGCTGAGTGTTCCTCTGAACACATCACGACATTGGACGAGGCAAGTGGACTATTGTTGTTAGACGAACTGAAGTCTTTGGCCAAGGAGGTCAAGGTGCAAGGGAAAAACAAACGGGAGTTGTTGAAGAACTTCCGCAGGACTAGTGGGAAACAGTCTGGACTGGGCTTTAAGGAATTGAAGCGGACTGAGACAGAGGACTCGATGGGAAGTGCCATATCAGATGATGGGAGGTCGGTTTACGAGGATGACGAGGAAGAGAGCAGTGGCTCCCGGACTCCGAGCATGAATCGTGATGCACATTTCACAAAGAAGATCCTCGATCGGACGGGGCGATGCATCAGATTGGCATTGACGCCACTGAAGCTCTTCGAACGAGTTCATCTTGTGTTCTATCGAAGTACGGAGTGGACAGAGAAGAGTCTCACAACTTTGATCCTGGCCAAGATCTCAAGAAGAAATTTTCCACAATACATTGTCAGTCGATCTGCTACGATATTCGAATCAAGGGCTCTTCTGCTCGAGTTCGAGGCTGCTCTGCGGACACAGTTCAAAGTGGACAACTTTCTGGAATTTAATGGTACACCTAGTCCACTTACATTGGAAGAGGTCAAGGATATCTTTGAAGCTGTCTACCCTCGATGGCGGGCATTGGTCAAGTTGGAACAAGAAAAAGAAGATCGAATCTATGAAAGTGGCGAAGGTGCTTATCTTCGACGATTCAGTCCGGCGTGGGTTTATACTCGCATCGTGCACAAAGGTCTTCACCCACTAGCCAGGTTTAAGGAGCATTTACGAGAACATGACGTCTTAACAGAATTGCTCAACCAACGGCTTTTTCATGCGGCAAGACGAGGTGCTTGGTATCAGCGTAGAGCTCTACTTGAAGAACACTATATGCATGCACTCATGGACAGCAATGGACGAAGCGTGGAGGCCAACAGGAAGTATTGGAAGCGAGTGGCCCTTCAGACATGTGAGGAAGGTTTGCAGGATAAAGAGTGCCACCTCATTTACCACTATGACCTACAGAAACGGATCAAGAAGCTGGAGAAACAATTACGTTTGCCGATGCGAGAACAGCATGACTTTGGCCATGTCCGGCTTAGCAAGGCAGTGGAGAGGAATGTCGTGGGCATCAAAATCGAAAAAGAAAGGGAAGATACACCCTCTCGAAGTCTTAATTTGAGCCGCAAGAACAGCACCACGAACAACGCGACGGCCACGGGAGCGAGCACGACACCTACAAAAGCTGAAGGTATCGAAACCGATTCCAACCCTACTCGAGATAAACCACATACATCGAGCATTCCACGCCTGCCTTCACAGAGCAGCACTTTCGGCGCCAAAACAGTCTGGCTCGACACCCTCGACACATCACTCCCTGTCTCAGTTGAAGCAATGTGTCTCTCGCACTACCGCAAAGTGCTCGGATATAAAGGATACCACAGCGAAGGTGGTATTCTGCGGACATTGTTCGGTTTGCTCTTCTACGACATACTGTTCTTTCAACCTTACATTCCCAATGTCTTCCAGACAGCATATCAGACTTGTCCATTAGATCTGCACACGGACTCCTTTTACAGCTCACGAGTCCACGAGATCACGCAGCGTGTCAATGAGATTTCCAACGGCGATGCCTTGGACATTGTCACCAGAGTGTGGGATGAGAATTTTGACAATCGGACGTGTATCGTGGGAGTCAAGTGGGATGGCTTCGAGAGGGAGGATTTACTAGAGCTGGTCGAGTGTTGGGACCCGAATGCGCTGGGGGTTGTCATGCTCGTCATGGCGCAGGAATACCAAGCGAGAGGCGGTGGCGTGCCAGACCTGGTATTGTGGAAGAAGCACAACAAAGATGACGAAAACGAGAGTGCTACTGCTGTTGAAGACGATAAGAGTGATAAGTGGGACACCTCGAGTGACTTCCGCCAACCCGATCGCAGTAATGGCTCAGCCTTGCACTTATCACATCAGCAACATGCAAAGGGTGAAGTCGTCTTTTCTGAAGTCAAGTCTGCCAATGACCGACTCAGTGACACTCAACGTCTTTGGATTTCGGTTCTGCTTGGTGCGGGGGTCAAGGTGGAGTTATGCCATGCCGTTGCAGGCGAGGTGAGGTATGAATAAACGAAATGATTTACGGAGTACATGAGTAAGAAATAAAAGGGCGTCATGGCCGGCAGGAGGTAGCTAAGTATTGTGGTTTGAACCGACGTAGTCGATGAGTAAATATCCAGCCTTACTATGATTATCACTGAGGCTCAAAGGATTATGTCTTCTCTGACTGGACTAGTTAGATGCACAGTATACTGTTGACTTCACCTCGTGTGAACATTGAACTTACAACTTGTCCCAGTGAACTCAGAACAAGACTCAAGTCACATGCCTGTCGCGCAGTATGTACACACCCAGGTCTAATTTGACCTGTTGCTTTCATCCATGTCAACATGAAATTGAGCATGTGCAACTTTCCAACCTCGAACGCCAAAACATCATCCGTCAAAGTTCTAACTGGCTCGGCGCACCATTACCGTACCTTGCAAAGACGGAGGTGGAGAGCATTGTGGCGTCGCCAACATATCAACCACATATGGTCGCTGCATGGCAGTCCTGGACTTCTGACGGCATACATCATCGTCCAAAGCTACCTTCCAACCAATCAAGCTCCATAAATCCTTACCAAATGACCAGTCACCCAGGCGATTCCCTTCCAAGAATCTCCAACTTTTTTTTTTCATATCGACCACGGCCCTCCCTCGACCGTGCTTGTCAAGCGACGATCTCGCTTTCGGTTCTCTCAAAGATCTTAATGATGAGCATCAATCCCTGTGATCGACGTGGGCTACCACTGCTACGCAATAGCGGTCATCATCGCCACGATTTCCTGGGCGATTGGGTTCCCACTTTCTCTTCATGAGCTGAGTGTCTTTGACCAGTCCCAGGGCTCATAATCCCTCGCCAAATTACCCTTTTTTTGCATCCTTGCACCATGGGTAGGTACGTGGGTACGGAGTACATGCATCATTACCTATCTCACTGTGAATTGTTGATATTCCAGGTTTGGATACATGCATGTCATCGGATGCCCAGGTTTTAATCGAAACCACTACACTGCAGGTATTTTCCTTTTTGAGTTTCTGGATATCAAGCTGGCATATGGACTTTCACATGTTGGAAACTCTATATACTACTGCCATCTCGTACCTTTCTTTCTTTCTTTTCCTCTGGTCTTGACTCTTCAGGCTTGAGGTGTCCCTCTCGTTCCAGCGTTGTCGTGCCTGCGAGATCGCTCCATAACACACGTGGCGGTTCGTAGATGACATCAGTCAAGTATCGAAACCTCGAAACAAACGCCCCACCCTCACATACTGTTACTGTCATTCGCTCACCCCGTTGCGAATCCATGCCACAGACGCAACTGCGCACATCTGCGCACGCCAGCGTCGAATACGCCCAGCAAGTAGAGAAGCTCTCGCTCGAAGCGACACACCTCGAGAACGGGGATGCGCACAATAACAATGACAGTACCACCAACCGCGACAAACTGCGCGGCGTCGCAGTCGAAGCCAAATTCATCACCCCGCTAGACCCGGTCATCGAGACCGCCGACGGTAACCGCCTGCCCGCCGTGCCTATACAAGAGGCGCACCGTATCAATATCTTGCGCGACAGGGCCGAGGGTCGACCGAGTCGCGAGCTGGCACGGCCGCGTGGATTGAGTAGATTTCAAGACCCGGATGACTTCTCTCCACCACTGGCGCCGCCCTTGACACCCGCAGATGAGTCTGCCGATCACGTCGACGGTAAGGACGTACTCGACGAGGAGAAGCAGAGCCAGCTAAGCCGGCTCGACGAGGTGATTTCGCCTGCGCATACACACCCGTTGTTCCCTCCACTGCCTCTGTACGGCCCGCCTTCGATACTTCGCAACTTGCACTGCCTCTCGTTTCGGATCACGTCGTTCTTCTTGTCAGCGGGATTTCTGGCAGTGATTGTCCTGGGTTCGCTATTTACGTCGGTGCCCGCGCTGGCTCGGTATCTGTGGTTGCGCGTCACGCTGCGCGATCCGGATGCGCGTCGGCCGCATTATGAGGAGGAGAAGAGGCGCGCAGCGAGACGAAGGGAGAGGGATGCGGAGTGGGTGAGGAACAAGGACGGAGAAAAGAAGGGGAAGAGTAAAGGTTGGCGAGGTGGCCTCTCTGATCAACATGTAGGGAAGAGACATAGTGCCGCATCCTCAGATGAGGAATTTGAACCTACAGAAGGGGACCGGACAAGCTGGTGTGCGATGTTCGCTACTATGCACGGAGAGTTGGGCTGGACATGGAGGAGTTCAAGGTGCAGACGGAAGACGGATTCATTATTTCTTTATGGCATGTTTACAACCCGAAGGAATATACGCCGGCATCAAAAGCAGAACGGCGGCCGACGTCGCCTGAAATCTTTGCGTCGGACAACGAAGGACTGCACCACAATGTGCAACGACAGTATCATGACGGAGAGAGGAGGTATCCAGTACTCCTGGTGCATGGCCTGCTGCAGAGCGCGGGGGCCTATTGCGCGAATGACGATGATAGTCTGGCGTTCTTTCTGTGCAAGGCCGGCTACGATGTCTGGCTGGGGAACAATCGATGCGGGTTTGAACCTGAGCACAGCTTGCTCAAATATCATGATCCTCGCATGTGGGCTTGGAATATCCGACAGATGGGTGTCATGGATCTGCCTGCATTGATTTCCAGAGTTTTACAGGAGACCGGGTTCGAGAAGCTCGGCCTTGTGTGTCACAGTCAAGGCACGACAGAGACTTTTGTGGCACTGGCTAAAGAGCAGCGACCGGACCTTGGTGATAAGATCAGCGTCTTTTGCGCATTGGCGCCAGCTGTGTATGCTGGTCCGTTGATCGGAAAGATGTATTTCAAGTTCATGCGGGTGATTTCTCCCGCCATGTTCAGGATCTTCTTTGGCATTCATAGCTTCATTCCGTTGATGATGACCATGCATCGAGTACTTCCGGGGAAAATCTATGGCGCCATGGGATATCGGGTGTTTTCGTTCCTGTTCAATTGGACCGACGACAGATGGGACCGAGGGTTACGGGACAGGTTGTTCCAATTCTCGCCTGTCTACGTCAGCTCGGAGAGTATGCGATGGTGGTTGGGACGGGAGTGTTTTGCAAAGCACAAATGTATCCTGGCAACGCGAGAAATCGGACAGAAAGAGGAAGTCGAGGACGAGTCGGACGAAGAAAGACGAGAAGATGCAATGGCGGATGATCCGCAGCGAGGACAGACGGCATGGTACGACGAGAATGTTCCGCCGATGGCGTTGTGGGTTGGAGGCAGGGATGAATTGGTTGATGGAAGGCGGCTGTTGCGAAGGTTTGAGCGTGGTCGCGAACCTCATGTCAAAGTGGTGCACAGCAAGATCATTGAGGATTACGAACATCTTGACGTGTTGTGGGCGATTGATGCACTTGATCAGGTGGGTAGGGAGGTTTCTCAGGTCTTGTGGCAGACAATGCCCGAAGATGCACGAGAGATATGCAGAGCGATCAAGGGGGTTGACAATGATCGGGATAAGGACTTGAGACCAAGTCATTGAGATGTATCAACTAGGTTAAAACCATTGCAGCGAGAAATATGTCCTGATTTCCGTCAAGAAGAGGCAACGACGTCTAGCATATGCAGTGTGATAGCGGCTCGTAGCAACTCGATTCTCAATGCCGGTACAGGCAAATCGGAGAAACCATGAAGGAAGTATTCGGAGTCATTAATCTGTCCCCACGGGGAAGAGGCAGTGGCAGTTGTCTGCGAGACGGATGTCAATAGCCGCCGAGGCAGCAGTCTGCGAGATGTTGTACGTTGTGAATTGTGAGTTGTTCGTCGTATGTTCTATGTTCGTTCTCTTTTACCCAAAGCAGCAGGCGGATGCGGGGGAGAGACTCAGATCAGAGTTTATTTCTCCAGGATTTCTCGAATGCAGACAGCCGAAAATCATGTCTGACATTGGCGCCATGGCCCGGAACAAAACATGGGCCATGAGCCGTCAAAAGCAAATCTACCAGGCAGGTACCAGGTTAGCCTTGGGGTTGCATTATTGTCGTGGGTCTGGGAGGTGGTGGTGTCTAATGGTCAAGAGCTGATGATCCTTGGTTGAGATCGCCTATCTCGAAGGGGGCCATGACAATGTATTGTACGGAGAACTGCCTGTGACAAGTTATCAAGGAGCTAGAGAGTTTGGTTTCTCTTCTAACTTGTAATCGTAGGAGCAGCCGGGCGTGGGAATGAGTAGATGATGATGATCATGACGATGGTAATGATAACAACAAGTGTCGAAAGCCTCTCGCTCGCTAACTGCTCCGTATTGTAGCCTCTTGGTAAATTGTAGGTACATAATTGCGGCAGACTTGAAACTCGGAGGGATGTAACTTTACAGATCGTCCAACGTCAGCCAACGGGAACCGTTATCGCCGTGCAGATGCACTAAGAAGTTTAAGGTCGAACGGGGGGCTGCCCTGGGCTCTTTAGGCTCTTTAGGCTGCCTAGGCTCCTTAGGCTCCTTAGGCTCCTTAGGCTCTCGTTCTACATTAGCCTGTACTGTACGGTACCGTGGGTACCTAAGGCGACTTCCGAGTCCCAAGTTCCCAGGGAAGCAAGAAGCCTAAGGCGCGTCGTAGTCTACGGCCGCCGGCGTGATTACGAGGCAGGTACGACTGAGGGCTGATAGATCTCGAAGGTCCTGCGTCACAATCCCGATTTGTGCATTGAAGGTCAGACTAGGCAGGTGTGACAGGTATCCCTCGAATCTCTGGCAAGTACGACCGGGACGACGATTACGGAGAATGATTTGCCAGACTTGCTAAACCATTCCAAGGAAAGAGTGACTGACTGAGTGAGTTGAGGAATAATCACTCGGTCTCTTCGGAGGACGTGAAAGGGTCTAAAAAGGGCCGTGGATCGAGTTGTACGGTTGGTGAATAAGAGAAACTGATAAGGACTTGTAAATTGAGATATCTATGTCTCTATTCTTGTAGTAGTGTAGGTTCATGTTGTCTGTTGCTTATTCTTGTCAAACTGCAGGATGGGAATGCCATGTAAGTACGGAGTATACTCTGTCAATTCCTTGGTCCTCCTCCAAATGTACATGCCAGGGCATCAATTTACTAGGTATCTATCTACAGTACCATCTATGTAGAGACTGCTGTACATCAACGTGGAACTCTGCCTCGTGGCACCGGCACCCTGCCCATATCGTGTTTTTGCTGCAATGCGAGTGGCTCCTGCCTTCTGTGGGCCGTGATCCGTGGTCCGTGGGTGGCACTTTCCTCGCATATCTCCCAGACTCCAACTTTTGGCAGGAACGCTTCGGTCCATCGAGGCTCCTAACAGGTGGATGTCGTTGATAAAAGTGGAGATAGTGGGTCCTCCAAATGGCCGCTAGCAGAACTTGGCAAGCGGGAAGCGTCGCCTTTGTTCTCTTGACGGTCGTGTTGGTCGTGCTTTCCCCCTCTTGAGTCTCTCGATTGACTCTCCAAAACTGCTTCTTATCTCTTGCTTCGCTAAATTCCATCCACTCACACGACAATCAATCAATGAATCAATCAACCTCACTCCTCCATCGTCCCAGAGTCCATGCTCCAAGCTCCAAGCTCCGTCCCTGGCACCCAGTGGATGGCTAACATAACATGTCACTTTGCTCGCCTCTCTCCACACCACAGAGATAACCAGCTTCAACTTTCCTAACTAGCTCTAGCGATTTGACTTTCTCAATCCGAGGCCCAAGCTGTTTCTTAGAGACTCTTGACCCTCATGACCCTCATGGCCCTCGTGAACCCTGTAAGTGATTGCTGAGCTTGGTAGCCCACGGTAGCCTTGACCTCTTTGCTTCTCGAACCACTTGTGCCACTCACTGATCAGTGTGATCACCACCAACTTACTCTCATCGGCACTATCGCCAACTTGCCCAATTGTCAACCTTTACCCTAGTCACCTTGACGAGCCCAAAGCCATGTCTTGCCTTTGATTATCTCCGATTTTCTTTTATCAACACGAGGCCGCCACTGTTTTGAATTCACTAACCTCACCTCACCCAACTTCCTCTTCCTCTCCTCTACGGCCACTGTCGCAAGGCTCCTTCTACCAGAATTGCTGCTCCGTTGTAGTCGTCTAATCATCAAACGACCGCTGTACTGGCCGTATCTTGACTTGTATGACCACACCTCTCCGTCGTCAATCTCGAAAACTCCTAAATCTCATCACGTCTTCACCATGACCCACGAACGCAAACCCAGTGTCGTCTCGGCTGGTCAACGCCATTCCGTGGCAGACGAGCATGTCACTTCCGTCTTGCCTCCGGGCGAAGTCTTTGTTAGTGACCGAGAATATGACGCCGACGAAGCTGCCCTCGCCGCTCTTGGTTACATGTATGCATATACCACCATGTTAACATAAACCCCGATTCAACGCTGATCATAGTCTAGTCCCGAATTCAAACGTGAATTCTCCCTCTGGACCACCTTTTGCGTCTCTTTCGCTGTTTTGGGTCTCTTACCTTCTTTCGCTTCTACCCTCTGGTTTGGTATGGGATATGCTGGTACACCTGGTATGACATGGGGATGGTTGATTGCCATCTTCTTCATCATCTGTGTCGCCCTTGGCATGGGTAAGCTATCTCTCGAGAATTCTCATCTATTCCAGAAATCCTAACATGTCGTTTCAAGCCGAACTTTGCTCCAGTATGCCTACTTCAGGTGGTCTCTATTATGCCTCAGCAGTGCTCGCTCCTCCTGGATATGGTCCCCTTGCTGCATGGATTACTGGTTGGTCCAACTGGTTTGTTCAAATTACTGGTGCTCCATCCGTCGACTATGCCTTGGCCTCAATGATTCTCGCTGCCGGTTCCATCACCAATCCCGATTACGTCCCCGAGAATTACCAGGTCTTTCTGCTCACTACATTGATCATGATTATTCATGCCTGCATTTCTTCCATGCCTACCCGCTGGGTAGCTACATTCAACTCGTACGGCAGCACTTTCAATATCATCGCTTTGGTTATCGTCATTATCACCATCCCAGCAGCTACTACCCGAGAAGAACAAGGTCTTCCTCGATTCACCAAAAGCAGCACAGTCTGGGGTAATTTCTACGAAGGAACCGATTTTCCAAATGGTGTCGCTTTGCTCATGTCCTTCATTTCCGTCATCTGGACCATGTCAGGCTATGACGCACCCTTCCACTTGGCAGAGGAGTGTAGCAACGCCAGTATCGCTGCTCCTCAGGCCATCGTTCTGACAGCTGTCGTCGGTGGAATCATCGGCTGGTTTCTTCAGCTGGTGGTAGCATATACTGTCATCGATATTGACTTGGTCCTCGAATCCGACTTGGGTCAACCATGGGCATCCTACCTCATTCAAGTCCTTCCACAAAAGACCGCTCTCGCCCTGCTTTCCATGACCATCATTTGCGGTTTCTCCATGGGTCAAGGATGTATGGTCGCCGCATCTCGTGTAACCTTTGCATACGCACGTGACGACTGTTTTCCATTTTCCAATCTTTGGAAACAAGTCAACCCAATCACCAAAACTCCTGTCAATGCCGTCTGGTTCAACTGCGTCATTGGCATCCTTCTCACTCTCCTCCTCTTTGGAGGTACTGCCATTGATGCCATCTTCAGTATTGGCGCCATTGCCGCCTTCGTCGCCTTCACCATTCCTATCACCATTCGAACATTCTTTGTGGGCGACCGCTTCCGTCGTGGTCCACTTCATCTCGGAAAATGGTATTTTCCCGTTGGAGTCTTGTCCACATGTTTCACAAGTCTTATGATCCCCATCTTATGCTTGCCAAGTGTTACTGGGAGCAATCTAGATGCCGAATTGATGAATTGGACCTGCTTGGTTTGGGGTGGACCGATGTTGTTAGTATTGATCTGGTGGGTGGTCGATGCACACAAATGGTTCAAGGGACCAAAGGTCAATATTCAACATCAAATGATTGGTGCGCCAGGAAACGTTATTGATGCCAAAGATGCGAGCTCCGATTCTGGTAATGATACCGCTCCAGCTCTGAAATCCAAAGACATTGAAGCGGACAAGTTGGTTTAAAGGGTGAAAAATTTGTCGAAGGAATTCAATTTTGTGTCAAACATCACAATTGCAGCATGTATGTACTTTTGATCTAGCATGATCCTATCTACGAAAGATGATACCCTGGGAAGATAAGCCGCCGAACTAGGCAGATGGCGACATGAGTCGGATTCTGAATACTACTTGATTGACATAATGATCTAACAAAAGATTTGAACACTATGTATGACGAGTTCTCGTCTTTTCTTGAACCAGACTTTAAAATGGTGCGCACCTGAAAGCGTCTAATTGTATCCATCCTGTTTTATGGTACCATGATCACGTATGAATTTCCTTGATATCTCCATCGCAACATACAAAAGCCTGACACAATACTCCACCGTAATTACTCTTGCACCTGAAATCTTCACGATGTGCCGTACAGTACGATTACTTCCCCACACTCAGCCTTGGCAAGCCAGTGATATAGGAACCAGGATCTCAATCGACCCATGGCTCCAAAAAACCGACTTGTACCGCATCACCAGCCGACAGACGGCACGACATTTGACGACCACGACGTTGATGAAAAGGTGACGAGAAAGTGGATTTTCTTGACTATACCATATCACGACGCGACGAATAACCGTTCCCTCTGCGATATATCTTGATCAACGCAGCATCTCGAGAACAATACCACCAGCAACAGCACCCGACCTCTCTCTCTCTCTCCCCCTCCCCATATACGGCTCCCACTCACTCCCTCGCCGCCGCCGCCGCCATCATGCTCTTCTTCAGGTAAGCTAGCCATTCAGCCATCCAGCCATGCATGTATGCATGCATGCCCGGAGACACACCAAGAAACGCTGCCTTCCCCTCCGTCCCCGTCCCCGTCCCCCATCACGTCCCTCCATAAGAAGAACCCAAAACTAACGGCGCCACGTATGTTCTGCACCACATTAGCTTCTTCAAAACACTCACACAACAAACGGTAACGGTGGAACTGAAAAACGACATCTCGCTGCGCGGGACGCTGAAATCGGTCGACCAATACCTCAACATCAAGCTCGACGACGTCGTCGTGCTCGACGAGCTGAAATACCCGCATCTCAGCTCCGTCAAGAACATCTTCATCCGCGGCTCCGTCGTCCGCTATGTCCATTTGCCCCCCGATAAGGTCGATCGGTCCTTGCTCGAGGATGCCTGTCGCAGGGAGGCGGCCGCGCAGCGCAGCAAGGGCGCTTGATGCGCAGGAGGACGAGGAGGAGTCAAACTAGAGAGACACAGAGAGGGAAATGGGACGGAGAAATATGGTAGAGAGACGGATCTCCATCACCGTCCCAGTCACAAAGCCGAGACAACCAATCCCTCGCTCGTGCGACTTGGCTCACGAGGTGCGAATCATGGGTTTATCGTTCATTGCTTGCTCTATGGCCTGGGCAGCTGGACCTTTAGGTCTAGTTGATACGTAGACCCTACGTTCGCTGTGCGGTGTGCGGTGTGCGGTGTGCGGTGTGCGCGGCCCTGGCGAAATTTCAAAATGGAGGCATTTGCGCAATGCTCGATTCGAAAGCCTCGGGCGGGGAGAGGCATGTTCGTGTCGGAACGGGTGCGATCAAAGTCGGACAGCCGAGGGGAAATTGCGGCGGATTACAAGTATATTAGATAAAAAGGCACGGCGACATTGGTATCGCTGGGCCAGAGGTCAATGGGCATTGAATGCGGATGAAACAAGTATCTTGTCTACTGAGACAGGCCTTGGAGTGTTATAGCTACATATTTCCAAACCAAGTACCAGGTGTGATGACATTCAAACAAGCTCACACACCATATCTCAGAGCACCATCACCAGAGCCCCAACCTTCAGCTCCCACCTCGACTTTGTACAGACCGTTTTTCCGTTTCTCCACTTCCCACTTCTCAATCCAGCTCTTCATCTTCTCCCTACTCTTGGCGCTTCCCACATTCACCGTAGGGATGATACGGTTGATTCGTAGCGCACAGCAGAACATGGTCAGTTCACGAAAGGAACTGTGTTCCGAGTATGGCACACCGAAGCAATTCGATTCGCGCGTGCTGCCGCGTTGGGGCGCGAGATCACGCATCGTGTATCTGGTTTTCCAGCCTTCGGAATGCAACACTGTATTGACGGCGGGGTTCTCGGTGAAGCGCGATGTAGGTGGTCGGTAGGACCAGCCAGTTGGTCGGAAGCCAACCACTCGAGCGAAGTGTCCCTTGTAGGTCATCATGTAGTCGTGAAGCGTCTCGGCTCGGATTTCCATCAACGTTTGCATGTGGACTTGTGCTTCTAGTGGATTCTTGGTCAAGCGACTATTCAGCTCGTCGTCTTCCAGACAAGCACATATTCGCATCTTTGATGGTGGAGCATAGATCTTTGATCCAAGAGCTTTAGCAATGCCCAGACAAATCCGTTCTTTACCGATAGAGTATGTCCCGATGACCACGAGAAGACGACCTCGAATTTTGGGTTTCTTCTCATTTTCAGTGACTTCTTCTTCCTTGACAACGTTGCTCTCTGCTTGTTCCAGGAACTTCTTCATCGTACTTCCAGCACGTTCGGCTTTGGTCTTCTCCCATCCATCATCAGTGTCAACGATTTCTTTGGATAAACTGACACACATGTTTGCACAAGCATCAATGACATCGTGCTGGCTTGGAAAAGCATATTTCGGGGTCAAATAGGTGGTGTCAAGATAACAAGTGTCGATGAATTGTTGTTTTGTTTGACCCGTGATGCTATCAACAACATCGGGTCGGAGTAGAGGATGACTCACATGTGCTGGACATGCACGAAAATCGCCACAATGCAGAATACGGGTAGATTTGAGTGTTCCGTCTTTGTTCTTGCCTGTCACTTTCTCAAACAGGTAGAGTGATGATCCTGGACAATGATTTGCGGGAATCATGGTAACGAAAACACCTTTCGTGTTTGGTACTTCGACCTTTTTCTCGAACTCCAGAGGAACCACCCATTTCGGGTCGACTCTGAGTTGTTGTACCATCAAGTTGCAAGTAACTTTGCTTGCATAAATAGGACCATGACACCAGGAAGAAGTTAGACCAATGTAATGGTCACTGTGAAAATGACTGAGAAAATATGCACTCTGATTGGCAACCTTTCCATATCTGAAGGCATCCACGCAGATATACATGCCAGGCATGATCTTGTAGAATGGACATGTACGTTCATAAGCAGGCTTGCCGCGAGATTGTTGTTCATTAGATGCTGCTTCTGCCCATGCTGCATCCTCGGCATGACCAGACATTAGGCGGGAAAAGGCAGAACCTCCTTTCTCATCCTTGCCGCTTGCAAATGGGTTTGACTGAGCTGGACGAGCAAGTGCCGATCGTTGAAAACGCTTAGGAACTATAGCCCCTACATCAGTGTTCACTTTCTGCGATCCTTCTTCTTTGGTTGTGGTTTGCTTTGCATCCTCTTGTTTGGGTAATGGTGGAGCATTGCCATCAATACAAGCATTGACATGATTGGAAGCTTGCATTTCGGAAAGTCCTTTCATGGTTCCGTTGCAGATTGGACAAACGGAGATGGAGTCGTTGGGAGAATGGGTGACTGGCATTTCAGCGTCCATGAGACTGCGCGGAGTCCTTGCACTCTCCTCACTTTCCGATTTCGAATCATCCTCCAAACCCATCTCCAGATCTCTTTGCTCCTCCATCCACCGTCTTTCCATGTATTCCTCTCCTTCTTCGAAGAATTCGTCATTCTCAAAGTCATCGTCATCTCCAAAGTCTCCTGCATCGTAGAGGCTTGTGCCTTCGCGAGTGAGGTTCGGAATTATTTTTGATTCATGGTCACGGATGTGAGCGTTTGAATCATCTGCAAGATCCTTTGGCTCTAGACTGGTTGTTGGGTCCACATCTTCAAAAGCCACCACTTCAGACTCTAAAGTATCCTCGTTTCCAGCTTCTGCAGAGGCGTGGTCGATGTCCGCATTGGAATTTTGAAGGTGGGACACAGGCTCATCTTCATCATCACTTGAGTCGTCCACGAAACCACCTCGACGTTTCGGAGTCTTATCTTTGAGTTTTGAGCGGACTGCTTCGGCTGCTGGAGATTGATTACGCCGTGGTGTCTTTCTTTCTGGCGACGGTGTGCGAATATCACCGTCGAGGACTACATCCTCGGTTCGTCTCCGCTTTATTGGAGTTTGAACTTCATTGAACCTCGAGTCCAATTCTTCCTGGCTTTGACGAAGTGCCTGTTCTATTAATTCCTGTTCTTCGATTACAGTAGTCTGTGCATCTTTGAAGAACAATGGAAGCTCGGAATTTGATCCAACCCCATTCACATCTGATTTGTCTGATTTAGCGAAGAAGTTCAGAATGCTTTGATTTGGTCGAAATGCGCCCTTTTTGGCGCTGGGTATCTTGGAGCCAACTTGACGGCCTAGTACGGGAGTTTTGGACATGGGCGTCTGTTTTGTATGGATCGTGTTCACGGTAGAGGGGAAGTAGGGTGAAGCGACTGATCTGGAGGTAGCACCCAATAGAGGAGGGGTTGGTGGTCGGCCAGTAGAGGGAAGAACAGCATTGGTGCTTTCTAGAGTGGCGTTCTCGCGAGGGTTTCTGAACATATTTTCCACATACTAGAATAATGACTAGGTGGATTTGTAGACGCTACAGCCATTGACGGTGCGTAATGATTGACGATGAGGTCTGGTATGGTGGCGGACTTTGAGGAATGATATATCGACTTGTAGTTTTCCATAAAGAGTTCAAGATCCACACTGTCGCCTGAAGTGCCAATGCGGGACGGGGAAAAGTGGCTTCTTTAAGCCCGAGGGGCCTTGGAAATTCTGGCCCGTGCACGCCCATGACGCGCTCAGAGTCGCGTCAAACTCCTAGACGACCCTCGTGGGCACGTGATCTCACCTCTTTCTCGTTCGCCAACTTTTGCCATGTATCAACCGCCAACCTTGATTGGAAAAGACCAGAACCCCAGATCTAAGTTATCGTGAGGTGAGATCCCCACCGATCTTGAATCAACCAAAGTTATTGACCTTTTCGACAGAGAGTCTCGTGCTGTTGTTCAATTGCAAAACGACACACCTCCGAGCGTATGTCGGTGCAGCAGATAGAGCGACTGAAGGACGAGGTATGCTGATTCTGATTCTGAACCTGATCATATAACAGCACCGTTCACTAAAGTCTCCACCAGGGCACGAGACAACAAGTCGTTATAGCAGGCGGTGTAGCAGGGCTCGTGTCCCGGTTCTGTATAGCACCTCTCGATGTTGTAAAGATTCGACTTCAGCTTCAACCTCATTCTCTCTCAGACCCACTTTCTTGTGATGGCATCAAAGGCCCAATTTACAAGGGCGCCTTCCGTACTCTAGCCAAAATCGCCCGGGAAGAGGGAATCCGCGCGTTATGGAAGGGGAACATTCCCGCCGAGGCCATGTATGTCGCATATGGAGGGATTCAATTTACTGCCTATCGAACTTTTACCCAAGCTCAAGCACTCCTTCCACAAAGACCACCGCCGTCAGTGGAATCGTTCATTAGCGGAGCAGTTGCGGGTGCGTTTGCCACCACCGCTACCTATCCTCTGGACTTGCTCCGGACAAGATTCGCCGCTCAAGGTCAGGAACGTATTTATGCTGGACTATGGCACTCGGTCCGGGACATTGCCCGCCAGGAAGGCCCCAAGGGATTTTTCCGTGGTCTCAACGCCGCTCTAGGCCAGATTGTACCATATATGGGCTTGTTTTTCACCAGTTACGAATTCTTGCACCAGTATATCGGTGGCAAGACATTGCCCTTTGGATCTGGAGACGCTACAGCTGGAGTTTTTGCAAGTGTGTTCGCAAAAACAGCTGTCTTTCCGCTAGATCTCGTCCGAAAACGATTGCAAGTCCAAGGGCCTACTAGGACGAGGTATATCCACACCAATATTCCAGAATATCGAGGCGTTATCCTCGGACTCGCAGCGATTTGGAAACGAGAAGGTTATCGTGGTTGGTATCGAGGACTAACTGTTAGCTTGTTGAAAGTAGGTCGATCTTGTCTACTGTCTAATGACTTCGAATTTGGGAACCAAGCTAATCATCATTCTTCAATCCAGGCCGCACCTGCTTCAGCAGTCACAATGTGGACATATGAAAGAGTGCTTCATTCTCTGATCAATTCGGATCGAAATGATGAGATGTGGGAAATGTATACTGGCTATGATGATGACTATGATGACTGAGACATGACAGACAATGATTGGATTTTCTTACTAAAAGGAAGACAGCCATGCAGCTACATCTTTCGCCAGAATCGTACCTTGAAGAGTATCAAACGCCACTGACTCAACTACAAATCGAATGATACCCAAAATTCAAAGGTAAATCCAAATTTTACAGATAGACATCCTGATGACCAGACATTTTTGGGCGTACCCTGAGCTCTCAGTACTGTCTCAGGATGCAAGACACGGAAGACTCAAACGCCCCAAGCAATTTCAGCGCCTCCTGGCTCTTGTCTGTTACCGTGGATGTTCCGCACGGGAGATAATCTCAAACAACGGTTAGTTCTTAACCTCTTATCTCGATTTTGCATTGGTCTAACTTCCATGGCATCAGAGAACATACTGTTTTCAAGAATCCATGTATCACATATAGGTCGGACGTGATCGGTGCGTGCTTTGCGAGGTAGCTGCCCAATATGAATTCGGGCTCTTGGGCAAGCCACGCTCAGCACGAAAGTACTGTTGACCTCCCTGTTACATGGAACTCCGAGTCAACCCGACCAAAGCTCAATTGTTGGAGCTTATTATGATCAACCACTTTTAATGAATGTATCATGCTTTTTGGGATTATTTACGTCGCAATGCGACCTGTGAAGCACTGCTCTATAGGATCTGCAGGTCATTAGAAGACATCTACAGCTCTCGAGAGTATAACCTACTCGAGAATATTCTATGAAATATTATCTACCAAACCGCATTTCTGCACCGGCGTATTTCCACAACCCTCGTAAGAAGCCTTGATACTCGACCCTTGTGCTCTCACCCCCACTGACATCGGCTCCTGAATCCCCTACGCAGAAAATCTCACTTAGTCGAATCTGCCACGGGGGATACCCATCGAGCTTTACGAATGGACCGAAGATTATGACGAGATCTGGCTCTCCGGAACCAGGATCTTGTTTGCTTTCTGATCGTGAGTTCGACAGAGAGGTGGTTGCACTGATTTCCGCGTTGATCAGGTTCGAAGTGACGTCCTTGGCACTGATCTTCCGGGATTGAGCCATTTCCGCCAGCGTTCTCGTCAGGTCTACCAGAGTATCGCGGCCATCCGTGGCAGAGAACAGAAGGAGGTCGAGATGGGGTCGTTTGGGTACGTCCTTGCGTGACGGATCCACTCCGTTGCTGCTCTGAGGCGGTATCCGCGGTGAGGGTGAAGGCGATGGGCTCATAGACGGGTGGTTAGGTGCGAGGACTCTCAGAGTCGGTGCTGCAGGTGGTGCCCCATAGTATGATTTTAATTTCTGGTTGACCAGAGACTCCAAGGAGGAAATGTATGTCTTCAATATACCCGATTTCTCATAGACGCTTAATATTGGAATCCCTGCAGAGGCTGACCATGCGCATAGCTCCGCAACTTCGTCCATCAAAGCCTCCAGGCCTCCGTCTTGCTCTGATTTGAACTTGAGGATCACGCTGAGATGCTCGGGAAGTCGGTCGAGATTCTTGACGTCTCGCTGAATGTACTCTGGGGTGCGATGGTGGTAGTGCCGGATGGCCAGCAGACGGTCGATTGTGGCATGGTAGATCTGGCGGAGACGAATGTAGATTCCGAAAATGAGTTGGATGGTGAAGAAGACGAGGAAATGGATTTTTGCTTTCAAGAACGGCCGGAGTCTGCGTTTGTGGCCTCTAGACTTTGGACTGCGACCAGTGGAAGACGTCCTTGTGTCTCCATTCGAAGGTTCTGCGGGTTCTGGCAGATATTGCTTCAGAATCTTCTCGCGCTCGGCAACGGTGAGGTGTTGACCTCGTGAGGCCACATCTATCCGGTATCGCTTTGTGTCTGCTTCTCTTGAGGGCGCCATGACTGGCGGTATTGTAGAGTCGAATGTGAGGTGATTGAATAGGTAAAGGTGTAGGTTCTAGTTTATTAAAGGTCTTTGCATTTAGCAAAGTCCGAATATTCGAGAACTCATAGTGTTTTCATTCGGGCAGGAAGCAGAATACAAGACTCGATTGGCTTCCAAGTCCAAGCCAACAGTTTACGTGTCGTCGTCGTCAGAATTTTGGAGGCGCAGTTGGAGTTGGAGAATTGATCTGCAAGGCTTGCCGTAGCCACTGGGCGGCCACGGGGTCCTGGCCCACAATCAACTGCGAAAGATCTTTATTGGTGATTGACCAGCGTTGAATCTTGACACGGTTCCAACATCTAAAGCTGTGCCCTGTTTCTAGGACGGCTGGTTCATCCACAGAATTGCGACTACAATTCCTCTCAGTACCAGTATCACATGACTCATCTGTAAACGGCCACGTATGTGGAGGATGACAGCCACGAGAGTGATCAGTTACTGGGTATGTTGCACTGGTCAAAAGTCGGTAAGACGAATACACAGACGAAGCCTCCAGGGAGGTTCGAGTGCATATATCGTCACGAACGATTCGTGGCTCTCCGCCACATTAAAGATATGTACTTTCTGACTACTGGATACGAAAACAAGACTCGAGATTGAATACGAGCAAAGGACGACCTGCAAAGTGACGAGTTGGCAATAACCAATGGTTGATTCACTACTGCTTTTCAACCTTCAGGATCGAAGCGATCTTAGGCTGAGGCTGAAAGTCGAAAGGGAAGAGGTCAGCGAATGCAGCTTCAGATCCTGGGACGTCTTGATAGTTCACCAGACTGATGATTGGTTCTTATTCCACCTTGTCAGCCGAGTGTGCAGCCTATCTTGCCTATCTCACCATTAGCCAGCCTCAAATGCCTTTTGTCATCTTCGGCTCTCGGCAGAGGAACCCTCCTCGCTGGACCCGGCTGAGGTATAAGAAGGCTGCAGCACCCATTTCACAAGAGTCCTTCACCTTATCGCCCGAATCGATCAGGCCATGCATTCCACTCGACCAATATAAGTACTCCAGGAAATGTGTATAGGTGTTTCTGCACTTTATGCACTCCATAAATTCCATGGTGACAGATCTCCTTGGCCAGAGACTTATCAGTGAAACGTTGTGGCCTGATCTGAGAGACCAAAGTCTTTCGCAACTTTGATACAATGCTCAGAGGTCTTCCTTCAAGTGTTGCACACCCTTGCACCCATGTTCCACTTCAGCATTCCTCATTGACGGTCGTCCAACCCGACAATGCTCGTGTTGACATTGCCCTGGCACAGAGCTTACTAACCAAAACCATTGTCTGTCTCGGGAAAATTGTCGGTTTTCATATTGATGGCGCTCACCCAACCACCGGTGGCTTCCCCCTTACGTCGTACGGCAACCGCATATCAATGTAGCTTCGAAAGAGGTATATTGCTCCTGTGATGTACTTGTTCCCTCCGTGGAGAGAAGCCTGGAGAGAAGCCTGGACGGAGTCTGGCTGTCAACAAACCAACGCTGTCCGTCCTGCCGTTCTCGCATTGGCCGCTGAACAAGATGGCGTTTCTCAAAGGCTCACGTATGGCTCTGCCGTGCTTCTCAGCGCACCGGCCTTAGAATGTGCAGGCTCAAGTATACTATCGGGATGCCGAGACAAGCGGCGATGAAGGTCATGTTTGTCACCTGCAACTTTTCTTACAATTTATAGGAGAGTTGAAGATGTCCCTGCAACCACAATGCTGGAGAGCTAGGACCAATTGAGCTCAAATTTGCAGCACCTCGTTGGCGCGGCATCGATGGTTCGGAGTATCTGCGCAACAATGTACTCCGATATGACTCAAGCTCGAGCCTCCGCGCAAGATTTGCTTCAGCTTTCGAACCGACACGGACTTGGCCAGGTGCCTTCCCGTGCGTATCCAGGCGACACACAAGTGAGGAAGGATGAACCGGACAGCCAACTGGTTGTACAGCTCGACACCATCGTGCAGCAGTCTGCATACAAGCATTCTCGGCCATTTTCGATGATGGCTGTCGACTTGATTCATTGACATGTTCAGCCATCGGAGCTAGTACTACTACAGCTTCCAAGGGGCTGATTGGAATCGATCATCAAACTGGAAACGGAGTTGCCATTATTTCTGCTATGGTTGCGTCATTATTGAAAGGTATCGCCTTTAAAACCGCTGCAGTTCACCGAGAGAAACATTTATGAAGGATATCAAGGGCAAATATGCCGGTGGCGACACGGTTGAAAAGAAGTGTGCTGAAAAACTCGTTGCCAATGGGAAAAGAAGAGCATTCGCTGATCTCTTGACGACTTAGAAAGTGTGTCGAGATTTGTGTCGAACAACACCAAAAAAGGCCTCAAATCTTGAATGAACAATGGCAAGCTCTAGCAATTTCACATGCACCGGCATCGCACCACATGTGATCTTGTTGCGCATGCAGCCTAGGTTCTGTCCAGCAAGTCAACAGTCCATGCGCAATTTCGGTGGTGGCGCACTATTTAGCTTGGTTTAGATATGACCAAGTCGACGATCATCCACATTGCGCCAGTGCAACAGAGACAACCAAACCAATCTTGTCAAGTCCGACGACTCCACGATCGCTGCGAGGATGTGGTAGAACAACGCGACTGCTATTTGCTGTCCCATGACAGCACCGTCGAGAGTGATGAGCTACCACATTGGTCTACACGAAAGGTTAGTTGGCGAATCACTTTTGACTTTTCCTTTAGATGATGATATCCAATTAACCTCTTGATCTACCGTCACATTTGCATATTATATCTTGCATAGATGTTGGTTTTGTCTTGTTGGTTGGAATGGCTCTGATGAGTCTATCTCTGTATGTTCATTTGTCTTCCATGGTGCGCAAAGGCTTGTTCTCAATCTAACACCTCATCGTTGCGCGGGCAGCACACTCACTACAAGCGTGCTGACACCTCAGCGCCATGTCTTGGGGCACAACTCCCACTATTGTGCTTGACCTCAGTTTCAATTAAGCTGCAACGTGACGTGATGTTTGTGTTGATGGAGAGAAGTGAAGTGACTGAACATGGCTCCCATGTTTCTCCCATCTCGGGTACTATGCCATGTCTTGATGCGCTGGATGGTCCTTGATCTCGATCAAGTCTTTGTAAGGATGTTTTCCCGAAGTCTTTCATCGATCTAGTACTGGTGAAACTTCAGGTGACTTTCCATCTTCCGTTCACGTTGTTACATCTTCCGTCTCGATACATTATCCAATCTGTGTGTTTTGGTCTCGCCTCATGTCTTCATCTTCATCTGACCGCTGTGGCAACCGGTAGGGATTTAATCTCTGTGTCATTGGGGAGCAGAACTCGACAGCTAGTGATTGACAGCTCATCGACCTTTGCGTTCCGGTCAGAGATCTTGCAAACATTTCACATTGCAGCTTCCTGGTCAACTGGAGGTCTTCACTCATTTACAGCACTTGTCGATGTAGCGCACCACGATACAAAGGAAGAGCGTGACTCTTCACCAAGATGTGGCCGCCTTCCGCATTTTACGATCCAGCCAGTGGTCGCATCTACCAAGCTTCATATGATGCTTACTACGGCTTTGCGAATCAAGCTGGGGGTCAAATCAGGTCAGTTTTATCAACATTTTGATTCTTTGCCTTGCTTGTACAATTCCTTTCTTTTCGGCGTCTCTTCGTCTGCACAATGCCAGGTCCCGTCTGGATTCAGAGAGGGCAAGACGGACGTCCGTGTTTTGTGAGAGAAAAGACTCATCAACAGTCACTTGGCCAAACCGTTTCGAAGTTGATCCCCTTCCGACTCTCTCGCTCATTCTTTTCCAGGGACACTTCTAAACCCGATCAAAATCAATTGAACAACGACACTGAACGCATTATGCCAGCCGACTCAACAGGCCACACGCCCATTCAAGGTCATGAACCTTCGCCTCAAGATCCTCCTTCATCACAGATCCAACGGTTGCCTCAACCTGTCAGCATTTACCCTTTCCCGTCTACGCAACCTTATATTCCGTGGGCTCATCAAGACCAGAGTGGGTTGGTTGAGAAGAATGCACACAGCTTAATGAATTTGCCTGCCCAATGTTTCCCCTACACTTTGCCTAGCGGATTTCCCCTACAACCACATCCTGCAGCACTGGATATCAGCTTTGCAGCCCTCGCTCAGCATTCACAACCATTACCCCAACAAACTCCGTTCAGCGTGGCTCCTCCAGGCTCGATTCCTGTCGATCCTCGTACTGGGTTACTTCAAGCTCATCCAAATCCGTACCCCAATCAGGACCGATTACAATTTCCCACGCCTCAAGAGACGAGATACAAATGTGATATATGTGGGCGGTATAGGTCGGCTCGATATCATTTCAAACATCCCATTCCACCTGGTCAAGCACCTGCGAAGACTATATGCCGTAAATGTCAAGAAGAAGCTACGGATAGTGAAGATGACTGCAGCTTATCCGAGCCAGAATCACATAGACCACGGCGCGTTCAGTCTCGGGCACCGAGTAGAGTGAGAAAAAGAAGAAGTTCTTCGAGGCGTCCCAGGAGAGTGAGTCATTCCCGCCGGAACCCATCCCGTCGTCGCCAGAGAGACAATTTCTACGATGATTGTGATGAATACGATGAATATGATGAGATTTCGTCCTCGGAGTCAGATTCACTCCTCTCTGATGACCACTATCGTCGTTCTCGCCGCAGAGGATACCGTCGGCGTGAGTCACCAGATGTGGATTTGCACCGGCACGTTCGGCGACTACGAATTTCTCCTGGCGACCAGGCAGTCTACATGGATCGTGGCCAGACACGGAGGATACCTGTCACAGAAGCTGATCTACATTACGGAGAATACGAGGATTCAAGGCCGCAGAGGTATGTGATTGAGTCCTTGGTTCGTATTGACGATGTGCTAACCTTTGCAGAAATCGCTCTATTTCACGGCACACGGGGAAGGAGCAACGTATGGTACTCCAACGACATTCCTCCAACACATACGCTGTTGGTCCATCTGCCACTCAATTTCAGGATAACCGACAGGAATATGGTGCAGAATATTCACGAGGCGACAGTAGATTGGCATTCGGAGGATACCGGGATAAGTCACGGGCACGAGGTACGAGGAAGGAGGTACTGAAGAGTGTTGAGGCAGCAGTAGCTCATCCAGAGCATCACGAGCTATTTGACGACAGCGACGAACAATTTCAAAGAGAAGGGAAGCTGAGCAGACACCTTGAAACAAGATCCAGATCCAGATCAAGACCTTCGCATCGTGGACGAAGCCAGACAAGACCAAGAGTTCATGGCGCTACAGGTCAGTTGATCAACCAGGGTTGTGTTTCTCCATTAGTCCAAGCTGACAAGGTCGAAGCAGGTGAGGGATATGATGTTCAAAGTAATGAGCTGATTCAGGCTCTGGGTCCATCACCACTTCCTCTGTCGTCTCGAAATCATCGCTCGGCACCGGACGAGGAGAGTGACGAAAACTTCCATTCGGACTCTAAGGGTCGACGAAATGTTCATCATCGACATGGTTCAATGGACTCACAGTCAGATGATGGTCTAGAATTGAGGCGTGACAAGGAAGCCACTATTGTGGAGAGACCCAAAGCCCAAGAGGGAGGGATGGACGACTATGATTGGTACGATGACCATGGTATGCGAGTTCGGGTGCGTAAGATTTGAAGGTCGAATGCACGGTGCTGTTACGGGTGTTCAGCAGACACGGACGTGGATGGATGAAACTTGAGAGCGAAATAGCATGCAAACAGCATGCGACAGTTTGACGAGAACTCGCACATCCAAGAAGCCAAAAGGGGATTGAAGTTGGTGAAGACCAGGATCAGTCGTGATTCGTGAAAAGTTGCTGAAATGATGATAGGTATGAGGGGGTTGGAGGTCGGTCTGAGAATGGAGGTAGGTACACAAGGCACCTGCAAGGGGAGGTAGAATTGCGGCTACCGAATCTGGCAAGCTGGATTCCCCTAAAAGGGCAATTCGAGCACGCTGAGGATCGGATGAAGAGCAGAGAGCGAGAAGTCTAGACCGAAACAGGGGACAAGATGTGCTTGAATCTCGATCAAGCGATCCGAGCCCTAGCTCAAATGACATTCTTCGACTAGATAGTCAAAAGCAGACAAGGACCCATGACAACATGACATGACCGAAGCGAAAACAGGGTACATAAGGTAGTCTACTACGGGTGGACAGAGAGAGAAAGGGACTAGTCAACCAGGGTAATTTTCCTCCCATTAATGACTAGAAATCATATTGAATCATTCAATGCTGACTGACTGACCAACCGACTGACCGACCTGAGCCATCGGATGCTCTGCATAACCAGAGCCAGGTGCCAGGGTTCTGTGACTAGTCAGCTCTCAGCTCTTCCGGGGTCCCAGGCGCGAGTACGTACGGTAAGTGGACACTGGACATTGGCAATTGGGAACCAGGAGGGGACGGGGGTCTTTTTTTTTTGGTAGGCGAGGGTGACTTACTGTACAGTAGGTATCTACACTAACTTAGGTAGCTATGTTAGTTAGTTGGTTGGTTGCTTAGTTAGTTAGTCAGTTAGGATGCACGAGGGATCCCAAAAGCAGCCATGCGCCATGCGACAACACATGGGTGGAAGAATAGGTAATATCAACATCAAATATGATCGGTCCAGAGTAGGTACATACTTTGTGCAGACGGCAGTAGTTGGTTACCTAGTCTAGTAGTTAGTGGGTTAGTTAGTTAACTATTTAGTTACATATACATACATACATACATACTCCGTACGGAGCAGACAAGAGCGGATGTTGATCTGATCGCCATGCTAACTAACTAACTAACTACTAACTACATGGTAGTTTAGGCAAGCCGGAAGGGGAAGTTCGTGGCTTGAAGAATAGGCTCTCTTCCCCCTCCCGTCGCGTCCCTCCGCTCCCCCCATGGCTGGTTATTATATAGTTGGTTAGCTTCCAGGAGACACGTGGGCTGGTCTGGGCTGGGCTGGGCTAGATTGGGTTGGGTTGCATTGGGTTGGGTTGGGATGAATTGGGTTCGGTGCACACTGCAGAATCAAGATCGATCGATCAATCCATCAGTCAATCTCTGAGGGGCATTATTGCTCGGGATTTTGTCAAGGAGAGGGGAATGGGGGCGGGCCCTTGCACATGATTCAGAAAATGGATGTTTTGGTTTCGAAGACCGGGTTAAGAGAAATTGATTACGGTGAGTTAAGGAGAGTGAGTGAAAACAAGCAAGAAGAAGAATGATGATGATGACGATGATGTTTTTTTGTTCGTCTGTCTGTCTGGCCTATCTATTCGTATAGGAGAATCCTGCTGCTGATGAGTACGATTATGATCGTGATTCTGATCATGATCACGAGAATTCAAAAATCCCTCGGACCTTTTATTCATCAAACATACACAAGGCAAATTCATGCGTGCGTTTTGGTCTTGGTCTTGGTCTTTGGACTTGGGCTGACGAACTCGGAACCAGGCAAATAACAAGTATTATGTACACATGTGTTGAGAAAGGATCGTGATTTGGATTTTGAAAAAGGATCAAGTAGTTGGTTGGTCAGAGGAGTGTACTAACTACTCCGTAATGCATTCTGCTACTCTTTTACTCACCGAGAAGGCGGGAGTACTGGTTCGCTTATTGGTTCGGATGAGTTGGTTTCGACGATCGCATCTTGTTTTAGATGACGAATACTGGTCAATAATTCTGATTAGCAAGTCATGGCCAGTCATTAATTACAAAGTGATGTGGTCGAGCGTGACCGTGACCGGTAGCGACAAGTAGCTGCAAAAGGAGAGTTACTGTAACTACCTCCGTAGGTAGTTAGTAGCTGGTTGGTTGATTGGTTGGTTTGTTGAACAATTGTGAATTGATGGGTGTGCGTTGTTGTCCACGGCAGCCCCTAGGCACCAACTAGGCAATCCCTAGGCACCTCTAGGCCACATGTGGGGATTATTTAGGTGGTGAGAGGTGCCCAGGCAAGTGTTTTGTGGCCTGTGCGTACCCTGTTCGCGAACAGCCGACAGCCTCTAGGCGACAGCCTTTAGGCGACGGGCTGCAGATTACAGGGTGCAGACTACCTGGTACAGGCTCTGGGTTTCCCTGCTCCCAAAGGTCCGACATACCGGTCGGTGATCGGAGAGCTCCTTGCATTCCGCGTGGTCGATGCAGGGCATCTCGATTCTTCGAGTTTGGGAGTCATAACTAAGATCCGTAGCATTCGGAGTCAGAGGCATGGGTATGGGCATGGGCACGGGCATGGGCACAACAAGCATGCACAGGGACAAGGACATGGATAGGGAGAGCAAGATGAATTCATTGATAGTTATGAGTTAGCGTGATGCACCTGCCGACGAACTAGTCTCCAAAGAGATTGTCAGAGTCCCTACACGGTGCCTACAACATCCAACTTGACAAAATGATCAAGGTACGAGAGCAAAAGGAAGTGAACCCCCGGTCAGGTGCCTGGTTGCTTTTTGTTGGAACCGAGCACAGGTCTCCAGATTCCCAAGATTCCCAAGATTCCCAAGATTGACAAGGTTCCCAAGTTTTCCGAATCTTTCGCCTTTGCAAGGCCCTCCAAAGTCAATGATCCGAGACCGGTGGGAGATGGTGTTCTCGTGTGATTGTAACTTTGTGACTGGTGGTGGAGGGTAGGTCTGGGATACGGCTTCTGAAACCAGGCAAAGGCGGCGGGATCTGTTCTTCACAACAATGACGTTGGTGGTGGTGGTGGTGGTTGTTGATGGGATTACCAAATAATAAGACACCATACCTCTGACTCTCTGGGTGCCCTGGAGAATGGCTTGACTGGCATCCACAAGGCAACAGAAGTCTGCCGATAAAGGACGAAAAGGGGAAAAGGGATAAAGAAACAAATGGACCCCAATAACAGGCAACGAGGCGAACAAGCGATGCGTCATTGTCAGAGAGTCTAGGGCTCAAAGATTCCTCTGTAAGATGCATCATTTGAACATTGTCGTCGTCCGAACTAACTCCGTATGGGACAAGTACAGTAGAGGAGGCAGGTGGGAGGTAGTTGAGACAATGACCGCCACCAAGGTTGACACCAGAGAGGCTTGGCAATGGAAAGTTCCAGGTTTGATACAGCACAGACTCCCAGGCTCCAGGCTCCCAGGCTCCCAGGCTCCCAGGCTCCCAGGCTCCCAGGCTCCCAGGCTCCCAGGCTCCCAGGCTCCCAGGCTCCCAGGCTCCCAGGGCTCAAAGCACCCACCCACTGCCACTGCCCACTGCCACTGCCCACTGCCCACTGCCACTGCCCACTGCCCACTGCCACTGCCCACTGCCACTGCCCACGGATCACCTTAAAGGTGGCAAGGCACTTTAGGCTTCAAGGGTGGCTCGCGGCGGCTACGGGCCCATGCGACTCGTGGACCCAAGGGAACGCCCGGCACTTGGCCCAAAGGATTTGACGCCTTTGGCCCCTCGTGCCCCTACGGAGTACAGTTACGGAGTACAGTACTGAACCACCCTTATCAGTTGCTAGGTGGCTCCTACCTAGGTACATAGGTAGATTCTAGGTGTATGGTGAATGGTGAATGGTGAATGGTGATCCCTGGCGATGATAAAACTGCGAGACAGCCAAGCATGCATCTTGTGCGGGCCGAGTCGCTTGCTCTATCCTTGAACCTTTGTGCAAACTTTGTGCAGTCGATTTTCCACACAATTCAGAGTACATTGAAGATAACAGTACAGGCATGGAAAAAGAGTATGCTCAAGGTACTGTAACAATGACTCAACTCGACTCGACTCGACTCACACCCCAAAGCCAGCCATGCATTGCACTTTTGTCATGAATCTACCTAGCCATACAGTTAAACCTTCACTCATCAACCCCCACAGCTCCAATATCCCAGTAACAAGTATGAATAATCAAACCTGGCCCCGCCCCTCTCTCCCATTCAATGTCCAATGTCCAACGAACCAAAAAGTACAGCGTATCACCTGGTAAAATCTTGAATCTTGACCCTCTAAGCTATCGTTAGTACTCCGTAGATTAACTTAGTGCATTCTGGCATTCACTAGCAAAAGTGCCGTTTTCTGGCCCCAAGTCCTGCCACTGCCCTCGCTCGTTTGCTGTTTTCCTCCCTCTTTTTCAACCTGTTTCTTCCCGCTGTGGGTCACCATCTGTATCTGTATCTGTCGCTTGTTGCACTGTTTCGTCTGGTACACAGTAGTCAATTTCAAGCGACCGACTTGGTAAAGGCATTGTGTTTCGACCAACTATGGACTACTCATGTCACCATCTCCCCATCTCACACATCTCACACATCTCTACCGAGCGCCCTACACACGGCGCATCTAGCGGCTCAAGTCACGTATCCTGTGAAACCCATCCCCTCCAGGTTTGTCCACATTTTCCTTCCAACATCCATCCGCCCTCTAAAGTGTGACAGAGCCATCCTGATATAGGTAAGCCCATCCAGTGCCATTCAATCTCAGTAGCCGATCTTCTCCAATATCGTCTCTCTTCCCACTCGCCTCGTGCTCCAGAGTCTGCACAGTGGAGCCTTCACCCACCACCCTCCCCAGGAATACCAACAAGTCACAAACTTACAAAGTCAACCCCCTGTCAGATACTGTACACATCAGCATCCACTCTCAAACACCATTATTGATCAACAAACAAAAGAGCGCTCGCAACGAGTCCAGACTTGAGTCTTGAGTCTAAACAGAAATTCAATATTACGTCTTCTCCCTTTTCCTCGTACTCGTTGCGCCATCACGGGCTAATGAGGTATATTTAGTACCCAACCCCTGCGTCCTTTGAACTTGGGCTTGGACCTTCTCATCAATCATGCAGCCCTCATGTCCTTGGCTCGTGAGTCGTGCGTGCCCGTGCCACTTTTTAGTCCTTTCCCCAAAGCCATGGCTTCACTAGGACCAAGACCCGTCCCGGCTCCGGGTGTCTGGGTCCCACTCCTCCATGGCTCCAAGCCTAACTTACTTGTATCCGTACAGCTGTGTGAGCTGTGTCCTCCAGTGCCTCCGGAAAGGCCTCGCGGTGATTCTTGGTTGTTGTAACTTGGGTTCGTGACTTGGCAATCGAATTCTGCTCTGGGTCGCTCTTGCCTGCTCTGGCTTCTTGCAATACGAATAGTTAGCAGGTGCACTTTTGTCGGGTTGCTCTTTCCTCTTGCACCGTTGGGCTCCGATTCCTCAATCGAGGAAGGAGCCCGCACATTGGCCAACAAATGTATCCCCGACATCTCCGTCGTGAAAACTTGTCAACTTGTCAACCACAATCTCTATGCTCTATCACCAGCTCTCTACAACTTGCCTACCATGCCATCCGTGCCCTCCCCTCGTCTACCGGTCGTGTCCAACCTCCTCCCGAGTCCCTTCACCCCACCAGTTGTTGCCAAATCCTCTCTCGCCGGTTTCGAGCAAACCCTCAAAGCCATCCTTGACGCCACTCGAATCTTCTGCCTTCGAACAAATGGTCAATCAATTCCCCAAATGACCCAATCACTTTGCATGAGCCTTCGCCCACACATCATCCTGGAGCTAGACCAGCTCAATCATGGGGGCAATGCAGGGGCCAGGTGCTTGCGGCCACTCTGAGTCTGCAATTCGCTTCGCCTCCACACCAGTTCGGCTAGACTGCCTGTCCCACAAGCCCTCCCATGCACCAGAAACCATCTGTAGACATGGGAACTCAAACGAGGCAACCAAAAAAGGCCAACGTCGACGCCTGGTCGCGCTAACGAGAGTCACACCGGTCCCATCCAGCCAATCACAACTCCCCAACTATACAGGGACCCTTCCACTCCAACATTCACAACCACCACAAGGCATCCTTATCGGTGTCACAACCTCATGAGACCCGACCAGATCGCCTAGCTGGCCAAAACCTCTCCCCATGCGACTCGACACTAGTAACATTTTGGCCAGCCATTGCGGCTCCGGATGGATACATCCAATACCCACGAATTGTGCGCCTTTGCATCTTGAGGCCTAACCACCCTGACCCTGCATTCGTTCGAACCATTTCCTCAGCCAGCTGATGCAATCCACAATGCCCAATACCATCAACAGTCTCCGCCCCTTTTCTCGGTTTCGAGTATTGGGAAACAACGTAGCGTATGCTTCTGTCTCGTTCCGATCGTGCTGGTATGCCATACCTACGTCCGCCACAATACTGTACATGTTTGGTTTTATAGAAACCTCTTGGTCCACCGCTACAACCACTCTTCCAATTCATCTGATCCTGTCACACACTCCATTTCCTCTTACCAATTCTCTATCATTCATATGTTTTGCCCTCCAGCCTTCTTAGATTGAGTCTCATCGCCCACACTTGGTGGTGAACGGTGAACCACACATGGCTTCTTTTGCTCAATACCAAGACTTGCTAGGAAGTGAGGGACCAGAATACGAATTCTACAATCACGACCATGACCCGACTCGGTGCTGGTACGTCGGTGGAAGCTTCCCCAGTATTGATCCCCAGCTCGACTTTCTTCCCTCTCATGAAGCATACATGACCAGTCAACACCACATTACACACGCCCCACAGAGAGCTTCGACCGCATACAACCCTATCGATCACGGCTTTGGTCGAACACCGTCCCAGTCACTCTCCATGAACGGCCTCTCCAACACTGCTTTTCTCCCTTCGCAATACGAAGATCCTGAGCAGTACAGAAACGTGCGCTATCTCTCACCAACAGACCCTAATGGTTTTGCTCTCTCCAGTAATGAATCATGTTACAGTGAATACGCCCTCAGTCCGGACGCTCTTCGAAACCCATATGATTCTCCTCTCATCTCACTGCATGTTGAGCCTGGTCGACTACCTATCAAGTCTTCCCATGAGGTCATGGCTACTTGGACTCCCACAACTCCACTTGTGCCAACCATGTCCATGGGCTCGACCTCTATCTCTCAAACTCCCGTCAGGCTAAGGGACTTCCAGGTGGCACCGGATCCCATACTAGACGAAAATCCCATGGAAGAAGTGGACAATCTGCAGCCAAACCTTAATCCAGAAGAACTGGAGTTGTCAGAAGAAGTCCCCAGCCCTGTGGACTCGGGCATTGGTCTCTCCCCTGACGATTACCGCCTAGCAGGGGATGAGTACAAGGATAGTCGTGCTCATGAAAGCGACAACGAGTCCGAATTCATCCCTGGTAGGCGACGGTCTCCCCGCAAAACAACCATCAAGACACACCGAATCGAGAGCACCATTTCATTGGGCGACAAGGGACAGCAGAAATCTCCTGTGAGGGAGGTGCTGGGCACTCCAAGAGTGAAAAAGCCTGTACACAATCGTAAAGACTCTCAGACCATGTCGCGCTCAAAGGTCAAGAAGCCTTCCTCGAAGAAACGCCAGCCAGGAACCAAATCCTTTCCCTGTACATTTCACCACTATGGCTGTCCCGCGACATTTGCCAGCAAGAATGAATGGAAACGTCATGTCTCCTCACAACATCTCCAACTGGGTTACTTTCGATGTGATCTCGGTTCATGTTCGCCCACGAACACACGCAATCTTCACCGAGGCTTCAATGACTTCAACAGAAAGGATCTATTCACTCAACACTGTCGCAGGATGCATGCACCATGGTCGAACAGCAAGCGAGGTGAAGAGGGTGTATCCAAAAAGGAAAAAGAAAAGTTCGAATCTCAACTCGAAGTCATCCGAAGTCGTTGTTGGGTTGACAACAGAAAGGCACCCGAGAAGAGCAGTTGTGGATTCTGTGGAAAAATCTTTGTAGATACCCCAGAGAAAAAAGCATGGGAAGATCGAATGGAACATGTGGGCCGACACTTTGAGCGCGATGGTTCCAATCCTGAGCAAGAAGAGGTCGATGATGGTTTGAAACAGTGGGCCATCCAAGAGGGTTTGATTCATAAAAGAAAAGGTGCATACATGCTTGCCAGTCTTGATCCTTCCATCAATGGAAAGGCTTCTGGTATAAACCGTCGGAGCAAGAGAGTGATTACTGTGAAGGATCTCGACGATGAAGACAAGGCGAGCGATGAGGAAGACAACGACGAAGACTCTATGATCGACGAAGAAGTTGAGGCAGCCGTTGAAGATGATACTCCCTCGGACGAAGATGCAGAGGCTGAGACCGAGGATGAAGACGCGGAGGCCGAAGATGAGTGAACTGTTTCAGACCATGCCGTACGAAAATTGTCTATATTGACTTGAAAAAACATTTGGTCTTCGAGATTTATGGTGTTGGTTCGGATAATGATGGAGTTTTTTTGGTGGATGTTGATTCAATCAAGGTAATGGATGGATATAATGATACCCTATATACAATCTGTGAAAAATCAGACCGGAGAATTTCGGCACTGCACCATCGGGGCATGGTTGGCATTAGGTCTCCTCAGTCAGTAATACAAATACTAGCAATTTGAAATCAAACCATATGGTATGGACAGTCAATATTGTAGTGTTGTATCATCACATTTGCATATTGTTCCTAAGCATGGTCCTAAACTTGTATCAGAGCACTTTTCCCTTCGCCATTGGACGGGTATGAAGCACCAAGTCCTTCATTGTTACAGATCATTCTCGTAAAGATTGTCCTTTACCTACTGGAGTGCAGGTCTATGTGGGAAGAAGCATTTCTTTGTTTATGTCTTTATTTGCTTGCCAACAGCCTTTCTCTTTGGTCCCAGTTCGATAGTTTCGCCAAACTCCCGTTTTGTGTCCTTTCTTCTTGCGCAGGTCGGTCAAAGAAGTCTCCACTCGCGCAATAGTTTCTTTGTTGAATATCTTTCATTGTCCTCGCGACGTCATGACCTTTCATAAGCTGCAGAGGGCGCCTGTCCTGTGCCCGGTGTCTCCCAACTCAAAGCGATTTCTGCAAGTTCATCACCACCACAACCAACACCAACAGCAAAAGCAATAGCTATAACAAAACATCTTTGTCAAACCACACTTTCATCCCTCAAAAAAAACCCAACGCAGACTCACCCTTACAGATCCTCCACAAAAACACAAACATGCAAATCCCTACCCTCCTCCTGGCCCTCGCCGGCTGCGGCCTCGCATATCCGAACCACCCTCGGGGCTTCAAGACCGGCAGCAGCAGCATCACGCGCCGAGCTAACAGCACCAACACCACCGTGCGCGACCCGGTACAACAACTGATCGCAATCGCACCGAAATCCGCATCATGCAACGGCGGCGAATTCGCAACTGAATGCGCGGCGTCATCGCCCGCCGTGGCGGCAGCGATGATCCACTCGTTCGCCAAATACCAAGTCAACACGGCGGCGGAGCAAGCAGCACTCATCTCGTGGATGGTCTACGAGTCCGGGCAGTTCAAATACAACCGCAACCACTTCCCCGCGCCCGGGCGGCCCGGCCAGGGCACGCGTGCCATGCTCATGCCCAACTTTGTGCAGGAATACGCCGCCAGCATCCCCGAGCTCAACGACAAAGTCGCAGCCGCCGGCTCGGATCCCGCCAAGATCCTCGAGGCCGTGTCGTCCGATGAATATGCCTTTGGTGCCGCGGCGTGGTATTATGCTACGAAATGCACCGATCAGCAGAAGGAACAGGTCGTTAATGGCGGTCGCAAAGGTTGGGATCAGGCGTTCATCGTCGGCTGTGTTCAGACCACGAATGATGCTGATCGCGAGGCGTATTGGGAGAAGGCGAGGGAGCAGTTGGGTGTTCCTGTCTGAGTAGATCAACTGATTGATTGACTGGCTGGCTGGCTGGCTGGTTAGTGAGTCAGTTGGTTAGTGGGTTGGTTGGTTGGTTGGGTGCAAAGTCATGGGTCCAGAGCCTCATTTCCTCTACTCTAATATCAGGGTGGCTGTTCATTGTATCACGACACCAGCAGAGGCAAAAGAGCCTCCCGCGTCGTAATCAGGGCTGTGGAGTCGATTCAAGCCTGGTCTGGTCTGGTGTGGTCTGGTCTGGTATGCCACGTGTAATCTACAATCTGCCAGGGCTACGAGATGTCCATGTAACAAAATAATCCGTTAGACTAATATGTACAAAGACAGGTTCAAGCACAGCTATGCATTCTCATCCAGGTATACAAACGTGCGTTTTTATGAATGATTAATCAGAGTTAACCGCACCAGAACCAACGAACCTCCAATTGTACTTCGTGATACGCGCGATTCGTGATTCGCAAACTTGGTCTGCACGTGGTTTGGGTTTGGTTCGGTTGTGAGTGGACAACCTACTTAACCGAGTACCTACCTACCTACCTACCTATGTAGACGTAGCAAGCTAACTAGCCAAATAACTAACTAGCTCGCTAATCACTAGTGAGCACTGTCACGCAATCAAATCTCGTAATCACGAAATCACGAAATCACGGTAAGGCAGGGCATGGTAAGGCAGGGCACGGTAAGGCGTGGTAAGGCAGGACAGGGCAGGGCAGGACAGAGTAGGGCAGGACAGGGCAGGGCAAGGCAAGACAGAGTACAGATCCATATGTACCGTAAAGGCAAAGCCACAAAAGTCTAAGGCAAAGATCTAGGGCAGACGTCTAAGACGTCTAAGGCAGAGCCGCGGAGGCAGAGCAGAGGTTCAAGGGTACATAGGTAGGCAGAGCAAGGCACAACAATTTCTTTCCGTGGCGCTTTCTGTTTTTTTCCCCTTTCCGTACCCTTCTCCCGCCCGCAGGCCCCGTATCCGCTCCGCCCGCTCGTCTACGGATTATGTACTCCGTACTTTAGCTAAATGAGATACATAGCTGTGGACAGTAAGTAGTGGGTGGGTTAGATGACTACATAAATCAAATAAGGTGACCTTGGCCGCACTTTGACTAACCTAGGTAGTTAAGTTGGTTGATTAGTTAGTCGGTTACGGAGTAGTTAGTTAGTTAATTAGTGTCGAGAGTTTACTCCGCCCTGCCCTAAGTACTCCGTAGTACCCAGGGACATACGGAGTATATACTTTAGGGGCTGCTCAGCCTTGTCCTGCGCCACTCTCCCACCCATCTTCTGCCGTCCGAGGAGGTGTACCCACCCACCATCCGCTCGTATACAGATGGACAGATGACTAACTTGACTAGGGGAGTAGAGTATGGGAGCATAATATAGTACTGAGTAGGTTAATGATTATATACTCAGTATGTACGCGTGCGAAGTAGGTACTCCATAGTGTCTGTGCTTATGAACTAACTTAATAACTAACTGGTGAACTATTCCCTAGTTAGTCAGACACTCTGCGTATGCATGCACCGTGAACCGAGAGAAATATCGCCATGGGGATGAAGCCCTCCATGCGAGGGCGTCTGTTTCTTCGTGGTCCTGAGAGTCGATACTCGACCTGGTGTTAGATAGGCGCCGTGGGTTATGGTGGTGTGAGGGTGAGGATAGGGGCAAGTTCAATGTCAAATGCAGACTGTGGCTTGGTGGTGTCTTTCAGGACCGAGCTGTCTCTGTTCCGTCGTGCTACGTTTGGAGAACGATTGCGCATAGATGTGAACTCGTGGCTGTCGTAAATTAGAGGGTTTGTGACATTCGTCTCAGTGTCGTGCTGATTGATATCAGGAAAACAATCTCTTCTGACGTTGATTTTGCTGGGCTTCTTGATACCAGGTTTTCACTTCTAGGGAGCTTAGATGTGAATAATACTCGTGGCACAGTCTAGGACACACTAGCTGTCAATGCCTTTTTCGTTGGAAATGCCAGCGAGCCTTCCAGGAGACTGGCACCCGCAGCTGCTCACTATTCCGGCTTCAGAAATCATCAGGAGTCAACACTCGACTCTCTCGTCCTGAGCTATCTACAAAGAATATTTGAATAGAGGTGATCGATCACCCATCTTCTCCAATTGCGCATCCGTGTATTTTTCTCTGATTTCCACCTCTGTATACCTTGCGTTCCGATTGTTGATAGTCCAGAATAAAAATTCCAAAGTCAACGCACACAAAATACCTGCTGCCGCAAAAGCCAATGAACTGCCAAACCCAGTGGGATATTTTGGTTTCTCGCTGTCAATGAAAATGAATGACCCGGCAATGCCGCCACAATTTCCCATGGCGATCATCCAAGCGATTCCTTGAGCGCGTTTTGCTGGGCCGGCCAAGTTGTTAATTGTCCATGCATTGCAGCCAGGGAGGATAGGATAGACACCACAACAGGCAACAAAAACCGCGAAGTAGCATAGTGGGACGTTGTCAGCGATATCCTCGGCTTTGATGAATAGAATTGTATATGCGATAATAAGGAGTCCTTGTGCCCCAACAATGAAAGGCATACGCCACGTAAATCGATCGGCCAAAAGGGCAGAGATCAGCGCTGATATCGCACCCATAGTGTAAGGTGGTGCCGTGAGTAGTTGTGCATTAGAAGCCGTAAACCCCATATTTCGAATGATTTGTGGCATAGTGAACTTCAATCCGTAATTGGGCACGGCATTGGACATGAAGACAATAGCTTGTAAATATAATTGCCAATCCGTGAGCACTTGTTTGAGTACAATCCAATTGAATCTCTTTTTCCGGTTTGTGCCTTCAATATATTCGGCTTTTGCCTTCCGACCTCGATGGAGGATATGGACAATATCGAGAAATCGTGCCTCATCCGGTAGTAGCCACCGTGACTGTGAAGGACTATCAGGTAGTAGAAAGAAACAAGCCGCACCAATTACGACTGAAGCGAGTCCTTCAACGATGAAAATCCACCGCCAGCCCTCGTAACCTCCAAGTCCATTCATTTTTGCGATTGCAAAAGCGAGGAGACCAGAAAATGCCCCGGAAAGAGCAGAGGCACAATAAAACATGGCCATTCGTGTTTGAGTTTTATTTGGAGGATACCACTGTGAGATGAGGAAGATCGCACCAGGAAAGAAGCCAGCCCTGATGACCTATTAGTATTATCCTGTATGCTAGAAACCGATAGGAAAAAGGACGTACTCAAAGAGACCGAGAAAAAAACGGGTAGCCACAAGACCCCCAAAGTTTTGCACAACACCGGTCAAAGTCATCACTGGCATCCTGTCAGTATTCCATGGGTCAAAAACGTAGAGTTAGATGTACCTGTGCCCCAAGACACCACGAGAGTTCCTATGTAGTACGATGGCCGACATCTAGTGAGAATTTGATTGGAAGGAACTTCGCAAAGAACATATGGAACAAAAAATATCGCGACTGAAAGAATAGATAATTTTGTCAGTATAAGATAATATAATTCGAGTGTAATCCTGGATATGATCTTACGAGCAACATTGTAATCTGTTCCAGTCATATTGAGACTGGCTTCCAGCCTTCGATCTTCGCGTTTCCAATATTTGCTCGATCCAAATGAGCTATCAGATATCTGAGACAATGAATTTGTTAGATTTTTGTTGATGATTTAGCTGATGGAGAGACTGAGTCCCCACGAGGATAACAAGACGGAGAGTAGCAATGTCCTCCAAAAACTGGGGTCAACCTACAGAAGAGCGAGCATTGGAACCAATCGAACGTCAACTTTGTGATAGATCCTTCTCTGCTCTTTCTCGGGTAGATCGTGAAGAAAATGAGCATCTTCGGCACTCAGCCCGCCTCTCATCAATTCCTCAACATGTTGAATGGATTCATGTGGAGTTTTATGCAATGATAACTGATCTGAATCGTCCCGTTTATCTAAAACCTTCGACATGACTGTGTGTTTTGGGGGCCAAAGTCACCTTCGAATAGAAGTAGATCATGAAAACATTGTCTGGGGAAATGTCCTTCTTCATATACCAGACGGTATAGTCCGACACTTACATAGTCTTTTTCTCAGTAGGAAAGATTCAGGAGTTGGAGAAGGACAACATCTTGTTTCTTGGTATGGAACCCTCTCTCCAAAGCCAAGACGAGGAGTATTTTCAACTCTCAGATGATGTTGCTTCCGTGACCATGCTACGGCCTATTGGTAGGCATATAGCGGAGTGGAGGGGGCTTGCCAAGAAAATGCTAACCTTTCACAAGCCTCCTTAGCCATATTGAGGCTTGATCGGCGTCTTTTTGGTTTGAATTCCCCGGCATTGTCTGAGCAATAAAGGTTAGTATCCCCATAATGCTGGGGCTCGGGGTCTGCGTCGTCTCCCCACACGAGTGAGGACGTATTGCTCGAGTCATGATGATATTGCCATGATCTCCGCAGACAAGGACAATTGCCGACTAGATATGTGCGGCAACAGAGGTCCCATGTAACGTGGTTCGGTAGTATGTTGTCGTTGCACACCGCAACCGACACCCCTCATTTGCTCGGACATATACGAAGGTCCCACAGGAAAGGTCTTTAATCCTGATAGTCCCTATGCTCGGTCAATTCCGCACAGCAGTCCCGAACAGTGATTAAGCGGGGTATAAAATGTAACATCTTGGTGTATTGTTTTCATTGCGGGCGTAGGCAGCATTTGTATCGTTTAAGCGAATCGGTGTCTGAGGCCTTGGGAGTATTCCCATCAGGCTACTCGCGTGAGCAGGGCCCAACAAGCTATGAAGTTGATTCCTCGTTGGTTCTTCTCCCAGACTTGTTAGTATGGGTGTGGGCAGTTTCAGGAAACCCAATTGCTAGAATTGCGGCCGAACTATCTGTAAAGTCAGATGACTGCAGGCCGGACCACAGAACCGTCTTTCTTACCGTGGAATTGACCATCTAGGTCGTTGGTATGGAAGGCTGTAGGCGGGGAATTGATCGCAATAGCATTTCAAAGACGGTAAATGAAATCAGTTTTTGGCATGGCAGACGTCAGATTCAGCTCCCAGAATGCAGATCTTGACCCCTAGAGTTGTTAAAATTCCAGGATTTTTTGATTTTTGGAGAAGGACCGCCTGCATCGGATATGCGTCCTGACTATTAAGAGAAGCCTAGTCTGCTAAGAGCCTCGGTAACCATTTCACCGATACAAATTCACCTGTTGTAGATACTAGATTTGGCAAGCACCAGTCAGGTTGTGAGTCAACCAATTATTGTGTGATCAGAGCGAACAAACCTGGACAAGGCGGGCAGTTCCGTGAATATGGTACGAGAGGAAGCCTTCAAGTAATGCAAATTCAGGTTGGAATATTCTAATTTACAGCCGGATTGTGAGCGTTAATATTTATACATGGCCTCTAATTGTCCAAACTTGTTTCTCGTCGTGATATCAGGGCAGCCTTCTGTGGTCGTGGAGTCGATGGCGTCAAAGCTATCACGAGGCAGTAAATGACGATTCATCCGTCTTGACTTGGATCTCATTGAACTCAAGTTTGACGACATGGGCAGCTCTGGGTCCTTCTTTAAGGTCGCTCTTGAGTTTTTTGAGGGACGCTTCGTCTCCTTGAGCTTCTCCTCTGACCTGCAAGAGTGGGATTAGAATCAAGGGATGAAGCCGGTAGAAAAAGGGAACGAACCTTGCCATCCGTTGTGTTCTTTACAAAGCCCGTCAAACCATAGCTGGATGCCTTTTCTTCGGTGAAGTTGCTGTAAAGGTTTCATCAGTTGATTTGCCCGATGGCCCAGGCAAGGGAATGTGTGTTTTGACATACCGAAAGCAAACACCCTGGACTCTTCCATGAACTGTGAAAGCGAATCTTTTTGACATTGTGATTGAATGTCTGATTATGGTGAATTTGATGCCGGAGAAGGACGCGGAAGGGGTGATATATCAGTCATAGCAAAGTATGGGTGTCATTCGTGGGGCATTCAGGTATGCGAGGGGCAAACATGACGCCAGGAGTGCAGGTGGTAGAAAGGCACGTGACAGGTTCAATATTCTGCAGGCATGACCAACCAAGAGCGAGCGGGTTGCTGGCTCCTGCCTCAAACTGCGCGAGAACTCGAGATCCCCGAGGCAGTCACGACTTGGTCTTCAGTGCACGTTCAGTCTGGCAGGTACGCCTGAGTTGGCAGGAGCTTATCCGACCGACGCGTTCTCCATGAGCCACAACCCGAAACGCCACATGTCAACAAATAAACCAATGTAAATATCTGAGAAATCTCCCATTCATCATCTCAAGCACCTTTGATGTGCCAGGTTGATCGGTCTTCCGATCAAGAATAGGGAGGAAGCGTAATCATCACTTATTAGGCATTGTGATAACCGAATCTTTCTCTTGTCTTCTACTACGTACCTCCAGATCGCATCGAGATGGCATTTAAACAAGCGATGGAATTCTTCCGGACCTGGTTGGTTGGTTAGTGGCTAGTTGCTACTTGCTATTTGCTACTTGATTGTTAGTGGAGGTCTGAAGACAAAGTCCCCGTGAGCCCCCCTAGTTAGGTGGCCCAGTGGTGGCCCCTATCCTGCGAATTCTGTCCTCGCTTTACTAAGATGGGACTTTCAAGCCCACTAGTTGCTTCGGTACCTCCACCTAATTTTCCGTACACGACAATCTACTACCGCTTGACCACTATCTGTGTACTCTTCCCATGCTGCCTCTCGTGCCTCTTGTCCCTCCCCATCAGTCATCCATCTTTCAACCTCGTCCGTGCCCCCGTGCTTCACGGCTGCTGTCGTTACCAGTACCCTCCCTGCACCCTCAATTCAATGTGAAACAACTGCTGGTCAGAATTTCTCCCACACTGTGCATCAACACCTGCTTTCGGTAGTCCAACAGTTCCTGTATCTTTTGCTGCAGAGACATCTTTGTCGTGTCACCACGACAATCAAACCTCGCCGCATGTCCACCATGAGCACAGAACTCGAGTCTGCTGTTCCTATCATCACCTCAACTTCACCATCTTCCTCCCCGAGTTTGCTCGCCACTCCGGACTCTGAAACCCATTCCTCCAATCGTTCCGTATCCGGCGTATCTTCTATTTCCAGTGTTTCCTCTTACGACAATGCCTCAACTGCCTCTCGACAGAATTCAGGTACTCGCAGACGTGGCTATGTCCGACCACAAGGTGGCTCCTTCGCCGACTCGGCAAGAAATCGAGAGAGTGTCATGAGCTTGGGCAGCATAGCTCATCTGCAATATTACTTTGCCCGGACAGGTCTTCTCGATGGCAAAGGTGCTCAAATGGCTAAGAAGAAGACTAATGGAGAATATGAAATCCCTACAATTTCCCTAGCAGCAAACCGTGATCTCATCGAATCACCAATCGAGGAAGAAGCTCAAGCTATGTGGGAAGCCGCTCAGGCAGATGGTTCCGATGTCATGTTACCCCCAAATGTTTCGACCTATCGTCACCGACCGAGCAATGTGACGCCGCCTCCCGATCAGAAAACTATGAAAAGAGAGTTGGTTGAAGCACTGGAGAACGCCTTACAAGCCGTCGAGTCGTGTGACCGAAATGCAAACGATGATCCCGAAGAGCAGACTCAGGGCTTCTATGAGATTCAGGGCCTGCATATATTAGATACAGCCACCCTAGCCATCCGCGCCGCGAGGTTCTATTACACTTTACATCCTAACCCACAAAGACTAAACTCCATACGATCAGACCACGATCTCCGAAAAGATCTCCATTCCGTCCTTGAAGTCCTCAAGAAATGTGCGGCCAGGAATTTTCAAGGAGGCTTTCGTGAGGATGAAAGATTGGCCATACTTGTCTGGGTTAGTGATGTAGGAATGATGATCGACCAAGAGGCAAAGTTGGAAGAGGCAGACCGAACAGAAAGAAGAGATTGGCACTGGATGAATGACAAAAAATGGACCAGCCGAGAAAACGAGCGAGACATCAACTTTCTGATTTTCTTGTTGCACGGTCAATGTGAAAATCCCTTAAGGACATTACACAACGAATATCCAACATTCTTTCAGGATCTTGCTAATGGCAAAGACCTGATCCGAATGCACAATGCAGCTGTCAAACGCTCAAAACGACAATTCCACTACATCAATACCTGTCACGATGACGTTACCAAACCATATCGCCGAGCAGACAACCTGAGATATTGGCTGAAGGCAGCGGAGTTGAGATGGGAACTAAAGTTGAAACTCGATGTAATGGCAGTCGCCACCAAATCGGATCCCGCAATATGGACCTCGTTCGAGCAGGTCGTTCGACAATGGAGTCGTGGTGTTCGCGCAGAGCTCACCAAAGATTGGAGTGGTGAAGAAGAACGGAAATTGCACGCACGAGCACGAAGTCTCGCCATGGCTAGTCCTCTATCTAGTCCATCACGAAAGGACAGCCCTGCTCCACCTCTCCCAAGTCCCTCCAAGCGGATGGTAGCTCCAAGCCCCTTGTCAAGTCCTTCGAGAATGACCAGCAGAAGGCAGAATTCGGTCGACGACGGATCTTCGGTTCTCGACCCGACCGAAGAAGAAACAACAACTAACTAATCCTGACAAGACTTTAGCCGTGCTCGATCAGTTCTGTGAGAGTATGTACTGTCGGAAACATATGCATTTAGTACGGAAGGAAGTAATATTCCCCCTTTTCAAGCGCATCACGATACCCATGTCTTTTACCCCAGGTTTCAGCGATGACATTTTATAAATCGATGGCGTTGAGAATTGCAGAAGACTGCGTCATAGTAGCAATTGGAAGCCTGAAGCTAGTTTGGGCCAGGCAGTATCTTATGTGGTTGATATTTATACCAGTGTTTGGAGACCTTTGAGCTGCATCTGTTGCCGACATGAACCAATTCGCATTGTCGAATTTCTACGTTGTATTACAGTGTTGATATTAGATATACAGTAATACAGATTGATGTACGAGTTTGATCACAATGGTCACAGGAAAGCCTCTCCAGCTTGTCTTGATCATGTCGTCTTTGATGTATACCTTGGCGTTATCTATTGTATCGTGACTAGGCCTACAAACGACCGAAGCTCGGAACCTCAATCTTCACTATTCCACAGCCATTCGCGGGTTGGAATCGACACCCGTTCTTCCCCTACGATTTCTTGAACAGCCTCATTTCGGCATGGTGTCAACCTGGCCCGCGCCCGCGATCTCTTGGACCCAAGAAATCCTCTCCGGGGCAAACAACTCGGCACCGGGCTTGATGCTGTTGATGACATTGACGTCGTCGAGCACGCCGGCCTTGATGATGCGCATGCCGTCGACGCCGCCAAAGGCATCGCCGTAGCGGAACAACGTGGTACCGCAGTCCTGGCAGAAACAACTGGTGATCGACTTGCCGCTGTCGGCCGTCTTGGAGATCTCCTTGGGCGTGCCGCTGATAAGGCTGAAGTTCGACACGGGCACCACGATGTTGTTGCTGTAGTTGCCCCCGCTGATCTTGCGGCAGTCGCTGCAGTGGCAGAGTGCCTGTGCACGAGGGATTTTGTCAGTGGCTGTGGTTACTATCATTGGGGAATGCAGGGTATGAAGAGTTTGACGGACGGGCGGAGGGGAAGGGACAGGGTGGTGGAGGTGGAGGTGGAGGAAGAGGAGCAGGAGCAGGAGCAGGAGCAGGAAAATGACATACCGTCATGGCCGGTTCACCGGAGTATTCGATCTTGATATTTCCGCAGAAGCAGCTTCCTGTAGGCATGGTGGCGGTGATGTGGTTTGTGTGGGTGTGTTTTTGGTTTTGGAACTGAGGAAGGTTGTATATTACACGAGTTTCTTGGTGTTGGAGGATATCGACGTAGAAATTGCGACTACAATAAACAGGTGCGCGGGGACTGTCGCGGTCTTAAATAGATTGTCGATTGTCGATCCATTTCTGCGGCAGTTCAAACCTTTACTCGACTTACATGAAGATTGCCGCATTATGGAACGGACAACAGGGTCACCAGGGACACCAGGGTCATGACGGCGGGTTGATGGCAATCGGGAGTCAAATGGCGGGGTCGACATCCTCGGAAAATGGATTCTTTTCCCAATCAACAGTCTCGGCCCAAACGCGGTAGCGTGTAGGGCCACAGGGGCAACTGGTATTTGGAAAACATAAAAATGTCAAGAGTCAAGAGTCAAAGAGTTGAGTTCAAGACTTATCTCGGCCGTGCCCCCATTCTAGTGGGGAGCCGATTCTATGACGGGGTTTTTGGTGTTGGAAACTCGTCGGAGCCGTAACCGGACTCGGGGCTTATGATTGTTGGAATGGAGTTAAAAGGTCTTGTTGTAGCCGTTTTTGGCATTTAGATCGATTTAGCGCCTTGTTGATCATAAACTAAACAAAGCGGCGGGGATTTTCGTTCGTAAGAGGTACCACGGACTTACCTACCCACTTACATACCTATGTAAGGAGATCGCTCCGCCCTCTTGGTCTTGGCTAGGTCAACCCGGAAGACGAGAGTGATAGGATTGTGTAAATCTCGCAACCAGGCTTATTGCCATCTTAATGGCCATGCTCTGCTCATCTCGATATAACAGCAATTCAATGGCATAGAAATCCAATGACCGTGCCCGGGGACGTCACAAATGTTTCTCAAAGTTGGCGTCCTCTGCGCGGGGCATTTCCATCGCATCGGCAAAAGTATAACAAGTGGCCCAGCTTCGCACCCCCCAATGCAAGAACCCACACAATTGAGCTTCCTGCTCCGGATATTTGGCACCCGTCCCTCACAAGTGCCACTTTCATCATCCCGACAGGTCAGACTTTCAAACCACATCTGGAGACCCAGCGGTCGAGGCGAGTGGTTCGACTATCCCGCCAGCTGGCGAGAGATATGGCTCCTCGGCATTCAATTCGAGATTCCAACTTGCCAAGCTGGTCACCAGTAGTACTTGACCAGCCTTGGATAGGTCTGTTTGATATCTCGGCTGGGTATCTCTGTGAATAGCTAAATCGACCTACACGAGTCGTTGCGACTATGCTGTAGCTGCATAGATTCACGCAGCCTGGATTGGGCTGATGACGGAAGCGGAGGTCAGATTAAAGCAGCCATGTGTTTAATTTCTAAAGCAGCGGCACAGCGGATGGTGATTTTCGTGTCTTGATTTGCTTGACTAAAACCTCATTTCCAAAATCTCGCCTATGTTTACGAGAGCACAACGTGAATAGTGGAGTGACGTTTGTTCCGCTAGCCCGCTAATCCGTGGCTATGATAACGCCGCCATGGCGCATGACATGGCCATCCCCGAGCTCAATGATTCATGGAAAGGAATTTTAAGGCCTCTAGTAAGTTCAACAAGCAAACTACCGTCCTGACTTTGCGTCTTCGAATGGGATAAGCAAGTGCGGAAGTTATTCACTTGAGGAAGCTACCGTTGGTCTTGGCCAGCTGCTCATCATAATAACCCTGAAACGCCAACCATCCTTTCTCATCCGTTCCGACCTGAGCGTACGAATATTCCGCTTCTTCGTCATTAATCAGGATCTTTTTATACCCCGATCCGGCACTGGCCGCATCTGCCAGCAATTGCGCATGGCAAGTCTTATCAAGACTAATAAACCAAAAAGCAGCGGCATCCACGGTCTTCGCACAGGTGAGCAGCCCATGGTTCTGTAGAATTACCGCTTTGCCATTGCCCAGGGCTTTCGCGATCCGTTTTCCTTCCTCACGGTCGAGGACGACGCCACCGAAATTGTCATACACAGCATGCGACTTGTAGAATCGAAGAGCATCCTGAGTCATCATGTCGAGTTCACGGCCGAAGACGGAGAACGCCTTGCCATAGACACTATGAGCGTGACACGCAGCATCAACATCTGGCCTTGCTTTGTGAATTTCGCTGTGGATGGCGAATGCTGCTGCGTTGATCGGTTCGTCGCCGATGACCACTTCGCCGTCTTCGTTGACCAGGATCAGGTCACTTACACTGATCTGACTGAAGTGTTGCGACAGAGGGTTGAGCCCTAGATGAGGGAGAAGTTGGTCAGCTCCCCTCCTGCGTGAGCTTCTTCGTCTTTCAAGCTCTTTCTACGAGCGGACCCCCAGGTACAATATCCTACCAGGAAAGAGAAGAGCACTCACAAAAGTGATCGCGCAAAATCGGATCCCGCACACTAATATGCCCAGCGACGCCCTCGTCGAACCCTCTATCCGCAAAGACGCGGAAAGCAGCCGCCAGGTGTTGTTTCCGATACAGTTGTTCTTCCTCAAGGGTGTTGAATTTTGGATATGCTCTGATTTTTAGTTGCTTGCCGGACTTTGTCTTTCCCAATGCTGCCACCGTACGGTTCTCGGCGGAAGAAACGTCGTAGACGTCAAGAGCGGGTGCCATGTTGAGCGCCTGTTTCTGGTCGTAGATGAAAACAGAGAAACACCCTTCAGGAGAATTTCCTTTGAAGTTAGACGGCACTCGTGCGTCCAAAATCTTAGAGAATTGATCGGCCTGAGCAGGTCAGACGTTATCGACTATCTGTGTATTAATGGATTGACAAACAACCAGCTCTCCACAAACCAAAAAATAATCCTGCCAAAGTCTGACTGATGTCTGAAGACGTCTTTATAACCGATTCTTCGCAATGCTCGGCAAATCGGCACAATGATCACCTAAGGCTACAGGCCCATCCAGATTCCAGAATAAGATGACTTGTATCTGGATCAACCCATATGTAATTGGCAGATCAGTGTGCTGTGCCTCTTGATGATGATGATGTTGTCGTGCGGGGATGCCCACGCAATTTACAAACCGGGAAACACCGCGGTTAATCGTTGAACTCATATTTGATACCATACAGTCCAATTGGGGTTGCTGCCACCGGGTTGGGCATGGCCAATGTCCGTCAATGATTAGATCGCTCTCAGTATCGGTCATCCCTTGTCTCTGTGATAGGGCAGACGTTATTCACCTCCTGCCGCAATCCTAGCTTTAATTCAATATCCTCGACTTTATCAACTTGCCTTATGCTGGGAAATTCGTGGTTCAAATAACGGCTTTTGCGTCTCTGCTGCCTTAAAATTATAACCATTTCCTTGATTGGGCTACATGTGAGTAAGTATTCTCGGAAACTGAGGACTGTTCACTCAGTAAGGTAATATGCTTCATGGTTGCTCATCCGTATATATTGAGAGGTTGATGTAATTACATTTCTACATAAACAGACTCAAATCTGTAGTACCATCATCGAGAGACCTCCCACCGATTCGAAATCTATCGTGAAACGCCTGGCTAAAACCCCAGTGATGATATACTCATACATTGACCATCGCTCAAGTCAGCTAATGCGACGACTTGTCGGCCTTCTTGTCATTGACACCCCTTGCCCACTTTTTACCTACTTCGTAGGTACTGATCATGATAGCACATGCGGGCGCTACTTTTAGACAGCGTGCCGCCCATCCTCTGAATAAGCCACCCATACCTTCTTCTCTGGCTATGTGCATCAGGAATCTAGGCATGGATAATTGCTCGGGAATAGGTTTCCCAACTTTGGCGGCCTGTCTTGCAGCTGCAACTTGTCCAGAATCATCACCGGCATGGTGATATACCTGTTGGCGGGTTTTGCCAACATCAAATGGTGTGGTAACGAATGCAGCCACTGCCCCTGCTCCGGCTCCAGCGACGAAACTGTCAACAAAGGTCACAGTGTGCGTTTGAGCTGACTTTTCCGTTCTCGAACTTGTCAACGACCGAGTGGGATCCAAGTGCTGACCTTTGGCTGCTTGTCTCATATCCGCTAACGAGTTTCGCAACACCTCATATCCCCACCAGTAAAACCCAGAGAATGGCACATCTCTCCACATTGTGAGAGTAAGTCCTCGCCATAGCGAAGTATAACCTTGTGTTTGTGTCATCCGATGCAGTCCAAGAAAAGTTTCTCTGTAGATACCCGTTGAAACTCCGCGTGTTGCTTGCATTCGTGTTCGAAACATTTCAACCGGCGAGACCGCAAAAGCAGCTGCTACTCGAGCGATCGCACCCGCCACGAGTGGTGCATAGGTGTCATTCGATACCCTCCTAACCGGACTGACTTGACTATATCGAAGCCAATCATATCCCGTAAAATAAATGACATTGGCAGGAATCGCCATGACCAAGGTAGGACTAAGTCCACGCCATAGTGTCGTTGCTCCCTCATTTCTTGCTATCTTCTTCAGCCCATCAAGCGTAGAGGTGAATGTTTTCTTTTGTGTTTGCTCCACTGCACAATCAGCAGCAGATGCTGTCGAAGCGTGTGCAGTGTTGCCAGCTATGCAGAAACTGCCATTGTCTCCGACCCAAAAGACTTCCCGACAGCACGAGTTAATCCCCAAGTCTGGAGGAAGTTGTTTGAAACTGGTTGAATATGCAGCAAATCGGGAGAGGTTTTGAGGAATCGGAGGCGACTGAGATTGTAACCTTACTCTCACAACATCTAGTGGAGTGACTGTCGTCTTGTTAATTTAATCTATCTGTGTGCAATGATAATGCAGGACATACCTAAGAGTGAGGTGAGGACACTGCCAACGGTGGCGGAGATCATACGCTGGCCAGTAGTGATATTGAGCTGATCTGAGGCAGACATCTCGTCTGCAGTCTGTTCTTGGAGGAGAACTCTGTCATGCCGCTGTCCGTACGAGCTGAAGCTAGCATCATGCTCGAGCGCGTCTTGGGAGATAGATGACTCGTCAAAGGACTGCGCAGATCTAGGCGAGAAATTGTAGGACATTCATAAAGCCGGAGGTGGAGGAAGTGATTGTCAACGTCGAGGATGGAGGCAGTCGTCTAGTTATCAGGTTCTCTACAGGGTAAATTGCTGGAGAGGTCACTGAAGATCTGGCGGTAGATGGGAGTGAAGAGAGGGTTGAGAGGCAATTGGATTTAATGACATCGACACTTTGCCTGCAAGTGGAAAAAATATTGGGCCATTATATCCGACCCTCGCTCTTTCCCGATTTCCGCCGCCGAGTTCGGCGAGATTTCCCCATTGTATCGCCGCTAACAAACTAACAACTTGGTATGGCCTACCGCGCACCACAAACCCAGATAATGCCAATTTCGTTGCTTGGGAGTACTACTCATCTTATGCGGGTTCTATATCTTGGACATTCAACTGGTCATTCTCCTTGAGTTTTTATTAGGAGACTTCGCACTTCAACACCAGCTGACACTTAGCCAGTGCTGAAAAGAGAACCATCGTTGACCAGCCTCTTCAGGGTCTGCATATTAATTGATGTATCCTCCAGTTTAAGCGTGCGTGTGATCTTTTTCGGAATCAATCTGGATGTTCCTCTAACCAGATTCTCCATGCAGTCAACGACTCCCCATCCGAGCCCGGTTTGATTTTCTGACATGCCTTTGATCCGATTTTCCATGTCAGTGTGCACCTCGCGGCATTCCACGAGGCTTTTGTGTGCAGCCTCATTGAATTGGTATGCTGGATCATCCATGGAGCCATGATTGTGAGCAAGGCTGTCAACCTTCAGACATTGGGTCTTTTTTGTCAGCTCCTGTTTCTCAATCAACGCGGACTGCATTTTGATGTTCTCTTGTTCGAGGTCTTTGACTCTGGATTTCATTGCCTCATATTCCTTCAATCTCTGCTTCAGTAATCAGCAAGACAAAGGTAGACATCTACCTGACACAACCTGCATTTCCCTAGTAAGTAACACCAAAGCCATGAATCCCTACCAGCTAGGACCTCAGCGGTGCCTTGATTGGGGAGCTGTCACAGACACAAAGCGACGAAAAATCCTCCACTTTGAGCGAACCGTCTGAGTCGTCAAGAACAATGTGACCGATGAACAAAGAAATCCATACTGACGACAGGGGTGATACAATGGAAAAAAGGGGGTTCCTTTATTCGCAGCAACATTATAGGTGGTGAGGCAGAGTGTCAAAATGCGTTGGCGGAGAAAGGGGCAGAGCCTTGTGGTGGCAAAGGATGCATCAGCTTCAGTGCCTAGCATAGGTGAAAGGGCTCATCAACGAGTAAGACCAAAGAAACGCCGAGTTTGGAGTAGGGTTTGGCGACTAATGATGCAAGAAAGAGTTTAGTCGTGTTCTTTGAGGACAATGCTTGTAGATGGAATTGACGATAGCACGGTGTTGTGAAAGTCTGGTTGACATATTATATTTGGTCCTGCTTGTTACACTAATATGAATGCCTCGTGACCGTCGACGTGAACCTTTTTCCCGAAAAGCATGTTTCCATGTTGCTTGCTTTCAATATCGCTTGTTGTTGCCATTGCCATCATATACGCTAAACACTACGAACATTCCAACTCACTGCACGTACGTGTCAAAAACTTCATTGCGCCATCCTCCGCCACGTTCCTCTCCATCCTGGACGGCTTCTTCTGCACGCAGTGCTTCTTCATGCCATAATTTTACGATACTTCCAGGAGTATAGACATTCTTGAAGACTCCACGGGATGGGGCATCGACGCCCACTCGGGTGTACACGTCGGGATCATCCTCTGGTGTCAATCGTGCTGTTATGGCCTTGATGAAAGTAATGATGTCTTGGGGATCAGCAATGCGTGTTGCTCTCAGTCGCTCACGTGCGTAGACGAGTTCCCTGTTCGCCGCTCGCAGCGTGCTGGCGATGTTCTCTGCGATCGTCTTCTCCAGCGACCTGCGGATGAGGTGTTTGAGGAAGGGCTTGAACAGCCAACCTAGCCAAGAAAGCTTACTCTTCCGGAGTTTGTAGTCCAGTTTATGGATGTGGACTCTGACCCCACGTAGAGTAAGGATCTGTTCAAGTCGTTCACGTCCAACCTCGAGATCAAGACTGACGTCGATTCCACGCTCATCAAGGAAGAATGATGCGATGCCCTCATCTGCAAATCGGACTAAGCCAGCATGGCCACGAATCCAAAATCCTAGATCTTGCGCGGCCACAGAAAGTCCGTTGATAGAGACGGTTATGAGAGACTTAATCTTGGAAGCCGTTTTCTTGGAATGAGTTTTCCGAATTTCGAGATCATTCTTTGTAGATATCAGGAGACGGTATGGCAGAAATGAAGTAGAGTTCACATTTCGGCCAGGCTCCAAGACCAGATTCTCCAGTAGAAGGTCCATCTCGGGAACTGAAACCTCGACACGAGGGATGGGAATGTACTGTATGCTTCTAACGAGCAGGGGGAGGAAGATGTGAATGGAGTCGGTGATGAGATCGGGATTTGTAATTTTGTTAGGCGGGGATAGATTTGCAAACAGTCGTTGAGTCGTCTTTATTAAGGCATTAACATCCTTGTCCTCGATGACCGAATTCAGGGTGATCTGTGCTTGATGAAGCAATTTGTCCAGGTCTTCCTGGAAGTCAGAGTCTTTGCCTAGCTTTGCCGATTTTTGTTTTAGCTCGTCAATCTTTGCTTGAGCATTGTCGAAAAAATCGGGATCTGTAAGCATGCGCTGAACCGTGTTGCCAATCTCGGTCATGAAAGACTCGAATTGCGGATCAGCCTGAGAGTGGCTCAAGACTTTGTTGAAATCCGACTCCAACTGTTCCCAAGCTTTGCGATCGCCGAAGCTACTCATCAGCTCCCAAAAGTTGCGGATGGCCCGATCTAGTGCTGGATTAGTGTCGACATCATCTTGGGCGGTAGCAATTGTAGCCTCGGCCACGCGCGAGTATGCCACAGCATATCTTTGGATCAGCTTTGCGATCGTGGACACGGAATCTTGATAGTCTGTTCGTTTTCTTAAATTGAGGACGGTTTGCTTCAGTCTGTACAACAGAGTTTCGCCTTGGTCGCCCGAGAAATTCTCTTTGGCGCTCTTCAGAGCATCCTTCCCAACATTAGCGGCTTGTTGAGCAACAATTTTGGCTGTTTCTTCGGCCCCTTCTTGTACATCCTGCTTGGAAGGAAGGCTGCCTTCATCAGCGCCTGGCTTTTGTACCGAGTTCTGTTCTTCTGGAGAAAGTTCGAGTTGCTTCCCGGTTTTCTCTGCAGCCGAGGACAAAGAAAAGGCGGTATCGGCGAGAACTTCTCTTCCTATTGTAGTCACATCGTTGACAAACAGTCTGAAGTCGGAATTTGTAAGGAGGAGACTTCCGACGGTACGGAAGCTTTCGTATGTTGCCTGGGCGTCTGCCCGAGCTTTGACTTTGGAGGCTGAATGAGATATATCATTGACGTCGACGGAAATTCTGGATTTGGTGAGATACCATATGAAATCTTGAATTTGGTCCTCGTTGTTCTTGTTCCTCAACAATTCAATAAATAGCTTCAACCAGGATCGGGCATTTCGGATCAGGGCACGACCTGAATCGCTAAGATCTTGGTTGTTTGGGTTGAGGATGTCTGAGGAGAGGAGGGTACGGAGGTTGATGATGGTCTGTTCATTGGAAGGCATGAAACCCTTGGAGAGAGCCCTCAGCATCTGATAGGTATGAAGCTTCTGATGGAGGGCCCTTTGACGGGCCGTGTCATCTTCATATCGAGGTAGCAGATGCTCGGTATCGTCACCGCGTTTGCGGTTGAGGCCAAGGCATGAAGATATGAAGGACATGATTGCAGATTGAGGAGGAGAGTAGAAAGTGAGGGAAAATCAGTCGATGAGATTCTGCACGCCTCACGATGAAGGTACTACCATGATCATCCAAGGTGCGTAAAGAGAAAGCAACAATAAAAGTAGCGTAGAGATCGATCACAGATGGGAGGCCGCAGCTTGTAATGGCAGAAACGAGATCCAAGTCCAAGTCCAAGACCAAGTCTCATGTGAAAGTCGGCAGCTCCAGACGTCATGCCTGAAGTGTAATGAGAGAGGATCCACCTCGTGCCCGTGCCACCTCCATCACACGTCCAGCCACGGCCAGCCTATTTGGCGCCAAGCTTTCCCCGCGAGCGGGATTTCAATGCCGGCCAGCAGAGGACCTGGGGCGGGGACTCTTTAAGCCCCTAACTTAGGCTTCACCCCTCCAAGTTCTAACTAACTCATCACCAAAGACTCAGCAGTCCCGTAGGTAAAGCACTCTCTTCCTGGGGAGCGCCTAAATGCCGAATACTTACCCAACTAGTGCCCCTAACTCCTTGACTACTGGGTAGCTACCTGTAGATAAGATCCCATCTTCCATGGACGTATGGAGGTAGATACTAGTTGGTGATGCTCTAGTTGATATGGGTGCCTGAATTGACTCACATAAACGCAATAAATGAAAATTCATGACGTTCGGGAGCCACAACCATGTCGATGCACATTCTCATTACTCCATAAGATTGCCCTCCCCACCATCCTCACACGGACTTATGACCCATCATCATGTTGCATGACCGCCTCGTTGCATCAGAGGTGATTTCGCCATCTTGTCCCAGTCGTGAAGCATTTCCCTATTTTGCATCTCCTGCTCGGGGATCATCTCGCTCTGATAGGCTGTCAAAGCCTCTTGCAGAGCCATGTTTCGATTGAGAACATCTACTACTATGTTCTTAACTAGGCTTCTCGTATCTGCAATTCCGTGATTCAACCCTTGTCCTCGGTGAAACGTCATAGGAAGAGCAGCATCATCAACCAGGACAACTCTACCATCACGATCATTCCAAGGCCTGGGTATCCAATATGACACGTTGTTCTCATAGACCTTGGTATCTTCAAGAATCCACAGAAACGCGGACCAGAACGGCTCTGCGAATGTTTCGGCTTCCGATTCAAGGGTAGTCAGAAATAAAACATCTTCATCTTCGTGCTTCTCCCAGGTCATCTGTAGTTGGAAAATCCATGTCCTTGGTTCTGCAGGTTTCGGTACTTCTTGAGCTGCTGGAATGAAATCAGCATCCCTTCGTACGTACTCTGTTGGACAGCAACTTACTGGAAATCCAAAACCAGTAGCCATCAGGGTGCGTAGCCACGGTGTATATCGGTTGCTTTTGACGAACAAAAGTGCTTTCTCGTCATCATTGTAACAGACATTCATGCTGACTGCTGAATAAAGGCTCTCATAACATGTGCTTGGTCTTCGAAGAGCCGCTCTCTGACATTTGATTGTGCGCCATCAGCTCCAACCAAGAGAGTGCCTATTTCCTTCAATCCGTCTGCGAAGATCGATGTGACATCGTCATACTCAACGACAGTGATTTTCTTGTCATACTCTTTGGGAATCAGAATAAGACATAGCCCAAACGCTTTCCAAGATACTAAGTACCTGTATTTGGATGGCTTCCAAACAAAGTTGACAGAAGCGACGTCGTGACACTCTAATTAGTCGTAGAAGCGGTAATCCCTTCAACAACTCACCAGTCTTTCCGTTCAACAATGGAAGACTGTCTGGGTCCGATGCTTTATGTTCTGGATCGACGGCTGCTTCTTGTAATCGATCGAAGATGTTCGTTGACAGAATATCTTTGAGCAGTGAAAGTCAGTCCCCATTGGGTTGACATCCCCCATTCTCTTGTTCGATATGTGTTTGGGGAATCTTCATGATCAAATATCGAGAATGAGATACCGTCTTGCTTCAAACTCTGAGCACTGAGTAAGCCAGTGGTTCCTGTTATTATCAGCTGCAATAAATGAACCTTATCTGCGATTTGGAAATGATTTTATAATTTCCCCGCGCCTACCAATAGAACGTGAGCTGGACCTGATTGCTCTGTCATGTTGACCACCTGAAGTCTATCAAGGCACTGCATGAGAGGCAGGAACTTGCAGTGACATGAGCGATACCCACGAAAGTATATTTCCATAACGCATGGCTTGAGTTTCTGGAAGCAAAGAGCATGAGGATTGGTTGGCTTGTTAGAAAACCCATATCACCGTTCGCCATCTCTATGGTCCAGATCCCCCAGGTTCTTCGGCCGATTAGAAAAGCTTGTGCTACATGCTTCTCGTGTTTAAAGAATGAGACTGGGGCTTGGCTTCGGGAAACCAGGCACCGAACCTGTTCAGACAAGGAGCAGCCCTGACCAACGGAGTAGACGGACCAGTTGCTCAGGGGTCTCCGACTAGCTTTGCCTATACCAGCCCACGAATGACCTGTTTCCAGAGACCCTCTTTGTGAATGCACAGTGTTGCTTATGCATAACGACTTGATGAATGCAACATGATGAGATTGAAAGAAGCAATCTTTCCAAGTTAATTAGAGATCAACGGCTGCCTCGCCACTTGCTGACTTTGGCGATTCCTCCTTTCGCACCTACCCTTTTGGTCACAGCGGTCACTTGGCGGGAAGCCCCAGTATTGCGAGGGTCAAGGTGAGTCAAAGAGGGTCCAGACTCAATGTAACATTCTTATTATTCAACCAAGCATCTGCTTCTACTTCTGCTGCCTGCTTCGTCGATCCCCGCGGACTCCGCCGTCAAGTTTCTCTTTCTCATTGATTTGGACTTCTCAAGACATTTCGTCGAGCGCACTCGCTTCAAACGCATTGTATTGCTTTGCTCTAATGAGTTGACACAGTGGCAGCTGATACACCCACAAATTTGGTCTACATTTATCCTCATCCTGGACGACGGGCACTACCGGTGATGAGCAAGTGACAATTATAACAGGATCTTGGTTACTGCTCAGTGTTCAGCTTCATCTTGGATCATGCATGTCAAGGCGGCCCCTTCCAAGCAGAACTCCCATTCCAGTCGTTTACTCACTCTTCCCCTGGAAGTCCGTGAGCAAATACTTCTATATGTGCTCCAACCCCTCAAGCGACTCATTCATCCCCACAGTCGTCAGCCATGGGTTACCGATATCTATCGATACAAGACACATATCGCCCCTTCAATTCTAAGTGTCTGTCATCAACTTCATGACGAAAGTCAATTGCTTATCTGTCGTCGTGCACGCCTGGTGGTATATTCACAAGCAGAGACGCTTCCCCAACTACCACGTTTGATGATTCGACGATTCGTCAAGCATATCGATATGGCTATTCCTCTACTTGAGCAAGATAGTCGAATCTCAACGCGACGCAAACGGGCAATGACCTTACAAGCAACATCACCGGAGAAGGTCATGGCAAAGATTGAGGCCGCGTTTCCTGCACTTCACACTATTAGTCTCACCATCAGTCCGATGCTCTCTCGTACATTGCCGATTTTAGCGTATACTTCTGGACGATGGAATTATGAACTTCGCGAATTGCTTCGACAAGAGATCCTAGTTAAGAACGTGAAGAGTGTAAGACTTCAACTGAACGACTCCATGACTGGCACTTTTCTTCAATTGGTTCAAGACTACAACGATGAGGCGCGGTCGTCATCTTCGACCATTCGAACAAAACTTCGCGAACTTTTGCAAACCAAGCTAGGTCACATCAACGAGTTGAAGGCACTACGAGAGCTTGAGGTTTATTTCACCACGCAGCTGAGCAAAACCAGTCATAATCGTCCCATTATCTGGGCAATGCATACTGGTGAAGGCGGCGCAGATCCAGGCCCTAATACCACCAGTGCAAGTGAAGCTATGGTGACAAGACATTTGAGGACGGAGAGGTCAAAAATGGATGGACTACGAGAAGTTATGAGGGACTTGATACCGGGCTTAGACGGAGGAAGATTGAGATTGTGCCGCATGCTGTATTGGAGAGGTTCTGTCATGGTTGAGAAGGTAGATTTGGATGTTGAATTGGAAAGTGAGGTCAAGAGGCTACTGAAACACAGAACGATCGTGGGCTCGCCTAACGTAAGTGCCGATCCTGAATCGGATCTTATGAGTCTCAGGAGCCGGGAGTGACCATGCCACGGTTTTCACTGAAAGAGCAAGAGTGTGATTGGAGTTCGTGTGAGCCGGCGTTGAATATATTCTGCATGAGAGCGGTCGGAGGTATGAAGTCATGGAATTACAAGGATGAGCATTATGAATAAAAGTGAACAAGGGACACAGGGCTAGGCATTGGGTTCATACTGGAGGTTGGGATCGTATCGAATTTCACATCTGGTGCATTTCGTTGTAGGCATCATGACCGGTGGTCAATAAAAGTCAGAAGTTCAACTTCAAACTAGGATCCAGTAGTCCGCTGTCGAGAAGGCAACGGTGACCTGGAGTATTGCAGCCTTATTAGACATGCGGATAGCAGATATAGTAACAGCTAACGATGAAGCAGGATGGGAGAGGATTTATCCCGCATGGGGTTTCGCAATGACCCAAAAGAATTGCTGGTGAATGAACCTGACCAATTTATTCCGTATACGTTAGTTACTCGCACCATATCCAGTAAAGCAGCTACTGGAGGGCCAACGAAAAAAAGCATCGTAAATTCTCATTGGTCGACGGAACTTGAGCTGGTGGGCTGCACTGTGTCTGTCTGCCTGTATGTCTGTCCGACAACACGGTGGAAAAGTTTGTCATTCGGGCGATCAAGTTGTGCCTCTTTATGCCTAAATAGGAAATAAGACGCACTTATATAGGTAATCTAGACTGTTATGCCTAGTTCCGCAGACCTGCTCCATATGTGAGAGAGCTGGTCCGAACCCCTAGCGACCTTTCGCAAGTTCGCGCCGTGAATTTGGACCTGTTTTCGCCGAATGAGGTATTCATCATGCCTGATCCGGTAATCTGTGCCCGTTTCGATCCCTGCACCCTCGTGGGCAGGAGGGTAGCTGTTGACTTGGCTTTGTTAATTTGGAGAGTTAGGGACATCTGATCAACTTCCCCCTGTTTACTCCGAGATAGGCAAACGGCGCTACCTGATGAAGCCACCATCGTGATACGCTGTGGGAAAGGAGATTCGAAAAGGACTCGATTGACCATTAAAATAGGCGCAGTCGACCGAGGCGAGATGACTTCGATTTTCCTTGTATGGGCATACTGAACACATGGTCCAACCTACGCCCGGCCGGAAACTGTTCATCCCTTTGTGGAGTGATGGCGGCTCAGTACATAGGAGTATCTTGTGTGACATTCCTTGGCTGATGGAAGTTCCGAACGTAATCCCGCTCCCCGTGCAATCAACTTCATGGTGTTTGATCCCGAATAGGAGAATCTTCGCGCTTTAATCAGTAATTGTACATCACGGCACCCAACGAGGAACCACACCGTAAAAGATTATTGGCTGACGGGAGAGGAGAGGTGTGGCCACGGCGCGAGGGCGCTCCCAAAGAGCAAATGGTCCAACAGGCAGACCAAGTTGGGCCTGTTCTACCCGAGTCGGGAGATATTGCATACTTGAGACGGGAATTGGCAGGATTTGCTGCGTGTGAAAACTGGCACAGTAAATTCTCATTGGTTTGTATCAGGTCCAGGTGCAGATGAAGGCGAGTCCGACAGGGTTGCACAGTCTATATCAACAGTGAAGATAAAAGTGAGCACGGCTTCATCACTCACCTAAGTCGTGCGATCAACTTGTCCCTTTTTCTCCCAAATAGGTAATAACCTGCACATCTCTAGAACTTTGGATAATTCGCAGGAACAAGAAGAGACAAGGCGACTCCGACAAGTTTACCACGACCTATATCCACAGTGAAGACTCAGGTGAGCACGGCTTCATCTTTCACCTATGCCGTGCGATCAACTTACCCCCCTTTTCTCCCAAACAGGCATTTGCCTGCACATTCTATGGAAATCTCGATTATTTGCAGTGACCAGATATTGCAATGCAACTTCTGATTGGTTCTTACCAGATTCCAAGGTGAAGACGACAAAAGGCGAGTCCGGCGTGTCCACAGGAGCTATACCGACAGTGAAGGCAAGGCGAGTACGGCTTCATCTTTCATCTGAGCCGTTCGATCGACATATCTCTAGTTTCTCCTAAATAGGTATTTGCCTGTACATTTTATGGAAATTTGGATGGTTTACAGTGACGAGAAAGTGTGCCGTTGATTCTGATTGGTCCTCACCAGATTCCAGGGTGAAAGACGATCGTGGACGATACAGGCGAGTCCGTCAGTGGCAGAAGACCTATACCCACAGTGAAGACAGCGCGAGTACGGCTTCATCATGCACCTATGCCGGTCCATGAATTTAACTTCATTTTATCCTAAAGAGGAAGTAATCTGCACTTCTTATGGCAATTTAAGAATTTTGCAGTAACGGGAAGCTGCATCGTTAATTCTCATTGGCTAGTTTTTGCACTCGGCCACTTTGGTCTTCACTTCACGAGCCAGCCGGGGTTTCAAGAAGGCAATTGAAAGTCTCAGAGTTGCAGTACTGCCTTGCTACTGCCTGACTGTGCTTCTTTAAGAGTTGAACCCTTTTGATTTAGTTCACTCTTCTACCTGGCTAAATGGTTCATGTGTAACGCATGACATGCCCCTGGTTGAATGAATAATGCACACGGTTCTGTAGCTACCGTAGAAGAGAGGATTCATTATGTAGAAACAATTGGAGCGGTTGCAGAACATAACTCAACGGCATGCCGCAATGTGAGTCAGGTTCCGAGGAAACTTTTGTACAGGCGTCAATCCTCAACATCCTGAGCAAAGCCTCAGTAATCGACTTCGCACACCAAACTTGCACGGATCCCAGATCCGGCCCTCCTACAGGTCAGGTCAGCATATCCAGAGCAGCCGCTTGCCGGTGCGCGAAGATAAGAAAATATTCCCGTGCGGAGTAACCAGATTAACCGTAGATAGTAAACTGTCGTGGTCAAACAGGGATCCGACGGCCTCTCACCACTCGTGAGCGGTCACGGCACATAACTCAAAAATACCCCTCGGCCTTATACCAGACTTGGATTAAAGCCTGGGTAGCTTGGGTGGCCTGCCAAAAGTTTGGTTGGTATCCGTAAGTCTTGATCAACACGGCCGTGTGACCAAGTTGGGGCTTTATTGCTCAACTTGGTAGTTGTGCACACCAGATCCAGAAAAGCCCCTCATATTAAGGAGATCAGGCGGGGTTTTTCGCTTTTTCTGCTTCTTCAAGCGAAACTGTGAACGCGCGAGCCGCACTCCAAATCGGTAACCTCGCGTCCGCGCCGGCTGATCAAGTTTGGAGTGGAAATACTCGAATCAGCAAGTCTGACTTCTCCGTATGGATAAGATGGTGGATTTGCCGTGTGATCGACATTTGGGTGATAAAACCTTAAACCCAGAAAAAGAAATCCGCCCAGATCTTGTGCCTGGGTTTGGCTTGCAGATCCACCTTGAAGCGTCGATTCTTCTGTTGTCGTGTGGTCAAGCTGACCTTGTATTCCTTGATCGAGTATGATCGCCTGCTTGGTCGGGTAAAGGCCGAGAAAGGGCATTGGTACTTACTCGATCCGAAATGGTAGCCTTGACAGGCTGCTGGACGATGAAGTTGGTCGGATTTTTCCTGTATTTGGCAGTTTGCCATCCGTGTATCGACTGAAATGGCTAGAGTCGGCCGGTGAGGTTTGTCGATCTGTCTCGACACGGTAATCTGGGCGGCCACTATATCCAATTTTTCACTAGTCTGCAGATGTCGGTGTCGATCGATCGCCTACGACTAACTAGTCTAGTACCAGTAAATACCTGTGCGTAGCTCACAGTACTGTGGACAGGAGCAGTGGTAAGGCTGTTTTGAACCGCACATGGCCGGAGACATTTGTGGCTTCTGCGGAAACTTAACCCGGTTTCCCACCGACCCGGGTTTGTCCCAGTACAATGGATCTAGTGGCGTGTTGATCTCTGGCCCGTCATGATCCATTAATATCTATCTTTGCTAGACACTTGCGGAGATTTGGAGAATGACTGCTTGTTCATATAGAATCAGTGGAGATGGAGATCAGGGAGTCGTCCGTCTAGCCTCTGGAAACACATGGGGAGCGAGACAGGTTAGGGATAAAAGTTCAGGCGGAAACAAGTATATGTGATCGACATGATACAATTCCGGAGATAGTAGGTATTGTCTATGCACAAGCTGCAATATGTACCGTATAAACCGTCCTCGGAGATTGATATCAGACATATCCTCCTAATCGTTGTACTCAGTTGACATACTCCACATATCGAGGTCGCAATTCTAGCTGACATGTACGTGTGCTTCAGCCTCCTTGGCCGATTGATTCTCGCTTTTGCTCTCAAGGCATACCAAAGATCAATTCACGTTGAACAAAGTCTCCTCCGGAAGTAACACGCTAGCGATACTTCTCTAAAAACCCTTTGTGGAAGTCAGTCCACCTGCCAACCCATTCTGTGCCTGGAGCAAGGAAAGTGGTGCGTATGTGCAGAGTGCCGGGCTTCTGTCCAAACCCTGAACCAGGGACAACACAGATACCTGTAGCATCAAGAAGTCGTAGAGCATAAAACTCATCGGGTGTACGATCAGCTTCCTTGGCTGCCTGTACTGCCTTCTCCGGAACGTGAATTGTTGGGAATAAGTACATGGAACCCTTGGTATGTCAGTCAGCGAATGAAGTTCTGTCGAGAAGGTGATGTTGCTTACCTGAGGCTCGCCGATCTCAACACCTTCCATCTGTTTGAATGCTTCGTACAGTGCGGTAGCTCTCTTCTTTAGGCCGTTCTTCACAAAGTTGTACTCTTGGTCATATAGTTCGTAAGATGGATCTCCCTCTTTTGGTGGATTGACGACCATTTCAAGCAGGCACTGTCCGACAACAGGTGGACAAAGCATGATGCTAATGAACTTGAAGATTTGCGCTTGCACTTCTTTGTCGAATCCTGTGAGCTCAAAATAACCTGCACGATGTCCACATTCACCGACCATGCCTTTGGAGACTGAATTTAGCGATGCTAGTTCAACGTTGTCGTACTTTCCAGGTTCTGCTTGTTGTAATTTCCTTAGGACTTGTTTGAATGAATGAAACTTTCCAATGAACACATTGGTTTGATATACTTCATCAGCAATGAGAACAAGCTTCTTCTCAGCGGCGAATTTGATCAACTCTTGAACGTCCTCTTCGGGTAGCGAGGCACCTGTAGGGTTGCCAGGATTGATAATGACCAGAGCACGAACATCAGTGCCTTCACTGGTAGCCTTTTCGTAAGATTCCTTGATGACCTTGAGATCCGTACCCCAGGCATGTTCCTCATTGAGATAGTAAGGGACACAAGTTGCATTCAGGACTGCCAGTGTTGCAGTGTAGAGAGGATATTGTGGAATGGGGACAAGGACTCCAGTTTGGGGACTTGCGCAAATGATGTTGAGTAGAGTATTGACACCGGAAGAAGCACCTGCCGAAAGATAGATATCCTCCTTGCTTGAAGGGAAGCCGTCTCGTCTTTCAATAAAGTCTGCAACTGACTGGCGTATACCTGGGGCACCTGCAGATTGAGAGTATGCACCAACCGAGCCAACCTCTTTCAGTAGCCACCGAGCACGATCTATCGCATCCTGTTTATAGTTGAAACTTGATTTCAATGCCTCCTCATTTTCCAGAAGAAGTGGATTCTCTATCAGTGAGAGGACCTGTCGGAAGAATGTGATGGGCTTCTGGTCTAGCTGCTGGGGATTGCCGATGTTGGCAGAGATAACTGTGTCAAATGGTAGTGGCGACTCTGGAGGAGTAGGAGGGTTCTGTTGTTTCAATTGTGCACGGTATTCCTCTGATTTGATTGCTAGTTCACCTCTCACAGCATACTTTGCTTCTTTGACGTTGGGATTGATGTTGTCTATATTCAGACTGCGCAAGCGAGCGGTCGACGACATATTGCGACGGTAGGAAGAGATATGAATTCTTGTAGAAAGAGGAGAGCAAGAAACTAGATGGATAGAAGTCAGTTTTTAAGTCACACCAACAATTCAAGCGGTCTGGAGGAAAGGAGTTGGCAGAAAAAAAGTCGGGAGCAAAAAGAAAAGCAGTTGAGTGATAGGTCGAGGAGTCATCACTTGATACCCTCAGACCACAGAATAAGGAAAGAGGTGTTTCGGCTTGGGCTGCGGTGACTTACCTCGAGTGTGACTTGTTCGAAGCAAGCAACCAACCCCTTGAGTCGTAGTAGATAATGTCTTATAAACACTAGTCAACTCTAGAGAGAAATGTTGGGCCTTTTGAAGCAAAGAAGAGGCATGTATAGAGTGCATCTCTGAAACTCCAAAGATGGTGGGGCAATTTGGGGAAGATCTCGGTCACAGGTGCGACGGTCTCGAGGTACTCTGCGAGTCTATGAGTCTGCGAATCTGCAAGACACACGAAGCGTTCTCGGAGCACGAAAAAGCGGATACAACCGGTGGAGTGAATGATGCCAATGGAGAGTGGACCAAGGACTGGTACTGGTCACTATCGCTCGCAGGGTGAAGGTGGCGTGCGGTGCGTTTGGAGATAACTGCTCGTAGGAGATAAGTAGTAAAGCAATCATCAAGTGAGTCAATCGACGTCAAGATTATTATCTTGGAAGCTTCTGTTTTGATTCCCCAGTCGCTCGTGCTTCCACAGCTCGGCTCGTTTATCTTATCGGCAAACAAGGGGGCCCGGGCTCCTTTTGCCCAATATGTGGGGGTTGCCCCTAAGACAATGCTTCTTTTCGTTATCATTTCATCTGCAGGGTCAAATGCACTGAGCAAATAGTCAATCGGATGACATTCTACACGGTATGGAAATGTCACTCTTGGAAGGTTATTCAGGAATTTGCGATCTTGATATCGATTCCACAAATGAGTAGTAAGTTGGAAGACAACAATGGAAGAGTTTGAGAGAATGCGAGGAAAAATCACCATCAAAGCTCGTATGGCGATGGTGCTTGGTTTGTCGTTGGCCATCTATCTTGCTCGGGCATGTGCTTTTTCAAGTGCTTGGCCCTGCTTTGTATGGATGACGCTCGCAATTGAATCGCAATGTTGCCAATCAGGCCTTCTCAAGCATCCTGACTCATCAGTAGACACATGTCAGGACTTCTAATTCAAGTGTGCTCTATCTGGAATTATCCGAGAACATCTATAATGCTCAAGCCCGCTCGCTTCCCCGTAATCTTACAGCCTGTCCATACTTCTGCAACTTCGTGATGAGAGCATCGCCTTGCTTCACTACATCCGCATACTGCTTGTTCTTGTCATCTGGTCTTGTCGTCTCTATGACTCCTTGAACTCGATCAATTGTGCAACTGACTCGTCCGCCAGCAATGAATTTGGCCAAATCCTTGTCCAAGAAGTCGACACTCACACCAAATGCCGAAGCCATTGTGGCCAGTCCAACCACGCGGTACGACTGAAGCAGTTGTTGATAGGCTCGAAGACGCATCTCTCGCACGAACCATGCCCGATGTTCGTAGAGGTATCGGTCTTGCGTCAGGAATGTCTCCTCAACAGCAGCGAGGGACAGGAAGAATTTTCGGTAATTTCCACCGTAAAGACTGGTGACTAGTCCGGCCAACGACGACATATCCACCGGTGCTTCATTCTGGGCCTCTGTGGCGGATCCTGAACCCAAGGTATTCAGATTGACTAACCCAGTAGCACGCTCTGCGGTGGATGCGGAGACATCCTTCATTTCTTCATCGGCACCTGGGGCCTTCTCTTCTCCATCCCCAAGGATGGCCTTGATCTCTGGTGCGTCCACAACCTTTGCTTTGAAGTCCACACGCTTCAATGACAATGAGCCTGCAAGGACTGCGTATGTAACGAGGGCCGAGTAACTGCAGAGTTCATAGCTGGTAAAGGTGGAGAGACTGTCGAGAAGAAGAGGCGCCGCTAGATTATAAGAGCGAAGGGTGAGAAGGTGAAGACCTTTGTATGCCTTTAATCGATTCCTTCTGTCCCAATCACCACCACTCTCCACCAAGATATTGGCCCGTTCTACTTGCTTCTTCACAAATACCTTGTCGTTAAAGAATAGACCTATTCGGATGATGGCAAGGACAAGATCGATCTTGGTTCCCAAGGGGCCGGTTTTCTCAAAAACGTTTTCGTACTCGGCGATGGCTTTATCCTAGGCAGATGTTAGTTGATGGCGTTGTGTGCCATGATTGAAGTACACACCTTGTCTCCGACGCGAGCCCAGAAATCTGCACGCTTACTCCGAGCCGCTTGAACTTCGGTCTCGCCAGCTTTCTCTGCAGCCTCTTCTTCTTCCTTTTGGAAGCCTTCCAATTCCTTGTCATTGTCTGCCTTCAACTCTTCGTAAAGACTCTCGTCCCAAGGTAGAACTCCAGACGGTACGATTCGTTTTGGAGGTAGAAGATTACTTGACACTAAGGAGGCTCTTCGAGTTGCAGGTTTGGGAATGTTTGCAGATTGCGCTGTGCTTTCGCCAATGGTGTTTAGGACGCCTTCAGTGGGATGAGCGAGATGCCGATATAACGGCGCCATCTTGTGCTGTTTGATGGCATTTTGGAGGTAGTTTAGAGATGTTGGCTGGGAGGTTCCAGGTGACGCTGTCAAAGAGAAGATATGTTGTGCAAGTTTGAGGTCTGGGTATTTCGCAAACTGCGGATCTGAACCCATGATGCTGTAGAGAGAGGCTGGGTAGATGGGAAGAAAGGAGGTTCAGGTTGAGAGCAAGAGTTGGATTGCTTGATGGAAGAAGATTGATTCGGGTTGATGCTGGGGTAGAAAGTCACAATTGTAAATACAGTTAGCCTGCGATGGACACGCAGTAGTTGCCAGCCTGCCTATTCCTTGCTTCGCTGACCTAATGATGCCAAGATTCTAAGTATCAGGGACTAAGCGCGACTTCCTGTCTTTGTTTCTCAACATCTAAACTCGTGCTCCTAGTCTTGTACTATTCGTCTAAGAAACTTGATCATATCTGAAAAGCAAAAAGTCTAGCTCACCGGAAACCAAAAGCCATTCACCCGCCCAGAGCAAAAAGACAGTGTTCAAAAAGCAAAAAAGAAAATCTGATTTCCTCGACCGGGAGTCGAACCCGGGCTGCTGGGTGGAATATTCCACTTAAGGTTTTATTGAAAACCAGCGATGTTAACCGTTACACCATCGGGGACCTTAATTGTTGGGTATAATTCACCTACTTTAGTATATAATAATAATGCTTTTGGTGCTCGACCTCTATGAACTTGACCTCTGCATCATTACATATTCCACCATATTCTTAGCTAAGCTCAGAACTATAATAGGATGGACTGAGGTTGCTAGTAAGGACTTTTAAGAAAGATGGGATTGGTACTATCAATGTGAAAGGAAAACGAGATGGAATATCTTGATCGTTAGAGAAGTTGAATGTCAAACATGAAGGCCAGTTACGTTACATGCATACAGACAGCTCAACGGTGGTTGTGTTCCCCACTGACTCTACGCATTCTCGAGTCTTTTCCACTTACGACCCCGAACCCTTCAACTGATACCTCATCCGACTACCTCCTTCTCCAATTGGAATTGTTTGGTTCCCAACGTAGACAAGTCATAGCCATGTCGACCAAGATATTCCTTGAATCTCTCATCTTCTTCTGTGATCGTGTCCTGACCAATCTTGGGGAGGAAGAATAGAGCAATAAATCCGCTGAAGATGCAGAGGGCGCTCGAGACGTAAAATGGATATTGGCCTTGCTTGATCACATCATCACCCGCAGCTTTGATTATCTGAGGAAAGACATAATTCCCGACAAAAGCACCGATTTTTCCCATGGCGGCACTGCGAAACGTCAGCATTGAGATCATAAGTCAAGGAGGGATACGGTCCACTCACGCAATGCCATAGTATTGGCCACGAATTGAGGTTGCCGAGGTCTTTGATGCGACAAGACCAATATTGTCACCTGGTCCAACTTCACCCAATGCGAGGAAGATACCATACATGACGACAAAGCCACCGACCTGAGACGGTTGATCAAGGTGGCGGTAGATTGCGGTCATAATAAACCCTACAATCCCTTGTAGCCATACACCTAGAATCAAGCAATACTTGGGGCCAATATAGTCAGAAAGGAAAGCCCCAATGATCGCACCAGGAACATAGAACAAGTTGATGACTGTGTTCCAACCAAAGGTTTTCCACAGGGGCGCATCAGATGGAAGGAGGAAGGCAAGCCAACTGGAGGAGTAAATGCCAAAGGAATAAGCCGAGAAGTCGTAGATGAACCAGATAAGAGACACGACGACCAGGCGCCACCAGTAAAACTTGAGGATCAACCAGTATGGGTAGTGGTTCATTTTGTTGCGGTGATATTGTTCAGGTTCTCGAAGTTTGATCCGGAGATAGAGAAGTGATAGCGGTGGAATGATTCCAAGACCGAGAGAAACTCTCCATGCAGCTCTCAGATGATTCTCAGAGAAGATCAATACCAGAATCATAGGCACAATTGCAGCCACGACGAATCCTAGGTCGATGGCGAGGTTGGTGAATGCTATGAACCATCGATTGCGGTGGCCGTGTTTAAGTTCACCGGTGCTCTCAGCTGCACCGACAGATCCAGCAGGGTATTCTCCGCCTATCCCAACGCCTAGCAGGAAGCGGAAAGCCGTCAAGGCGGCGAAAAGACCTTGGATGCTACCTCCTGCTCCATAAGAACCAGCTCCAAGGGCAGAGAAGATGATTAGTATAATGGTGGAGATCAGTAGAGAGTGTCTTCGCGACCAGTGATCAGAGAGATACCCAAAACCTAGTTGCCCGACGACGGTTCCAGCGAAGGCGATCGAGGAGACGTTGTTCTGTGCATGGGATTTGACGTATTCATCTTTGTAGATGATCTTGAGCATGGTATTGACACTTCCAATGACACCGTTGAGGTAGCCATCAGAGAAGAGACCTGCTCCACAAGCGATGACCGGCCAGCTTCGTTCCCATCGAGTCTTGGGAGTAGCATCGAGAGGAGCGAGATGGACTGACTGTTGGCGGTTGCGGTCTGAATTGTCGGACACGTAGGTCTCGTCGATGCCTTTCTCAGGGCCAAAGCCATTTTGAAGCAATCGGGAAAATCAGGCTCTGCTGCTGGAATGAGACCTGAGGTAGATCAACGCCGAGAACGAGAATAGATATAGGAAAGAGACTCGTTGCCGACTAAGTGGTGAGGTTGAAGGTGTGCCACGAGATCGGCCGGAAGAGGGAAGTCCAAGCAGACAAATGGAAATTGCCATTTTCAATCTGCACCATTCCTATCATGTGGGGTCTCCGATAGATGTCATGTAGGCAGGTATGATGGATTGCAACCATTTGCTGAAAGCTGAACGAAGAAGGTGGTAAAGGCGTAGGACATGTACAGGGTAGACGGCTGTACGGCTGTACGGCATCCATGGTCGAATTGTCAAGCATCAGTTATGCATGTCGATCCTCCAGAGCTTGTGATACGCTTTCCTGCTTTTGGGCTCGATCATCTTGACGTGAGTGGCTGGATCTCCGGTGTCCAACCGCCACCACTGCAACGCTGTGATATGAGTATCACCATTAGCCGGGAGGTTCAGAGGCGAAGTGATATCGTCAAGCACCTAGTCGAGTGTCCCTTTAACACTAGACTTGAGGACGCGTGGCATCCAAAGGTCGAGATTCAGGTATACAATCTTATCATCTCCCACGTGTGTAGCGTCTTGTTAAAACATTGGTTCCGATTGTCGGCCAAACGTTTGAGGAAAAAGCTCAATGTCACTGGAAGGATTCCTGGGTCTACGTAATTTGTGTGGGACTGGAGGCTCGCTTCAATGTCCGACCTCCATGCCCAGCCGCCTGAGGCTTGATTCAATCTTCTGGGCAAAGCTTGGTCTTCAACTTTGTTCAAGCTTGATCTCTGGGGCTAGTCGGACATCTCGATCTCTACATACGGAGTACATATTGCGACTTTGTGTTTTCTAGTAGCTGTGGCAATAGATCGTATCAGTTATTGCGAAATATTGAAGCCATTTCAGGTACGCACAGATTTAGCGATAGATAACAGCTTTAAGATTGCAACGTTTGAACGATTAATGTCCTGTACACCAATTACAGTGTTGCGATTCAATCCGTGTAACCGTCGGAGACCCCGAGACGACGAGCTCAAGGACAATTGTACTCGTTTGATTCTTACAGTGTGGGTACTCTCAATACCGTATAGATATCAAATCGATCTTAGCCTCTTCCAAATGTACCTGTTTGATCAGAGCTTCGGCTTTCCTCCTTTCTGGGAATCGTCCTGTTTTGCCTTCTCCTTTAGCACTCGCCTCAGAATCTTACCTGCAGCACTTTTTGGGATTTCATCAATGAAGACCACGCCTCCCCTTAGTCTCTTATGACTGGCCACTTTTGATGCTAGCCAATTCACAATCGCCTCTGCGTCCTTCTTGCTGTTCTTTCCATTCGCTGCGACCACATATGCCCGAGGGACCTCTGTGTGCTGATCATCATCATACACACCGATGACTGCCACATCATTGACATCGGGATGATCCATCAGCTTCCCTTCCAATTCGGCTGGTGGTACTTGAAATCCTTTGTACTTGATTAATTCCTTGACTCTATCAGTGATGTAGAAGTTGTGGTTCTTGTCCTGGTAGCCAACATCGCCGGTCTTGAAATATCCATCGGCAGTGAGAGCCTCCTTGGTAGCCTCTTCGTTCTTCCAATAGCCCTTGAAGACATTTGGACCTGATAGCCATAATTCTCCTGCTTCACCTGGTCCGAGCTCTGTGCCATCTGCAGAAATGTATTTGGCCAACATGTTAGGGAACAACTTTCCAACACTACCTACTGAGGAGTACCATTCATCCCAGGGCTGTATTAATAGTAAGTACTTGGATATCTTCTTTGGACCTCCCGCTTACCTGGGTATGCGTCATAGGACTTGTTTCACTTAATCCATAAGCTTGGTTGATTCTCAGTTTCAGTCGTTGATGCACTGAATCAACCAGCTCCTGTGTCAATGGTGCCGCTCCACTCGTAATCATCTTGAGACTACTCAAGTCATATTTGTCCACCAAACTATCGCGAGCCAGTCGAACAATCACGGGAGGAGCGACATAGACAAAGGTGATCTTGTGTTCTTGGATGGCTCGGAGGAAGACCTCCAGATTAAAGGCGGGCATGACCACTAGCTCGATTCCTCGGTGAAGTGGTTGGTGCACGAGACCTGTGAGTCCATAAATGTGAAAAAAGGGCAAAACACCTAGGATCTTGTCTTTGCCTGAGGAGTACCAATTACCCACGGCTCCTTGAATCATCAAAATGTCAGCTATGACATTGCGATGACTTAGCATGACACCTTTGGGAAGTCCCGTTGTGCCCGAGCTGTATACCAAGAAAGCGAGATCTTTGTCAGGATTTGCTTTCCTGCGCCGATAGCGAACGGCACCAGAAGTTTTCCGAATATTGGTCCAATGCTTTGCTCGATTGTCTGGATCTCGTTTTGAGCCTAGCAAAATGACACGGTCCTGGGGAATGTCGGCTTTTTGCGCCGCCTTGAGCGCGGTTGGTAAAAAATCCACGGTGGTCACGATAGCTTTTGAACCTGAATTCTTCAGCTGGAAAGCCAGTTCGTCTGCTGAGTAACCTGGATTTGCCGGCGACACGATGCCACCAGCATAAAAGACTCCATAAACAATCGGACCAAAGTCGACATCATTAGGAGCATAGATGTTGAGCACATCATTTTTACCCCAGTCCCATAAATTTCGAAGTCCAGCGCCAAACGCTGAAGCTGCTTCCTTGACGTCCAGCCAAGTATACTTGCGATCCGAGTCGACGGCACGATAGATGACTGATTATTGAGTTAGTACATCCTCGTGTGGCGGACCACAAGCTGTGCTCACCTTGTGAGTCGGAGAATTCTCGGGGCGAGTCAAACATCAAACCCCAAAGGTCAACATTGGGGATGTTGATGTCCGGAAACGGTGATTTGGTTGCCATCCTGGACTATCTCTACATGAATTGAGACTTGCAGCAATATCCAAAGAAATCAACTTGAGCCGAACAAGAGCGAAAGAATGAGGCGGACGAACGGAACTACTCTGGCTTAGAGACCGAATGTGGAGTCGGCAAAGGTCGCGGTAGCTGATATCTAAGGTGTAAGAAAGAAATGATGTTGGCCATATACACATTCAACTGATAAGTCAATCTAGATCCTGCCAGTATATGTATCTAAGAAATCCGTACCATGGTGACTGATGAAGTGCTCACGGATGCTCTGATTCGATGTCGGAGCCAGTTCCATCTTCTCCGCATGCAAACCCAAGCCCCATTTCTGAGTTGAAGACTGAGCAGTGAGCCCTTCACCGGGCCGAGGGCGGTCAGCATATTTCCGGCCTCGAGATTTCCGAGACTGAGACTCTCATCCCGGGGGATTCGCCTCATGGAGGCTAGAGTATTTTAGTATACTCGGTAGTAATGGCATTGGTACAATCGCTATGGTTGGCTGTTAAGGTATGGCCACTAATTTTCAGACAATTTGATTCCGGAGAATGAAACTGCGTCGAAGTTGACGATGCTGATTGAAAGCATATATGGAATGTCATTCGCAATGAATACAATCCACTGAATTTCACAAGCAATCGATCATGCAAAAATCTAAGAATGCATTCGAGATCGACAATTTGGGTCTTTGGCCTTTTCCGCTATCTTACACTGTATGCATTCTCTCGAGGCTCTGTCTCGACTCGAACTCCACTGTGCCACCACTGTTTAGAATATGCAATCCTAGTAATCTTCAAAGTAATGTTTACCGTTTCTTTCGAGGATCATCGCTGGATCTTAATATGTACCTATGTAGAGGCCACGAGGGGGTAGGTAGGTAGGACTGTCACGTGTACTGTGTGATTCAGACAGCGTGTTTGGACCGAGGCTCAGGTTCGGGCGTAGGACGACATTTGACTAGCGGAAGGAGCATGAAATGGCGGTTGGCGGTTGGCAGTTGGCAGTTGGCAGTTGGCAGATGGCAGAAGGTTCATTTGGCAGGTGCAATTCCTCGCAATAAGGCAGCACAGTACGTCGACCTCTCATTTCACCCAACTTGGCACCGAACAACCTGCCATCATTTCACTCTCATCGGCGTTCATCCTTCAATATCATCTCCTTCTCTCGTGTTCAACTGATTACAATAAACGGCTTCGGTAGCGCTTCGACAATTAGGCCTCTCACTTCTGCGGCTGTTGTTCTCACCCAGTCACTTCTCTTTATCAATCAATCCCTCGAATTCCGTCTCCCTTGCGCAGGTCTTGTGTTCGCTCTCACATCCACAATCATGGTCGCCGACGCATTAGTTTATCATCCTGTGGTGACCCACTATCTCAGATTTGTTGCGACTACAGGTACGAGCGTTCAGAGGCTCCTTGACATCGGGATACTAACAAGAATGCAACCTAGTTGGCCGCGACAAGGTGTTACGGACTATCCAGTACTTTGCCAGATTCTACGCGTGGTACCTCTACCGAACCAATAATCCCACAAGCTCCATTCAACCATGGACGACCATCAAGACTCAATTCGGTCTCACCAGAAAAATCCTGCGTGTGGGCAAATTTGTCGAGCACTTGCGCCTGGGCTCGGAAATTTATAACTCGGCTGTAAAGTCGGGAAATGGCGATAAAGTCAGCCAATATTTACAAATCCTTAGGCAAATTGGCTACGCTGGATACTTGTTTTTCGACTCTTTGACAGTCCTGGACGCCATTGGTGCGAAGAAGGACCCACGCGCAAAGACTCTACAAGCTACAGCTTATCGCTTCTGGTTTTCTGGATTGACTGCCAGTGCCCTGGCTGGAATATACAACAACTACAAATTGAGACAACGATCCATCGCGGTTGACGAGAAGGACGCGGAGGCCAAGGTTAACAAGCTGACTATTGCCAGGTAAGTTCTCTCTCGCCAACATCCTTGGTTGTTCATTGGAATCTGACATAAGCTGCAGACAACGCCAGGTCGTCAATATTCAATTACTCTCCGATCTTTGTGATCTGACAGTCCCAAGCACAGCCTTGGGCTATGCCAACTTCGACGAAGGCATCATCGGTCTCGCAGGAACGACAAGCAGTTTGCTAGGCACCTGGGCAGCCTGGGAAAAGACGGCTTGAAAACCTCCGCGCCATGATGAAAAGTGTTTGCAAGATGAGAATGGTCAATTACGACCGAGAAGGAGATCGACAGTCACCGTCGTTCTATCATACCATTGCTTCTATGCGGCACATTGCAGCTTCTTTAACACGAGCATCTGATCGAGTCACGACCCACTGAGATACCTGGTACCACCTCTGTAAATGGTCAACAAAGAAGGGAGCTTCTTGATGTATCGGGGACCTGGACTATGTTTGATCACCAGCACTCAATGTCGGTTTTGGCAATACGGAAAGGACCGTCCTAGTAACACGTCTTCAAGAACCGATGATGTAGTGGCATATAATAATCCAATTGTTATGTGGTAATAATGATGATCAACCACATGCATTTTCCTCCTGTACTTTGTTCTTCCCCAGCTACTCCTGGGCTTCAGAGGGGTTTGGCCCACCAACAAGCAATGTGGTTGGACATGAGGGAGGGGAAGGCCCAGGGGAGGGGCAGTGGCAGGTGTGGATATCGGCTTGTGTTTTCTGCAAATCTTGCTCCTAGGACGAAATGCTTGTGCTTGCAATTGCCGCCAATTCAGCAGAAAGGAAGATCTCGGAATACTAAACGATGGCAATTTCGAGGACGGGGCCACGTAAGGACCGCCTTGACCGTCAAACAGTGGCGCAGTGCATAAGTTTTGTTAGGGATTGATGACTCTGCATATTGCTAACAACTGGTGGTGGTGGTGGTGGTGGTGGTGGTTGTCGTGCAAAGTGCAACTTTAGCAGAGCATGTCTCAATTAAAGTTGAGCGTCCAGCTTCCGGGGACCAGGGCGGGGTCGATGGGCACTTGTACGAGAATGTTCGGCGGATGAGCCGTTGAAACACGTACATTCAGAGGCCAGATTCTGGTTAACTTTGCTAGGTGCTAACTAGCTGCCAGGCTCTTGGTTTGGGGTCACGGGCACCTAACGGGTGTCATACTCAGCACCCCCGGGCACCCACCAGGAGCCTCTTAGCCCTTATTCTTCAAACCCTTTGGGGCTCTTGAATGCCCGGAAGGTCTCCAAGCCCCGGCAAGCCTTTGTCCAGGGAGGCTCGCCAGGATGAGCAACAGTACAGGTAGCTGGCAGACACCTCACAGGCAGCGGCACCAGACTAAGCCCTTTGTGGAACCTGCAGATCAAATCCCCTCCCTCCCTCTTCTCGTTGTATAATCTTTCGTCACCAGGAAGATCCAGGCCACAACTGTTTGCCTCAACTCCTCGACAATTGACGATAATAAAAAGGGCTCTGGGTATCATTTTCGCATGCTCCGCAGCAAACTCCAATTGCTTGGGCTAGCACTGTCGACGAAACACGCATCCTACCAATCAGCAGCGCTCGGGCAGACTCGGACACGCACTACACGCAGAACACTTCCAGACTTTTCCGATCTCACCCGTCCATCTTTCGGGAAAGGCACTTCCAATCGGCTTGGCCCAGGCTCGACACAGGTACAAGGAGGAGTATATCAAGAACCAACTTCCCCCATGGCTTCAGATTATTCTTCCCGCCTTGAAGCAGTCCAACAATATCGTCCTCATTCTCCATCTCCAGCCACTGGAACTGCTCGATCAAACCTAGCCAAAGTACAACTCAGAAATTTCTCTCCCAAAATGGTCACTCACTCGGTCAACAAGACCGCCCTTCATCCCGGTGGTGTCGAGTACGTCCTGTCCATCCTGTCCATCCTGTCCACCCTGTCGTCACTATTCCACCAGCTTACTGACATGTCACCTCAGGCCAGCTCGAGAACACACCGAACTCGAAGAAGAGCTTCACACCACCGCCCACATCGATTATGATCGTGTTGCCATTGTCGACAACCCATCAGTGTCTGCCCTATACGAAGATGCCCTAGTCTACGAGACAGGTTCAGCTATTACGTCGTCCGGAGCTCTGACTGCCTATTCTGGCTCCAAGACCGGCCGTTCGCCATTAGACAAGCGAGTCGTCAAAGAAGAATCATCAGAGAAGGATGTTTGGTGGGGTCCTGTCAACAAGCCCATGTCGCCCGAGGTAAGCACAATTTTACAATACTGGTCGTGTTCTTTCCAATATCTTTTCTTCACATGCTATGGCACCTCATTTCTTGCTTCTCGGGATGGGTCCAATCGTCCCTGAGCTGAAGGATTTGGGACATTTCCCCGCAATGCAGCCAGATGCATCATCTCGCGTGGACAAAGGACGAATACGGACAACAGGAAATAAGGCGGACGCCTCCAAGTCCTAGTGCCTCACGCCCCGCGTTGCCCGCAAATGCCCCATGACGCAGATGCTTGTTACTGCCGCGGTTGCAAAAGTCTTGGCAACGGAAATCCACGGGGAGTTTCTCCAAAACTTTGGCGTCGGTGGGGGATGCATCGGCAGTCGAATTCGGAACCAGGATTCTAGCCCCACCTGGTCCATGCCTTATCCTACGTTATTCGTTCTGTAGGGCACTTGGAGCATGGTCATATTGTTTTCGGGAAGAACAGGAACCTTTTTGCGTAACCATGCTGACGCCCTGTTGAATAGGTGTGGAAAATCAACCGCGAGCGTGCCGTTGACTACCTCAACACTCGAAACCGAATCTACGTTATCGATGGTTATGCCGGCTGGGATGAACGATACCGGATCAATGTCCGAGTTGTCTGCGCCCGTGCCTATCATGCTCTCTTCATGCGAAACATGCTTATCCGACCTACGCGAGAAGAGCTCAAGAATTTCCATCCCGACTATGTCATCTACAACGCGGGCTCCTTCCCTGCCAACAGATATACTACTGGTATGACCAGTGCAACAAGTGTTGCCATCAACTTTGCCGAGAAAGAGATGGTCATCCTGGGGACAGAATATGCTGGAGAGATGAAAAAGGGTGTTTTCACAGTTCTCTTCTACGAGATGCCTGTTAAGCACAACGTCTTGACGCTACACTCGTCGGCCAACGAGGGTCAGAATGGCGATGTCACCGTTTTCTTCGGTCTTTCGGGCACTGGAAAGACAACACTTTCGGCCGACCCCAAGCGAAAGTTGATTGGTGATGACGAACACTGCTGGTCAGACAAGGGTGTTTTCAACATTGAAGGTGGTTGCTACGCCAAGTGCATTGGCCTCTCGGCTGAGAAGGAGCCTGATATTTTCAACGCGATTCGATTCGGTTCCGTTCTAGAAAACGTTGTTTTCGACCCTGAAACTCGCGATGTCGATTATGATGACGCCACCTTGACGGAAAACACCCGGTGTGCCTACCCGATTGAATACATTGGCAACGCAAAGATTCCTTGCATCAGCGACAACCACCCAACCAACATTATCTTGTTGACCTGTGATGCTCGTGGTGTACTACCTCCCATTTCCAAGCTCAACTCTGCTCAGACCATGTTCCATTTCATCTCCGGCTACACCTCCAAGATGGCGGGTACTGAGGATGGTGTGACGGAGCCTCAAGCCACTTTCTCGTCGTGCTTTGCACAACCTTTCTTGGCTCTGCATCCTATGAGATACGCAAAGATGTTGGCAGACAAGATCGCTGAACACAATGCCAATGCCTGGTTGTTGAACACTGGCTGGGTTGGAGCTGGTGCTACCACCGGCGGCAAGAGATGCCCACTGAAGTATACACGTGCCATCTTGGACGCCATCCACTCTGGAGAGCTTGCCAAGGCCGAGTACGAGGTGTACGACGTCTTCAACCTGAGTGTGCCCAAGGCCTGCCCAGGTGTTCCTGATGAACTCCTGAACCCCAAGAAGAGCTGGACCGGATCGGCCGACTTCAGCGAGGAAGTGACCAAACTCGGTGGCCTGTTCACGGAAAACTTCAAGAAGTATGCGGACGAGGCGACTGAAGACGTCATCAAGGCTGGACCAGTGGTTTGAGAAAAAGTGATTACGTTTCAGCGCTGAGCGAGGCGAAGAAATTTCCTATTTCCTGTTTCGTTTGGTCGACATTTCCATGTTGGCATGGTTTTCATGTACAGAAATGCATTGAGATGGCGTTGGGAAAGAAGGTATAGCGTTCGGTGCTTTCTGTTCTTGTCGAACAAGACAGAAGAACGAGCAACACGAACGCGAGACGCGAGAGGCATCACGAAGCAACGAACGGACAACCGATGATGGCCGGGTGATGAGCTTTCTGAGATATCTGTCTAGCTTGCCCTTTAGAGTGGCAGACAGTTGGAAAGGCTAGGATTCCCCGTCCTCTCTATTATATGCCTGCAATAAATAGTTTTTGGAAAGTACGACAGTGATATCGTTCGAATACTGTATTGAGAAGAATGAGGAGCTTGATCTATGGAATCATATCTTGAAAGCCTAGAACTTCCCTTTGGCGCTGCGAAAAGTGTAATGCACCAGACGTATGAAATGTGGACACAGTAACTTATTAGTAACTTATTAGTTGAACCATTGGCTTGGTGGCAATAGACGGAACTACGGGCTGAAGTTTGACTCGCCCAGTACCTGATGCCGAGTGGCTCTTAAAGGGCACGAGCCATGTTGGAGGAGGAGAAGGCGATAGATTATACTGCGTAGATGGTCTAGATCCGATAGTCAATCCACTCGAGTCGGTTCATTAGAGGTAGTTGATTGTCGAGCATGGAGATGATGGCCTTTTCCGTCACAACGGAGAGATGGATAACACAGGACAGGACAGCACTGTCATTAGTTTGGAGGGATTCTTGGGGGTGGGTGACTTGTGCCTGTAACTCGTGACCCAACGCCCCGGAACCCATGCATGCTCCAGTGGTTCTTGACTCGTAATTGCATACCTGTGTATTAGTGTTATTGCATAGCCACACTTGCCCACGTCTACTCGCAACGGGGGGAGGAGGAAGAAGAGGGAGATCTGACATGTTCACTGATCAAAAATTGCGTGAGAGCCAAGGAAAGTGGCCATTTGTTTCTATGGGCGGCATCCACATTGCGGCAAACTCCTGCGGCGATCCGCTGAGGTAGAAAGAATTGATATGTTTGATGCATACACCGTGCCTAACTAGTTAACTAAATATTTAGTGCCGGTTTCACCATTTGGTTGACAATCTGGCGTTGGTATTCAAGGCGGGGAGATGATTGCCTTGGATGTTCTCGGATTCGAAATAAGATGGCTGTGTTGAGGGTGGTAAGATCTGGTTAAGTAGGTCCTGGGTGGGAGGTGGTAGGGCAGGTACCTGGAGGCCCAGGTGCTGACTGCTCCTTACCTGGACGTGCCTGGGGTACCTATTAACCCTTGACCCGAGTCGCCGCAAGGCCCTGAGCAAGTCTTCCTTCCTCTCGCTTGGGCTTTGATGGGCCTATTCCTTTGTCGCCCAAAGTCGCCCCACCATTCTACCGTTCTCCCCTTCCACGCCATCCGCTAAGGCACCGTACTCCGTAGGCACCAAGGCACCAAGACACCAAGGCTATCGACTTTGCCATCCCCAAATCCTCGTGGTCGTCGTGGCCCTGGGCGTATTCAAGTTTTCATTAGTTCGTTAGTCACCCCATCCGTCCAATCACCCCTGCTAAACTGCCACTACCACCTCGACTACCACTTCCTTCCCTCTCGCTCACCTCTTAGTTGCCTCTCACTTTAGGTAGTTACCCTTCAACTCGGGCGATTCCTTCCACACTAACCATGCAATCCGGTCTCTGTTCGAACCTCACTTCCTCCACCTCCATCTTTGTCTCCATCTCCATCTCAATCTCTGTTCTCATCTTCCTCGCTGCTACTCATCCATCTCAACATTCATCCTGACAACAATCTCATTCTTCTCATTCTTCTCGACATGGCTGATCCCGACCCCAACTAACACCTCGATCTCCGACCGTAACCTCGTTCGTCTTTCTTCACAGGCGTTCCTCGGTCTCTTCTCTTTTCTTCTTCCGCCCCACACTCTTGCCCGCCTCGCACCATCAACTCGTTCAACGCACATCTTTTCGCTTCAACCACTTTCATTCATTCAACCCTCCCTTACCCTGGGAGGTATACCACATCCATTCCAGCGTCGCAACCTTTGCCGTACAAATCATCCGATTCACCCGATCCGTCCTCCCCGCCCCCGTCCAACCCTCATCCGCCGCACCCCGCCACACATCCAAAACACTCCCTAGTTGGGATTTTATGATTTCCTGGTCCACGACAATCTCTTTCCTTAACGACCTCGTTCAGCCTCGCATTTCGACATGCTCATCAACGGAGAGAAGTTCGCTTGCGAGGCATGTGTGAGGGGTCATCGAGTCAGCTCTTGTCACCACCAGGGTGCGTTCTCCCCTTGCAAAGACTGCAATGAGTTCCTAGGTTAGGTGAGACTAATCTCAAGACTTGTAGATCGTCCACTCGTCCATGTCAACAAGAAAGGAAGACCCGTCTCACAATGTCAACATTGTCGAGGTTTGCGCAAGGCTCGTTCTCAACATGTAAAGTGTGAATGTCACGACAAGGCGCATGGCAAGGAAGACTGCCCACATGATAAGAATGATGGCAAAACAGGTTCGTCGTCATTCCCAATTTCATGCCCATTTGTTGATCGCATCAGAACCTCACACCTGCTGCTGTCAGCATGGCTCCCGATGTACTTGCTCACTGAAAAAAGATCATCTCGATCCAGTTCCCGAGGACATTCCTCAGCTCCTCCAACCGAAAGAACATCCCAAAGAGCACCACAAGCCCCGATCAAATCACAATTCCCACGAAAGCAAACCAACCATTTTCACAAACGGTCATCACAAGCCTGTGCACAAGTTCAATGATGCCCATAACCAACTGGGTAACCCTTATAAGATCCCTTCTCGATCCAACTCCCTTCACGGTCACCGCGACATTGCTCAAAGATCCACCGACAGTCTCCCGCTCACAAAATACTCCACAAAGCCTTTCCAAGAGTCTCCCTCCATAACTCAATGACAGACGCCGTCAATATCATGCAAAGAAAAGTAAAATCAGAGCATAACTCACCCATTCTCGGACCACAGCAATATCCCATGGTGAATCCCACGATCCGCGACCTGGCTTTACCCAATTTTGATCCAAGCGCTTATTCATATTCGCCATTTGGAACAGACAGCCCGGGAAGTCAGCAGAATAGTCAAAATGGTAGTCAACAGGATTTGTCTTTGCCTGAGAGGTTTCCAGATACGTGGTTTATGACATATGAGCAGGCTCAAGATTATGAACCGGTCCGGCCGGGGCTTTACAACAATGACTTGGCCTCAATCGACTGGTCAACATACAATCTCGACGGGAGCAATGCTTACACCCCTCCGACCAAGGAAACTTCGCCTTACATACTTCAGCAACCTACATACAATCCACAAGAACTCTCTAATCAAATAAATCGCATTGGCATTACTTCTTCCAGTGGCGAACCATCCGAGGTCGACCAACAGTCTCCCTCCACTGGGTGGGGAAATGACAGGGCCACGAGTAATGATCGTCAAATCACTACCGACAACAATTTCAACGATTTGAGTAGTTTTGGCGGAGATGATGCTTCCGATAGATATCGACATAGTTCCGCTTCCTCCTATTACGGCACACCCCAGGCAAACATATTGGCCAATGATAATCTCCAAAGCTACGATATTGATGATTATCTAAAACAAGTCGAGGCCGAAACGAAACGGATGCAAATGCAAAATCAATTTGCCCAGATGCAAACACAACTGTCCAAACATGATCAGCAGCAACAGCCGCAACAGTCACCTCTTCAACAGAACATTCAATCCCAATCGTCACAATCACGACTGTCCAGCGTCAGTCGCGGCATCACTCCCAGTGTTTCGAGTCCTGGTAGTACCAGTACTGGGGAACACCCTTTCACGATTCGTGAAGCACAAAGGTATGCACACTTGGACGGAATGGCGACCAATCCTCAGCCTCAGATGAAGACTGTAATACCAACCAACACTATTGTCGATGACCCATCTTGGTCAGTTGCACCCGATATGTCTAATCCCGATCTAGTCCTCAACGACGAACAAGAGGATGAAGATTGGGTCCGGTAGTGCCAACCAATGGAATCAAGCAACTTTGGACCATATTGATTGGGACAAGTAACGAATTATGATATCAAGACAATGACTCCGAGATACCAACGATACTGAAAGAAGCCATCCATAAAATGGCCTTCTACCGGAAGAGGATGGAATATTGAGCCCGGAATATTTGATCATCTTGTCTGGCTGCACTACGTAAACAGAATAACATCTGCCAGGTCAAGTGGAGTTGAAATCCTTGGAATACGGGTTATTCACTCGTCTAAAGATGCACTTTTATTATCAAAGACATCGAAATGGACCTATCAGGAGCAGGAGTATGGCTTTTATTTGGTTTATCACGATTACTACTCTGCATATGAGAACATGCAGACAGTAATGCAGTGAGCGCAAGTTTGTTGTACAGCGCTTGGGAGGAGATTTGGTTTGGAGTTGTATCAGTTGTTTCCTTGCTCAAGATTACATATTGTTAAGAAGTATGAATGTTGCAAATAGACAGTGTTTGTACTGGTGTATCTTGTTGTCAATCTAAAGATGCTCTGCCTGAAGTATTATGGCCAGTACCAAGAGTTCAAGAAAGCAGTGGTAATTTTGACTTGATCATGTTCTTGTGAGATGTATGCTTGACTCTAAATCTATACCCTCCCAAGGATACATATCCGTCTTCCTGGGCATGCGTCGTGCTTCAGTGTTCAACCTCATGACCAGGCCCCATCCGTATCTAACCAGATAACCCATGATCCTCGGACCTCGACGCTCCAAGACCTCGGAATCAGATTCACGAAGCCCACGGTCAATCACATCGTCGAACGAGACGCCATCCTCTACGTCGTCCACCGTCCGCGACCTCTTGCTCCTCCTCCTCCTCTCCTCCTCCTCCTTCTTCTCCTCCTCCCACTCCTCTCGTTAGCTACCCACCTATTCCCTTCTCCGTCTCTCTATCCACCCATCCACCCCTGAATCCATCCGTCTATTACCCTCACAACCTCGGCGCAGCCCCACCACCAACACCACCACCACCATGACCAGCAGCAGCAGCACCCGCGGCCAGCCCCGCTCTAGCCTCGACCCTACGACACGGCAAGTCCTTCCTGAGGATCTTTCCGCTCGGCGTCTTCGGCAGCACGGCCAGCTCCCACACCCCGCCGCGCAGCTTTTTGTACCCGGCCACTTGCCCGTCGACCCACGCGCGGATCTCGGACAGCAGCTTCTGGCGCGGCGGCGGCGGTGGCGCGTTATCCTTGGAGCCGCTGCGAGTAGTTGATGACGATGATTGAGACGACAGGGAGGAGGAGGAGGATGAGGATGATAATGTGTCGTTATGTCGCGGATGCAGCGTCACGTATGCGATCGGCAGCTCGGTGGCTTGCTCGTCGGAATAGATGGATGTCACGGCTGCGTCGACCACCGATGGGTGCTGCAGCAGCAGGTCTTCGAGTTCGGAGGGCGGGACTTGGAACCCTTTATATTTGATGAGCTGTGACGGCGCGGAGAAGGGTCGAGATGTTAGTTCGGTCTCATGGATACATGTGCAATGACTGGGAGAAGACAAGGGGAAGGGGTTTTGGGTCCATGAATTAAGGGGGTTTGATGAGCGACGTCGAATTTGGTGTGCTTTGTTCCCTCCTTTCCACCGGTGTTGGGTTTGTACATGTGTATTGTGAGAGGGAGAAAAACTTACCTCTTTCAGTCGGTCTGTGATCCAGAAATTGTCGTTCTCGTCCACCCGCATGATGTCGCCTGTGCGTAACCAATCGCCGACGTAGGTTTCGCGGGTTGCGGCTTCGTTGTTGTAGTATCCCCTGTTAAAACAGATCAACCAAGTGCTAGGCAAACACTCTCTTGCTGATTTCGGAAGATTCCCATTGCGGACGCGCGGGATAAATTGAGACATACATGTTCACGGAATGTGAAGATGGATGTACATGGGGAATACTCACATCATAGTCTGCGGGCCCCGGACCCAGAGCTCGCCTTCTTCGCCACGGGCTACATCTTTGAGCGTCACTGGGTCGACGAGGCGGACTTCACTGTACGCCAATGTCAGTCAGTGGATCGGTTTTCGCGGTAGACGTCTGGTCTGAAAGTAGCAGCAGAAGAAGTGGAAACTACTCACGTTCCAGCTATCACTTTGCCAACTGTGCCAATGTTGTTCTCGTCGTCTAGTGGCGTCTGTAGTGTGACGGTCGGAGAACATTCCGACATGCCGAATCCTAGTGAGCAGAACAAATCAGATCTCAACTAATTGCTCTAACGTGATCTGGGGAAAGGAGAGGGAGGGAGCGTATGACGCATAATACCTTGAACGACCCGAGTGTCTTGTCCGAACCTCGTCTTCAATTTCACCTGTAGCGCTCTCTTCGTCGGCGCCGCGGCGATGAGAATGGTCTTGAGTGCCGACAAGTCGTACTTCAACGCAACATCCGAATTGGCTAGTTGCACAGCAATAGGCGGTACGATGTGTGCCCAAGTGGCTTTGTATTGGGCCATTTTTTGACAGAAAAGCTCGAATTCAAACGCTGGAATGCCGCAGGTGAAGGACCCAACCCACATGCCGTGAAGGACGACGACAGACAGGCCGTAGATGTGGCAGTCTTATAGAGTAACACCTGAGTGTCAGCGAGGAACGCGGACATCAAGGAGTGTAGTCGAGTTTCGTTCCAGGGTTGGTATGGAGAAATACTCACATGGTGGGAAGAAGCATTCTCGCGAAGAAGAGTTCATCAGACCTGGCACCGAGATCCGGGATTGGATCATGTTGGAGATGATGTTATAATGCGACAATTGAACACCCTTGATCTTGCCTGTCGTCCCAGAAGAGAAGATAATGAATGCTGCGACGTCTTTGGTCGATTTGCCGCCCAGATCATATGGCAAGAGGATGTCATCCTTGGATGTGCTCACAATATCGTCGGGAAACTCGAAACGATCAGCTGGTTATGTGCGAGAAAAGGACTTTGGTGTATCATTAGAACTCACTAGACTCAAGCCACTACTTCGCTCTATCACAGTGAATAGGTTTGGTTTCGTGGGGCCAGCCAGTCCAAGCTGGGTGAGTGCTGACTCAACAGCCTCGAGCTTGCTAGGGTGTATTGCGAGGTAACTTGGCCTGACCAGATCGACGGCATGAGCAATATCCTTGGTTACAGATCCTGGATTCAGGGGCCTGTGAGGGATGATTGTCAGCCGTGTGAGACGTTGAATTGACCCAGCATTAGGTACACGCACGAGAAGACCGCTCCAATCCAGAGAGTAGCGTGAGCCAGGATTATGAAGTCCGTCTGGCACAGTGTTAATGTCATCTTCGTCTAAATGAAAACACCAGACATCTGGTGTTAACACAAACGCACCGAGTTGGGAACAATGGCCATAACTCTGTCGCCTTCCTTGACGCCCATCTTCGTTCGCAAACCCCAAGCACATCTTGCAGCCTGCTCACGCAAACCTCCATATGTCAGGCTTTTATTTGCTATTGTGTCAATATGGACGACTTTGTCTGTTGGACAGAGATCTGGATTGTATTTCACCATGAATTGTGGAATGGTGAGCATGTCGTCGAAGCCGACTGGACAGAATGGTCCACCCATAATGGCCGATGAAGTCATGGTGTTCACGAGGCTGTGTATCACTTATTTGGAACACTGGGTGTGAAAACAACAGACACGAACTGAAGCGATGAATGTCGGCTGATATGCCAGACTTGATACCCCCGTACTGGCGGTGTCGTAGCTGAGACCGAACTTCATATAGCAGCATTGAGACGTTTAGCAGTCTGCCTAGCTCCATATTTCCGCGTGTCTGATCAGCACCAAGATCTACCCCGAGGCGATCCATTCAGACCAACGCCTCTGTTTGGTTGGAGTAATGCCAAACGTCTTGATCGGGTCAGGTTGCGTGTTGTGGGCCAACCCCAATTCAGGGAATGCTTCAATCTCTCCGCATTTTCGAACCTACAACCTCGGTGAACGAGTCAGAAAGTCATTGGTCGGAGCAGGTCGCGTTTGGCCGCTTCGAAACAGAAAGACAATATCCATAGTCAATTTTATGCCATGGAGATGAATTGACTTACCAACATTTATAGGTATAACGCTAGCAGCATAACGTTTTGCGAATTCGGATTTCTCCAGGCAACTGGCTGGGCATCAACTATAGGTTAAGAGTTCTTGAAAAGAATAAAAGCGAATAGATCCTTTCACAAATGACGTTCGGCTCTACCGTTCCCTACGCAGAACCATCTTGGTACAATTCTCACTCATCTCCGTACTACAAAGACTCCCACCGCAAGCTGAGGGCGTACGTACGTGAGTATGTCGACACATACTTGATCCCAGATGCCGAAGAATGGGAAGCTGCAGGCAAAGTCCCTCCTGAAGTTTTCGAGCGACATGCAAAGTTTGGTTTCGTAGCGGCGTCAATCTTTCCTATGTCCGTGGATCATCTAGCGGCAATTCCTGGTGTTCGTGATGCACAGCAATTACCGGCAGGGATATCACCTTCAGAATGGGATTTCTTCCACGACTTCATCGTCATTGACGAATTATCCAGAGTCGGATATATTGGTGTCTTGTGGAGTGTCATTGGTGGTAATTCGATTGGGGTACCGCCCATTATCAACTTCGGGACCAGGGAACAGAAAGAGAGATATTTGCCAGGAGCTTTGAGGGGTCAGCTTAGAGGCTGCCTGGGAATTACAGAGCCTGATGGTAAGGAAGATTCGGCCTCCATCCTCTGTCGTTCGATCGTCAAATAGTGTAAATACTAATCAAAGGCTGCAAATAGCCGGAAGTGATGTTGCCAATTTGAAAACCACTGCAACCATCACCGAGGACAAAAAGTTCCTCGTCGTTAATGGAAGTAAGAAATGGATCACCAACGCGCTTTGGAGCAATTTTGTGGTTGCAGCTGTTAGAACAGGATCAGAAGCTTCTGGAGCGGCTGGCCTCTCTGCGCTGATTATTCCGCTTGATGCTCCCGGTGTCACATGCAGACGATTGCACAACTCGGGGGTTTCCGCCAGCGGAAGTACTTTCATAGAGTTCGATGATGTCAAAGTTCCTTTCGACAACTTACTTGGTGGTGAGGCTGGTCTCGGCAAGGGATTCAAAATGGTCATGTCAAGTGAGTGGTTCCATCCAGCGGATATACGCTTTGCTAGACATGCTGACTTGCGGTGCCAGATTTCAACCATGAGAGATTCATCATCGCCGCGCAGTGCCTCCGATTAAGTCGGATCTGTATTCATGATGCATATCAGTACGCAAAAACACGCATCACATTTGGACGGGCTTTGCTCTCAAATCAAGTGATTCGATCAAAGTTGTCGAATATGTCCATGTTGACCGAAGTGGTGCAGGCCCAGATTGAGTCTTTGCTATACCATGCATCGACTACACCTGGAGCAATGGACGGAACTATGGGAGGAGACTTTGCCAGGATTAAAGTACATGCAGCTCGAATGCTCGAATTCTGCGTACGTGAGGCTCAACAGATATTGGGTGGAGTCGGGTACTCCAGGGGTGGTCGAGGTGGTCGCGTGGAACAGATATCCAGAGATGTCAGAGTCATGGTGGTGGGCGGTGGCAGTGATGAGATCTTGACGGACCTGGCGATGAAACAAGCTATTGCGGCTGAAAAGGCGAAGTCACAGACATCGAAGTTGTAGACCAAGATATCTGCTTCCTGAAGATTGAAGGCCGATCGTAAAAAGATTGTCTCATGCTTGGAAGAAAGCTACGGCCCTGCCAGAGTCAATGATGGACACCAACAACAGGCCATGGACTTCATGTCATAAGTAAGATGAAAATGAGGTGAGTAATGCCGGTTGAGCGACTGTAACTGTTGGCAAAGGTTTCCAACGTTGTAGAGAAGCAGACAAATGGACTGGGAGTTCTAAAATCGTGGGTGATGAAATGAGGGAGTGAGTGATTAAAAAGATTCCTAACCTTAGAGTAGAAGCTAAATATTTTGTCAGACATAAAGAAGTCAACCACCGCAAGCCTCTAAAAGTGACGAATGGCAGAATTGAAGTAAATATTATCAAATGACAACTTCTGACAATCGACGTCATTTCCATCTCCATGTTCCCTCTATCCATCCTCATCCCACTCCGAACCAACGACTTTGACACCAGAACCCTTTCTCAACAGAAAAATACAACGGCAAACTTAAACCATGCGCCGAACAATCCTTCTAACTTCACTTTTCTCATCTCTATCGATCGCTGCGGCCTTTTACCCGCTAGACGTCCTGCGCGAGACCTTTAACAACCAACCTCAACTCCACACATTTACCTACGGCGACCGCCTCAGCCAAAACTCGCATCAATCACCTATGAACCCCGGACCAGTGCAAGGCGCACCGGACGCCGACAACAAGGTCCCACCGTCGACCGGTGGGACCGGCGGCTCAGGCCCAGACACCCAACTTTCCATCTCCGACATCCTACCACAGACCCGCAAGATCAACATCTTCGCCTCGTTGACCCGCGACATCTCGTCGGTCACAGGTCGTCTCGAATCGACAAACACTGCGGAAAACACGACGCTTCTTGCGCCTCTGAATTCCGCGATGCAGGCTCTTCCTCGCAAGCCGTGGGAAGACCGACCGGATGATTCCTCGAGTGTGCGCGCCGAGAGTAATGAGGACAAAGCTGCGGGGAATTTACAGAGATTTGTCGAGGAGCACGTCGTCCCGTGAGTCCGTGGGTGGGAGGGAAGGAGGGCAAGGTCAAGACCCTAGGAGGGCAGGAGTTGTGGTGGGAAACTGATGAGGATGGGAAGAGAGTTATTTGGCCTGGTGGATTGGTGGTGGATGAAGTCGTAGGTGTCGTTGGGAATGGAGAGATCTGGGCTGTGAAGGGAGTCGTCAACTATGAATAAAGGATTTTGCTTCAGGGATATTCAAATGGTTTCGTGCGGATACGATTGGCGTTGTCGGGATTCGCGCTAGACATTGATCTGACGACGGAAATGATTTTATGTACAAGATTTATGTTTGTTACCATTGAAATATACAATGCTGCGACGATGCTGAAGAACGGATGGCTTTTCTCTAAGACGCTTTGCATACTGCATGAATTCGAACTGAGTGCCCACAGACTCGTCCGAATGAATACAAATTCTGTATGGTCCAGGCCTCACCTAGTATGACAATCTCCGTTCGCGCGTGAAGCAAGTATTTGGACATCTCTTAGCCGGTCACCAAAGGATTGCACGACTGTGAGAGTGTCATTTTTCACGCCATGACCACGTCTGTACCAGCCTATCAATCTCCTTTGGCCCTCGGCGTGTTCGACCTTTCCCTTTGCTGATGACTAGTCTCCACATCCTCCTGGTGGGCAAAATAGAAATCTACCAGACCACTCTCACTGATCAACTTCCAGAAACACCACAAGTAACACACACCAAACGCGCATGCACCGATACAAGCATTGATCACCACCCATAGATCAGGCTTGTCTTCTGGTGGTGTGGCAAATGCTGCAAGAAGGTGCCAGAATGCCATGACTATGTAAGTCTGAAAGTGTAAGATCTTAGTCGGCGTACGCAACTCATCGGGTAAGAGTGCGCGGCCAGTTATATTCTCGTGGTCAGGATCATAGTAGGCGCGTGCACTGGTGGGTGGAAGGCCGAGGAGGTAAGCCCAAAGCAATGTCACAACGACATAAGGTACCTGTAATTGATCGCGCTTGAGAAGTGGATACATTGTCCACACTCCCATCAGGTTGGCCCACCCAACCCAAGCACGATATTCTTTGCTGAGTCCTTTCTTGCTTCCTAATAACAAAGTCATCGGCAGAAGAGGCAGTAGCACGGACTTTTCGTGCACTTGAAACGAGAAGAGAAAGAAGCCCCAGGCCGAAGTTGCGAGAGCGTAGGGAAGCAATGACTTTCTTGGAACTGCCCCAATCACCAGCATTGGCCCAAGAATTGACATCAAGGTGAAGAAGGTTGCCAGACGTGGTAACTCGATGATTCCTTGTAGTTTGTGTAGTTTGTAGAATGTATTGGTGAAGCACCAGAAATTGGCCACTTTGTCTTCAAATAGACCCCTTGCGAACGGGAACATTCTGTAGATGACCTGAGACACCTGAACGAGGGCAATGCCTGATGGTGATTTGGGATCAAATTTAATTCCGCTAGTGGCCAGCAGAGGTGGAGTCGGCTGGATCGGTAGAGAGATTCTCTGGTGTTGATCGTACAGTGCACCCAATATTAGAGGTGTAAACAAGACAGAAAGTGAGATAATCGTGACCAAGGCAATTGAGATCAATCTCCCAGGACGTAACTTGGGAGTGGTACAAGACCCAAGCAGGTAGGCAAAAATGATCGGCGAGTAATATAAAGCCATCTGCTTGAAGCCGAGGGCTGCCACGAAAAATATGCATGCCCAAAGTGACCTTCCACCATAGATGCTGGATAAAGTCGCGACAACAAATCCGAGCATAACTGTGTTATATTGGAAGTGTCCATGGTCAATAAGGAGTGTTGCCGGTTGCATCAGAATGGCGACAAGAGCAATTGAAGAACTTGTAATTCCGGCCGACTCGGCTCTGCTATAGCGACGTAGGAAGATGATGAGGGCAGGAACATAAGTCAGATACTCTGACAGTATCACAGTGGCTCGCATGAAGACTTTCAGATTCTGCTCCTCCATACCGCGCGATGTGCCAAGAGCAAACCATGTGTTGCTGAAGATAGCACCTCTGTCCACCAGATCAGTCATGCTCTGCTTGGAAAGGACGTTGACTCACAATTTTCCACATAGCCAACTGTGATAAGCAGTCAAGGGCGGATAGTCAAGACCCCAGTATTGAAGATCATAGAAATACCACTGAGATACGGGTAGATTGGTGGTAATTTCCATCCAGTGTCTTTGTGCTTCGAAATCTCCATGCATGGGGGCTTGCCCAATCCCGAATACCCCCAAAGACTGATACTCCATCTGAAGACTCCGACAATCAGGAGAATTAGTGGGATTAGGACCCATTGAGAAGTTGTTCCTCGTGCTGGCCACAGAAACGCAACCAATGGAAATTCTGGCGAAACGGAGTTGTCTTGAAGGTCAATTTTGACGATGTCTGTGATGGTGGCACTCCTGACAAGTGTCGAACCTGGTTTCCGCTTCTTGCGAGGCCTGTGACTACTCGGGCTCGACATTGCTGGAGGTAATGGGTTGAATATACCTGGTATAGTCACTGTGTCATATCCGAGTGCAGAGGTCAACAATGATGTGGAAAATTGGGGTCAAGGCAACCGACAAGAGAAGGCACAGAAGGGAAGCTGTCGTGGCCGTCATCAACACTGTACTCCGTAGTAGCTACTCCACAGGCTAGAGGAAGTGGGAATTGTACACCCGCCAATGATATCAGTCAGATGAGTACACTAGTGCACTAGCTCTTTCACGTGACTATGCACCACTTGGGGATTAGCTTGGCAGGGTCCCTGCCACCCAGATTTACGACGATGACCGAGAAAAGTTCCTTATCATATCTTAGCGCCGTGAAATTTTCTGGCGGTGGACATTCTGCCGCCTACTGACTTCACATAGTCTTTTCTACCTTTTCCCTTCCCTAAAGTCGCCATCTTCTTATTACTCTACTCTTTGCAATCATTTACCATTGTGGGCATAAATATCGAGGGCTTCTATTGACGTCTATCGAGGGCTCTGTGGGTTTGACACTGAGGGCATATCATAATATCATTGAAGGTCTTGCTTGTCTCGTCCTGTTACTTGATCGGTCCGTTGCGAATCATCCTGAGGGCATTTTGCGAACTTGACAGAATTTGTTACTTCGGTATCAATTTCTTCTCGTCATCTGCTTTAAGCATTTGACTCTGTGGTCGAGGGCTCTAATTCACTTTGTGGGTTTGAGGGTTTGCCGCACATAAGTACACTGTTGCCAAAAGAGGTTCCGAGGGAAATTTCATTTGACAAGATCTTTCACAAGAGTATCAGTAGTTCACTCCATCCTCACTCCATCTTCTCATGTTCATGCTGACCTTACGTCTAGACGAGCGCATTTAACATGTCTAAAACTACGTCAAAGTCCGCTCCCAAGGCGGCTAAAGCCTCCAAGTCCGACATCCTGACCAAGGTCAAGGGTGCTGCTGTCACCAAACCTGCTCAATCCGACAAGGCAAAGAGCAAGGATGTCGCAAAGCAGGTAGCCTCCAAAGAGGGCAAGGATAAGAAGAACAAGAAAGTTCCTGTCAAGGAGCCTACACCAGAATCCAGCTCCGAGGAGGAAGAGGACGACTCTGATGTCTCCTCTGACGAGAGTGAAAGTGAGAGCGACAGCGACAGCGAGGTCGAAGTCAAAGCTAAGGCCAAGGCTCCGATCCCCGCGACTAATGGAAAGAAAGTCGCTGCCGCAGCCGAGTCAAGCGATGAGTCCGAGTCTGACTCCGCATCTGACTCTGATTCCGATTCCGATGAAGAGGAAGCACCCAAGGTGACCACCGAGAAGGTCAAGCCTATCGCCGAGAGCGATTCCGACGACGATAGTTCCGACGAGTCCGAGAGCGATGAGGAAGAGGCCGCTGCTCCCAAAACCAATGGTACTAAGGCTGCTGAGTCTGATGCTGAGTCTGATGATGACAGCGAGGATGACGAGGACGACGAAGCTTCCAGCGACAGCGACAGCGACAGCGAAAACGAAGCCGAAAAGGAAACCGCAACCCCTGCAACCAAGCGCAAGGCACAAGACGAGGAAGCTCCCGCTGCCAAGAAGACCAAAGTTGAAGAGTCGGCTAATGGTGGCAACCTTTTCGTAGGCAATCTTTCATGGAATGTCGACGAAGATTGGCTCCGTCAAGAATTTGAGGAATATGGCGAGCTCACAGGTGTCCGTTTGATCACTGATCGTGCTACTGGCCGCTCCAAGGGGTAAGTTATTGATATTCTTATGTCATCGGTTGGATGTACTGATGTAATTTTAGCTACGGTTACGTTGAGTTCGCCAATGCCGCCGACGCCGCCAAAGCCCATGCTGCTAAGCAGGGTGCTGAGGTCGACGGTCGCACCATGAATATCGACTTTGCCAATGCCAAGCAGAATGCTGGAGAGAAAACCCAGGATCGTCGAAAGTCATACGGTGACCAGACTGGTGAACCCACCGACACACTCTTCGTTGGCAACATGGCTTTCGAATGCACCAACGAGGACCTCTCGGCCGCATTCAGCCCTCATGGAACTATCTTGAGTGTCCGAATCCCGACTGATCGTGAAAGTGGTCAACCAAAGGGTTTTGGTTACGTCACATTCTCTTCCGTCGAGGAAGCCACTAGTGCGCTCGAAGCCCTACAAGGTGGTTACATTGCACGCCGACCCGTCCGTCTGGACTACAGCCAACCCCGACCAAACAATGGAGATTCTCCGGCCCGCGGACGCGGTGGCTTTGGCGGACGAGGCGGTGGACGTGGATTCGGGGATCGTGGAGGTCGTGGCGGTGGTCGTGGCTTTGGAGGTCGTGGTGGTGGCCGTGGGTTTGGTGATCGTGGCGGACGTGGTGGTCGAGGTGGAAGCACCAACCGTGGAGGGTTTGGTGATTTCAGTGGAAAAAAGACCACCTTCTAGATTGGCCACATGAGCTTGCTGCGTATTGCTCTTCACTGCTGATTTCTATCTCCACTGGTTTCACCGACAGATCCATGTTGAGCCACGACCGAGCGCGATCCCGGTCTGCAGGGTCAAAGACTGTGAGTTCGGACATGTATCGAATACAGGCGTTGACGGATCCAAAAGTTGTGTCTACTCTAATGACTCTTTTCCTTTAATCATTTCTCGATAGAACAATGGAACCGGAGTTTTCTTTACAGCTTTCTTTACACTTTTGTTTACTGAGAAGTCTAAACCAATCATGCACCGTTTTCTGCCTGTGATAGATTGAAACCCCGCGACGAAAATAGGAAGACGCATGACTTGGTCAATTGGCGGCATTGGGAGTTCTGGTGCATGACGGGTCAAAAGCGAACAGCGAGATCGGCGCCTGGACACCGCCTCCCACCCGTTTTCATCACTCGCTGTCGTGATTGGGCGTCGCAGCCCATGATTCTGACACACGGACCTAGGAATGTGCATTGGTCAATCTTCAGGCAAGCCGCGTGACGCAGCAAGTTGGGGCAGTGGACAAATGCAGCGTGGCATGTCAACTATCAGTGTGTAGTGTGTGTGTGAACTGATAGGCGTGATAGAGTTGTCGACACTGCGCATCCCGCCCATCCAACTCGGTCTCGCATCACGAGTTGAGAAACCTGCTCTGTCCACCGGCAGCCTGGATATAACCAGCCTCACAAGACCTCTAATCCTTGACATATTATACCAAGTTCTAGTCAGACACTTGTTCTTGCTACTATCATTGTCCCTCCTCCTTCTTCTTTTACTTTCAATCCTATCAGGCTGATTACTTGGGTACTCGAGTCGACGATCTGCTTATCTGACTTGGCAGCGAGCCTTAGGCAGTCCCAGGCACTCCTAGGGCCTGGAGGCAGCCGGAGTTTGGCTGTTACAAGGAACCCAAGTCCCCATTCCGGGCCTAAAGAGATCCAAGTGGGACGTCCAGGGGTCCCTGCAATCAAGTCCTCGGTCCCTAACTAACTAGTAACCTACAGTAGGACTCCAGGAGTCAGCCGCTCAGCATCCCTTTCAGCTATTTACGCGCAGGCCGCTAACTAATCTCGACATCCTCTCCTCCATATCCATCTTGACCAACAACTGGTGGTTTCTTGTGGTTCCAACTTGGAAGTTGGCGTAATCTCCGTTTCCACTTTGGTGTCAATCAAGCCGTCAAGCCATCAAGCCAACAAGCACGTCTTGGGCTCCATCTCCCATCCTCCTTAGTCACCAATCCCACCCAACTGCAACTACCTCCCCCACCAAGATCCCTTGGACTGACAACCATCACCGCCATCACAGATTCACCATCGTGGTCAGCGGTGAGACTGTCCATTCTCGCCTTTGATACTTTCAATTCCAAAGCCTTTCCATTCTGCTTGCGTCTTCCATCAGACACTTATTCCAGATCTCTGTTCATCAAGCTCTCCATCATAATCAAAGCCGTATCGTCACAACCCCACCATCGCACTGGGGACGACCAGCAACATTTCCACCAGGACAAAGCCTTTTGAATAGGGACTCATTCTAGTTCACCTTCGCAACAAGGCTCATCTTACCAGCGCGACATACACACAATATCTTCCACTATGCGACCGCACACAATAGAGCCCTTTGGCTTGCAACGCAGCCAGCGTGAGGCGGTGACATCCTCGGACCCTACCACCTCAGTGTCCGCACCATCGGCGTCTGCAAGTATTCGTGGTATCCGATCAGAGGGTAGTCCATCAAAAGTCAATACTACCTACGTTCCCTTGCTGACTTGTTCAGATTCCTGGATTGAGATATCTTCCCTCCCTTCCTCATCATCCTTGTCATCAACCTCAAACGAGATCGTCACGACCGGACTTAATATCCGCTCTGATAATGAACGCCTATCCCGCCAATTCCGATCGTCGGCCCATTCTGTTCCCCACGAGCCCAGAGCTATCAGTGCGGCAGGAAGTAGTCAAGACGAATATGAAGATAGTGAAAGCGAAAGCGACCGTCTTCTGAGCAGTTCCAATGAAGATCTTGCCCATGATGACGACGTTGCGGACGATGACGATACATCAACTGCCTTAGGCGTGGGTAGTTTGGGACCTGTCTTTACTCCTCAGATTCACGCCTTCTCACAGCCACCTTCTTCGACACATACTCATCCCTCGCAAGACTCCTATTTTCCCCCAGTATCATCGTCGGCCCGCGTCCGAGAGCACAACCGTCCTTCAGATCGAACCCTCACTCAACGAAGTTACCAACGCCAGAGCCAGGCAAGAAGTCGCACTGAAACATCTCCATATCAACCTGATCATGATGCTGCTCTTCGCGCGTCCCTGACAACACTTCTTTCCTGCGCAGCGGCAGTTCGTCCCAAAGCATCACAAGAGATCCGCTCTCAGCAACCCTCTCATTCAACCCGAGTCGTCCCAACCCAGCCCTCCATTCTCCGACTGGTACCAGAGTCCGAGCTGGATGCACCACCTCAACGGAATTCCGTGCGAAGGAATTCGCCAGCACCCAAGCAAGCCAAAAGAAAGTCTCGAGAGTCGAGCAAAGACCGACAGGCGAAGAAAACTCGTGCTGCTGCCAACCGCGCCGCGGGCATTACTCAAGATGAACTGATCAGCCCAACTCTTGCATCGTGGATGATCTCGGCTGGGGTTGTCCTGGTGTTTTCAGCAATCAGCTTCAGTGCAGGATATGCCTGGGGTCGTGAGGTCGGCAGAATCGAAGGTGAGATAGGTTTTACTTCTGGAGGATCTTCTGGAACCGCTGGTGCCATTGGTGGGGCAGGTACGTGTGGACAAGAAACTTTGCGCTCCACAGGCAGCGGTTTGCGAAGACTTAGATGGGGTGCTGGAAGTAGCAGTGTCCGGGCTTAAGATGAAGAATTTCGAATATTCGCCTCTGCAGCCTTTATCCGCCGTTGCTTGATGCAGCGTAATGGCCTGCATCAGCTGGCGCTGGCATTGTCCACATGAGTCTCAGAAAGAGCCAAACGCACGCCGCCTGCTGATCTTTCAGGAGCGGCACCGTGTGGTATCGAATTGTCTGGCATCCCTCAGCAATTCAGGCCGATCGAGCCCCTTGGGCCTTCGATCCGTCATGATTGTCATCTTTGACAAACAATGGCTCGCAACAACAACGGAGAGAGCATTCTCGAGATTCGGAGCCACGGGACGGCAAACAAACCACGTCCAAAGAAACTTTTATTTGCATGACAGGGTTAAGACGGGAGGGCATTGCATGACTAACGGATCATTTCACGAACTTGGTAATTCAGATATACGAAGCATGAGAGCATCAGCATCGACATGAAATACGGCGGAGGATCGTCTTGGGGCGTTTTTTATTTGGTTCATCATCTCAACTGTGCCGATTCATGTCGGAAATGGTGCTTTGCAAATCCTGCATTCTCCATAATTTGTTGGCCGAGCACAGGATCTGGGGCATCAAGTTGCTACTCGAATCAATTTTATTTGAATATTGATAGATATTTTCTTATGGATCCAGGCTTTCTATCAGGGCTAGCCATATAATTCAGATCAGATCAGATTGATACTAGTTCGTCTCTCTGCCCTGGAAAAGCCTGCCAAATGCTTGCCCATATACATGTATCGTACAAATAGATGATGTCTATAACGACTTTGCACCATGCTCAATCAAGGCACTCCTAGCCAGCGCCGCAATGTGAGCACATATGTCCCTATCACAGGTTTCTCGGTACTTCCTTCCCATCTCAACACTTCAGATGGCAAGCCAGCCGGCTTTGATCGTTGTCACAACCATGACGACCTCCTCTAGGTAGATTTCCTCTCTTACATACTCTTCAAGAAATTGGCTTCCCTGATTCCCTTGCGATTCGCCGTGCGCTTGCTCTTGACGACCTCCTGTCGGCGCTTGAGACTGGTGATGGCGTCGTCGCCGGGAAGCGTGAGGTCTTTACTTTGCTCATGCAGAGGGATTTGGACTGGTAATTTGGCCAGGATTTTCTCCTGCGCCTTGTCATATCGCGCACGTTGCTTTTTCGTCATTGCTGCAAGAGTCTCGAGTTAGTGGTGGTCTCACATGGACTGAATCTGGAGGGATGGAGTGAATTGAGATGGCGCTAGAGATGCGCGGCATCTGCAGCAAGATGCTAAGCTAGGGGATCTCACCAGAGACATCGACTTTGGCCTCGCCTGGCTTCTGGTTGCCTTCTTCGAGGAGCCCCCATAGCCAGTCCGGGTATTCATGGTCCTCGAGTGCTTTGATCACGGGTTTGGCCTTGGTGTAGCCGAGACCCTTCAACTCCGCACCCGCTGGGACTGAGGACTTGAGATTCCGCGGTTTGATGGATTTGGGTTTGGCTTCGGCTGGGGTTGAGGATGGAGCGTGTGGTGTCGACAGAGGTTGCGACGTTCCTGGATGCGAGGATGATTGGGTCGGGTTGGAGGTTGAAGATGATGGAACCGTGCTGGGTGGTGGTGTACTTGCAGCGGCATTGGGGGTAGACGGAGCCGTGGAAACTGTGCGGAAGGATGGCAAGGTTCGTATCGTCAGTTTTGACGAGGTAGTCGTCGAGGTTTGTAGATTGCGAACGCCCGCCAGCAGGGACCGGCGGCAGCTTGAGCAGATCATGGCTGAGGGTGGTGTGGGAACCAAGTCAACCTGTATTATTGTAGTCTGCGTCCGGAATATTAAATCGAAGTTCCACACGAGTTTCGAAAGAAGGAAAGTGAGGTCTTGGACTAAGATGCGTGCGCATTTCCACGTTAGAATTGTCGAAAAGCTCAGAGACGATGGTTGCATGCACTCCAAGTTTGTCGCGTTTGCATCATTTGCGGAAAAGTTCTTGGCATGTTTGGCATTTCAAGTCTCTGGACAACCCCAGGGACGTTCACGAAACGTTTTATCTACATTTCCCACGTGATCACTGTCAATCTTACACAAACGACACAGGATACATATGTATACGGAGTAGTCAACGTGTTCCCAAAATTGCCTACCGGGTTTGTTTGTCATGGCTGTTCTCTTATGTTGACTCCAAAGCGCGAGATACCCAGCATCTGAGCAAGTCTAAGACAGCTGGGGCATTTGCTTCGGCCTTGAATGCCATTTACCTGAACATGGAGTGGCTCGCTGCACATCATACATAGGCCATGCTTCAACTCAGGCTACCCTTCGAGATCAAGGCCAGAGTCAACTATGGATTAATGTTAGACCCCGACTAGCATGCCTACTGCAGAGATATTAGCCTGCACGATTTTGGCCTGAAGCCGGTATGAGAACAAAGTTCGTGGGCGGCACGTGACACCAGATTCTGCCATCCGGCAATCCGGCATTTGGGCAAGTTGTCAAGGGTCGAATAGAGAGATCTTGGATTGCTCTCTACGGAGGAATCCAAACCCTGCCCATGGCTAGTGGCTAGTTGTGAGGCTGGAATCACCCCTTCCAACTGGTAGTCTCAGCATCACAACTCTTGCCGTTTTTGTTGACTTTCATGATAGCCTGAAGTATTCGGAATTATGGTCTTCCCAGGAGACCCTGATGGCGGGTATCCACTATATGATAGTCTCCCTGAGGAAGGCGGTAAGAGAACAGCTCGAGGGCTTTGGAACAGAGACAACGTGATTGATCATCTAGGTGGTAAGCTCAGCATCCAAGCCTATCCACTCCCTCTATGAAACAAGATAGTAATGAGTAGACGCAGCCTTGAACAATATTACTCCCGAAATTCGACGAAATGCCGCAAGAGAAGTCGTCCATGGCTACTCCTTTCAGCTGGACTGGGCGTATGAAAAGATAGGCAAACCAGCTTTTGGTAGACTGGGCCTTGAGCAAACTGTTATTAATTATGCCAAAATTACTGGCGAAATGGCCCACGATGATGAAATCAGACTCAATACCCAATGCGGATCTCAATGGGATGGGTTCCTCCATTACGCAGACCAGAAGTTAGGAGTGTATTATAATGGTGTCCATCATAGTGACAATATTTTGGGGCACCCAGATGCCCATGGTATTCATTGTGAGTCTTTCGGTGATAGTGGCCTTCCAGTTAAAAAGGTAGATATTCACCTTTTTGCTTGCCTCTAGATTGGTGCAAGACTGGCATTGTAAGCCGTGGCGTGCTTTTGGACTGGCCCCGATGGCTTGAAGCTCGTGGCGCCGAACAGATCTCACCGATATCCCCTTCTGGTAGGCTCAGTTCTTTTCGGTCTTGATTTCTTCTTCGTCTCATGGAAATGGCAGGGATATCTCTCGACGACATTTTGGCAATAGCAGCACATCAACGAGTGGAGATCAAGCAAGGTGATATCCTACTCATACGGACAGGCTTCCTGAAATGGTACGAAAGTTCATCTCCAGATGAAAGAGAGCGGGCATTTGCAGCATTAAACTTCGCAGGTGTCCAGCAAGGTGACGAGGTACAGCGATATCTGTGGAACAATCGTGTGGCCGCCGTGGCTGGCGATGCAGTAAGTTGGGAACGTATGTACCATTACAGACCCCTTTTCTGATTCCTCCATCATGCCAAGTGCTACTGTGTTCGAGCCAGACGTCAAATTGCTTGTGCTGATTCGAACCAGGCTATCCAGCTCCAGATAATAGCTGCATGCTTCATCAGTGGCTTCTCCCTCACGCGGGTATCCCGATCGGTGAACTTTGGAACCTGGAGGATCTTAGCGAGGCTTGTTGCAGGGAAAGCAAATGGTCATTTATGCTCTCTTCGGCGCCCCTAAACATTGTCGGTGGGATAGCGAGCCCGCCGAATGTCGTTGCTATCTTATAGTAGCATATCGCTGTTCCTTTAGAACAGGGATCAATGTTTCATCATCGGTGATATCCGGCGGAAAAGCGCTGCTCCTCTTCCTTAAAATCGATAGACAGTTTTTACTATGCTGGTATATCCTCGTTGCTCCAAAAGACCTTCAACCTTTAACAACCTAGTGCTGATCATCTCGCCTCTTCGTTTCCATATCTTGACACAACCGATCAGTTCTCATCTTTGATGAGTACACCCTAAGTTGGAAAGTCTGGACCTTCACTAAAATAAGTATCTTTATCTTATCCATTGCTGCATCAATTTGTGTTCTGAAGTGACCCTGGTAACAGGCACCACGCTCATTGCTCACACTATCCACTATCTTGTTGATATGGCAGTCAATCGGTTTTGTGGCTTTCTTGAAGGGGTCTTCAACAAGTACTTTAAGAGAGTTGTTGGACATTCTCAGCCATCAAATTACTGTTACAAGACTTGAAAGATTCAAGTAATCCCATTCTCTGTTCTGTTCTATACTATAATCATACTTGTCCGAAAAGGCCAGCTTCTCCTGAATGTTGGCCAAATCCCGGAAGCGTAGCGGCAGGGTCTGTAGGGCGCATCTCGGTATACTTTGGCTTGTGGATCCCATTTTTAACTTCAACTTGAACCTCTCCATTTCGCAATGATCCATTGAGTTCAGCAACCCCATTATCGATTGGTGGGAAGTCGATCTCCAATGGATCAAGATACTTTGTCCGAGTAGTACCAGAATAGTCTGCCAATGTGTATCCGTTTCCAAGCCATGAGAGTGGGTTGTCCCCCATCTCGTCGAGGTACGTGTAATCCCAATCCTCCCATCTCGGATTGCGCTGAGCATACAGTAAATTGAGTGCATTGCCACAATAATAGGCAATGTTCCGGCCCTCTTCGGTTCCTCGTTTGAACCATGATTTGCATGGTTGCCCAAAGATCGAGGTTTTGAGATATCCATGAACATGTGCCGCGTATTGCTTGACGCGCTCAGACTTGATTGTCATTGATTTGATCTTGTCGCGGAGCAGTTTCTTGATGCAAGAGATCATGAGTTCACACTCTCCATCGACGCAAAGGTATGCACCGCCTGCTCCTGGACCGCAGTTGGGCCCCATGTAGACAAAACAATTTGGCATCTTATCCACACACATACCCAGATATGCCTCTGGCTCCGGATCCATAACTTGATTCCAGGTAATTCCATCCTTTCCGGTGATGGGAAAGCGGCTAACGAAGTTCCTTTGTAGTGGTCAGCCAAGAAGGAAGACGAACAGATTGTACTCAACTTACACGTTAAATCCCGTAGCCCAGATTATTGCGTCCACCTTGCGCAAAGTTCCGTCTGCTGAGACGATGCCTTCCTCCGTCACGCGCTCAATCTCATCCGATATATAGCTCACGTTTGGCTTGACGACTGCCTCCAGGTAGCCAGGTCCGGGAGTTACTACCACAAGTTAGCAAAGCTGACATGCTGTAGCAATACTGTTGTAACTTACATCTCCGACATCCCGGAGGATATACTGGAAGAAGAGTTCGCAGGATCTCGGGCTTATCTTTGAGCATAGTCGACATATGCTCTTTAAATTTACTCTGGATTTGTTGCTGTCGAGGAGTGCCGTAGGTGAAGCCAGATTCCGTCATGTAGTCGTTCATGGCCTCTTCCACTTCACGGCGATGTCGGTGACATGAATTGGGATCCGTGCTAAATTGTGACTTTTCTTCCTGGGTATAAGCAACTGCGAATATGTCTTAGTCCTAACATTGGCGTTGGTTCTCCTCAATCGGGGCTTACAATTTCCCTTGTCCAGCTGGCCTCTCTTCTCAAGCTCAATAGCACCGAACCCTAGGGGAGCGATCCAGTTTTGAGACCTCATGTAGTGGTCGACGTGTTTCGCGACTTTTTGTATGTGTGGAAGGATCTGGATGCCAGATGAACCGCCACCAACAACTGCAACAGTCTTGCCTGTAGCATCGAAGGAGGTGTCATAGTCTGCAGAATGCATGTAGGGACCTTTGAAGCTGTGAAGGCCCTCAATCTTGGGCCATTCCCAATTATTCAACATACCCCAACCCAGAATCAGGACATCAGCCTGGTCGTTGAATTCCTAGCTAGAATTAGATTTGGGCCTTCGGTCAATTGGGTCGAATTTACCTTATCGTTCACTAAATCTCTGATTGTCATATTCCATTTGCCTTCTTCCTCCGACCAGTGGGCCCCTGTGACTAAATGCTTGAACTTCATGTATTTGCGTGCGCCATACTTGTCAGCTGTCCGCTGAATGTACTCGACGATTTCTTGCCCGGACGCGTAATAGTTGCTCCATCTTGGGTTGTTCTCAAACAGAAACTGAAAGCAAGGCGCTGGGATATCGCACGCCACACCAGGATACTTATTTTCGAGCCATACACCACCTATATCAGCGTTCTTGTCGTATAATTGTAGATCAATGTCATTGCCCAAGTGTTCAGGGAACCGAATTGCTGTTGTTACGCCAGAAATACCAGTTCCGACCATAACAACCCTGAGCTTTCTCCCTGGGTCATCGATTGCTCGTGGGATGACAGGGGCATTGAATTGCGAGAAGTGGAGCTGTCCGGGTAGACCATCTTGAAGATTGAAGGCACTGTACCGGGCAGTGCAAGACTTGACTGACTGTGTTCTACAAATTCTTTCTTACACGAAGCATTTATTCAGAACATACTCGTAGCATACACCGTTGTGGGTCGAGGCAACAATTGTCCCTCTCGGCTGTTCGGTTTGGCTTTGACGGACTGGGGGCTTTCACAGCGGGTTTTCGGGGGGCATTTCTTAGATGCGCTTTCCCGCCTCTCGCTTCAGCTTCTGGGGAACACAGATCGATTTCTCAAATTCCTTATTTTGTCGTTGTGCTTAGAACTAACGTCGCCTCGTAAATGTCTTGTTGGACCCTTCGCGAAAATGGATGTGCACATATACCCACTTTCACGCCGACTGTCACCCAGCCGACTAAGCTGCCCGGGCGACATATTGTATTAGATTCAATTACTGGGTCTTATCAATTTGGTGTTATGTACACGAAGAAATGGTATAATAAAAGATCTTCTATGAGCTGTGACCAATCTTGTGACTACGTGGTCGTGTTGAAGTGTACCGGTCCAGGAATTTCACAGGTAGAGCTACCCAGCGATCACGAATGAATTCTGCAAACCCCTTGCCAAGGGCATCCAGGCGTGCTGAAGAGCTCACTCCGCGCATGAGGATACCGTAAACAACGAAATGAACTGCGCGTATTCCCGGAAGCTCGCATCGTTCCAGCTTGTAGTGAGACTTCCACTCGTCTGCCATAAGATTGATCATCCGCTTGGAGTCGAGAAAACTGCGTAACCAGTCCCATTCGTCGGCTTCGCGAACGAAGAATCCAATGTTTAGGTTGGAACCCTTGTCTCCTGATCTTGCTAAGACTATATCGCCGAGACGGGCACTGACGGTCGGCCCAAGTTCGTCGAGCTTCGATGGATCGGACGTCTCATAGCTTTGACGAGGGGTAGAGCTTCATATTCAGAAGGCGAGCCGGTTCTCTCGCTTGTGGCCGGACCGCTGTTGTCATTCAGGATATGAAGCTCTTCATCAAGAGCAGCTTGCTCAATGGTACAGGGACAGTAGGTAATGTAGGGTTTTGCTTGAAGTAGCCTCCAGTCCAAAGTTCCATGCATGCCAGCATAATGCTGCAGCATGCTATCGAGCATCGCCGCAGCAAGAGCTTCACATGTTTCTCGAGACTTGGATTGACCAAATACACGGATACCCGTCGTGCTTCGAAGCTGCGATTTTGGATTGATCTCTGGCAAGCCATAAACTTGGAACTCCAGTACTTGAAACTTGTCCAGGTGGTTTGTCTCCTTAAGCCGATAACGAATTTGTCTCTCATGGAGGGCAAACTTCTCAGCCGTTGCATAACCTGTGGCGTTGAGAGTATATTCACACTGCCAACCACCACGATAGAACACCGCCAGCTTGGTCGTGGACGGTGGCGGTGATCCTCTTGTCCCAGTGACCCTTACACGATTGGGCCCTTCTTCCCTTATGGTCACGTTAGAAAGATCTGCCTTTGAATCACTGTGGAGATAGACAGCTCCCTGAATCTCATAAAGAAGTTGTGCTTTCAGGATGTCTTCGGTAATGTGGCCTCTGGTGCCTTCGTGTTTCGTGATCGTACTTGATCCATCAGCATGGATCTCGGCGATTGGAAAGCCGATATCGACGAGACTTGCTGGATCAAAAGTGAAGAATTCACAAAAGTTTCCTCCCGATCCGTAGCCACTGCACTCAATTAGATGGCCCGCCACCAGAGAACCTGCGAGTTGGTCAAAGCTAGACTCTTCCCACTGGTGCCACCACCAGGCTGCGCCTATCACCGGACTAGCATCTGAAACTCGGCCACCTGGCATAATGTTAGCAAGAGGCATTCGCGAGCCTGAAAACCCTTACATATTACAATATCCGAACCTAAGTCAAGGGCTCTCTTGATTCCCCTGGCGCCAATGTATGCATGAGCGCTCACCAAATCGAAACTACCTGGCTCTTCAAGAAAAGCACGCGTTTCTGAGGTCAAAAAACTTGCTGCGTTATCGCCATCCAGATGTTTGAACCCTTCGGGAAGAAGATTGGTAAGCTGCTTTGTCACATCGTCACCGCTCAGCCAGGCAACCTTGAGACCGAAGTTTCTTTCTTGCACCTAATGAGTCGCTATTCAGCATTTGTTCTGGCGCAGCATATGCATAGAGTCTTTGTCGCCTTACAAGAGACGCGACCACTCGAGCTAAACCCTCGGGGTTCAGAGAACCACCGTTGACAATGATTTTGATGTTCTTTTCAGCTACCAGAGGCAATGATAATTTCAGCCCTCCAGAGCATTTGGTTCATACCCAGTGTGCGAGCCAGCATAAAAACTCTCTGCGTTTTGAGCCAAGTTCGCCTCTATGGTCGAGTCAGCGATGTTAGCTCCATTCGAGACGGATCTGAGCGCCACTCATACCAGCAAGATAATCCCCTGTAACCACATCGATATCTCCCAACGCACATTGTCGATACATCTGATAACCCGCATCACACGCTGCACCTGCGCAATTTCCAATCCTGATCGGTCGTCGCATGTTTGAGGCCATTGATAAAATAGACAGAGTTACTACTTGCTACGATTCATTGAAGCAAAATGCACCAGTTGGTAAGAATCCATTGCCAAATCAAACCAGCCTGTTCTCTGTCTTACCACACAGTCGGCAATTCGGGCGGTGGAACTATTGAGCCTCCTTTCGGTGTCCGTTGCGCGTGATATTGAGATCATGTTATATGACTAGAAATAATCCGTCTTGAGACAAATATTAGGAATTATGTTAATGTTCATTATTGATCACACCATTCCCATCTAAAATTCACAGCATCTAGTAGTGAAAGGTGTTGCCCTCGACTTCTTCATAGTACTTTTTTACAAAGTTAGAATCAATGCTTGACATTCATCGCCACAGTTCCGCTAAACGTAGAGCATGCTTTTTACTCGGACACGACGAACCATTCATCTCGTCAAATACTAACAGCTATGAGTCGTTGTCGTCAAGCGCGCCCATCAGGGCCGCAACCACATCAACCATCTCACGGTGTTTGCACCTCCCACGGGACTTGTCTCGTGAGACGGTGTGACTGTTTCGACGGCGTTGTATTGGCTGTAGGGAGTAAGTTATTGTCATTCTCAGGTAATAACATTTTCTTTGAACATCGAGGTGGTCCCACGCCGTGGAAAATGTGCAGGATCATGATGTGCATTACAGTCGCTCGCCGCACGGACCGAAGTCTCTCCCCAGACGGGACTTATGTACTCCGTACTCCAGGAATCCGCATATGTGGGGTCCCGGGCCTAGTGGCCGAGGCTCTTGTCACGAATGTTCAGCCTGACTCGAGTAACAAACTTCAAGTATCGCGATTGGCGAGTAGAGCTGGCTGTCTCAAGACCGAAATGCCGGCTGTTTCAATACCTCACTTTTTGAGAATTTAACGCTCGAAATCAGCGAATTATTCTACCACATATCCTACAACCATTTATACTTACTCACTTGCCCTAGGTATCATGGAGAAGGTATCTGACTCAAAGGTGATCATCGTTGGGGGAGGTATTGCTGGACTTACGCTGGCGAATCTCCTTGAACGACTTGGCATCGACTATTTACTTTGCGAGGCACATGAGCAAATCGCACCGGACGTTGGAGCAAGCATCGGCCTTCATCCAAATGGCTTCAGAGTTCTTGACCAAATCGGATGCTACGAAAAAATTATGAGACTGTCGGCTCCGGCCGATACGATAATCAATCGGACAGAAGACGGCCGTGTGCTTTATTCTTGCAGGATATATGACGAGATCAAACGAAGGTAAAATTTCACGGAACCAGCAGCATTTCACTACCCTTGCACTGACAAAGGGGTACTTATCTAGACATGGCTACGAAATCTGCTTCCTGGAAAGAAGCGCCGTGCTGCGTATACTCTACGAGAACCTCAAGGACAAATCCAAGATTCTTTCTGGAAAGCGTATTGTCAAGATCGTACCGCTCAGTTCGGGGGTAAAGGTAGAGACAGAAAGAGGGAATTGTTTTGAGGGAACAGTCATTGTTGGTGCAGATGGAATACATAGCTCCATCCGTCGTGAGATGTGGCGACTTGGGGAAAGTGGAGAGCCTGCCAGACTTCAAACGCCCATGCAAGAAAGTAAGACATCCACAGTATCCTTCCCGATGCAAATCTGTGGAGTCAGAGGTGTTGACACTTTTAGCCATGCGATGTGAATATGGCTGTATCTTCGGCATTTCTGGGTCTACCGGGGGTATTCCTTCATCCCAAGTCAACCTTGTTCACATGAGAGGGAAGACCATTGCCGTCATGGCAGGCCTTGAAGGAAAACTATTCTGGTTTTTGTTCTTCAAGCAAATTCAGAGCTCAAAAAGTCTCGAATTGCCTAAGTTTACCAAACAAGACGAGATTGCATTGGCCACAGCAAACGAGCATGTCATGGTCACCGAGACGGTATCATTCGGTGAGATATACGCCAACAAGACCAAATCGACCATCACCCCACTACCGCATCACGTATTCAAAAGATGGCACTGGGGCCGCATAATGCTCCTCGGGGATTCAGTTCACAAGGTAGGTCGCTACATGGCCCTCAATATCTGTTCTGTCCTAATGAGCCTTAGTTCAACCCTATATCAGGGCAAGGAGGTAACAACGCCATTGAAGATGCAGCCATTTTTGCGACAAAGTGGCAAGAGTTGTGTACCACACGCACTGAAAGCACGAGATCAGCCGCGGTCTCCGATGAAGAAATTTCTCTATTGTTCGAGTCCATCCAAGAGGCACGACACGCGCGTGTAACCAACCTTGTTGCGGACAGCCATTTCCAGCAACAATTGATGGCATGGGACAGCAGAGTTCTCCAATTTGCAGATCGATGGATATTGCAATTCCTTCCTGCATCCGTCAGCTGGGACCAGAGCAGCGGTTCAGTTGTCGGTGCCGAGAAGTGTGCTTCGTTGCCACTGATCAACAAAAAGCATATGCTATTATGGGATGATGAGCTGAACAGTGTCCCAACTGCTCGTCGTTGGAGTGTCACTGCAGTCAGCACCGTCGCGTTCCTCTCATTACTTTTTCTTGCCGTCTATGGTCTAGTCATTGAACCAGAGTCCAATGGAGCTTTGGCGAAGCTCACCAATGTCGTTCACTCTCGGAAGTATCCCTATCACGAAGACAAGGTCATGCAGAACTTCGACCGTGTACCATTACTGGGAGGATCCATGAGCTTCCTCATTGCAGTATATTGGCCCGCCACTGAGGGGTGGAATCGACCGTTTCAGCTACTCACATTTTACTTGACAATCTCCGAGTTTGCTCTATTCTCCACATGGACTGTGGAATCATGTCGATCGCGTAACCGTCACAATGCAGTCGGATTGTAAGACCACCCCTTTTCTTCAACGGTTGAAAAGAAGCTGACCAAAGTTTAAGTGCTGTCATATTTGCCATGCTCAGCAACGTCTCGGCGATCGCATTTGGTACCCCTCTATTTTATATGATTGAAGTCCTTTCATCTTCTTCAAAGTCATCTTGGTGGTCGAGTGGCACCCACATATCTCCAACAAAAGGAAGTACTATTTTACCAGCAATGGTACTGGGCTATCTCGTCCCAAGTCTGCTCATGTTCGCCCCTTTCTTGAGCAGCATCCTCCGCCAATACATGGCACTGGTCTGGATGTTTTGTCCAATATACATCGTCTTATTCCAACGCTTCCTCGATCCTACTCCCTGGATCAAATCGCATTCGTCAACAAAAACACTTTATGTTGCTTCTTTTCTTATCTGCGCATCAGCACACTGGCTAGTACTTGTTTGTTGTCTGAATCAATTTTCTTCAGTCACAATGTCAGATGTGTTCTCCTTTCGCACTGGAGATGAGCTTTCAGTCGAGAATGGCAATCACAATATGTTCCTGTGGGACTTCCTTGTCACCTTCACTGCCGGCCTGGTATGGAGTTTGGTATCTTGGCACGACCTCGGTCGATCGGGCATTGGCAACGGAAGTTTACGATTGAGCAGCCTTATCATCTTCGCCATCGGGATCTTCGCCGCAGGACCCGGTGCCGTCATGTCAGCTGTTGGGTGGCATAAAGCACAGATTCTGGGCGACGACAATGTATCGTTCAGTCAAGATGTCGAGCACACCAAAAAGTTTGTTTCCGACTCGCCAATCGCGGTTCCGCGTAAGAATCACATGGTTTCACATAAGGAGTAAACTGAAGAAAAGATGGTGGATGTGTTTCGAGACTGCTCGCAACCGATGCTTCAAATCGACAGCAACTCTAGCCGTGTGCACATCCAGCACTACAAATCAACGATATGCGATCTATCGTTCGTGGAGCCATATCATAGAAGGGAAGATACCAATGCCAGGAAAGAATGCTGTGGCATTGCATTGTAGACGAGAATCTCGTAGTGGCTCATGAGGTACTCCCATACACACAATCTCCTTTCTAGCCTGATCTTACCTCCTATAACAGAAAAACAATTCTTTAATATGTGCTCCTCAAGATCTTGCATATCTTCCACCCGATGACCTGGGATTGAAGTAGTTGCAAAGTAGTTGCGGACGTTATGAATACCCGCTGACCCGTGGGCACTCCCAAACACTGTCTCAACCCTAGAGGTTGCGCCTGGAAGGACCCCTTCTCGGTGGCAATGCAATCTCTTGCTCGATCTCTGTGTCCTTTGACAGGGTTTCTCTGCTGTAAACTCGTGTATGTAGAGAGGAATTCTCCTTGATTCATAGATCAGATAGACAAGAAGGCAGCTCATTTGCGCGTGTTGAAGTTCATAGACCTAGACGCCCGCAAAGTTGATAACACCAGCGGCTTGTCTTTGGAAGGGAAAAATTCCATTTCCACCGCTGCGGACTTCCCGAGTGTTATCGGCTCCAGGCAAACATGCGCATTCAGCACACTGAATCTTGAATAGACTCTGAATTAAGGGCGCCCGTTGCCTTCCTACATGCGATGTATTGAAAAGGAATGCACCAATATAAGGGAAGAAAAAGGGTCAGATTCAACGGGTTCCAGTATCTATGAATTCGCTGTACTTAGATCCTTACCTAGTCCTTTCACCCAGAGGTAGTGGTTGGAGATGTTGCTTTGATAATCCTAGAAATGGCGACTTTGATAGCCACATTAGGGGAATTGCGGGCCTTCTTTGAACAACAAAGACTTAAAGTTGAATGGATCAGACTGAACGCAACGCATATTGGAGTCAGCCAATGTTCATGCATTGGACCGTCAATGTTATGTTGCATCGACATAGGTGGTTACGGCTGAGGCTCGGCAATCCGGACTTGTCATGTAGAGAGCGGTCTGGCCACTACTCCGTAAACTCAGCACATGAGATATTTGTGACAATGTAAGTGGATAGATGAATATTGTACACCCTTCGAAGCTAATTTACGCCCAAAGTACGAGGATGGCTTCAGAATGCAATTGCTTTGGCTCGAGCACTGAGTCAAGCACTTTCCCTCTTAGTGAACACAACCTACGATGTTCAGTCTGGGACTCATGGATCAACCCAGACGACCGATCATATGTCACGAACATAATCGGTAGGATCATGTCTTTCAACTCAATCACCTTTATGCTTATTATCTTTAGGGACGCAAGTAGCAGAATGTTATCCTGACCTCAGTCCCCAGTACGAGTCCGAACCCTGGCATCAATATATTGATCCTAGAGAATGTGTTGGTAAGAAGCAAACCAAAGACATTGAAATCGCAGGGCTGGATAATTTTCCAAAGTGGAAAACACTCCTTCGGAAATTGTATTTCACAAACTTCCATCCAAATCTTCCCTTCTTGTCTTCAGAGCAAGCAGCCGTAGAGAACGAATCCTTCGCCGGTTCGACAAAAGCCAGTCTAGCACGCGACCTTGCTGTTATGTTTGCAGGCTTTGGGGTAAGTTGCACAAGATCTGACGTAGAGCGATTCAGTGCTGACATATTGCAGTATCTTCCCAAGGAATATCTGACTAAAACATCATTTGAGTCAATACACGAAGGCCAGAAGGCTCTGTTTGAAGCTGCTCGTGTAGGGTTGTTCTACACCAACAGCATTGAGTAATACTGAAAGTGCAGCAGACCCACTATCACAAATCTTCCAAGGCACACCCAATAGTTCTTGCCGAAATCTGCTTGATCTTAAGTCATTGGGGCCCATACAGTTGGGAAAATGAGGTTAACCACTTCTGGGCCGATCTAGCAATCTCGCATGCCCAAAAGGCGCTCGTGATGAACGACGCAAAGCTGAGGAATAAAAGAGCTCACCTCCTATGGAAGTCTTGTATTATCCGGCGCAGAATGTTATCATTTTATGTTGAACTACCTCTTGTCGCCGAGCACGATTCTGGCGGAAATAACTCCATCGACGTTGAGGACCTTTCTGATGTGATACATTTTCCCAGTTATATCGATGACCAAACCAGATTGGCAGTACGAGGTGCTTTTGTTCTTTCTTGGAAGCTCTCTAACATCATGGCCCGGATCTTTGGTTTTCGAGATTTCCAAGCGCCCACACTGAGTTCTCGTGACACAACGAAAGTACTGGAAGATGTTTATGATTGGGACAGATCACACAAACAGCACCTAAATGGCTTGCCTATGGGGAATGATGCTCGAGCTTCTCTTCCTTATCACGTCCTCAGTTCTCTTCGAGAGTGGGTGATTACTCTTGATTCGCTTCGAAATTTTCAGCATCTTAACTGACACATTCGAAACAGCTCCTTGATGATTCAATTCCATCAAGTATACTTAAGAAGATTCGTCTCCAGAGATTGGCTTTCTGCTGGGAGAGAGCTTATCGCAATTGCACAAGTAGAAGAAGCTGCGCGCAACATCTCCTTAACCGTGGAGACATTACTGAAAGAAAATGGAAATGAAAAGATTCCGTTATCACTGTAAGTAGACAACATGTGCACCTTATCGTTTGAGTTATCTTGAAGTCCAGCATCTGACCACTCGACAGTGCAACGTGGCTTCCATTACCCATCGCAGTGTTTCTGGTAAAACTATATCAAGAAGGTTTCGATGGCAACGATATAGACACTCAGAGATTTGGGCATATCCTGCGGCTCTTGCACTCCTTACAATCTAGATATAGTGGTGCCCAATTCGTCACGCAGCTAGTCAATGGCCTCATGAGATCTCTTCCGGACAGATTGACATCTGCAGTCCAACGCGAGCGGAGAGCATCTACGTCGCCCGAGTCTTCTCCTTTGGACATCAACTTCTTGGAGGGGGCAAAGACTCTGAAACGTTCTCTCCACCAACGACTCCAGATCCCGTACAATGGCAATACTCTCCTGGCGACGATATGTGCCATCTTCTGCTCGGGGAAGAAGAAGCCTCGACCATGAGAGCTCAAATGTCTACCATTGTGTGGGCCATTGAGTATACGCAGAAGTGTTTCATCAATCGGTCGATAGCAACCATGTGAGTCAGTCAGTTTTACATGTTATGATGGACCAAGGTAATGACATCACTTTGAGAATCGGGTCAAGGGTAACGACCGATCTGAGCACTAGTTCACTAATATATGGCGGCTGCGCGGGAAAGCTTCTGAAATGTAGAGACATTTGCGCAATAAATCACAAAGAACCAGAATCTAGAGACTCTGAAGACGTTCGAGCTTTCATAATAATCTCAGGTAATTTGAGCCTCTGGCTCTAAACAGGGTACAATATGGCGGTGGTTGACACTGCTTGACAAGGGAGTTTCCAGAATGTTATCTATCGCTGTCTGGTTACCTATCAACATGGATTGTAAAGCCTGCTTACAAAAATTATTTACCGCGACATGTCAGGTCATTCCCGAAGCATTGGAGACGTCTGCCGGCGTTGGCAGCTTCCTGCTAAGATTGAAATCTATCCACACGTCCTTCAAGCGGGAATCAAGAGCAACTTATCTCTCTGGGCCCTTTGAAGGTCTAGGAAAGTTCTATAGGTACTCATGTGTCCCTTCAAAACGTTTCCGTCAGTGTTGATATATTAAGCATCATAAAATCGATAGCAATCATAATGGTGAGCACGAATATTCACGCCATATTAGTACGAACCGCTAGTTGAGTGACGATTCATCAAAAAGACAAGGAAGATAATGAAGTTATGCTGGAAGTTCGTGTATGCTATACACACAAGACTGTAGCAAACCAATACTTCTGCTCTGCTGGACCAGCTGCCCCTCGATCCTGTTAGATTCCTCGAGAGCCTGTTCTGTTGAGCCGACTGCAGTGGACGATTTTGCACGTCCAACTGCCACCTCATCTATGAATTACTATGCCGTTGACATCGATTAATGGGATACTCGCCAAAGCATTCTCCTGACAACTGAATCACTTGTAAGTGAGTCCTGACCTCAACTTTATGCCTCTTCTGGTTTACTCAACCCATGTTTCAGATCCTCAATCATAACTGGAGATTCTTTGTCGCCCTTCACAATCACTACATCATTATCGTTGACCGCAATTTGATTCTGGTAGACGACGACTTCATCACGGTCCTAAACAAATCAAAATTCGTGTCCCCCAGACATCTGAACGTGAACTTACACCGAAGACTGCTGCTACCTCTTCTAGAGGGATGCCATTCGTGTCCGGGAACAAAAACCACAATGCAATACTCCCAAGGCCACCAGTGCAGATGAAAAGTAGGAAAAATTTCCATCCCGCGTTCCTGAACAAATCATTATGCAAATCATCGGTGGAAAGATTGAAGACCATGCTTACCTAAGCCCGACAGGGGCGGCCTGGAGCCAAATGATGTTCATCAGACAAATCGTAGCAACGCCAACAGAAATTCCTTTCGCTCGTAGATGAGTGGGGAACACCTCTCCAATGTAGCTGAATTGTGTGCCGTCAAGGAAGAAACTATAAAAGCCGAGAAACAGCATAAACATAGCAACGCCCGCTCGTAGAGCGTTCTGGTTTGTTGAGGGTACATAGTTTGCAACAATAGCTGCTTCACAAATCAAGGTAGAAATACAGAGAGCAACTCCGACAGACATGAACTTTTGTCTTGGATAGTGGTCAACAAACCAGATCGTCAAGATCTGCGTGACGCAACCAACGGTCAAGTAGGTTCCTTGGAAAGCCAGCTGCGCTACGGCGCCATAACCAAGGTTGCCGTACAGGACAGGACCATAGTCTGATGAGGTCAGTATTTGATGCAGAATAGATTGTGACATGGTGGTATACTTGTGATAACCTGCTGACCACAACATTGCAGGATGGCGATGAGGAAGATGACCAAGAGAAAACGCCGTAGATAGGAACGTTTGCTGAAAGCCCGTTTCCAACTCGCACCGTAACTTAGATCTAGCTCCATTTGTCGCTGAATCTGAAATATTTCTGCGGCAACAATTGCATCGCGCCCCTCCTTGCGCTGAGAGTGGAGTTTTCTCAATACTTCCCACGCCTCATTATTTTTGCTGTTCATAATTAGATACCTAGGGCTCTCCGGTACCCAATATAGGCCTGCCAGGAGGAAGAGTGGAAAAAGGCATTGAATGGCTTTGGAGAAGTATATAAGTAGATTTTCAACACATGCATTCGCAAAATGCGGAAATCGCGGATAAACGTACCTAGAGGAGGTCGCCACTCATTACCTCCAGAGCTTTGATAGAAGTAAAACCCTAGCCCGATCCAAGCAGCGGAGATGGCTCCAAAAGACAGAAACACGCCATGTAAATCTACTAATGCACCACGTGCGTGAGCAGGCACGACTTCATTCAACCAAATCTGAAAACATTAGCTTTAGTCTGGACTGTGGAATGAACTCGTGTATACGGGAACGGCAGCAAGGAGGATGAACGACCCGGCACCGGAAACGAAGCGAAAAACGATGAACATGGCGATGTTCACACTTCCGGCCATTCCTGCTCCGGCGACAATAACAAGAACCGCGCCCTATGAGATCAGTTTCGACTCCCAGCAAGACGCTACACCGGGACAGTCATATTGCCATACCAGGAACAAGCCCCATTTCCGACCGAATCGATCAGCGAATACCGGAAGCGTTAAAGTGCCGATGAATCCTCCGGTCTGGAACAAACCTGGAGAAAGACCAAAGTTAGGCATACATGGACCACAGTGGATTGTTGTCTCACTGTTGATCATCCCAAGCAACTGTGGCGCATTGTCTGCAGTATCAAGCTTCATGTGTTTTATGAATGAAGGCTGACCTACAGAGTGTGAATTTCAGAATCTCAGCAATCATGCAGGATCGGAATTGTATTGCTTACCCAAAGACGTTCCGATCACACATACTGCATATCCATAAGTCACTGAGCCCATGCACACTACCATCATCATGAGATAATGGTAGGCGCCGAGGCCAGCATTTAGAGACCCAAGGATAGCCATTCTCCTTGTCTTGCGCTTGATTGGAAGCACAAATCTAGTCAATACATGCGCTGCGTTGATTTACCAAGAGTTCAGGACAGTGAGCCACAATACGAGTGGGCCAGAATCTGCAGTAACAGATACGTGCAGATAGTACCATGCGGCAAAGTTTGATAGAAACTTTCTCCACATTCCAAGAGTTTTCCCTCCGATGCACTCATCACTGATATATCTTTTCCTTGCCAATCCATCTGTACCCAAAAGCCATTGGAACGGCATCCCGGACTTCCGGAGCATGCCTGATGGTATGCAGAAAGCAGTACTAGTTCAGCACAAGACGGGCAACCCCAGGTTCTCCCCAGTATTGGACTCTAAGCGACTCCGTGTGGGGTGCCGTCGCTCCCGAGAAGGTGGGCTCCCTGCCATATTCGAATAGGGTAATAAGTGAGGAGGGAGTTGGCTAATAACGCAGCAGCATGATGTCAAATTTCCAGTCCATGTAAGATCCAGGATAGGTAGCCATTCACTTTTGAATGTCATAAGCCATAGATCCGCGAGCGAGAGGGTATACGGAAATCTCACCTATTGATGAGGACAAAAGGTCCACGCTCCAGAAATGAAAAGGGTCAATCTGTACATGCGTCGTGAAAAGATGGAGCTTAGCGGAACCCAGAAATACGGCATTCCGGGCGAGATAGAAAGACGTCGCGCACTGGTCCGTGAAAGATCGCCGGGGAGTGTGGGCGAAGTTCCTCTTGTTTGGGCTGTGATTTAGGTGGGAAATGAGTGCTACTAATTAGTCGGGAGATGCTGGCCCGAAGATTCCATCTGGAAGGGTTGGAGAGTAAGGTTGATATCGAGCGAGCATTGAAACGGTTTTATGACGTTCCTCACACTATATTCTACAATCCTGGCGAGTGCTCCTGATCAGACACCTACGTGAATATCCATATCACCATTGAAACTTTAACTCAAATCGCTCGAATATTCCTAGTCTACGAGCTATGTAGTTCTTGAACTTTGATCACTAGTCTACCGTCTCACTACATAAATCTTCCGGCCAGGCTGCCCTGTCCACCCCGTTGGTTCTCGTGCTTATGTTATAGCCAAGGACCACATTTTTTTCGACGAAGTCGATCACACATTTCGGGTGTCGTATTGTTTTGCCAATCGAATGACAGTATCTGTCTTCGAAAAAGCAGGGCTTGAAGAGTATGTTTTGGCTATGTTTCTTGAGCATCTTCATGTATGCTGGAACCGTAATTGGCATAGAGTGATAATGACGGAATACTTGTCTTCCATTGCGATTCCATAGGTCTTGCCAGACAGCTTCAGGATACTTGCCGCAAAATTTGGTCAGCCATTGTGAGTAGTAGTTGAGCGCAATCTATCTTCATTAGACACATGGACAGACTTCCCGTGTTTGTGCAGAACTTACATCGACCGTGTACGATCCGCCTTTCTCAGCACGTCGAATGAGAGCATCGAGAGCAGCTACTGTGCCAATTTCACCCGTACTATTGGATGAGTATTACAATGTCATCGTGTGCTGAAGCTTGTCACTCACCAGTAATCGGAGTTTGGAAAAACAGGCGTCACAGGTTCGTCATGTCCCATCGCGCGGCCAAACTCCATAGACACTCCACAACACTAACAAGTCTTAGTAGGGAGCATGGCATTGGAGGAATCGATACCCTAGTAGTATCTTGCAACTCACCGCGTCACTTATCTGTTGCCATCCGGTTCTGTCTTTCCACGGACCTTGCCACCCGAAGCAATTCTCACGGATATAGATCAACCCTCTTGTCCTTGACTTGGTGAGTTCGAACAAGTCATCCTCACCAAAGCTGTACTTATCAAAAACTCCTGGACGGTAACCCTGTACGAAGATATCTGCAGTGGCCACGAGGTCTCTCAGTTTTTGTCGGTCTTCCTCGTTTCGCAAGTCAAGTGAGGCATTCCATTTCCCCCAGTTAAGATCAGGATGAACCGAAGACAAGTCACACAGATGGGGAGCAGTGATCCTCATGACGCTTGCCCCTAGCTCAGCCAAACCTCTCGTTATAGTCGGTGCAGCCACGGCCCGCCCAAGCTCGATTACCTTCAAGCCGGCCAATGGCCTTGATGGCTGGCTTCGCTCTGTATCCTGCCACCAACATGGCTTTTGGAGGGGGTTGTCGCGATAGTGCGTCTCCCATAACCCAACATGAGCGTTGGCCTTGCCGTGATCACTCTGCTCGAACTCATCAGTACTCCAGCAGATTGTCCCTGCCTGCTTAACCTGGATGCCGATGATCTCATCAAGGGTGGTCGAATCGATTTCTGCCACTAGCCTGCGGTACTCTTCTATTGCTTCTGCCGCAGAGTTGAAGTCTCGTTCATAGGGCAACTTCAGGCCATCGAAGGTGGGATCGGGATTCATACTTCCTGAAAACTCTTAGTTATCTGCGTAGCAATCCAACCCAGGATGGTTGAACCTACCGTGGAGATGGAAGAACCGATCATCTCGGGTTCTGTAGATGTTGGTGACAAATTGGCGATGTGGGGTCGCTTGGAGACGATGTTTGTCCCAATTTGGGAAGTATCGATACATTTTCTTCAGTGCCTCTGGGTCTTGCAGTGTATCTGAAGAGATATTGTCACCATTTGGATCAATGGTGTACAGCATTGTGGACATGATGAACAATTGAGCCTGGTCACTAAGTCCCGCTGGGCTTTAGCCAATTTCTATCATCATTGGGAATGAATAAATCAACTCACGTGTTGATTGTGGCCTTTTGAGCTTGAAACCCATATTTTCTTTTCAAAATCACGTTGATAAATATTGTTTCAAGGCCTTTGAGTGCGGAAATACTTTCGGCATACCTCCACACAACTGGAATGCTTGGGAGTTGCGAGCCTTCGAAAGTGATGAGATTCGCAAGGTCTTCTGCTTCGGGGGGCAAGTTGCTTGCCATGAGAGGATTGTGCAGAATCCCTTCAACCAGTAATTTCTTGCACTCCGATGGAATATCATATCCGCTGGGATGAGTGTCAGACTTCAGGTCCTGGTCTTGGCTAACTCCAATATGGGAACCGTTCTCAAGACCCATTATGATGGCCATCCTTTATGTGGAAACTTGAGAAAATGCGAAGTTGCAAACAGCAGTGAGAGCGGAAACTATCTTGCGGGAATACACATTATATATCATGGGATATAAGTATGGATGATTGTCAACGCTCAGTTTCTGAAGGCCCGAAGTCCCGGTCCAAGAGATAGTACTATTACTTTAAGGACGCTCAGATGCCTTAGTACTTAATCTACTAGGTGGTTCTCCCCAAATTCAAGTGCGGGATAACACAGACATTACTTGGCCCACAAGGACTGACCATGAACCATGACGATCTGGAGAGAGAAAAAGGAACGCCACTTTGTTCACGCCACAGGTATATGTACGTACTCAAGGCCATATTTCCTTCGCATAAAATGGCAGTGAGCAGACGCTACAGTATATCACTCTTACTCCTTTCCTGGAGCCTCTTGAACATTTGTGAAGCTTCGTTTCTCCGCATCGATGTTTTCGATCTGGGTATGTTGCTTGATACCCTCCTCGGCATCAGCAACTGTGACTTGATTCAAATGTGTGGCAACCTTCTGGCCAAAAACTTCATCTAGTTCTTCTAAAGGCACATTCATAGTCTGCAGTCGGCGTTAGTACATCTAGAGAAGTGACTAACAACGGACGGTTAAGTAGCGACATACCTCAGGTAGAAAGAAATACACCAAAGCACATCCAGCAAGACCCATGACGACAAATACCAGATAATATCTCCATTTGATATTCGTCAGTGCAAGAGGAGCCACGTTGAGCCACATCGTCTGAATGAGGTAAAGTCCACTGATTGCAATGGAGCTGGCAACACCTCGGAGATGGTTGGGGAATATTTCGGTAGCAACGGTAAACTGATGGTTAGTCAGGAAAAGACCGAACCTGTTCACTTGGTTAAGACAAAATCCTCGGCTGAGAGATAGTAGAACTTACGGGAGTGCCATGATGAAGAGAAACACTATGCATAGATAGGCGTATTTGGTTTCTCCCGTTTGTTGGTGCAAAGCTCCACCGACGGTGAATATGGCCATGGAAATGGCGCACCCAGCAAAACCGGCGACTGATGCCGTTAGTGTCAATGACTTCTGCAGTATTGGAGCTATGAACTCACTTAGACTGACCCTTCGCCCAATCTTGTCGACATACAAATTGCCAATCGTCACTGCCACTACTTGAACAAAGATCCAGACGGCTATCAGAGCCAGTGAAGTTGCAGTGTTCAAGCCGAGTTGCGTGTACAACTGCACACCATAGTCTGAATTACACATTAGTGAAACTGTCAATATGGTCAAATATTGAGCGACTTACTGATGACGACTAAAATTCCAACACTTTGAACATTGCACACGATGAGGAAAGCAAGGATCAACCTTTTTCTGTACGTTGCCTGTGTAATAATTTGCCATTTTCCGTGGATACGAATCGCCTCGTCATCGGCATCGGACTGCGCTTTGATCTGCAGGAATTCCCTTTGTGCAAGACCAGGCTGGGCGGATTTCTTGGTGTGAAGCGATTCAAGCACTCGCAGCGCCTCATCGGCGCGATCGTGACGCATGAGCCATCTAGGCGATTCGGGCACTGTTGATAAATTAGATACGGTCTGGCTGTGGAGTGCACAGGGGGTTGACACATACAGAACCACGTTACAGCGAAGAACATCAACGACCATAGAACAATGAGGCTGACAGGGAAGCGCCATGCGAAGGTTCCTGGGGTTCGACCCGTAGCGAAGTAGCAAAAGAGCCCCATAAAAGCCGCACTGTCACCACCGATCTCTATCATGAGTCCGTGAAGACCGGCCATCCAGCCTCTTCTTTCTGCGGTGCTTAGTTCGGCGTAGTAGGTTGTCATGGCACCACTGGTTTGTCCGACTGCGATTCCTGAGATGACGCGGGCTGCGAGGTACTGGAATTATGGGGTCAGCATGTGCACAGGCAAGTCAAAGGCTGTATATATACCATTCCTTGATTCGCAGCGCCACATTGCAGAATACCGCCAAGGAGATGGACAAGAGCGGCCACTTTGAAACCACCTATGCGCCCATAACGCTCCCCCAAGAAGGCGGCAAGCCAACAACCAACAGCACCACCTCCGTAGAATGCACCATTGGCACCTCCAGTGACGGCGTTAGTATGTGCGTAGTCTGGAGATGTCGGGTCCAAGCTCAAGCCCATGGAGCTATACCATGTTGGCTGACCCAGTGTCGATGAGATGATTCCAGAACTATAACCAGTCACAAATGAACCCAGACAAGCCGCGGTAAAAACCTGGATGGATATGGTTAAACGTGGAGTTGGGCCAAAGGCGGACGTTACTGCTTACCAAGGTACTGCGATCCATTTTGCTATAAGATGTGTCTAAATTGTATACCTGGCGGGGAGGGGAGAGCAGGGCATGGAGAACAAGGTCAAGAGCTGACTCTTATATCTGCTTTCACTCGAGAAAGGGGCGGTAGATTCGAATCTGGGGAATTTTGTCCGGGGTAATTTTCCCTATAGTGCTCTGCTACTCTGTGTAGAATGAGCAGCCTGGCCTACCCCAGGAAAGTTCTGTTTGGCTAGTTGCTCGGACTGTGACAGCGAACTAACGCCTAGTTTTGGTCCGAAATGCCGGCTGCCGGCCAAGGGGCGGATTGCCGTCCTAGGTGGCCAGGCTCAAATCCCTCGGTGTCTGGGTCTGCTCCGCATATTCATTTTTTGGGAAGTGAATTCCACGTGCTCCGTACTACCCCGTGGGACCCCAGATTGCCAAGGCACTGCTGGAACGGTTCACGTGCACGATTTTTCAAAACGGAGGAAATGGCACGAGTGGATTCGCAGGTAGGGTCTGGGTTGGTCTGCAAAGCGATGCTAGTTTCAGATCCGCCTCGTAGATCTACGGAGTAAGGAGGAGATGGAACAGATGTTGTTGGATGGAACGATCGCCGAAACCCACGAGCCCGAGTACGAGCACGCATGGTGCACGCTGCACGCTGCAAGACTTGCTCATGAAGATTGAAATCGTCTACGGAGTAGCTTTGCAGCAGGACCCTGGGACAACTTGGGCGAGAGATGCATGCTGTAGGTTGAACTCTAGTAGTTTTAGTTTCGTCTAGTTTGTCTTTCCAATGATAGAGAAGAGCTCGTCCAGGCTATCGCAGGAATTGGGGGTTGTTATGGCAAGTTTTCTCACGACTTTGGGAGTGGTGGGATATGTAATAGAATGTTCTCACGCTTATGCTCCATCCATATCCCTGTGCCACTGTGTGGCGCACCAAGCCTATGTCAACCTAAGAGTGACTTCCAGACTATCAAGGTAAGATGGCCCTTGATTCAAGGCATCAGAGCGACGAACATCTCAAAGTCTGTTCGGCCGCAACGATGCGATTGGGAGGATGGTGGCGAATAGGAAGGCCAGTGGATGATAGCCGAGCTTCTCGGGCACGGGAGACAATGGAACGAAGACGCCCTGGACGCAGTAGGTGCAACAACTACGCCTTTAATACACGCTAACTAATCAGTTGATTGGTTAATCAGAGAGTTAGTTACCTAGCGTGCCGAATTAAGTGGCGTGGGCAATTACTCCATCGTAGTATGGAGGTCGTAGCTGTGGGTTAAGATATAACAGTACGGAGTATTTAACCTGCCTGCCTCAGAAATGGACCTATTCATTCTGGGCAGTTACGAATCCTTGGCAAACTAAAACCCCAACTTCCGCCGAGGGTGTGCCCATACCCCGCACAATCTTCTTCCTCTTCCTACCAAGGCACCCGTAGGTACTGTTCTGTATTTTTGATGGCATAAACGCTTTCAGCGCACTACAAGGCATGGAAACGTCCGTGATATTGATTAAAACCCTCGACACCCCACAGCAACTCTTCCTCCTACGCAATGAATCGTTCCCAAGACCGTGGCTTCGTGGGTTCAGGAGAGGAGACAGACTGGGCGCAAAGGTAAGCATCGTGTTCCAGGAGCTAACTCACACTATTCTGAGTTTTGGTTTGATAGGAGAAACCCCCGAGCGTGCAAGTTATGTCGTAAAAAGAAGGTCCGATGTAAGTCATCAATGTTATGTTCATTCTGGTTAGTATTGTCGACCAAGCTGACCCTCATCTGGCGTAAAGGTGATGGCGGCCAGCCTACTTGTGCTCAGTGTCTCGCACATAAGAGCACTTGTACTTATCTCCCTCGAGCAAACAGAGTCCGCCAACGCAATCAATCTCAGAAAAACCAACAAGGTCTTGGAGAAGGATCGAGGAATGATGACGCCCGAAGCACGGCGTCCTCGCTGGAAACCAACCAAAATCAACCTGCTGAGCCCCTGCTTGCACTCCAACCGAACCTGGAATCTGGTAAGTCCTAAAAGTCCCGTGATATGAAACCTCCCTGGACGCCTTGGTTCGAATATTACTGATCGCCCGTAGCCAGCTCGATCACTGTGAATGTCCAAAATGACTCCAGTGTCACTGCGGCTCATGTCCCTCAAACAGCTATCGCCACAAGCGCGTATCCCCACGCTCTTCCATCGCCGTCTAATATGGCCGACGATTTGACTCGACATCTGTCTGCAGTAGACCCAATCTTTAGCAATCAAACTCCCCTCAATTATCGAGACTTTGGTGACGGTGGGGAGATGGATCTGGACGAAATTCTGGCAAATTTGCATGGTCATCCCGAATTACTTTCACCAAACCTACTCGACACTGGCCCTACCGAAGGGCGGACAAAGTACGGAATATCCGGAATGTTCAGTCCGCAGCAACACCAACATCCAACCAGGATACTGGATAACAACCTGCAATCGCAATTGACACCAGAAGTTTCTCCAAACGCGGAATTTGCAGTCCTCCATCCCTCACAGCCACAATCTGTGCACACAGATGCAGCTCATGGAGACTCAAGAATCAGGCCTGCCTACGATGGCTTTGGTGAGGATGAAGACATTGGGCACAGCCTCCAAATAACTTCATCAGGTCATCACAAGTACATGGGTAAGTGTCCTTAAAATCTCGCCTGATACTCGGCCACCGTAACTGACATCTAGCACGTAGGACCTAGCATATCAGTAAGGAGCCATCTATCCCGAACTGACTGTTTCGAGCATATTGATTAACTCTGGCTCTCAGTTCATACCTGGGACTCAACTAGGTCAGCAATGGATTACCAACGTCACGGGATCCACATACTTCTCCGATCAGTTACACGCCTTCCTGGTCAGATGGACTCCAGATTCTCTGGAGGGTATTGCGCACACATCCCAAGCTTACAATGCGAAGCATTTGCCTTCACTTGGTGTTGCTTTGGTCTATGTCGACGGTAATATCCCCACCAGCTTTTGTTCGTTCCTTCAAACAGCACCATGTCGCATCTTGAAACCCATACCCTGGCTAACTAACTGCCAACAAATTAGCCTATTTCCAAGCTGTCCAATGGTGAACCATCCCTAGCTTCCGCTTGGTAGACTGAGCTGATTCGAATAGTACGTTTCCGATCCTCGAAAGATCAGAGTTCATGGAAAAGTTCAACAGAACCTACGAGCATTTGTCACCAAACCTGGAACCGATATGGTGCGCTAAGGTGAATCTGGTCCTTGCAATTGGATGCCGTGCTATTCCAGGTTCAAACGAAGATCAAATCTGCGGTCTGTTTGAGAATGCTCTCGGATATCTATCTGCGATCATTCTTGGCTGCTCCAACATTCAGAAAGTCCAGACACTCACTCTAATGGTAAAACCCTCCCCACTGACTGCTCCTTTTAAAGCTCTCCTAAATGTTGACCTCCCAATCAACAGTACCTTTTCCTAAGTCACACAACGTCTCCACATTGGGGTTATACAATTTTAGCCTGTGCGGTAAGGGAGAGTCAAGCTTTGGCTCTCCATTTACAACCATTCAAGGCATGGGGAGTGTCCCAGCAGGATTTGAAAAAGCGAAAACTGCTTTTCTGGACGCTCTACTGCCTCGACGTCCGTGAGTCCAGTTATACATTCGGCAGTCTTTGAGATGTTGAGATCTAATGTTGTGCTAGACTTGTCCTTTCGAATTGGTCGTCCTCCAAGCATGAGGCAAAGTGACATCACCCTGTCGTATCCAGATCAAGAGCAACGTTACGATGGGGGACTCAATGACGGTCAACTTGACACTGATTGTGACCTAGACATTTTTATCCAAATGCAGCTCCTCGAGAAGAACATCATGGCCGCTCAGATCATGCATCGCGTTTATGAATTAACCATATCAAGGCTAGAGATCAATATACTCGAGCAGCGAGTAATTGAACTCGAAAAAGAGGTCAGTTTGCACCTGCCATGGTCTCTTCCCTTTGTCTCCATCGGAACTAGCTGATCGGGTTTCCCAGATTGACGAGCTCTATACTTCTGTCAACTCCCAGTGGGTGATCAGGCCGGGCGGTGATATCCGAAAATTCATTCTATCACTGTCCCCCATGATTGTCTGTCCTGTTGTCCTCCTCAACACTTCTCTATGCAATGCCAGATGGGTTCTTCGATTGCGTACCATTGCTATGAAAATCCCCCAGATGATATCGGGAAATTCAATTGCAGAGGCCGGAGATTGCACTCAGTCCATCGACCAAGATTTCGAAAGTGCTTGTAGGGATGCCAGCACTTTGATTGACATGATCTCCAGCTTACCAACCAGCCATATCAGTTTCTATTGGTAAGTCTTCTGGATCTTTGTGTTTGGACTAATCATTGGAAAGTCACAAGGACTGACGCCTATTGCAGGTATTTCGAGCCACTTCCAGTTTTTGCACTATACGTACTTTTTCTTGGAATTTTACGCCAGCCTGAATCTCCAACATCGATACAACGTATGGAATCAATTTCTATCGTTATTGAATCGACAGTGCAAAGCGTCAATATGCCGCGGCCGCTCATCACAGATCCTCATCTGACCCATTTTCTCACGTTTTTTGCTCGAGCTGCTCGCATGGCAATACAGCGAGCAAAGAACATGCCAAATTCGGCCTAAGTAGTATCCAGTTCAGGCGCACATATTTATTGACCAGGGTGAATGGCTGCGATTCTAAGTCTGCTTGAATATTGGTCTGGCCTTAAACCAAATCACTATTGTACAGTAAGGTGAGATTTAGGAACGCCTGGTCAGCCGTATACTGTGTATAACCACAACTGCACTGTCCACGGTGCAGAGGACCAGGCCTGTTCCTCTGCAACGGAATCCTCCGCCGACTCCTGATTCTCAGTCGCTTAGAATCATTCTTTGTTCTTCTCCCGGGCACCTCGGGGAGACGGTACCTGAGCATGTGGCCGTGATCACCGAGTTGGTGTCCAACTTTCCGCCCGGAGCTCGCCCATGTGATGTTACTTCTCTACTTGTCGGCGACAGATGTCAATCCTCCATCAACCCGTATATCGGAGGCGTTAATGAAACTGCTTTCACCGCTTAGCAAGAAGCTGATCACATTTGCCTGTTCTTCACAGGTACTCGGTCTTTTCAAAGGACACCGATTACTCCATCCTGACGCCTGTTCAGCGAATCTGGGATCATTGATGAAGGATTTCTTGAACTCAGCATACTCAGGGCTGAGAACAGGACTGGGTGATACGGAGTTGACTCGGATACCGTATTTGCCGTAGAATAGGCCCCCAGTCTTGGTAATGCCTAGAATTGCATGCTTTGTCGCAGTGTATGACGGCATTCCTGTAGCAACATGTCCACAGATTGATGCAACGTTCACAATCGACCCTCGCTCTGAAGTTCCGCCGAACTTTTGGCTCGTGCCATTAGGGATGCGCGGCTCTTGCTTGCGCATCTGGGCCGCCTCATATTTCTGGCATAACCATACGCCCTTCTGATTTAGTGTATAAAGGCGATCGAAATCTTTGCTGCTCATGTGGTCCTCGTTGTCTTCTAGCAGCTCACCGGTTCCAGCATTGTTTGCTGCATAATCCAACCGGCCCCATTTTGCCACCACAGCCTCAACCATGGCCTTGATGTCGTCTTCCTTGGTCATGTCTGCGTGGTGATAGACCGCATCCACGCCGAACTCTTTGACTATCGCCTCAGCGGCCTCCTTCCCAATGTCATCCTGAATATCGGCGAGTAGAACCCGTACTCCTCGAGAGGCGAGCTTACGAGCGACGGCAAGCCCAATCCCTCGTGCTGCTCCCGTGACAAGACCTACCTCTTCGCTTGCCATCGTCTGCATGAGTTGAGAAGAGGGTGATTCCCGGACTACAAGATTCTGTTTGCAAGGGCATACAATGAACATGCATGGTTTTGATCACCTGTGACCACTTTATGCCGGAAACGGGCGCTTCTGAATCGGGGCCGGTACTTCGGAGAGCCCAAGCCGTGGTATCGGTTAGCCCAAGATTACTGGTCATCAAGCCTAGTGCAGAGGATCGATCATCTTTGGTTATGTCGCGATCTTCAAGTGCTGGCGACGACTCTTGCAGAAATCCCGTAGCAGTCGATTCGAGAGTCGCGAGAGAAGTGCTGTATAGGTATGCATTGTCCCTCGGAATACTTGCAAAACTGCTTGTAAATGTAGCGAGAAATCAACCACGAAGTGCTGAGTACAAATCTTGGTCATCGCCCGGGCTCCAACTGCGGCACCGTAAAGATGGCTAAGAGCCTCATGTACAATCTCGGTATTTCGGACTGAAGCTAGGGATTAAGCTAGAGAATACAGTTAACTGTACTCGCTACCCTAGCAAAGCCTCGTAGAAAGAGGGGTAGAGGAGTCCAACGGATCTACAACTTTAGCTGTCCGCGTACAACACATCAAGGGATAATTGCTTAGTAACTCTAGGCGTCAGCCTGAGCTTGGCTTCTAATAAGTCTACCACGACCAAAGGGAAGTTTGCCCACAGCCCCGAAGGTCCAAGAAGAAATTTTGATCACCCATCCAATCGGCAGTGAACTATGTAAGAGGTGCTACATATGACGCTCAACACCCGGCTGCCTATCGAGGTATACTAAGTCCACAGTTGTTTCTCGGGAGCTTCACGCTGGATTGCACGTGTGATAAAGGAACATTCAATAACAAGGCAGGGTGGATGTTCTCCTCATTTGGTCGTCCACTATAGAAAGAAAAAGCCAGGTCTCACCGTCGTTCTCCAAGGGATAAATTTTGCTCCTTCCAAAAAGATGACGTCCGATTACACTCAATGGCCCTTGGATCAATTTCCTGCACTTAATCCTAATCACTACGCTGATCCTTCTCTGGTCACGAAGCTACGGAAAACACGAACCACGCTCCTAGCCGAACCAAAGGACGACGATAGAGTGCACGTCTCTTGGACTAGTATTTCGGCTAGGGACGGTGCTGCATTGGATGTGCTACTGTATACTCCGAAAGTAGAAAAATGTGACCCGGCGGACGAGATGAATCAGAATGAGCCATCAAGGGCTTTGCTTCTGGCATTCCACGGCGGAGGTAAGTGCACTAATACCTTAGGCGATCCAGCTTCTCGTGGACAGACAGGGCTGACTCCTTGATGACTCTGAAAGGCTGGATTGCGGGTGATTACAGCGTTGAAGACAGGCTTTGCCGCGAAGCTGTTTCATTGACAGGATGTGTCGCAGCGAGCGTTCATTATCGCTTGTGAGTGGGGATAAAATGCTGTTAGAAACTTCTTGGATATGTTTAACTCGAAAATTGGTCTACAGGAGCCCTGAATTTCAGTTTCCTGTTCCCCTGAACGACTGCGTCGACACTGTCAGACAGGCAAGTCCTCGTAACTCCTTGGATCAAGATTCGGTGCTGATGATGAATGTTCAGTTTCTCAACATGTCCAGTCTTCCGCGCGTGGACACATCCAGGATCATTCTGGCTGGTACCAGTGCGGGAGCAAACCTGGCTTGTGGCGTTTATCGTATCCTCAAACCTGACTTGGCTGGCCGTGTTTGTGGCCTTGTTCTGAACAGTAAGACCAAACTCCTTTGTTACAAGTGCTATCGAATTGACAACGCCGTCAAAACTAAAGCTCCGGTCACATGCGACCCGCGCCACTTCCCACACGGGGAATATCCAAATGAAAGTTGGACTGAACATGCCCATGCTCCTCTGCTCGATGTCGCCGCAATGGAGTTCTGCTTTGGTGAGGGCTTTCTGCCATGCCACACAGACTCATCATGCTGACCAAGATTGTAGATAACTACGTTCCTGACAGAGTCTTTCCCGATCCTCTCGTATCGCCACTCCTAGCCGATGATTTAGATAGCTTTCCACGCACAGGTTTGTTCACCCCGTCTTCAAGTTAGGGCAATGGAGAATCTCTGAAAGCTCGACTCCTAAGGCATATATTGTGCCTCACTTGATCCTCTACGAGACCAGGGCATAGCCTTGAAGCTGGCGCTCGAAAAGCAAAGGTGAGACTCGATTAGTATTCGAGTTGCCTGGCCGGAGAGATGTTCGTGTTGAACTAATTGGAGATATTATGACAGGGTCCCAATACGATATAAATTGGTCGAGAACGTTCCGCACGGCTTTCATATGATTGCTGGACTAGATCAAGCTACAGTCGTGCATGTTGAAATGGTTGAAAGTATATTGTGGATGCTGCAAATGCAATAGATACAGTCGAAAATAAGAAGAAAGCTTCTGGATAACCTTCACTCGGGTCTATATCTAGTTCAGTTGATCAAATGATATAGAATTCGGGAAGTAGCCGTCAACGCGGTGCGCACAGATTGTCTCACCGGATGATGTACCTAAGCTCTAGTCTAGCCGACTCTTTCGACGTCGTTTCCGTGCAATCTTCTTATTGAAATGTTTTGAAGATTTGGTTTCAACCAAATCGAACTTTCTCAAAGTAGATCCCTTACATGTCTCTACATCTTGCAAAACGCATGGTTGCCATTGACCGCACTGTTGGCATCATCATCCAGTACCTCCTTGTAACAACCATTTGGGTCCTCTCCATGTTCACCATTTGTCTGTCGAAATTCTTTAGGCGCCTCTCCTTCGAGCCCTATAACACTTTCACCTCGGTTTCCGACCCACGGACCAGTATATTGCCGCTTCGTGCCATATATTGGCGCATCATCGTACTCTCGGATGTAGTAGGCCAGATCTGCCTTTGGATCTATGTCGTCCGGACCCAGGCCGTTGCCTAAATACGACCATCGATTATTATAGATGTAGGTGAAATCCCAGTCCTCGTAACGAGGAGTCTCTATGGCGCGCAGGTAATGGATAGTTGAACCAGTCCAAAGAGCGGCAATCTTGTTGTTGTGCCTCAGTTTGTACCAGGAATTACAGTTCTCACTCCAGACCGTCGTTTGGAAGAATATATCTTTGTGTTGCATGAATTCGTCGGCTGCTTGCATTTTGGGCGCGACAGTCCTGTCATCCATCGTCAGTCTAATCCCCTCCAAATCAATTATTTGGATGCCTTACCGGATGTTTTCAGTCTGTATTCTAGCCAGGAACTTGCAGATATAGTCTCCCTGTGCCTCAATGGCGCTGAGGACTGGACCATTGCCAATGGGGCAGTTCGGGCCTAGGAACGAGAAGTAATTTGGGAAATCGGGCACAGCAAGGCCCAAATAACCCTTGGGCTCATCTTGCCAAAGGTCTCGGAGGTCTTGCTCATTCCGTCCCACGACTGGATATCGAGGCTTGAAAGAAGTATCGAAGCCACTCGCACAAATTATTACATCCACAGAGAACTCGCGACCTGACGCACTCTTGACGCCTTTCGACGTTATTTCGGCAAGGGCCTCGTGCACCAACTCGGTCTTTGGATGTTGAAGGGCTTGCAAGTACCCAACTCCAGGGGTCAGTCTTCGGCACCCCAATGGCCAATGCGGAATTATGCGGTCGGCTAACTTGTCTTCTTGGAGAACTTCTCTCATCTGAGTTGAAAAGAGCTCGCGAGCTTTGTTGCATTCTGGGCTGTTCTTCAAGAAGATCTTGAAAAATCCATTATTGGTAGCTTCGACATGTTTTCTTAGTTGCAGGTGAGCCTGTGGGTTTGTGATAAAATTCTGTTTCTCCTCTTCTGAGAAAAGCCGTGGAGCACTGTTACCAAATGGAGTCACTACCCAGGCTGGACTGCGTATCAAATTGACGACTTTCTTCACCCTTGGAAGAATTGTCGGCAGAATTTGTATCCCAGAGGATCTCACAGACAATCAGCTCAATCGATTCAGAACTTCCCGCTTTGAAGCGGACAAGGTCAACTCACCCATTGCCTATCAAAGCCACTACCTTGTCGTCAAGGTCAATGTGTGAATCCCAAGCGGCACTGTGCGCTATCTGTCCTTGAAACAACGACAAACCCGGCACATCCGGCCACTTCCATGCATTGAGGACCCCAGTGGCATTCACGAGAACATCACAAACACTGTCCCGAATCTGTCCAGTTTTGGTGTTTTTGGTCGTGACTGTCCAGGTTGCACTTGGCTCGTCCCAACGACATCCTATCACCTTTGTTGATAGCGCGATGTATTTGTCTAGACCATACTTTTCATAGAATGACGAGAAGTACCTATGAATGAGTCAAATCCTAGATTACCGGCATTGAGGGACAATTCGAGCACATACTGCCGAATTTCTTCTGATGTTGAGTACGTTCCGAGAAAATCGACCTTGGGCTCGAACGAGTAAGTATAATTGTGCGAGAAGTTATCGCAGGCACAGCTTTCATTCAAGGCGTCAGTATTTATAGTCGGATAAAGTCATTTGGGAATGATTGAGCATACCCCGGATAGTTGTTCTGTGAGAGAGAAATAACCGTCAGACCGAATACTCTCTCGATTTTGGTTGATCAGAAGTAGAAGCATTTCTCTGGGATACTGACTTCCCACCAAGTACCGCCAATGCCTGCCTCAGAAAATGTGGATTAGTATCGAGGAAATCACAGTTGGATAATTTCGTACCCTCATTCTTTTCGAAAATCTCCAAATCTACCAAGTCGAAATTCCGTTGGATCTTGTACGCCAGTAAAAGTCCCGATGCGCCAGCGCCAATGCCTACCACTCTTAGTCGCCGAGGTTGCAGTCCGGGACTCTTGAGGTAATCTGGAATGCCCTTCATGTCTCGTTGAGTTTGTGAGACCATTTTGATAATAGGAAAGTCGTTTGTTATGCTCTCATCGTATTCTATCTTCAAAATCAATTGTCCTACGCAGCGGTTTTTGTCTTGGCCTGGTCCGAATTACCGATATCCGGGGAATTTGTTCGACCGTTCTTTTCCTATCATCTCAGGACGAACATTTGCGGAATTTGCACAAGCACTCTTCTTAGATGATTTAGGCAGCGTCTTGCAATTGTGATTTGCTCTGGTTGGTTTGTTGCGACCTGTAATTCAGGACTTGTTTCGGAAGCTCAGGCCACAGAAACAGCACTGGCATTATCACTAATCGGTCAAACCGCAACCCAACAGCTTTTCAAAGCCTACGAGGCGGGCCTATATGTACACAAGTCCCAGGCATACCCGGGCATACCCTCAAGGGTTCCACTGATCCATGGATGCAGCCGTCTACTGTTACTTTCTCGCAGACAGGGGTTTCATGATCTCCAGTATGCCCTAGGAGAAGAGCCCATGGAAGCGATCCTTGCTGCCGCAACCATATGGATCACCCATACGGAACCAGTGCAAGTGTCTACTTCTTCTTCTTTTCTTATTATTGAATTTTTGGAAGCTGAGATTCTTTCCCAGATAGCCGTCCACCTGGTATTTGAGAAGTGAGAGTGTAGTCCCAGTTGCGCGGTTCAGGGCAACTCTAGATACGTTAAGGCTTACCTTTTCCTTCCATAAAAGAAGAAATATCATACAATCTCCGGGACTAGGGGCTACTATCGTAACTCACAATTTCTGAAACGATAGAAATCGACTTGAAGAGACTGGGATGATCGCCGGAAATTTTCTTTGGCGAAAGGCGAGTATCAGCTGCCGCTAACTGTCCAGTGTTCAATTTAAATCTTATTTGGGTTGTCAGGTACTAGTTTTTGTCTTGGTCTTCAGTATTTTTATTGATCAAATAAACAGTCACAACTGTGCGGGCTTGAGCTTTACACGTAGAAATACTTTCGAACGAGACGAGGTGGTGACGGGAGTAATGCAGGCTCGCAGTGTGGAGACACCACCGCGTTCATTGTAGCTTAGTCGAAAGCCATCCCAAGTCCAAAGATCGTTGTTCCATCGCATCGAAAGAATTTCTCATTGGGAAAAAGGCAAATGCGGATTAGTCGAAGGGTAGTGGTTTGATTGAATAGATCATCCTGGGCAAAAATGAATAGTCCCTATGAAGCGGTCCACATAAATCCCTTTGGTGAGGAAAGCCAAGTTCTAGACTCTAATTGTATGCCTTTCCTCGTCTACAATTGTCCGTCTTCGGCTGCACAGGCTCACAACTAGATTTCCTTCACTCAAAATTGCTCTTGCGTTACCCCACCACTCTATCTGCCATTTCCCGCTTATTTCAGTCTTTTTCTTATTATCTTGGCTATTCTACTTACGATGATTGGCTCTATCAGTACGTCGGGTCTTCGGGATGCCGCCAAGGCCAGAGGGTTACTAAATGATGCGGCTCTTCGGAATGCGTACCGTTTACTACCAAGGGAACTTGCCAATGACTTGTGCCTTGCAACTTTTACGCGCTTTGTGAGGTATTCTAGGAGACTTGCTGCTTAAGACTCGTTGGGATTCTGCTCGTTCATATTGCGTCATTCACGACAAATGTCGATGAGATTGAATACGATATGCAGGATATTTTGCAAGATATCTTTCGAGATGTCACTGGGCAAATAGATGGACTACCGGGGTTCCAAATCAAATCCGTAGATCGACATGGTATGTTGTCATGGTGTTTCAGCGGTGGATTTTGTGAGCGTGCGTATTGGGACGTTAATTCTTATTGTGCAGGTAGAACTTTACTTCAACACAGCGCCGGCAGCCGCTTCTTAGGCTCCGACAACCATTCTGAGGTGGATGATAACACTGTCTTTTGGGTGGCATCGTGTACAAAGATAGTGGTGACCATCGCGCTGATGCAATGCGTGGAACGCGGCTTGGTCACGCTAGAAACAATTCCTGACGATATTCTTCCCGAGCTGAGGTCATTGCCATTATTAAAAGGCTGGTCAGAAGATGGACTGCCCATTTTATCGAAACCAGAGCGATTGCCTACCATCCGAGAAATTCTCAGTCACCAGAGCGGCATCTGCGTTGATATATCCGAACCCAGTGTCATGAGATGGAATGAAGTCACCGGACGAAGTTCTGATTCACAGTCAGGACGACTTGTGAGGAAACATTGATCTAATCAACAACAAGAAAAACATTGACAACCATTTTCGTAGGACGATCTGCAATATCCTATGGTTTTTTCACCACGACAAGGCTGGACATATTCCGTTGGAATGGATTGGATAGGTCATCTGGTGCCGTAATTCAAAAGCCCACAGATCTTCTGCTTAGTGACATTTGACAGATCTCGCGACTGAATGATAATATCACCCTGGGAACATATTTCAAGCGTTACATTTTTGACCCCATAGGTCTTCAGGACACAACGTTCGAGCCACTCGAAGACCCTGTCTTCAACGAGAGAATGACAGGGACACACTGGAGACAAAAGGATGGTACACTGCAATTGGCAACCGAAAATGCGGGAGCAAAATACGCCAGGTCAGGCTTCCACAACGGGGAGGCGGACTATGGAGCACCGCCAATGATCTTTGTCGGCTTTTGCATGCAGTCTTCCTCAGTAACGAAGGTCCTCAGATTCTGCAGCCAGATTCCATTCGCGAGATCTTCAAGCCATGTCTTGACACCCCGAATTATCTCGAACTTTGTGTTGAAAGGATGACGAGGGAACAGGACCTGAACATCCTGCCTCAGATTCCCGTAAGGGCTCGAAAGAATTTTGGGCTGGGAGTAGCAATTAACCTGGAGGATCTGGATACTGGATTGGCAGCGGGCAGTGGACAGTGGAGCGGATTTCCTAATTGCTATTGGGTATGTTACTTGAATACACTTTTCGACTATGCAGACCATCAGAACTGACTCTTCCCTAGTGGGTTGATCTTGAACGGGGAACCGCTGGAGCTCTGGTAGCCTCTGTCTTGACATTCGCGGATCCAAAAGTTTTAAGGGCTCTAGAGGCATTTCAGCGGGCATCCTACGAAGTTCTCTGATCCTACGCATATCTTGCAGCAGGGGCGTGTCAAGCTCGGATGGCGTTGTAGTTTCAGCCATAGTTGTTTGAAATCCTCAACTCGAAGCAGTAGAGATAACTTTGCTTTTACTATCAAAGGACTAGTCTCTTTTCCGTCAATGTGCGCAAATTTCCGACGTAACGTGACCGAAGTTCTTTCTAGGATGGATATCTGAAATCAGTTTACGGATACATTAGTCAGTCTTGTACTCACAGAAGAAGAACATATAGTTTCTGCAAAATGTCAATCCTAGCAAATTTCCAGAGGAAGTGGCCTCATTTTGGGAACGACACGGGTTCCCGGAAATGGCCAGGCTGACCGTACAGCCGAAAACCCTGGCTAGCTAAAGTCCTGCTAGTTCATGTGGGTCTTCCATATTCAAAATGATCAGACGGCCATCGACGCTTTGATCGATTCAACCTGGTAACTTCTGTATCGTCACCGAACAAGATGAATTCGTCCCAAAAGGTAGCAATATTGACTGGCGGAGGTAAGTTTTCCAGCAATTAGGGATCTAATCTTGACAACGATGCAGCAACCGGCATGGGTAATGGAGTGGCCGTTGATCTTGCAAGTAAAGGATGGAAAATTGTCATTCTAGATTACAACGAATCAGTTGGAAAGCAAGCAGCTGCGCAGATCGACGGCGACTTCTACCACGTGGACGTACGGTCTTGGGAGCAACAATATAACGCCTTCGAAAAGACGATCGAGAAGCACGGCCGGATTGATTTTGGTGCAGTGATGATCACACAATAGTGAGACGAATAATGCTAACGTGGACACCAGTTTTTGCAAATGCCGGAAAGGCCGATGTATACGACTACTTTGACAAGGAGTTCAAATCATACAAAGCAGACGTCGCGCCGAATCTAGAAGTCATCGATATAAATCTGCTTGGAGCATCTTACACGGCGCTTCTTACGCTATCGGCATTTCGCAGGAACCCTCCTGAAGTGAAGAGCCCATTACTAGTTCTTACATCAAGCGGTGCAGGCTTGTATCCGGCTCCAGTACAACCGTTCTATGCTGCAGCAAAGCATGGAGTATTGGGCCTGGCGCGTAGCATGGGTCTAAGGCACGAATCTGAAGGCTTCCGAGTCAATGCCCTTGTGCCGGGATTGGTGCCAACTTCGATAATGCCGAAGGAGATCTTAGACCGTACAGATCCGGCAATCATAACGCCAATCTCTCATATTGTTACGGCCGTCAATGATTTGTTAAACTCCGACAGAACAGGGACTGTATGTGAAGCAAGTGTAGACAAATTATTCTACCGGGATCCACCAGATTTTCCAGACGTCGCTCAAACAAGGGTACTACTTGAAGTTTCTCGAGGTATGGGTGGTGATTTTAAGAAAGTCAGAGCAGATAAAGCCCCGTGAATATAGAGGTTGCACAAGCAATAAAGAGTCAAATGGTAATGTTGAGTCTTGATAAAATCCTTTTTGTCCACGGTTACGGAATCCTTCAGCTTTAAATCTCCCATGGCGTGTCTGAATTTCTGATATATGGGGCCAATCCATCAATATCTGGGGTCCCATCGGGGAGAAGGTTGTGTGCTCTAATTTTCCCATTGCCTAGGAATGCCCATTGGTTGGTGCTCGCATATGTGATATCGAAATCTTCAAAACGTGGAATTCGAATGGTCTTAATGTAAGACAACGCTGTACCACACCAGAGCTGTGGCACTCCATCCACCCTTCCGTTCTTGTACCAGGATCTGAATGTCTTAGATTCCAATCCAGAGCTCAAATTTGGCTAATGAAAGCATAAATACGTACCTGCAAGGTTGAGTCCACACTGTTTTGCGATGATACTTTTCCAAGTGCTCCTGAAATTGGCTTGCCGCGGACCGTTTTGGCTCCAGAGATTTGATTTGCTCGAACTGCATCTTCACTATCACAGTTGTGATGTAATCGCATATCACTTCGATCTTCAACGTTATCAGCAAGATTCGATTTACCCGAGGGCTGTCATCCTACCGCCGGCAATATGGATCCATTTCCCAATGGCCCCTGTGGACCACAGATGACAAAGTAATTGGGAAAGTTAGGTGCTGCCAGGCCAAGGTAAGCATCAGGAAAATTCTTCCAAGCCTCTGCCATGCTAAGTCCTCGCCGGCCAACAATCTCAAAAGAAGGGACAAATGAAACATCAAAGCCGGTGGCGCAAACCTAAAGTGATGTTATTGAGAAGTCACTTAAAAGACCCATCAGGTTGCAAGTCATATATCGTAGTTGAACGCAGGATAAGACAGATTCAGCTTACCAAGACGTCGACTTCATGCCTTGTTCCATCCATCATGACCACACCAGTCTCGTCGATTTGCAGAATATCACCAAAAACAGGCTCAACGTTTGGCTCAACCAACGATTCTAGGTATCGATCTCCTGGTGTCAAACGACGACAGCCCGGAGGCCACTGGGGAATCAATTTTGCGCTGAGACCTGCACCGCCGGGACCCAATCGACGTTTCATTTGTTCTGTCATCAGTTGTTGGACTTCTTTTTGCATGTCAGAGCCAACGATGAAAACATCCGCCATCCAGTTCACCTCAGCTTCAATCCGCTTCCGAAATTGTAGATGATATTCGGGATCCTGAAGAAATCTTTTCTTTTGCTCATCACTAAATGTGAATTGCTGATGGCCAGAGCTTCCATCTAAGCTTTCTTCGCCCTGGAATTGAGATGATACCTTTCCGCCAATGGCTGGCGTAATCCATGTTGGAGATCGCATGAAGACCTTCAAATTCTTTGCGACTACAACGCTTTAGTATAGGCATCCAATTGGTTTACTGGTGCATTCGCATACCTTTCTGCATTTGAGGGACAATCTTGTTGTTATCAGCCCTGGTTCGAGATCATTGAACGTTTTACGTCAACTCACCTGTATCGCGCTTGAGCCGGTTCCAATCACACCTATTGTTTTACCCTCATACTGAATTGCAGCGTTCCAAGCAGCTGAATGTACTTTGGGTCTGGAAAATCTTTCTATTCCTTCAATCCGAGGCCATGTCCACTTGTTCAAGAAACCAGTAGCATTGACAAGCACCTCGGCCGAGTCATGTATGAGCTTGCCGGTGAGCAGATCTTCAACCTCTACTTGCCACTGAGAGCTATCCTCGTCCCAAACTGCCCGTCGGACCTTGTGCGCCAGTTTTGTATAGCGTTCGAGCCCATTGCGATCATAAAATGCTGGAGATGAATCAGTCAATTGTACGGCTTTGAGGCACGAAGAAGTACGTACACCGGCAATACTGATGGATCTCTGATGAATCGGCATAATACTTGGACCAATCGTGCTTGGGTTCCCAAGAAAACGCTACTAGTTGTCAATAGATTGAGGGTTGCGTTCAGGCAGGAACCCCTACTGTAGAGATGGGCTGGAATATCGCATGCACATCCAGGATATCGATTTTCGAACCACCTGAACGATCGTACGACCTATCAGCTTCCTGCAAGATGAAACTCGACTCAATTGTATTTATTGGGCCAAGTCCGAGATGAGGACTATAGAAAGGCCTGGTTAAAAGGAAGAAAAACTCACGTGCCGCCAACATCTTTGTTTTTTTCATAGATGGTCAGCTCGAAAGCTTCTGCTCGCTTTCTCAAGGTGTAGGCTAGACACATTCCCGATATTCCACTTCCGACACATATTACTTTGATAGGTTTGATGATCTCCGAATGATATCGAGTGATCTCGACGTCGTATTCGCTCGAGGCGGACGGTTGGAGCCGCTCGTTCGAAGGCATCTTTGGCGATACTGTATTCTCACATCCAGACATTCACATGTAGATGCATTGGTTTGTGCTCTCTGCGATCCATATTCAATTTGAGGAACCGGACTTTCGGTGGTGCCCACTATGTTTGGAGTCGCGATTGAGCGATCGCGAATCCGGCAAACCGGCAAAGATACGAGTTAAAACACTGCCAGCGTGCGTGGTGATCCAAATCCGAACCATATCCAGTACCAACGATATCAAGTGCAAGTCGGGTGCTTCCCACCGCATATTCATGATCAAACATCATCAAGACTACGATTCCAATAGTCGGGCCTGATCATGTTACTGCTCATTGTCGCCGCGGTCACCTTTGGCTATGGCGCGTATCGCCTTCTTCAAATCGGCAGGCGGGAACCGGGACTGCCCCCGGCCCACCAACCGTTCCTTTGTTTGGAAACATGTTACAGATTCCCCCAACTCAAACAGAATGGCAGTACGTTTGCACTTCTAAACATCCCTTCCATCAAACAGAAGTAGGATATTTTAGCCGCTAACAAGATCTCAACCTCAGGCTGACTGAGTGGCACAAGCAATATGGGCCGATAATTTCACTCAAGCTGGGAGGAGATACTCTCATTGTCATCAAAGACCGAGAAGCGATCCGAGATCTATGGGAGAAGAACTCGCAAAACTATTCCGACCGCGCTGATAGCTATGTTGCCAAGCTTCTCACAGATCAGCACCATGCAGCATTTCAGTCGATGGGTGACTCCTGGAGAGATCGCCGCAAACTGATCTCGCATCATTTCTCGCCTCAGCAGTGTGACACGTTACATGCCCCTTACCAAAACGCAGAGTATGTTTTGTCAAAGCCAAGAAAACAGCTACTGACCACCAACAATAGGGCCGTAGCACTTACGAAAACGCTGTTGGAAGATCCCGAGAATTTCTTTAAGCTTGTTAAGAGATTCGCGGCAGCCGTGACTGGGTCCTTGACATATGGAAAACGGCCCAAGACTTTCGAAGACCCTTTGTGTCAAAATGTGGTAGAAGCAATGAGTTACATCGCAGAGAACATGGAGCTCGGGGCTACGCCTCCCGTCGATGTTTTCCCGTTTACCCTCCTCCAGTATGTTCCAAGTAGCGTTGCATTCTGGAAACGACGCGCCATCCAGCACGGTAAAAAGTTGGATGCCTTGTTCGCGAAACTGTGGAGCGAATTTATTGCTCGCCGTGACGCAGGGAGAAGAAATGGTTGCCTATTCGACAAGTTTCTCCAGGAGAATGAGCAGAAGGCAGATTCACCAGGCCTTCTTGGATCGTGGCGGTGGGGATTGCATTCCTTGCAATTCCTTGGAGGGGAAATTTTGGAAGGCGGAGCCGACACGACTTCTTCGACATTGCTTTCATTCATTATGGCGATGGCTTGTAACCCTGGGGCCCAAGAAAAAGCCCAAAAGCAAATCGATGAGCACGTTGGATCAGACCGCACACCGCATTGGAGTGACTACAACTCAATACCATATGTTGCACAGATCCAAAAGGAAACCATTCGCTGGCGTCCGGTCACAGTCACTGGGACACCTCACCAAGTCCACCAAGATGACACCTACAAAGGTTTCAAATTCCCGAAGGGTGCAAGGACAATGCAAAATACATGGTAAGATTGTATCTTCCGCATTTTCTTTCAGATTTTCCAGAGTAACATCAACAAGGGCACTGCATATGGACGAAACTTACTATGAAAACCCAGAGGAGTTCATTCCAGAGAGGTAAGACTGTCGTTCCTATCAGAGACGAGTTCCAGAAGTAAGGCTGATTAACAGATATGACAACCGAACCAAGTTAGCCGACCACTACCAGGGAAATGCCGACTGGAAGAATCGAGATCATTACGGTAAGAACACTAGTTAGGATCTCTTCCCAGTGCTACTGGAAACTAACTTACATCAGGGTATGGAGGCGGGCGACGCATCTGCCCTGGTATGCACATCGCCGAACGAAACCTCTGGTGGGCAATGTCCAAGATTCTGTGGGGTTTCAATATAACACGCCTTACCGATCCGCGGACTGGGGAGCCAGAATTTCTCAACACAGCAGCATTTACCAAGAACGGTGAAGTTTCGGCATTCGAGGGGGTGCAGTTCGGGTTGCGAAACCTTTCAAGGTGAAAATTCAGCCACGGTCTGCCCAGCACGCAGTCGTCATTCAAAAAGAGTATAACGAGGTGCTCCCTTTATTGGCTATGTACGATTGAGGTTGCAAGGTCGAGTGGTCCCAATTCGAGGTAGCCAAGAAGCCGTGATCGCCAGGGAGGAAACTCACCTGCATGCCCCGTAAAGTGCCAATTCCTGAAGTGGTGGCCAGCATGCTTAGAATCCGTTAAAGATTGGAGATTTGAAACCTCTAAGTAGTGCCTCAGGCTTTTTTGGGCAAAGCATATCGTGATAGTAAAAAAAGGGGCTAGAATAGACTTGTAAATAGCGTTATAAGTACTTCAGAAGAAACGCGTATACTAGGCTTCGATAAACTGACGAGGCAAGACTTGCGAGATTTCTGACATGACTTTGCATCCAAATAGATCGGCCTGATCCAGCCGAAGATCATGTCACTCTCTCTGGCCTCCGCGACCAGTCCTTCAAGTCTGTACAAGCCTCGCTGTCGTTGTAGTTGGGACATCGGTTGTAGAATAACTTGAAAGCCGCATCAACGCATGCCGAGGTTCAGCAGACATCTGGAGCGCCTGGCCATGTAAGCCACCTCAAGTTCACAGGCAACCAAAACACCAAGCTAAGACACTGGATTAATCTACATAGCTAGACTCACGTGCCTCCTTAGCACTTAACACTCGCCTACCCGAGTCTCCGTAAGTCTGTTCAAGGGCAAGATGGATTGTGGGAAGCGGGAAATGGGAACGTCTTAGGACATGAACACTCGCCGACCATTTCCTTTGCTCACCACGGTGCAACTTCCCTTTCACCACAAGCGTGCAAAAGTTTCAACCATCAATTTTATGTCTCTGCTTACTATATAACTTTCTCAGGTGTATTGATTCCATTAAATGGGTTGGATTACTGAGATCCTTGCTCTAGCTTTTCGAAGACTTCGCTGGCAATGAAGAATGCATCTCGCCCTGCTGGCACTCCGCAATACACCATGGCGTGTCTACATGCTTCGCAGATTTGCTCTTTGGTCAGTCCGTTGTAAGCTGCCGCGCGGATGTGGATGCGTAATTCAGGTCCTCGCCCCAGAGCAATGAGCATGGCAATATTCATAAGTGCTCGCTCTCGAAATTCCAACCCCGCCCGGGCATAGCCAGAGAAACAGACTTCCGAAATGAATTCCACACTCGTTTTTGTGAAAAGGTCATCTTTCTGTGTTCAAATCAGCAAGACGTTTCAGACAAAATGCAACAACACGAATCCGTCGGCTCGAAATCACATCGTCTCAACTCTCCTCGTTTGTTCTCCAAAGACTTACTATGCTTGCTTGAATGCTTTTCAGGTGTTCTTCCCCCATGAATTCCTTCATCTTCTGCCTTCCAAGTACCAAGTTATCCGATGGCTGAGAGTTGTCACCCATATTGATTATCGAAAGGTCAATCCAATTATCGTATGTTTTCAGGGTGAGTGTCGACCAATCTCGATCTTGCTGGCAACTTATAGGCCACATACAACCCAGACCAGACTGGTCTCGGTTCGAGCGCCACGGAAGACCCGATTCCGCCGGTAGTTCTCTTTCGCGCCAGGTTTACCGACTGCCGTTATTGACTTTTCAATGGTAGTGAAGGCAGGACAAGTTGACAGGTGGAGAAAATCGAAGCGCTGCAGAGAACCTTCCTACAGTTATAACGTACCTAACAGGAGTTTCCCAAAATCGACAACGATGTGATAATACAGTATTCAAAATGGTACATGTCATTGGATTCTCAATTATTCACTCATAAGTCTTCCTGCCGCAACAGAAAAGTCTTGCACAAAGGCCCATCGTCCACTCTCGGCAATCCCCTTTTTCTTCCAATCATTTGCGCTCTTAGGAAACACAGCCATTCCAACATCTAAAAGCGTCTGATCATGCGCAATAACGACAAATACATTGTCGGCTGCGTCGAAAGCCTGCATGTTTCGAATGGTTTGCTCGGCCTCGTCGCGATTGAGAGGAAATCCTTCCGCCATCTGATAGAACGGCTCACACGCACTCTTCTTGTAATGCAACTGCTGCATGATTTCTCCAAAACATACTCCTGTGGGCCATCGAACATGTGGAGGCACATCGATTTGTGCAGGAAGGGGTAAATATTCTGTAGGTCGGAATTCGCCCCCATGGTGACAGGCATCGCCTCCCATGAAAATAAAGGTATCCGGCTCTGCCTCGCCGGCGGTTGTTCGAGCTAGTGCGCACAGATGGCCAATGGCATGGCCCGGAGCATCCAAGATGTAGAAACTCCCGTCTTTGAAATAATCAATTGCTAAGCAACCACCGATACGCATATGACTAGTGGGATTGAAAGATACTTCTCTGACATCACGTCCTTCATAGTCTGTCTGATTCAACAGGCCATCAGGACGTTCAGGATGTCCTGGTATGAAGGCCTCTTTAAAACCAGGTCCTACGACAAGTGCTGTAGTAGGGGGAAAAGTACTGATATCACCAATGTGATCGTAGTGCCAATGACTCCAGATCACCGCTTCGATAGCACCTGCGCTAACTGCTACCCCTTGATCCTCTAGGATCTCCGACACATTTTTCTGCACTTTCGCTGTGAGACCATGGTCTTTGAAGATCTTCAGAACGGCTGGCGGCAGGTTCTCCCAGTCCTTACGAGTTCCAAGGTCGAAGAGAATTTTGCGACCAGATGGATGTGTGACCAGGAACGAAAATGACGGACAGTCCAATACATCATGGCCCTCTATTGGAGGATGTACCAACATTGAAATCGGGCAACCCAATCTTGATGTACTATCATCCATACGAATTAGCACCCGAAATATCTGAAGTTGGCAAGTTCTCCAGTCTTGTACCTGTCTATGATCTGGACTTCTACAGATGTTGTAGATGCAGGAATGTTAAGGTCTGGCGCCATCGTAGGTTGTGCAAGTAACCCTTCATGATGGTCTTGTATAGAGCCCATGCTGAGATTTTATGCTGCAATAGGGCTGATTTGACGCTTGCTTGTTATGAGCGACACTGGCGTTGTGGAAGATGTAAAACAGAAGACCAGCTGGATAGTTGACTACTGCAATCAAACTTGAGCCTACTTGGCTTGAAATTGAAGTATGTCAAGATGTCGACCTAGGTAGCTTCTTCAGCTGGTAGGGCACATGTGGGGTAAGGAACAGGGCTTCATCTCGTGGAGTACTTTGGTGCTCGGTTGTGAGCACCGAGCCGTATGTACCGACTGCCAGAAACCCATGCCGAAGGCTTTGCGACAGCCAATTGGCCAATGAGGCACGATTCTCTTTCCATTAGATTCAGAGACACCTATCTGCAGTCTGCGGCTCTCGGTTGTTCTGTGTGTTCGAAAAATCGACAGGCGGCAGCTTTTGAACATGGCTAGGCCCTCCCCATATTTGAAGTGCCCCGGATCCTTTCTCTTGGCTAAGAATAATCTGGGGAGAGGTAGTCTGGAGTGTACTGGCCCTCTTTCCTTCACGGTCGTAGACTACTTAAGCCTCTGCCAGGTCATCTTGCTACTCTTTTTGTCTGACATGTGGTGCCCGTCTAACTCAAGGAAAACCCCGTTGAAAACACAATGACGAACCCAACCAGCAGATTGAGCTACCCGAGGCGACGATTTACACCATACAATATTGCAATCGTGGTCATCATGGGCTTAGGCTCCATGTCTTACGGCTACTCTGCGAGCATCATATCAACAACACTGGCACAACCCTCGTTCTTCGCCTATATGGAACTTGACAAACGAAGCAATGCCACGGAGCTGATTGGTCTAACGGGCTCGTTATACCAGGCTGGAGGCTTTATCGGGACATTTTTCGTCACCTTTTTTGCTGATCGCTGGGGCCGTCGTGTTGGAATAGCCGTTCCCGCGGCATTGACAGTCGTCACCGGAGCCTTACTGGCCGGAAGTGTCAATATCAGCATGTTCATTGCTGTAAGGCCTTTCGCCGGCGCTGCCGCGTACATGATTGTTTCAGCTGTTCCTGTTTGGATGAGTGAGGTGGTACCAGCAAACATCCGCGGGCCTTTGGTCAACATCCACGGTGCCTGTATCTTGCTTGGCTTCAGCATGGCATGCTGGATCGGATATGGCTTCTTCCACTATCAAACAGACAGCCTTTCTCAGTGGAGAGGCCCACTTGCATTTATGTGCCTTCCTTCATTGCTGCTACTCTGCTTTATCCGCTGGCTTCCGGAAAGTCCCAGGTGGCTGATAATGGAAGGCAGAGAGTCCGAAGCCGAGGAGATCTTACACAAGCTCCATACTCCTGAGGAAGCAGCTCTTGAATTACTGCAAATACGAGCCCAAAGTGAACTCGACAAGAACCTCGAAGACTCTTATACAGCATTGTTCACTAAACCGAGCTATAGAAAGCGTGCTATCCTGGGTTTATTCACTACAATTTCGATACAATTCACCGCTCCTCTTGTCGTGAACAATTATGGACCAATCATCTACGGCGGCTTGGGGTTCGACGTTAACAAGCAATTCCTCTATCAAGCTGGCTGGCTGACACTGTCATTTGGAGGGGGCCTGCTTTCGTTGCTTGTTGTGGACCTTATGCCTCGACCGGTCCTGCTTGCTGGTGGCATCCTGGCTTGTCTTGGCTGCCTTGCCATCGAGACGGCACTGGTTGCGACATATGCCACCAGTGCTGAAGCATTGGCTCATCCGAACACTAGCGCCCTCCACGCTGCGGTCGCAGTAATCTACGTAAGGTGCTCTCAGATAAGTAAAGAAACAGCTGACTGACATGCCGAATTACAGATTTACGTTGTCATATTCCAAATGACTCTCGATGGTGGTCAGTTTGTGTACCTGAGCGAGATATTCCCGACTCACTTGCGAGCCAAGGGCATCAGCCTGGGGATGGCAGGTCTTAACATCATCAACATAGTCTGGCTTCAAGTTGCACCAACAGCTTTTCAGAACATTGGTTGGAAATTCTACCTATGTTTCATTGTCCCTGGGACGGTCATGGCCTTGATCATATTGTACTGGTTCCCCAACACAAAAGGCATGCCACTGGAGGAAATTGCAGCGCTATTTGGAGATGAAGTCCAGTATGTGGTGAATCCTGCTTCGATAGAAGAAATGGATGAGGAAAGAAGGGCAGGTGCCAGTAAAAATCATCAGGAAAAGGAAGAAATTGTCCAACTCGAGACTCGCTCAACTTGAATGAGGCAAGTTCAGGGCTGTTGGGTCATGAACAGATTGGAGATTGTTGACCCTCGAGAATCTTGTATCGGAGTTTAAGGCATCTGATCTCTTGGTTTGAACCTTGAGTGTCAATGTCGTAGAGCCGCTTACGTAGGAAAGGAAATCCCCCTAAAAAAAGATTTCAGTTCTTTTACCAGACTATCGTACTATCAGTGGTGGAATCTTTTGTATCGCTAGTCCCGATAATGTGTAATGACACCAAGGATGGAGTCTTTTTCAAAATCAGAATCTCCAAGCTACGTCTTGCGCAGGGCGGCTTTGAAGGTCTGTATCTTCAGTCATCATTTTCTATTCATGTGATATTCTTTGCTAAACTCAACAGCGCTCGCCTTTTCAATCGCCAACCTTGATGATAATCTTGCCCACACCAGACTGGTTGACCAAAGCGGCAAAGGCGTCTTTGGCATCCCTCCATTCGAAGACGTGGGAGATCTGAGGGTGCAAGTTATGCTCGGCATAGACCTCGAGGGCTTTGGCGACCATGTCGGTGCGGATCTGGAAAACACCTCGCAAGGTCTTGGCCCCGAACAACATGGCGGGTACGATGTCGTATTTCTGAGGCTCGGACAGGAAGCCTATCAACGAGACCAACCCTGCCTGTCGAGTCGCTTGTAGTGACTGTTCGATGGTCCCAGCACCCGCCACGTCCAGTACATGGTCGACGCCTCGGCCGCCCGTCAATTTCAATACTTGGGCGGCCCAGTCCGAGGTCGTCTTGTAGTTGATCGTATGTGTAGCGCCCATTTTCCGAGCGAGTTCAAGTTTTGAATCGCTAGAGGAAGTTGCGATCACTGTTGCTCCACTGGCGGACGCGAGCTGTACTTGTTAGAGACTTGCCCCGAACTGAATAGAAAAACTAGTTTTGACGCTGAGGAAGATCTATTCACCTGGATTGCGGCCGAGCTAACACCACCTGTTCCTTGCGTCAGGATAGTCATGCCTTTCTTGAATGGCATGGGGCCAAAGAATAGTGCATTGGCCGAGGTGCCCGCCGCGGCTGGTAAGGCTGCGAGCTCCTCGAAGGACAGATCGGCGGGTGCTTCAATTAACATATCGTCTGGCTGTACGGGGCGATAAAGTTGGTTAGCGCAGTCTGAATACACCATACCAGCCTCGCTGGACGAATAGAATAGATTGAAGACATAGAAATACCCACCATCACTGCATATTCACGTAGAGTACCTTCATAATCAGCGGCTCCAAGACCTCGGGCTTCTAGTAGAGTTCCAGGGTCGCCATGAGTCCAAGTGCATGGTGCAAGAACGACTCTCTGGCCCGGACGCCAGATACTGCCCTCTCCAACTTGTTCCACCTCACCGGCTCCATCAGCACAAGGACTAAGGTTGGGGAAGCGAAGCTCTGGTAAATTGGGTCGCGCGCGACCACCATCATGTCGCGGGCATTGAGAGCTGCAGCTCGGATGCGAACAAGTGCTGTATGAGGACCTGGTTTTGGCTTTTCGAGGTCGGTGGCCAGAAACAGATTGGTGATTCCATCAGTGGTTCGCCAATCCTTGGACTCTGACGGGACGATTTGCCACGCAGAGGGCATTTTACATTATCAGCGAGTTGTTCAGAGCACTGATGCTGGTAAGTCTAAGGCTTTGCGTCGGTCAACAACACAACAAGCACTCTGATAGTGACAACCACAGAGCCCTAAACTTCTAGCTCGCGGACTATATCGTCGCATTCTTGAAGTTTCACATTGTCAGGAATGACTCGTTGGCGACCTCAGTGGAGGGCGAGAGTAGTGCCTGGATGACCAATCAGTTGGGCAGCCATGCTACGGTTCACAATTACCGAGAGCCGGAACTCAGGGTCTTGGTTTCTTACGCGTTTGCACTGTTCCGTTCTGAACGGACGGAAGGTGTTCCTAGCCTTCTTCTTGCCGAGCTCTGAGCGGAGTGCATAGAACGAAAATGACTACTTCGTGATTGCGCAGGCTCGGTACACTAACTAGAGAGCCAGTCACCCTAACCTGAGGTTGACTCGTAGCTTGCATTGCCGCCTCCAGGAGATGCGTGCCAACACGGTTGACCCACGCACTGACTCCACTTCATTAATAGTCACGTGATTGGCATTGACCTCGCTCCACGGGACCAATCAGAGGAGTGTATACTGCTTGCACTAGTCTACTTTAAGACATTAGTCACTAATGTCTTGGCGCTCTTCTTGCGTGTTAGATAAATGCATTGTCAAAGAGCATAATGAATTATTCCGAATTGGCATTGGCGTGCCTGTACAACTCTTGAGGTTTCACTGGATAGTTGTACTTGAAAGCTGGGCCTGGGCTTACTTACATCGGGATCTGAGCTGGGTCTTGTCTCTTTGTCGCAAGTCGCCTGAGGACATGGTCTCTCTATCTAAGCCAGGCAGACACCCACTAACTGGGAATACCTCGGAGTACCGGATCGCTTGATATAAATGGAGCTTGGGTAGACGTTGTCAGCTGGCTGGTTCTTGTCCGGGCTGAGTGGGGCAGATGCGGCTGAGGAGGCCAACTACCTGACCTACATACTCGCGTAAGTGACCAAGTAGCTAAAGAGAGGACGCATATGCTTGGGATACTTGGGCATTTCAGAGACAAGTTAGCCGCAAGGATACTACGTTCTTTTGAATTGAAAGGGAAGGCACAATGGGAACAAGTCGATACTCCGCATATACCCCGCAGGCTCCACAGCTTTATCTTCCCGCATGTGCTCATCACCCTACCGTGCTTACCCCAAATATCCAAGCCTCTCGACTCTACTCTCGCTCGCTACCCACGCCATGGGTGCAATCGGGCTCACCCAGACCATCAGACAATGCAGTAAGCTTTTTCCCACCAACCCTTGATGTTTCTCCTTCTCGATATCATGAAGCCTCACTCAAGCTGAGCGCGAAACCTTGTCAAAATGGAACAGTATCGCACACGCAATAGTAAAGTTTGTATACAATGTCATGTCAGAAAGGTAGGCGCCGCGCTCGAATCCCCTGACCACATTCTTTTCACTCAATACTCAGCCTTTGCCAGATCAAATGCAATTTGCAAGAATGTCCCGTTGGCCCTGTCGTCAATGTCGAAGAACAAACCAGGCTTGCAGGTAGGTGTTCGCTATCCCTGATACTGACATATGATATATCTAGCTGACCATACGCACTAGGCTACGTGTGGGAGCTCGACAACGTGCTGGACATAGTTTGGCAAGCCCATCTACCAAGGTGGCAGCCGATGACCACGCCATGCCTCAGTCTTCGCCAGAGTCAGTCGGATACATGGGCGAAGAGAGCTATCTTCGAAATCCAAGTGTCCCTCCATTCGTCGATGATTCGGCTGCAGAAACTGCCAGCCTGTCGGACAAAATGTTACAGCTCACAGGAGCCACAGCCCTCCCATCCAAACTGCTGGTCGATGCATTGGCCGACTTGTATTTTGAGCACATCTATCCTCACCAACCGATCGTCGACCGGGATGATCTACTCAAATATCAATCTTCCCCTCTGTTACTACAGGCCATCTGCCTAATTGGCAGTTCCTATGGCCATCCTAGAGCATCCACAACACAGCTGAAAATGGCTAACTCATTTTACTTAAAAGTCAAGACCCTGCTCGACACTGAACATGAAAAGGATAACCTTGTCACCATCAAAGCCTTGTGCCTATTGACCTGCCGTAGCGTTCGTCTCCCAACGCAAATCAGTCTACAGAGTAATTGGCATTGGCTAGGCGCTGCAGTACGCTACGCTTTTCATATGGGGTTCCACAAAGAATCAACTTATGCTGCTAGAGAGGCCCCTGGCTCTTGTCGGAGAATGTGGTGGGTTCTATTTGTAAGGCGTTCTGGCTCGTGCTGCCCCTACACGTTAACCCCCACCAGTCTAATATGATCAGAATCATGATAAAATGTCATCATTTTGCTATGGGAGACCAGCTGCGATCAACATTCGTGAAACGGACGTGCATAAACCTACTCAAGCCGACTTTCCAATCTCGCATCCTGATAACGACATCTTCATCGCCAGAACCGAATTGTGTATCATTTTAGGTCGACTCGGAGACGCTCGATACGGTGCCATCACTTCCGACACCCAACTTCCCGCCATCGGTGATGCCCTCAAAGATTGGATCCAAGGACTGCCAGACCCTTACAACTTTACAGTGGTGCTGATCGAAAACCTTTCCGCCGAGTTCTATCCGAGCTTCATATTCTTTATTTTGCCTGCACCATCATCTATCTCCAAGCATTGGCAAAGTCGGAGCCAACATCAGGTCCCGGCAAGACAACCTTGGAAGAATGTGTTCGTGCTTCTTCCAGGATCGCACGACTCTTTGAAGAAGTCGAGTTCAGGAACGAGGTTCCATACCTCTCTCCCATCAATAATTGGTATTGCTTACTTGCTGGAGTGATTCAGATTCGAGGCAGAGCCACTTTCCCCACGAAAGGGCTGTGAGGACAGAAGAACTGCAAACAATTAAAAGTGTTCTCAAGGCAATGACTGCTTGTGTTCCAAGCTCAAATCTTATCCTCAAAAATCTCGAACGTTGTGAACGTTCGTCAAGAGACCTTCCAGAACCCTCCAGCAGCGGCATCAAGAACAATACATACCCTCATTCCGACAAACGAGACATCAATGCCGAAACTTCAAGCCCTAAACCACAATTTCGCTCATACGAGGGCCCAACAATGGAGGCGTCTTCGCAAGCCGACCCCGAGGGATTCAACATACAAAATCTCACGCCCATTGAAAATTGGGCTTTTGACGATACATTCGACTTTGACTTTGGTGATATGCGTTTCGACGCTTCGATTGCAGAGGAGATGATTCCGGATCAAGCCGATCAATCTCTTTTCATCAACTGATTCACAGGCCCCAAAACCCGGGAACATATCCGTATCATTGTTGTTAGGTGCCATTCTCTCGCCGGGCTGGACTTGGCTTCCCATCGTAAGAACAGTCTCCCCACCGGCTCTCGGCACAACTAACTAGCTTTACCGACTACCGCACCCTCACTCTGTCACTTGGTACTTTTGTTCCACCTCTCAGAGTGTCTCGACGGTTGGAGCATCCCTCAAGGTAGAGCCAGATGCATCATGATATATGGCAGATGAGAGATCGTGCCGCCATGCGACTAATCCTCGGAACGTCGTGGTTTTTCGCCTTTGGACAAATCAGAGCTGTGTCTAGCACAAAATGGGTTCGTACACACCAGATCTATCATTGGGAGGCGAGTCCAGCGATGGAGGCTTCCCTTTCACGGAACAACCTATGGGTACTCCACGCCTTGTCAAAATCATCACAATCGGTGCCGGCGTGAGTGGTCTCAACATGATCCGAAGGCTTCGCAAGAGCTTGATAAACTACGAGCATACCGTGTATGAAAAGAACTCCGAAGTAGGCGGAACTTGGTTTGAAAATACGTACCCTGGATGTCAATGCGACCATCCCTCGCACAACTATCAATTCTCATGGAGGAGCAATCCAACATGGTCCCAATTTTCGGCACCTTCATCTGAGATAGAGGCATACCTTTGCGACCTCTGCGATGCGGAAAACATGCGCCCTGAGATCAAACTTTCCCACCAAGTGTCGCATGCTCAATGGATAGAGGCTTCAGGACAGTGGGAGCTAGAGGTAAAAAATCTCAAGACTGGTGAGGTGTTGGTGGACTCTTGCCATTTCTTATTGAATGCCACTGGAGTGCTCAAGTACGATTTTCCATCCGTCGCAGGCACTGAATGACTGACAATCAGTAGTAACTGGAAGTGGCCCGAGATTCCCGGTCTTCAAGACTTCAAAGGAGATCTCGTTCATAGCGCAGCATGGTCAGACAAGTTTGATCATCGCAACAAGAGAGTTGCGGTCATTGGTAATGGCTCTTCAGGTGTTCAAATCGTGCCAGCTTTACAACCCGGTGAGTTGTGTATTTTAAAATGTCGTGTCATCTACCAAGCTAATGCCTCTACAGAAGTAGACAAACTTTTTCATTTCGTACGGTCACCGACTTGGATCCTTCCGCCGCAAACAGATAGAGTTCTCAAGAAGAGTTCGGTCGAAATTTTAAGAGGTGCTGTCATGGACGGCAACAAGTTTACACCACAGCAAGTTGAACGATTTAAGAATGACCCCATTTACTACAAGGCCTTTATAAAAGCCACAGAGGAGCAAGTAAATGCACTATTCAGGGTGGTAAGACTTTTGAACCATGATGCAAATTTTCGGATCTCTAACCAGACGCACAGTTGGTGGACAACGAAGGTCTAGCAAAAGACTTGACAGCGACCCTTACTGAAAATATGAGTGCTGCCTTGAAGCACGACCCAACTTTGATAAAAGCCATCATTCCCACATTTACAGCTGGATGTCGGCGACTCACTCCTGGGCCTGGCTATCTTGAATCTTTGACCGAACACAACGTCTCTGTTGTCACGGATAGAATCAGCCGAGTTGTTCCAGAAGGAATTGAAACCTCAACTGGGGAATTGATCAAGGTTGATGCCATTGTCTGCGCCACCGGATTTGATGTGTCTTTTCGGCCACGGTTTCCCATTATCGGTCGAAAAGGAAACCTCCAGGACATCTGGTCTAAAGAGCTCCCTGCCGCATACATGTCTTGTGCAGTTGCTCACATGCCAAACTACTTTCGTAGGTCCTGTCCTCGTTTGACCAACAAGCTTCCAAAAGCAGTGACTTACATTCGATAGTTTTCATGGGTCCCAACTCACCTGCCGGGCACGGCAGTATCATGACTATCTCTGAACAGGTTGCAAGATATGTTGTTGTCATGCTGAAGAAGTGGCAGACAGAATGTATTGTCTCGGTAGCACCCAAGGAAGCCGCTGTCCAGGAATTCGCTGGATTCGCCCATGCATTCCTCCCTCGAACTGTGTGGGCAGGTGCATGTCGATCTTGGTACAAGAATGGAACTGTAGATGGCCCCATTATCGCCTTGCATGCTGGTAGCAGGATCCATTGGTTTCATATGATGGAAAATTTCCGAGGTGAGGACTACGAGTACACGTATGACTCAAAGAATCGCTTTCGATACTTGGGGAATGGGTTTTCGATCAGGGAGACAGGGGAGAACCCGACATGGTATCTGGACAATCCCGATCCTCTGAACGAGGCTGAGCATCCTCATTATTGATGTTAGAGGATAGTATAGATAGGGTGACACTCAAGTCTGTTAGAATTTTTACCTGCACGTATGCTTTCCGTCTTCTGGGCAAATATCAATATCTTATTCAGGACATTGCTGTTCAAACGAAACCAATCCAATTCGACCTAAATTCTAAAACCAAGACACTAAAAAACATTCATAGTCAACCCACTAGCAGATACCTCGTGAAACTGCAAAGACTACGTGAAAAGGGGAATCCACGCTCCACAATTGTTAACCAGGACTTGACTCAACACCCTTGAATCAACCTCTCCAAACAAGACAAAAATCTTCAACGAAGCGAACGATTATCGATGCTCTTCGCTAGGTGAATAACACAAGTGAACCCTTGCCAAGGAGAGAATCCTATCCCCCACAAATCCCGACCAGCGGCAGACGGCAGAGGAGTCAGCCTCGGAAAATGTGAGTAAAACGCGGTAGTCGGTGCAGGAACCGCTCTGACGGGTGGATTTGGCCAACCCCAGGCCCCCAATCGATCGACAAGACGGATCTTTTTACATCGAAGTGAGATACACGACTATCCACCCACGACCATGCACCATTTCGTCTTGAGTAACTTCTGTATCTTTCGCACCTGTGACTTCTGCGTATGGTCGATCTGTGAAGAAGCAATATCTCGTTATCAATCGATTTCCCTCAGTCCATCCATTGATCCATCCTTGGACTGCTGAAAACCCGAATAGGCTTACGGCAAGCAATATACAGCATTCATTGGCAACTACACACCATGGCACCAGTCGCTATCGTCACAGGTGCATCTCGCGGGCTCGGCCGTGCTATTGCACTAAGACTGGCTGATGATGGCATGGATGTTGCGGTATGTATGCTCTGACTCTGGCTCTCATCTCGATGATAACCACCATTGCCATATGCCATTATCCATACCTGGTCAAAAACCCGCTGTCTTCTGGAGTAATGGACGGTCGAGGGAAGAACCGACAGTTTATTACAAATCTGGAATCGCTATTTGACTGACGAGAGTCTCTTGGCGAGAGAAATAGGTCAATGATCTCGACCGCCAGCACGATGCACTAGAGAAAGTCAAGGCCGAGATTGAGGCCAAAGGTACGTAACACGTCTGGACAAACAAAGACATGGGCATTTTGCTGGATCGGTACCTTGGACATGCAGTGCTGACAGCTCTGGGTGTGGCCGGAATAGGTCAGCGCGCCATCACCCTGTATGCCGACGTTACGAAGGAAGATGAAGTCACGGCCATTATTGCGAAGACCGTCGATCTGCTGGGTGAACTGAATGTGAGTTTCCCTTGACTTGTTCTTGTCTTTTCCTGTCTTGTTCACTCTTGTTGATCTGGAACTTGTATACCTATAAAATGATGAGGCTGATGATCTGAGTATTGTTTGGAGATCTAGGTCTTCGTTGCAAACGCTGGAATTGTGATTCCCAAGTCTCTGTTTGAGACAGAGGTCTCCGAGTTTAATCTGGTTCTCAATGTGAGTCATGAGACCGGCTTTGGTCGATTAGCAGGATGTGGAATCCCAAAACTGAAACTTGACTAGATAAATGTCACGGGTGTGTTTATATGTTACCGTGAAGCAGGTAGGGATGACTGGGTCCTTTGATTCGTCATGAGCCCTGCGGCTAACCATCTCACAAGCAAAGCAGATGATCAAGCAGGGCAAAGGTGGGAAGCTCATTGGAGCTTGTTCACTGGCGGGATATCGTCCGGTAAGCCGTCGAGATCTACCAGAAGTGGACGTGTGGCTCAAGACCGGTATGCTGATGCCTTTGGAATTAGTCGCCAGGTGCCATCTCGTACCCGACGAGTAAGTGGGCTGTCCGTGGGCTAACACAGACTGCGGCGATGGAGTTGGCGCCGCATGATATAAACGTGAGTTTCTTCCGTTCTGGCAACTGCTACCGACGAGGGGATGGCTGATGGTTTCAGGTCAACGGCAAGTTCTTGCTTCTTCGTCTTGATAGAGTTTCAACAGCTTATGTAGTGGACGTACAGCATACTGCCCGGGGCCAGTTGATACGCCGGTAAGACGAGCTATGATCCCGTCGATCGTAGACTGACAAGCTAATGAAACAACAATGCAGATGTGGGAGTTACTAGATGAGGCAATTGGGAAGAAACAAGGCCTTGCAAAGGGTGTGGCTTTCGAAAAGTCGGTCGAAGCTCGGTCGGCATTCAAACGTGCATCTGTAAGTTTGAGATTAGCTTTGAAGATATGTTCAGATGTTACACATTGAGGCAGGGTTGACATGATGACCAGACACCTGAAGATGTTGCCGCATTGGTGAGTTTCCTTGCCGGACCAGGGTCGAGAAACATCACGGGACAGAGTCTTCTCGTAGATGGAGGTGAGTTGCTGGGTTCTGGAACCCCGAGCTGTAATTGACGGATTCGACAGGCATTGCCTTTTAAATCTACTTTGCGTGGATGCGTTTGCCCGTGCGAGCCTCAGATGCGCCTCAATCGTTTTATAAGTCTCGGATTGTCTTGCGGTAGACAATATCATCCGTCGTGTCAGCAAATTCAGTGAACAAGAGACGAGCCTGATGATCACACTGTTCAGTATGCCGACTTGGTGGGGATAGCTTAGGCATGGTCGTAGACATGTTCGAAAAGTGCACGACCAATTCCTGTACTGGGGAATTCAAGAGTACATATTGAATGTCAATTTTGAATAGAAGGGGTCGCACATGAGCTAAAATTCCGCTATAAACAGTTCAGCCCAAGCAGATCAGCTTCCAAGTGCGATTGTTCAATGCCGTCCAATCTCGTATAGCAATCCAAGCGAAGCCTCGACGATATGCGATACCATCTTTCCAGTCTATCAGCATAACTCCAATTGCCCCATTGTCAACGTGACCGCCGTCCCAGTTTCCACGGTTCTGAGCAATAGCAATGATCTCGACTTTATCGTTGAGTCCACTTGGATTTACTTGTGGAATGTGAAACCAAGAAACTTCGATCGGGTTGTCTCCTCCTTGCGACATTGTGATTGTCCAGTCCATTTGGTCACCAGGATTCCTGGGCGTGTTGTGTTGCCCTGTGCTGCTGCGTGCTATCTCTACGTAGGTTGAGGCTGTCCAGAAGCAGAGCAGACCAGGGAGTATAGAAGGCGGAGTCGATCTCGGTAAATCCATGATAGTAACACTAGTCACACGGGAGGTGTGATGCTCGATTAGTGAACCACTTCTGAGCAAGTCGACAGTGGCATTGAATGTCAATTCCTGTGGTAGTCTTTGCATAGTGTGGCCGTCATCTGAGACACGATAAAAATCCAAGCCTAAGGGTTCCATAGTGAGATTCTGATTATCAATCTTCGTTAAATCATCCCCCATCCAGCCAGTCCAGGACCAACTGGGAAATTGTGTCAGTGGTTGCAAGTGGCCTTTGGGTACTGCTGCTCCCAATCTTCTCCTCAACGCATGGGTGCGATTTCCCCAAGCTAGAGCAGACTCGAGGAACGAAGTAGGCATTCCCAGAAGAATTGCAGGTTCATTGAGCGCTCAAATGCACGTATAATACCAAGAAATGCATTGAGAGTGTCACTTTCGTATTTCATCGCTCGTGTAGAGTATTCCCCGAGCAGAATTCGATAGAAATGGTCAAATGTGAGGCGATCTGAGTTCCACGAGAGGTTGAGTTCACCACGGCAGAGGCTTGTCCGGTGGTTATCTGGTGCAATCTGTGGAAGTTCTCGATAACTGTCCTCACACCAGAATGCCTCTTCACACTCCCAGAAGACCTGCTCGGGGTGAAGACGAGGACTCTTGGAGCAAGAAATCTCTCCTGTAGTGTCCAAGCCCGCGTGTCCCAGATGGTTGTACCAAGATAAGCTCCCGCACGACCAGTGCGGTAATCGACATTGACTCCCTGCACGGGGTCGAGAGATTGCACTAACGAAACACCTCGGACAACAAAAACCTGCTGATCCTGGTGACGAGTACCAGTTTGGATTCCAGGCAGGCGAGAGTTCGCATCGACACAGGTAGCTGCGACGATCACGACCGATGCCAGGGCGTAAATTGAGTCCATCTGAGATACAAATCTGGCTTTATCCGCTGAATCGTCTTGCACTATGCACATGCTATCAATCCAAAGATACCTCTCTCCAATCTCTTTGGTCACCTGCAAGGCGTCTTCTGCGATGGGAGGAAGTACAGTCTGCCCCAGTGCACCTGGAGAAAGGAATGCCTGCTCATTGCTTTTTGATAACCTTGTTGTGATTGCCGTGCCCCAGACGTAGCTCAAGCATACCCAAGTATCAGTTGTTTGAGCTTGTACCAAACACCGCTGATTCACATCAATCACTCTGGGAGCAATCTTTGGTGTTCCTTTGAAAATTTCAGAGCATTTTGCTCCATGGACTTGTTGACACATAATCTTCCATTGTTTGAATAAAGACAGATCAGCGACCAGAGGCCTTTTCCGACCAGAATATGGGTTCGAAGGAGTATTAATGCTGGTTGATTGGGAGGGGTTTGAAGCTGCCGACCATTGCGTCGTATCCCAAGACACTCCCGGATGACGATGAAAATACCAAGTCAAAAATATGTTTTCGGTTCCCTTGTTAGCCGCCTTAGGCACAGCACAATTGATTCTCAGACGATCAGAATGTGCCCTGCGGCTCCGCTCTGGAACTTGGGCATCGACATCATGCCATTCTGTGTCCAATCTGATATCGATACGCGATCTCGACACGTCTAGATCCTTGGTCTGAGCTGGCAAACTTCCGTTGTGCCACTGATCAATCAATTCCAATACTTTCCGACATAGCAGACAGAATCCCTTGTTAGAGGAAATCGCAACATAGTCTCGCTGGATAAAGAAGCCATTGCTCGAGTAATCCGGTGAATCGTGGTAGCCTATATACTCGAAATCGACCCGGTCGCACAGAGAACAAAGCTCGCCAGATCGAGCGCCAGCAATACCTCCACCATCAGTATCAAGGACATCGCGCTCTGATCAGGAAAAGTAACAGTTTCAGTCCGAACTTCGCCACCATGGGATCCCGACTTTGTGACTATATTCTGACTCACCTTGGTCTTCAAGATCCGAAAGGCGAGGCGTGTCGATCGAAACGATGGAGGAGGCCGCAGACTGTGACATTTGCTCTTACGGCGCAAAACAGCTTTTGTCTATGATGGGCATAATGTATTAGGATTCGCAGCAATCAAAATCAATGCGAGAAGGCCAACTACAATTCCCAGGAGTATGGAGACTGAGTGATGTTGTGATGGCCTACCAGTTGTGTCAAAGTCCAAACCGTGGAAGGCGTACCAACTTGCTAATTCGGTACGAATGGATGCCTGACGAAGACTCCTCACGTGACAAGGCTGCATCCTCAAAACCTTATAGCCTAGTCATATTCCACCCCGTTTCGACTCCAAGACCCTCACTATGGTAAAACTAATCTCATGTGCCTTGCCAAAAGAACTTCTTCAAGAGGGAATAGCAGATTTACGCTGATATTCAGGCTCAAATAACATGAATGCAAACTGCGCGTAGGCTTGGTCTGCCAGTGAGGAAGTCGCAGTGCCTTCTGGGAGAGGTTGATGGACTTAGCCTGTATACCAATTTCCCACACTACCCACCCCTGAGATAGATTCTGTGCAGTGTACAGACGGTACACGAGAGACGAGAGCCCTTGGTGCTCCCGGGCCGGTACATCGGGATCATTTGGATCGGAAACGAAGAGGAGGATGTTGTTGGAAGCCAACAAGACAGCTCTTTCTCAAAATACATCTCCATATCTGTTCATTCTCAAACGGAAAATATCAACCAAGAATATATATACCTAGCTAACCTATCCTGGCCACTCTTGATATGGTGGGATCTGAAGGCCTAACTCAGTCTTTTGCTGATGTGGCCAGTGCAAACCTCTTTCCACTCCGTACGGCAACACTACAATGCAAGCAGATACTGCAGTAAATTCAGAAGCACTGTTCATGGTTGCCACCGGAATCAAGATATGCGCCTTCTTAACGGATGCCAAACGCTGGTTATAAGCTCCGCTGCACTGTGGGAGGTTTGTGGCAGCCTCAATGAAACCCTATTCCATAGTCGTAATTTGCAAGTGATCGCTAGGGACTTGTTCGACCAAATCGCATCTCAGAACATGCTCGAACTCCTTCCCAATGTACACGCCTTGTTATAAAGATGTCATGTGTGGTTGCATGTTCATCCCCGGGTATATCGACGCTATTTCTGGATCTTTGGTTGACCCGTGCAGCAGTACCCACCTTAAGCCAGATGTGCCTCTATCAACAACCAAAACACGTCTATCAAGCTTGGCGTCGCACTTGGATCCGTGAGAGGATCGCTTTATTCAAAAGCCGAACGGGTTATTGGCAGCTATACGCATATCAGAACAGAATGATTATACCCAATTCGGGGATGCACTTACTAGCATTGGCAAGGTTAGCTCTTCTTCCAGTAGGTTGAGCGACCAGTTTCTTGGCTTCTGTGACACCAAATTTCACAGGTGGTGCAGGTCCTGTCTTCTGAGGTTGAAGAGGGGAAGGCGTTGATATGTGTTGGGGGATTGGGGGAATCGGGGAGCTTGGAAATTAGAGAACCCATTGGACTGTGGTAGTTGTCCGAACCCAGTCTGCTGAGGTTGCATAACTTGGGGAAAGCCTGTCTGCTGGGGTTGAAGACCTTGCGGTTGTGAGTATCCAACGGGGGCTTGGAATGGTTGCTGGTATCCATTGGTTTGGTTTTGTTGCAAAGGAGAAGTGAAGCCAGTTCTCTGAGGTTGAAGCGCAGGTGGCAGGATCGAGTTGATGCCACCTGGTGGTGGACTCTGTTGGAATGGCATACCGGTGGGCTGTGGGAGGAAAGAAGACCTAGGATCAGCGAAAGGACTTCCTGCTGCGTTCCCGTTTAGATACGGTTGTTGCTGGAATTGCGCGAATTGTTGTGTTTGAGGTGGAAACCCTGTCTGTTGTGGTACAAGACCGAGTTGTCCGAATTGACTCTGGGGCACAAATCCAGTCTGCTGGGGTTGTAAGGACATCTGTTGATATTGCTGCTGCAGTCGCTGCTGATTTAGGTCGTTCAGACTAGACCCTGGGCCGCTTGAAGAGCCGCAGTTCGAGGAATACCAGTCAGCTGAGGCTGGATAGGCTGGAGGCCGAATTGACTTTGCTGAGGATTTTGAGGAGCCGAGAGTGGACGAGGCGGAGGAGGCAGTAATCCAGCACCAGCAAAATTCTGCTGAGGAACCTGAGGCCGTTGCCGTGGTATATTCAACTGTTGATTAGGATATCCTGTGGCCTGTGGTGGGATTTGAGAGAAGAATTGGGGATTGGCTCCGGTCTGCTGAGGCTGTTGAGGCTGCTGAAGCTGCTGAGGCTGTTGAACAGGTACAGGGGCTGGAACTGGAGCCGGAGTTGGCTGCGTGTTGATTTGTGGGAGAGGTTGAGGTGGTGGCTGTTGCTGTGCGGGTGTTGGGATCAGTGGTGCATCTAATAAAGCATTGAGATCAGCAGCAGCACCTGTTGGTGGTTTTGGAGGTGGTTGAGCCTGGGCGGCCGGTGCAGCAGCAGTGACGGTAGGTTGGCTAGGAGTCGATGTCGAAGTCTTGTTTGATGGTCGAACTGTCCATGCATCGTCGTCGAACCCACCCTGTGGCTCACGGGCTGGGGCTTGAGTTAAAGGTGTCGCTTTTGCTTCCGGAGCTGGCTTAACTTCGGCTTCAGAGGTCTTATTTAAGGCATCAGCATCCACCACGTCACTAACTTGCCGATTTGCCTCAGGCCGTCCCCTACGCGTGTTGTTATGCAAGACACCACCTTCTCCTGAGAAGATACCATTAGCGGGTGCGGCCCCATTGGTTCCGTTAGGAGCGCCCCTAGATCGATTATATTTCTGGTCAAGATACTTCATGACTCTCAGAGCATCTCCTTCTCTCAGGCCCAGTGTCCTAAGGGTATCGGTGGTGATGTCGGGTAGGATGCTCTCATCCATCGAGTCTCTGATCATGGCTTGTGCATAACGTTCGCACTGATGAGGACCAACACCAGCTTTCAAGAAGAAATCGAACCAGTCGTATTCGGGTGCCTTGGGTTGATCTGGGGCTCGCGGTTCTATTGTGGCTCCACTTCGGGAGGTGGATTGCCCAGACTGACTCTTCCTTTTCATCTTTATCAAATCAGCCACTGGTATGAGATCCTCGATCGATTCGTTGGTTACCTTCTCAACATATGCAAGGTCTTCTGGCGACATCTTCGCTACAGGAACGGCGATCTTTACGCCATTGACCTTGTGTAAATGAATCTTACCGTCGGCTACTCCAAGAAACTGGGCCTCAACTTTGAAGGAGCCTGAATGATCTGTCCATGTCCTCACCTTCACAAGATCAGGCTTGGCTCTGCTCTTCTTCCGATCGTCTTTGTCTTTGCCATGTCTCTTTTGAGAGTCTTCGTCCGCAAGGCTGCTCCCGCGCTGAGGCAGAGCAACACCTGGACCAACTCCAGAACGAGCACGGTCGTGATCTGAATCCTGTCGCGCACGATCCGCTCGTGCAGCTTCCCGAGCCAGTCTTTCCTCCTCAAGGCGATTCTGCTCCACGGCTGATCGGCCAGCATTAACGCCCGTTCTGGAAGGCGGTTCGGCTGACACGACTCCTGTAATTTCGACATAGCTGCTGGGCACAACTCCTTCGGCACCATTCTTGAGCCGTCTCACATTCCACCACTCTTCGGATTTGGTGTCGTCCAAAATGACGACTTCATCCCCAACTGCGACGGTCACCTCATCATCGCCTTGGGCCATGAAGTCATAGAGAATCTGGCCCTTTTTGTGACTTCCGGGAGTGGTTGCGGCTTCTATAACCTCCCGGATACCTTCAGCGCGATGGGCCCCAGCAATCTCTCCAAGGGCTCGTACGATTTCTTCCGCGGTGTCTTTGGCACCGGCATGGAGATCGAGGCTCTTGCTCGGGCGGACGAGCTCAATAAAGACATGCTTGCCCTCAATTGAGTAGTGTGTCATTTTATCCGCTGTCCACTCTTGGGATGGGCCATCTCTTGATTTCTCTGGGGACAACATTATAATGCCAGTAGCAATATTGATACCGAGAGTGGTGGGCATCTTTTTCCGGCGTCCCATGGCTGATACCATTTCGTTGATGTTATATAGATGGTAACCTCCTGGGGAGTTGACGGCAGCCGCGTCATCATCTTCATAGCGTGGGACTGCGCGATTATAAGGTGGTGAAGGGAGGACACCCGGAGCGTCTTCGTGATGAGAGGGAGCGCGGATGGGAGCAGGAGGAGAGAAAGCTTGGGAGTTTGGTCTGCGTGGGAGGTCTGGAGGAGGAGCCTCGTCATCAGAGGCATCAGGGGTATACTGCTGCCGCGGAACATTGCGGGTGGGAGATGTGACTGCTCTACTGTTGGAGGTAGATGATGGAGCGGTGGCCCCAAGGACTCTTGCTAAATCGGCAGCAGGACCTGAGACGGATCGGGCGGGAGAAGTGGGAGTGGTGGGAGTATGGGCGACGGGAGCAGGTGTGAAAGATTGGTGGGTTGAAGAGCCAGATGGTGAGAGAGGAGGCCGACTAGTTAATTCAATGTAGTTGGCAGGGGCAAAGCCAAACTCTCCGTTGACACCAATCAAGGTCCAGTCGGGGTCGGAGGTATCGTAGACGGAGAGAGTGGCATCTTCTGTGAAGGAGACTTCTTCGTCTGTCTGACGAGTATAGTCGTATAGAGCTTTGGCCGAGTGGGAAGGTTTGGCATCCTGAACGTAATTGTTTGGAATCAGGCCCTCGGGCTCGTCGTCGTCGTCACCAGCAGCCTTTTTCTTTGCCTTCCACCAATCATCGTCGTCGCTCTTTTCGAGGATGTAAAGAAGCTCGCCCTCTTGAATGTCAAGCTCTCCGGCACTTTGAGGTTGGTAAGCGTAAAGGGCAGTGCATATTGCGACGAATCCCATGGTGGGGAGCGGCGGCGGAGGTAGAGGTAGTGCAGGCTCAGAAGTCAGAGGCAGTGATGAAAGAGATTTCCATCAAGGTGATGGTGCACAGTAGTGATGGCGATGGTGATGTGGAGGTTATGAGATTAGACAGGGTGGTTTCGCAGGGTGAGTTTGGGATGTTAAGCGAAGTAACTAGTAGTCAGATACAGATTGCTCAAACGGGTGACGAGTGATGGGCGAAGGTCGGTAGAGGACCCAGGATTGGTTTGGGGTGCAGCCTGCAGACTCGATGGCGGCTGATGGGCAGCGGCAGTAGTTGTGCGGCGGCAGACGAGAACTGGTGTTGTATAATGTGTGTGATTGAGGGTCAATTTCGCCGGTGAAGTTGTGTGATGACGCGAATTGGACAGAGAGTTGGTAAGTGTACGATGTACTGTAGGTCAAGTGGTAGAGGCTCGAGGACGAGGACGAGGTGGAAGTTGAAGTGGTGCTCTGTGGTGTGGACGGCTGGATGGCGGTGCTGCAATTGCTGTCTGGAGTAGTAAGTCAACTACGGATACAGTAACTACCTACTACCTAGTAGTTAGTACCAGATGGTAGTAGGACTCTGCTAACTACCTAGTACCAAAGGAGGAGAGTAAATTACCGGTTACCAACCTTAGTCGCCGTGGCTGCGGCGGCAAGGATACTCCATTTGGTGATTGTGGCCTGGGTAGCTCCTGTGTACGGAGTAAGTCGCCAAGTTAACCAACCGCTCCAGCCAACTAACTAGGTAGTCAGTTAGGTACATAGTCAGTGACTTGGTTACATTACATACCATGTACTCAGGCTACCTACTGGGAAGCCTAAGGGGCCCGAAATCACCCCCTTATCCAGTCCCTAGGTAGCCGCCCAAGTACTTATACTTCTAGTTAAGATATGCAATGTCCTCTACCAGAACGAAATTGAGCGTCAAAGCTGCTTAGGGCTCAATCCAGATTACCATACACACCATGCAGTACCTCATCAGCCACCACTTGCTCCTCTCTGTTTACGGAGTGCACCAGCTATACAACTGACAACTGTGAATTGACCATTCCGTATATGCATTGACTACGGAGTAGTTAGCCTGGAGTGTTTGTTCATTGGGTTTTCTTTCTTTAGCAAATCTGCAGTTACTGTATATCCAATACCCCGGACGCTATGTCACCGGATGTGGCGCAAGTTTCTCTTGTTCTTCGTCCCACTTGGGCAGCCATGGATCGAACACTCCAGGAGGCACGTGGTTGACATACTCCGTACTCCTCACTTATGTCGTGACAGAAGCCTCGTCTCAAATGGCCTCATCATCAGATCGATACAACTCGACTGAAAGCGTCGACATGGACACCAAAAGACAGCCATGTTCTAGTACAAGTACATACGCCCAATACCTAAAGCTCCTCAATATATTCCTCCTCACTGCCCACCACATCGTCCTCTTTAGCATCGTCATCTTGTTCTTTGGGCACCTCTGCCGCCTCCTCCCTCTTGTTCCCTCCTTTCTCCTCTCCCTTCCCTTTTGCTTTGTCGTCCTCTCCGTCGTTAGAAACCACTCCTCTGAGTTGAGTTTGGCCATGGACATCGTCCAATCGTTCGATCTTCCAGTCTTTCGAGCCAGCCAATCGTTGCAACTCCTTCTTGAAAGCATCGATCTCTTCCGGTGAGATTTTGAGCCTTTTCAGCTCGCTTTTCGAGAGACTCGTCACTTGCCCATCTTTCTGCATTACCACTGTCTCGGCACGTTCATCTCTTGTGAGCACAATCCGTCCCCTCTCCAATCTCTTGCCATCACGCCCGAGATGCTCTAAGCCGCCGACCTTGATGCGACCTAGCACAATCTGCTGTTGCTGACCTTGATCAAGCGATGGACGTTCTGCCTTCTGTGCATGGCGACTTTCCCAGGCAGACACTTCATCCTCGGCAACGATCTCCCGACATGTGATGGGATGTGCTCGGCTTTCTTTGGCAGGCTGAAACGCAACATCGTTGCACAGCCTTGGCGTATAGATCACCATGAGGTAGGCGCATGTAGCAGTTTCTTTGATCCATCCAATGCGATCGGTCATCTGGGGGTTACAATGAAATTGAACTTCGATTTTCCGATCATTGCCCGTCAAGTCGCATGGCGTCCCTCCCTCGAGCCGCTGTACCAAGAAATTCGTCTCGGCTTTGGTTTGCACTTCAGTAGACACTGCACGTTGACCTTCAGATTGAGTTCCTTCTTTTCCTGATTTCCCTTGCTCGTTGGATGTCTCTTTGGCCGGCTGGAACTTCCCCAAAACGTAGCTCGCCGACTCAGGATCTTCCTGCGGTGGCCATGGTCTACCGTTCGCACCCAACGGTAAAGCATGAAACTGGGTGACCTGAGCATTGTAGCAAAATGAATATGTCCACCATCCAAAGGAGTAGTACAAGCATTGATTCGAGGTCATGCCCTGTAACAGTTCCGCGCCCCTGGCCACAGCCCTGTCCAGCTCTTTCTCGCGATCTCCTTGCGAAGGATTTGCAGTTGCGTTGTTCTGGTCCACGGGGTCCACCGCAGGGATATGGCAGAGATAAGGTCTCCCATGCAAGAGCAGACGTTCGTATGTGCCCGGTGAGCCAGCATCGTCGGCACCTTCGTAATCCCCAGTAGTGCCTTGATGAGAAAACGCCGAAATGTCACCCGTGCGCGAGGTAGGATCCGAGGAAGAGGAAGACGCCTTGCCAGCAAAGCTGTCAGCAGAAGAAGGTCGGAGGAGAGCGTGCGCATCGGCTTCTAGGACGTAAGACTTTGCGAATTCCACGCCATACTAGGGAATCGTGCTGTCAGTATCTCGCCGGAACCTGGGCTTGGACTGGCGCATTGCATACCTGTGGAAAGGCAAAGATGTCGTCGTGAACGCTAAAGACAGTTTCGCTGGCTCTGCATAAGGCTGCTGCAAGGCCAGCGCCCAGGAGATTACGACTCCTCATCACGAAGGGTAGGCATGTGAACAAAGGATATGCACGTCTCTAGTGCGTAGTTGAATCTCTGAAAGGGCGCGTTGTTCTTATTTACCTAGGTAGGTACGTGGAGGCTAGGTGTGAGTCCTCGACAAGGGAAGGTGGCTTGTAACGTCATTCTGCCTGTCACATGTTTCTACTCCGTATGTATGTCCCTATCCCTCCTATCGGGATGCACCTGAGGACCACTGACTCGTGTAACTAGTTAGACTCTCAGCAAATGATGATCTACTAGGACATTAAAGCTAGACAATCTTCGGCAGACACAGAATCATCATGAATATAGTATTTATTTATGCATCTTCCAAAGTAACCATGGCTACTCAGCAAAGACTTTGCCCCAAGGGAAAAAAGCTGACATTGTTACTAGTAGCAATACGGAGTATGTTTTGCACGCTTTTTGTGGGCATCATGAACTTAGCTATTCGAGCTGTTTAGCCTCAGGAACCTTCTACTAATTGTGAAATACCTCACAGCAGAATTATTCGAGCCATCTCGTGCTGCTGCTTCTCGACTCCTTCATGGATGGGTAAATGTGTCTTGCAATAGTTTGTGAGCACGCCTCAATATGCTCTCAAGACATGAGAAACTGCGCCTTCCGACGCTCTGCCTCGCTATCCTAGATGTATACTCGTAGTCCTGCCTGTCTCTTCGGTCTTTGTCGAAGCACATACAGCATATGTCGCAGGCTCATTTCAACCACTTGCGGTTTGAGATTTCGTCCTCATCCCCAGATCCTGTGACGTGCTTTTCTCGGACGACGCCCTGCTTTCGTTCTTGCCAACATCCCTCCAGTTGGGCTGGTTGTCGTTCAGAACCAGTTCTCGAGCTGTTTCCAATGGTTCATTGAGTACCTCATGCCTCCATTTGACCTGATCCCATTTTGTGAATCCCTTCGCCGCGAAAAGGTATTCTGCAATCTCATCTTTGGACAGTTCTTCAGGATCCACGTCATTCATATCTCGCCACTCATTACGAGCTCTGATCCCCAATCTCTGCTTGCGTTTTTCTTCCTCATTCCTCTTTTGCTGCATTACCGCAAGGCGTTTTGCAACTTCGTTCGCATCGAATAGGGACACTAATTTCCTCTTCGATGGGTATTTTTGCATGAGGGACTTGATAAGATAATGCATCTTCCACTGAACCCTTCTCTTCGAGTCAGAATTCAAGAACCCTGATCCCCATGCCTTCGCGTCCGGTGCTTTGATAAAGTCCTTGATCGTCTGATCTTTGATAGACCAAGATTCTGTCGTTGTTAATTCTGGTGGCTGGTCAATGTTGCTTCGCAGATACGCTGTGCTCGCCACATCGGCGGGAGTCATTCCTGTAGCGTTCTCCCAATACAATAGTCCGGGCCTGTACTCAACGAGGAATTCCACAAGCTTCAGATTGTTTGCTCGCACAGCCCTATGAAGAGGGTAGTCGCCTGCTCCATTCAACTTTTCTAGGTCTTTCCCACCCGAATAAGACAAGATGGTGTTCAAGGTCTGTTGCCATTCCGCTGCATCGTCACTATTGCAACGATCTAGAAATAGCGCAAGCGGCGTTGTAGCTCCAAAGTCTGTATCACTACATCGTTCAAGGAAGAGAGATGAAATAAGCTGCGAATCGAGCAAATCAAGAAGAGACTTGACCAACTTATGGTCTTTTGTTTCACATGCTGCAAGAATTGAATGGACAATGTTTCTTCCCTTGTCGTCTTTAGTGGCTTGATTGGCACCTGCCGTTATCAACTCTCGTGCAGCATGATATCGGCCAACTTCGAATGCTAGTTGCAACGGCGTTTGCCCGTCAGCTGATCGAGTCTCGAGACTATGCGGCGTCTTTTGCAAGAGGTATTCAAACACTGGTTGGGATCCGTCCTCGTTTGGCGCAGACAAGACACCGGCATGAAGAACGAGCTGACTCCGAGTAGATAACCATGTCCTTAAAGCGCCCTCAATTCCGCCGTCTGCTTGTTCAAGTGCTCGAAGATGCTTGTCGTCTTTGAATGCGCTCGCAAACTCGGTGTATCGTCTCAGTGGGGCATCCGACAAGAAATATTCGACACTTTCCAAATTTCCCTCGAGTGCAGATGCTAGCAACGGAATGCCAATGTCGGAGCTATTCTGCGAGTAGCGATGGCCTCGGCGTCCAGCTTCGGCCCAGTCCTCGCGTTTCCGTCCGTGGACAGTAAGTCCTTGATAGTAATCCGGCTTGTGTTCAAGCTTGACACCAGATTGCATGAATATCTTTTTGAGAGGGAATCCAAAGCCGGTCGATTTGATGATTTCTCCAACCATTTCAACACGGCCTAGTCTGATTGCCAGCTTGAAATCACCGGCTGACACGTTAAAAACTTTGATGACATCGCCGTCGGGCTTGGTGCTTGCAACATCATTGCCAATCTTGATCAGAAACTTGAGGAGGCTCAGGTTGTTGGTAAAGATCGCATACCTCACAAGAGAGTCACGTTCGATCTTGCTGACATGGTGATACGATGTATTGAACCACTCCCAAGACTCCACGGCATGGTTGTCGATCCATCCACCGGGAATGCTGGCTCTGCTGAAATACGACCGCGCATCTTTGTTGTCTGTATTGGTTTCGAGAGCACGGACAACTTGGCAAGGCCATTCTATCAGCGTGGTTGGCGCTATCTCAGATTTGACTGTGTCCGCTAGTGCTGCCACGTCATCCACAGTGAAATTGTCTTTGACCAGATGTGACAATACCCCAGATCACTTGACTGAGACTCATCGCTGTCCGAATCATCGTCGCTGTCAAGCCCATGAGCTTCAATCCGAAGAGAATACTTGTATTTATCCTTTTGGTCTTTGGGCTGATACTGGGCGGTGGCAATTTCCACCACGAGGCGTGCTAAGTCGAAATGACCTCGTAATGTCGAAATTGAATATGGACTGAACCCATGGAGGTCGGTTACAGCCACCTGCAGCGGCCGATGTTGCGAAAGACAGAGAGAGCGAACTTCGTCACTATCACCTTTCCAACACGCTTCAAAGAGTCTGATGTAATTTGCTTCTTTCTCTGGAGTTAAATCTGACAAGTTGAAGGAAATGTTCGTCTCATATGGGGTACTCTTGAATCTGTTGTATCGGCGGTAACTCGAGTAGGTCTCCAACTTCGCTTCAGGGTGCAAAATCTTGAAAGATTTGGCTCCCTTGCTTAACAATGTCTTTTCAAGATCGATTAGTTTCAAAAGGACTGACTCAATCGCACTCTTGCGGGCTGTACTGCCATCTTCTTCAGAAGACGGTTGATGTTCAACCTTTTGCGTGAAAGAATCAAGTTGAAATCTTTTGATTGCTCTGGCATCTTCGAGGTCGTGATATGCAGTCCAGTATCGGTATGTATCTTTGTCATATTTGATGTTTCCGGAGATCTTGTCCAACTCTTCTGGTTTTGAGTGTTTCGTAACTGGCTGCAACTCCTCTCTCAGGGTGGCAATCCGGGCAGATACAATGTCAAGCAATGAATAATCGTGGGAATCTCCGTAGCTATAGTCAATAGCTCTCCATCCAGCTGCAGATATAGTGTTGACATCTACCCCTTGTTGGATAGCATAATTGACAATGTCAACCATCTCCATTTTGGCAGCCGCAATGATGGGTTGTTCTACGGATCTCTGGAAGATCTTCCGAACTTCGTCTTTGTCTTCACTCGGATAACGACATCCACGTTTGTGAGCTTCTGCGAAAGAACCAAAATCAATCTCAAGATTAGCACCGAGAGATATGAGCTTTTGGACCATGTCGACATTGCCAGTACGAATCGCTGTGAGAATTGGTGCTGTGACCGTGGGATTCGTCCCCCAACCTGAGGCAGCGACAAAGTTACAGGCTTTAGCAACGGCCACAGGATCAGCAGCCTGTAAGGTATCCAGTATCAGCACCTTGGTGCTATTGACAGTGAAATGTACGGCAGATATATGATTCATGTCTGCTTGAGTTGGAGTGACGCCACGACTGAGAAGAGATTGAACGGTACGGTTAGCTTGCTGCAGCGGTAGTTCGAGAGCAAGGACGATGGTCAGGATGGCTGCTTTTGCATTTTTTCGATCATAATCGTCCATGATCTTGACCGGGAGGAGAGCATCGGCTCCGAACTCGTCGATGAGCATCTCAATGACATCAATATGCCCGGCCAGAATTGCAAGATGAAGTGGAGACAAGGGATTATCCCAAGCTAGAACGTCAATATCGTACACGTCTGGATCGTCTTTTCCCTCTGCCAATGGATCCGGCGACTCTGTGTTGCGGTTGATCTTGACGAAGGAACCCTCGGTCACGCTATCGGGGTTGCTGGTCTCATCGCTCTCATCATTGTCATCATTCGGTTCCTCAGTGCCGTCGACCTCCCAGTCATCATTGTCGTCACCTAGATCACCCACATCAACATTGTCGGCGGCTGATGCTTGTGCTTCATGAAGGTCAGCTGTTGAACCATCCGGCCTTGACGTGGTTCGTCTAGCAATCTTGCGACTTTCTTCCTTTCGTGCCTCCTCTACTTCATTGGCAGCACTTTTCTCGAGAAGATCCCTAACCATCTGAGTTTCACCCCTATGGGCAGCGATGTGCAGTGCTGTCATGCCGTTGTACAGTCTTGAGACAATGCGAGCACCATGCTCTATCAATATTTGGACGATTTCGGCAGAGGAACACATGGTGGCAAGTTGCAAAGGGGTGCGGCCTGCGTGATCACGTCGGTCCACCTCCACCACTTGGGGTGAAGAGAACCAGTCTCTGACGGCTTCAACATCCTGGTCCACTATCGCCTGGCAGAGTCTGGTGGTATTGCCGATGTAGGCCATTTCGGTCCAATCCACATCTGTAATTGGGTTGAAGCTACCAATAGCTTGCCGGCCCGGGTCATCCTTCAGGAATGTTACTTCCCGGAGATGAAGGTCTTGCTCTCGTCTTCCAATGCTGCCAAGTCTGCATCGGTGGTGGCTTCTGGACAGAAACCACAGCAGTCATGTATTACATCGTTGACGCTCCCAAAGAAGGCCGGATGGCGATGCAGCTTTGCTTCGCGATCCTTGGGCTTGTTCCATTCCGCGTTGAGTAACAGATCTTTGGTGAAAAGTAGCTTCTCTACTCTTTTGGCATTGTATTTCGGACCATAAGGAATTGTGACAGTGTGATAGTTGGAGACCTCGTCTTCTTCTACCCACTCTGCAACATCGTCTGGTTGAGTATCCTTCAGATTGCCAGGTAGTTGGTGAGAATTGCGCTGATTCCAGTGGACAGGTGGTCGACCGCGCTCTTCTCGTCGTTTGGCGAGATATTGATCTCGGTCGTTCGGGTGTGGGAGCTTTTCTAGCACAAGTAACCTCGCAAGGCCTTGAACTCTGGAAAAGGATCTTTCGAATATGGTAGGATCGATTCGGTCACGGTCGATTGCTGGCCAAAAAGCTTCAAAGCCTCGATGAGAGTACTTAGAAAGGCGGTTTTCATATGAGGGTGATCTTCTTGTTAGGTCAATTGTGTTCACTTGTGTCATTAGGGAAGCAACCGCTCTTGGTGAAGCCCAAACTTGTTCACCGTCATATGCGACGCAGGAGCAGTCAACGTCGAAGCCAGTGAGGATTTCCGAGACGCTCTTGTACAAGCGCAGAACGATTTGGACATGGCGAGTGGGATATTGAGACACGATGGTGATGGCATTCTTGGTACGCACGGTGGTGGTTTCGGAAAGAATGCTATCCCGGATTCTGCTTTCAATTTGCTTGATCTTCTCAATTGCTTGTTCCTCATTCAGTCCGTAGAGGAAGAGATCAACGTCGGATGCAGGAGCCAAGATTTCGTGATAGTAATTGCGAAGTGCCCGCTGTTCTGAGGTCAGCAAATATCACAGCACACCAGCGAGAAAGCTACCTTGGATTCATTATGAGGAGCGTTCACTGGTAGAAGAGACGTATTGACAGCACTGCCGGCTGCTACAACATTGCTCCAATCAAGGTCCATCAATGACGATTCCGAAAACAGGTTGAAATTTGTTCTAAACTCTTTGAGTGATCCGACTGTGGCCGGAGAATTGTTCTCTCGTCGCATGTCATCAGCAAGAGGCAGGAGGAAGGCATCCTTTTCGGCCTGAGTCTCCTTGCTCAAGTCTCTTGCCCTGGTGAGAATCTCGCGGTCGTTGAAAACGGGAACCAGGTGGTTGACAGACGCAGCTGAGTGATGAGGGTGCTGGGCATATATCTGTCGTAGCTTGCTTTCAAATGCGAGATAGGCCTTGACGGCTTCAGCAACACCACGTTGCGATTTAGGATGTTTGTCGACATACTGCACAAAGTCTGCGATGGGAACAGGCAACTCGGGAAGTTCGATAGCCATGTTGGAGTTCATTGTGTAGCAGGGGCTTGAAGTGCTGAAATGAGATGAAGAATTCAAGGAAGCTCCGTGAGTTTGTAGAGAAAACTTGACAGTCCAATGGGAAGGATGTAAGAGATGAAATTGTAACAGGCGGTCAACAGCACGCATGGACTCGACGCGACGCGACTCTTTTATGTGAACACGAACGAGCCACCAAAGCACGTGTGAGTTGAATTGTCGAGGGGCATCTGAAGATTGACTGGCGGGCTGAGATAGACAGGAACAGGCAGAGAGGCAGGAGCCTGAGACCAAATGATTCAGATTTCAGGCAACAAGACCGAAAAGGAAGGCACGATCGTCCAATGTTCTTACCGCAAATTGTCGCACCCCAAGACTCTAATTATTTACCTTGCGTGCCTTGGTCGTCGTGTCCACCTTCAACGCCCAGGACGCGGATCAAGAGCTGACCGTCAACAGCGTCGAAGGATTTAAAGGCTGGTAGTCCCAGGGGAACGGTTGACTGCCTAGGTGGAGTGGACATGGGTGGGGTATGCTGCCTATAGCAAGTATTTCTGTGGTCAACCGTCATCCTTACGGGCCAGGTCGATGACCAGTTCTTGGACTCGCTTAACTAGCCGGAAGCTAGTTCTTAGGTCGAGGCTGAGCAGTTTCACGGGGCTCGCTGTAGGAGCATGGCTTGAACACGAATGAATACTTTCACTGCATACTCGACTGTCGACGCAAACAGTCATTGGTTCGTGTCCGGTCTAGACGCAATTCCCAATCCAGACTGGATCACTTGAGCTACATGGCAGATGTCTGAACAACGCGAGCGATGCCACAAGGCTAGTCCGGTTAGTCCTACTACCGAGTAGGTGTCAGCTACAAGTTGGCTCCCTTGGCTCCCACTGGGTGCCACGCTGCTTAGCTCCCCACACCATGACTTCGGAGAATATTTTTTCCACTATCAAAAAATACTCACACCAACCTTTATTGAGCAAGATACCAGCATTGAAGCATCATTGCGGTGTCGACACTAACATCGACAGGCTATAGAACGCTACAGGTTCCTCGTGGGCCAAAAGCAACAGATGATCAACACTCTGAGGATCTTTAGACATACAAGTCAAGTTTCCCAGCAGCTGACTCGACCCACCTCCATTTTCTCAGCCATCAAGCCGCTCCAACAATCAAAACGCTTCAGCACCAAGAAAGCCAGTACCAGCAATTCCAAGCAGGTCGAAGTCAAGATGGCGAACGACCACTATCTGACACTATCATGCCCGGACAAACCCGGTATCATCCATGCTGTGACTGGAATCTTCGCCCAGAACAACCTGAACATCTTGGATTTGCAACAGTTCTCCGACCGGACGTCGGAAAAATTCTTCATGCGCGTGCACTTTGGCCCAGCACCGGAGAGCGGGACAGACTTCCTGACTCCAGCATTCACCGAGCTTGCCAACGACCTGAAGATGGACTATGAGCTGCGACCGGTAGCGTCCAAGCCGAAAGTACTAATCATGGTGTCCAAGATCGGCCATTGCTTGAACGACCTGCTCTTCCGGCAGAAAACGGGCCAGCTGGCGATCGACATCCCGCTGATCATCTCAAATCACCCAGACTTCGAACCGCTGGCCAAATCATACAACATCGCCTTCCACCACCTGCCAGTGACCAAAGACACGAAACAGACACAAGAAACCCAGATCCTCGACCTGATCAAGCAGCACGACATCGAACTAATCGTACTCGCTCGCTACATGCAAGTTCTCTCACCGAACCTCTGCTCTGCCATGTCCGGCAAGATCATCAACATCCACCACTCATTCCTGCCGAGCTTCAAGGGCGCCAAGCCCTACCATCAGGCATACGAGCGCGGCGTCAAGATCATCGGCGCCACGGCGCACTTCGTGACAGCGGATCTCGACGAAGGCCCCATCATCGAACAGCGCGTCGCGCGCGTCGACCACAACATGACGCCCAAGGAGTTGGTCGACGAAGGAAGCAATGTCGAGAGTCAAGTTCTCGGCGCGGCCGTCAAGTGGTGGAGCGAGAAGAGGGTTTTCCTGAATGGGACCAAGACCGTCGTGTTCAATTGAACCCGTTTCGATTTAGCGACTGAAGCCCGTCGCGGGTGGAACCTACGGTGGTTTCAACGCCATGCGGAAAACACCGCCCATTTCTGAGGGTGCGGTGTTGTGTGGAGTTACGGAATGCTTGAACATAGCAGATTATATAGAAAGAGGTTGTTCATAACCTGCAAGAATGGAGATCATGCAGTAGGAGTAGAGACTTTAAGATCAAGAGGCCAAAAATTATTCATTTACTCAATCAACAAGTCAATCGATCAATCAATCAATCATCACATAGCGGATCCGGTCGTCGTCAAGGACCGAAGTAGTCTTGGGTTTTTCTGCCTCGGAAGACCAATCATGTAGAGTTACTCATACCCATCTCCAAACGACTGGAAGTCGGGCTTGTCTTGACGGAGAAAAACGACAGGTCTTCCCACATAGTTTCCATAACAGCCTTCCCCTTTGTCTCGCTTCATAACTCGTCCTTCAACCCCTTTCCTCCTTTCTTCCCAGCAAGCTGACCGACCGAGTCCTTCACCATCAAGGCCAGAATATCCACGAGTAAGTCACTCGCCGCGATGCTTGTCACTTCTGCAACGGTGTCGTAGGGCGGCGACACCTCGACAACGTCGGCGCCGACAAGCCTGATTCCCTCAAGCCCTTTGATGAATCTCTTGACCTCGCGAGTGGTCCAGCCGCCGCTCTCGGGAGTTCCGGTCGCTGGTGCGATGCTTGGGTCGAGCACGTCAATGTCGATGCTCAAATAGACTGGTGTGTCGCCAACGGTCTTTCGTACTCGCTCAATGATACCCGAAATACCGATTTCATCGATCTCGTGTGCTTCAATGAGAGTGAAGCCGACCACATCGCGATCAATTACATAGTCGTTAGGGCTGAAGAGCTTGGTACGTAGCCCTCCATGAACGCTTGTCCCTTTAGAGATGGCCCCTCGCGCGCCGCGTGCCAGAAGAATGTACCGTGTGTGATTGCGCTTTGTTCGCTGACAATACCGGTGTAGCCCGCATAGGGGTCCCAGGTGTCTAAGTGAGAGTCAAGGTGGATAACGCTGATAGGGCCGTAGACCTCCTTCAGACTTCGCAAGATTGGCAATACAATGGAATGATCACCACCAAGACTAAGGATCCTTGGATTTGGCCATGTATGTCCGGAAGCTGAAGTGGTGTTGTGAAAAAGAATCTGGCGATATCCTTGCTCCATTTGCACAAATGCATGCTTGGCATCGAACGGAGTGATCGGGATGTCGCCACAATCCACGATTGACAGGTTTCCTGCCGTCAAAGGATCAACATCCCAAACGGTGTTGAAGGAGCGGCCCTTTTTCTCACGAGAACTGGCTGATCGGATGCCACGAGGTCCAAAGCGGGCGCCGGGGCGATACGAAGTCGAAGTGTCATACGGAAATCCCACAATTGCAATATCAAGAGGCTGTGCATGGGAGGCTGAGAAGCAACGCTGCCATGGGAGATGTGCAAATGTTACGGGTTGCGAGAATGGAAGATCTTTGTCAAGATCTTCTAACGGATGGAGATAATTTGGTCCAATATTGATACTTTCCAGCGTGGAACCATGGTCGTGGCTCTGTACTAGGTAGGAGGGTGAGAAGGCGACGAGATAGAGAAGAAACCTGGACCAGGAACTTGCGTATAACATCGTGAATCCGACTATGATGTTTGTCCCGCAAATGTAGGGATGGGCGATCTATCAATGATCAATGCAACCCGGAGCCTTGGATCAAGAAGCCAGTACAGAAGAGGTCATAGGTCTGCAAGCTTTTGCCAACGGCGACAAGCCTCTCTTATACTGTTCGATACCGCATTGCGCCTTCTACCCAAGCTTTGATTTCATATGCATTTCTGCTGTTGCGTCTCGAGGACGGACATCTCCATCTATAGTTTGTTTGGGTGGATCATTTGGAGCGAAAACCCAGATCCAGTGCTCCCAACTCCGATCCCCACATCCTGCATGAGCGCCACAATCAGGCGCAATCAGGATGAGATTCTGGGGACTTCTAATAAGGCTGCGTGTCACGGCGTAGACTTCAATGATCGTATACATCTTGCGAAAACAGCTTTGACGAGGAAAGTTCCAGTGGACAAGGTCGACTTCAAGCTTGACTCTCACCAAGATGCTTAGCAGCATAGATGGTCGCTGCGAGATTGCTCGTTGACGCTGCACTGATTTCTTTGTGAAGAATTCAGAACGCGGGCGATGTCGTCCAGATCCTGTCAGGTCAGACGAATACCGAGCGTTCAAAGTGTGCCTTGGCTTCTCTGTCTCATGGCTCGAAACATGTTCAAAACAGAGGACAGCCGGTTGTCCTAATCTCACAGTGTATCCCACCGAAGGTTGCAGTTCTCAGCGCACAATAAATGTCCTTGCACAAATCTGATTTTTATGTGGCCTGGTGGAGATGTTTGGAGCAAAGGACTCGTGTGAGAACCAATGCGCCGCCGACAAGGAGCCGATACTGGTAGAGCATGTAAAGCGTAAGATGACACAGCAATGGCAGGTGGGTTCTCTTCATAACCTCAAACGGGGATAGACAAGCAGTCAGCCAACACCGAATCCAGTCCCGGTCTCGATAGGATCCCAGCCCCTTCCCATCCATAATTCTCGGCTCCGTCAACGTCCATGGGATCGTCAAGGGGATCGATGTGACCATTGGTTATGACCTGATCTTGGTCTGCGACCCATTCATCATAGTCATAACCAGCCGAAGCGTTGGTGATGGAAAAGCCAGTCAGTGGATTTGCATTCCATGGTGACGGTCCAACTTGACTCGAGAGTTGAAGATCAGTCATGCCCAGTGGCCGCCTTGCGTAGGCCTCCTGAGCTTCACATGGCAGAAGATCATCGTCACGAGATTTCCGTAATCTGCCAGCCTTGAACTCTGCCTCTTCCCGCGCTACACGTTTCTTGTAGGGTGTGGTCAAGATTCCTTCGGCGGGACTGTTCTCATATCGCGGTCCATTTGACCGAGTACGATTGAATACTTCTGCGAGGATCGTCTTCAGGAATATTTCAGAGGCTAACCCGACAAGCTCAGCACATTGGATGGAGCAGCCCTGGGCGACAGATTCCTCATAGCAAATTGGCACTATACGCGCGTGTATGGTGGCAGTGTCGGGGAACTCTAGTGTATCAGCAAACAAAGGCTGCAAATATCTTTTTCTGATCTCCAAATCCCAGTTGGTTTTGGTCAGTCCAGCAGCCGCGCCGGTGGGTGCTTCGGGAGCCTTGATCCGACCAGCAAGGAAATAGTCTTCGTAGGGGTTCTTGCGCGCGGCAGCCTCCTCGTCGGCCTTGTCGTTTGCAACAGCTTTGAGCCGTCGTCTATCTCGTGGCGGAAGTGCCATGACTTCAGACTTTAGTCTTTGTTCTGCGGCATCGCTGGTGATAGCAGGCTTAGATGTTGCAGCGAGGCTGACTTTGTCCGTGGTGGCGCTGACCCATGCTGCGAGGCCAGGCTCTGGAGAGTCTCTGCTGGTATTGCACAAGACGGCGAGGATCAGGGAATTGTGAGCATGTTCGCTCTGTGGAGTTGCGTAAATAAAGACATCGCACTGGTCGCCAAACTCTCGAGCATTCAACTCGCCTGATGGAGGTTTGTTAGCATTTCTCGCTTTCGATCAGTACACAGGGAATGTTATCAGCCACCAACGTACCTCGAATAAACCGGGTGAGGGCGTCGTAGTAGATATCCCAGTTGTGACCAATTAAAGATTTCAGCTCGCCGTAGAGGGGTTCAAGGTCGATGCGTGGATAACTCTGAGTGGTTTTGGCGGGTTTGGTTGCAGAACCAGGGACGAGTTTGGTCGCACCAGAGGATGATATGATAGTGTCGGAGCGAGTGAGACTGGCGGGATTAAAGGTGTCGTCGAAGGAAGCCATGATGTCGCAGTCAAATGTGGGATAGACAATGCCTCGAGCGCATCCAGGGCGATGCAGGGAAAGGAGCCTTCTTCATCCAGTCCAGATGAATCAGAAGTGGACTGCTCAGGGTGAGCACATGATGTTTTGAGAAGCCACAGCACAGTCAATGATGATTATGATTAGTTGTTGTAGAGAATAGATGGATGCGACAGTTGGGATGCGATGAAGTGCGGTGGTTCTGGTAGACGCAAACAGATAGATGTTGGTGCTGAGCAGATCAAGCGCAGCTGCCCGTTGCCAGTTGCTGACAAGGCTACGACTCAGCCTGGAGTTGACTTTTGTCTGTTTAGGGGCGCCCGAGACAGGCGGGGCGAGAGCGTAAGGACGCCCCTTAGCTGTAGAGTAACTGCTTAACTAAACTTAGTTGGCTAACTTAGGTGCTAACTTAGCTGGGTGTCTCGGGTGCAAAGGCGCCTAGACGCCCCATATGCCCACCTGGAACGACAGATCATGTCCTCCTTAAGTGCTTTAACTAATTCATCTATTTATTAAGAACCCCTGATCCCCTACTCAGCACATTGTTCCGATATCGACTTCAGCTGCTTAATTGTACGTGGAAGTTAATTGCAAAAGTACCTAAGTACACTTGATCTATCGCCGAGTGTGCAAATGGTCAATTGCCTTCTATTTCTCCCAACGACAAACTATCAAGCCAGCTAGAGCCCAGACCTCTAAGTCTCGAGGTCGACGGAGCATAATGTGAGGAAGCCACCTTATGAATCACGAGATACCGATGCATTCAGTCGCTCAACCCAATTTCTCTTGGCCTTGATGCTTCTGCCCGGAAGATGACTTCTGCTTGTACAGTCTCAAAAATCTCGTTTCGAGGGTAAAGATCTCCTTCAAGGCTAATTATATCATGTGCACCGTAAACCCAGTGTCACATTTTCACTTTGATCCATTCTTCGAGGTCTTTGTGCCAACGACCTCGTCTTCCTCGTTCAATTCGACATGTTTCCTCTTCTTCTCGTCCATATCTTTGTCTTTCATTCCCTCCTCGAACTTGACTAATACTTTTTCATCGTCATCAATCATATCGCTGTTGTTGTCTAGACCCTTCCACTTGACAATACCATCCCCTCGGAATTCGGCAACCCGTTGAGGATAGAACATGTGGCAGGTTGGCTTGAAAGCTTCTCTTCCCTTCTTGGTGTTGATGTTCTTGATTAGAGGCGGGAACAGGAGGATCATGTTGCGGCCTTCGTCCATAATGGGCGATCGACAATAGGCACAAGAAACTTTGCATGGGAGATGGTGTGAGGTGTCTTTGTTGGTTGGATCATACCAGCCTAGGTCATGATGGCCAGAGGTGAAGTTGATGTCCGACTTGTGGAAGATCGCAGCCCACTGAAAGGGGGCCTATGCTTTCGTCAACCCAAGTCCTCAATATCAACATCGACAAACTTACTCCATGTAATCTTTGACAAGTTGTGCAATGGCAATACTTTGCTGCCAGTGGCTTCTCTCGACTGAGTTGATACTGAACTCTTCCACAATGGCATTCACCCTCCCATTTTACCTCGAAATTTTCAGCTGGATCATGGATTCGGTAGGGTTCTCGGTGCTTCCACTCATCCTCCTTTCTGTGTGTGCTGTCTCCGGCCTGATATTGGTGAGCTTCTTGTTTTCCAGTCATGGTAAATTTGGTCCTCTGTTGATTGGAACGAACAGATGGATAGCCAGGAAACGCTCGGGCTGTGGTGCAAGTGAACAGCCGAGGTTGCGAGATATTCAGGTATCGCTTTGAATGCTCGAGGAAATGTCGAGGAAATGGTCGTGTGCACATGAGGGACAGGGAGAAGATTGGTTGACACAATGCCAGATAGAATGGTCGGAACAGAAAAAGAATTGACACACCTCGTCATGTCCTGCTTCCCCTCTATCATCGTCTCTTGACATCTGTGCCATTAGACCAACAACAACTTATGGCCACGGACAGAGTTACCGGTGGGGACCACTGCAGCACGTCACTTTGCTGAAACGGACGATGGGATGTGCGCAGTCGATCGCGGAGCAATCGTCAACAAGAGGATTGTGTGAGACCTGCAGACTAGTCAGAGCCTTACTGTCTAGAGTCGATGCAATGATTCATCGACTCCAGTGACAGAATGAGAAGAATGACAGCATCATGATTCCAAAGTTTACTTCATCACGGTAAACACCTGGCTTGCTAGGGGCGCTCGTTGAGTCGACGGTTTGCTCCTTTCCCCAGATTATGATCCAGAAATCCTTCTTGCAATGACATCAGCGCTTTTGTCTTTCTGCCGAGCGGAGGGTCGACTCCTGTCCAATCATATGGTGCTACCTCTGTCGGTACCTGACGAGACCACACTCAACCTTGACGGATATCGATCGTGCAGGATGAAATCCCAAGATCGATCGACATGGTAGAAGTAGGGGGATCTTTCAAGCGTCACCGCTGGTAACACCCAAGGTGCGCAGTATAGTTCCTGTGTGCATTTCCCTGCCTCACTATGTGGCCATGCTTGAAATCTCAAGTGTTTGGTCTACGTTCGTATGGCCACAGCCATTACCACAGACTGCACGTGAAGAAACCCATGATAAGGATCGGGTTACGGCCATCTGCAAACATTCGCCAGTCTATGAGACACACGAACAGGTTCTGTGCCGTTCGCCTTGTGAGCTTCCAACGAACCGAAAAGACCGAACAGGGCTGTAACCCAGTCACCCTTGAAACAATCATCACCAGGTACCTTCCCAAACTGCATCACCCAGCTGGCCCAAGACTGCCCATAGGAACCCTGCTATCCGTGGTTTTCAGGTGTGCTCTGGACCCTCTGAATAGACTTTGCCAGATGAAGGCTTCGGAAAGTAACAGCTCGATATCCTTCTCTGTCCAGCCACGAGTAGGCAGTGCTTGTAAGAACATGAGGATCTCTTGGAAGTTCATTTTCAAGAGCTGCTCGCTCCACTTCACAAGAAATGCCGCGCAAACATACAAATGGAATTGTGAAAACCCGTTTTCTTCGGCCTGCGAAAAAGGGCGTCAGCATCTTGACTAAGCTCAATCCGTGGTAGAAATAACCTGGGCCTTGGACTTACCATGTAGGTATCCCACATTCGAATCACATTCTGAATGCTCAACTCTCGCATTAACAAACAATTCATCCACCGAAAACTGAATTGCATGTATTCCACATGCTCACTTTCGAAATGTTTCGCGAGAGCGCCGTCTATTCTCGTTGTCAGGTCACGTAAGGCCGCGACCTGACGATGTATTCCTGGTTGTGCCACGATATAATTGTCCTGAATACCGTCCAGTAATTTGGTTAAGCACCAAAATGTATCTGCTTCGACCGCATCCAAAACGGGCCGAGGCAGCTGACCAGGGTCCATTCCTGACTCGATGTTTAAATCCGTTATATAGGTACCGAGGAAAACTTGCCAGAAGGGGGTTGCGAGATCGTTGATGCCTTGAACATAGCCGCTGGCAGGGTGTCGAATCGCCCAAACATACAAAATTCGTTCTAATGATCGTTGTGTCGCTTCGAAGGCGTATAAGGGTATATGAGGATTTGTACGCGGCACATCGATGCTAACCTGATGCCAAACAGCCTCGTCCAGACCGCGTCTTTTTGCGGGCGTCACCAAGGGTGACCGCGATGCTAGATTTGCTAGTCCAGTCTGCGATCCATTTCGGTCCGTTGTGGTACTTGTATTGAATGCTGCTCGTACGGCGTCCAGATATTCTTTTCGTTTACGTTCTAGAGTCGCAACTCGTCGCTCGCTATTGGTAGGTAGATGACCTAGCAGGAGTTGCCACGTGATAGCACGCACCTCTTCCGGAATGCCAGACCAAGCTGCTGCTCGTAAATCAGGTAGCGACACAGAACTATTTTGCAGAATGCGTTTGAACTTGTTGATCCGCGATATGCGGGTGGAATGGGCTTCGCTTTCTTTCGGAGAAGCATTAGGTGGTAAAACCGGATGGTTGATGAGATGGAGAGAGTTTGCCGGATCTCTCAAAATGTCTTTATATTGAGGTCTTAGGATCTTTCCGTCGCCCTTCTTGGCGCTGGGGTAGGACAGTGGGTTTCGTTCTTCAGCGATATCAAAGCTACTCGACCTGACACGGTCCAAACCAGACGAGGCTATCGCAGGTGCTGAGGACGTATGTGTCAGGCTAGGATAGTGAACCTGATGACCTTTGAGATTTCTGTTTCTGATACTGCGTTTTCGGCGCATACTCGACAGGCTCGGGAGCCCAAATTCGTCTTCCTCATCGTCATATACTAGCTCATCTTCGTCACCTTCACCATCACTGCCTCCTAAGACTTCCCAGCCGTTGTTGCTCAAAGTGGACGCGGTATAGACTGGGTAAGGTCTTCGTTCGGGCGATTGGAAACTTGTACGTTCTGAGGGTGGAGTCTGCGCCTGTCTTGCCGACGATGTTGGGGGCGTACGAGGCCTGGACGTGGAGTTTGATCCCAATGATCTGTGGCATTCACCTCAGCTATGGTTATTGAAGTCCGTCGTGTAACTCACAAGGAATCAAACTTCAGCATATCAGCGTGAGAGTATGAGGCGCCGATGATCTTGTTTGACTTCCCAGAAGGCTGGCGAGAGGAATTGGAAGAACGACTTCTCCAGAAAGGAGAACTTGGCCGCCTAGGATAGAGTCAGACTGGAGTACTTGACGAGCAGGCCACAGCCGGACATACATACTCTGTTCGATCTAATTCAGGATAATGTCAGTACAAGGGCAATCCACAGAACATTTCAAAATGTCGAATTAACGTGGCAGAGAAAACGAACCGACCTGGACCATTTCCTATGCGAACGTTAGATATAGCAAGTTGCGTAGCTGATGGCGGATGATGTACCTGGTTCTGATTCTTCTTTTGAGCCATAACGAGGGCTCGGTGGAGGGGCAGTGGCTATGTTGTGAAGTTGTGGTTGTATGGCAGCTCGCTACTACTGGACCTTTGTCTATGATATGCGGAGGACATGCTGCTGAATATGCTTCGCAATCTGCATGCTCGGGTTTGACAACAACAGAGTGTCAGTTGAAATAGCGGTGTTTTCGAATACAGGGATTCTGGTCGAGAACGCGGATCACATCAGGTGCTGTCTGCGTGGGGAGGAATTGGGTAAGGATAATAGCATTGGATTGGTTGTGCCTGTCGATGGGGAGGCGGGAGTACCTAGGAAGGGCATGAGAGGGATCAGTCATGTGCGAGCCTAGGTGCCCTCGAGTCAGAAGTCAGGAGGTTCTGAGCCTACGCCTGAGGCGGAATAGGCACGAGGCGGTAGCTGGTGAGGCAAGTCCCAGGCACCTCTCAGGCAGTTATCAGGCACCTTAATAGTTGCCTTGGGACCTAATAGGCGCTATAACCTTTCAACTAGTTAGGTACTTATGTACTTAGTGAAACCCTTTGCCCAGTGTCGCAGGCGGCCGCTTAGTTCGCTTCAACTAGTTGACGCCAAGCCTTCCGCTTTCGTCGTCTAACTCGTGTGCTGTGCTGGTGCGTCCCTTCGACCATCTTGACTCGAGCGACTTCAACCTCACCTCCCTGTCGCGAACGAACCTGTTCTCTTCATGCCCGACGCCTTTTCTGGGTACCCAATTTTGCACATCCTTGCTTCTCCCGTTCTCGAGTGCAATACGATCGCGAAGGAGTTCTGATTCGGTTTCCAAAAGGACATTTGTCCCAACGCCTGTTTGTGAGATCCTTCGATCCGCACATCGATCTACTGCAGCGTCGACCTCTGCGTCTCGGCCGTGTCTCCCTGCCAATATATTTACCTAATCTTTCCTATAAATCTCCCTTTGCTAGTCTTTGGCACTCAAGATGACGGAACCAGATGATGTCGAAGAAGATCTCTTCGCCGATCTGTAAGTTGCCCTGATATTCTGAAACAGGCCTTTCGATGCAGGAGAGAGCTGCAAACCAGTCACACTGGAATAATCACTAATCATTCACAGTTATGATGGCGATGAGCCTACCACTTCCAACAATGTTGCCGCCCAGACAGTTCCCGCCACAGCAACAGCGGAACCCTCTACCAATAAAGTTAATGAAGTTCCAGGTTATGGTGAAGAGCCGGAGGTCGCTTACGACCCAAACTCTTTTGATGTCGATATCGCTACGAATGACGAACCAACAAACGGTGGCCACATATCTAGCCATGCGCCAGATGTCTTGGAGAAACCTGCTCCGGTCGAATCCTCTGGAATAACCATGAAAGAAGACGGGTAAGTACATCTCTTCTGCGTGTCCTTTCTATTTCAATTCCTTCTCCCATGCGCTCGATGGAGATTTCTGCCAGGTCAGCCACCTGTCGAAAGAGATAGTCGTGAAGAAAAATGGGCGGTGGTTGTGTGGAAGCCCTCGGAGCTAAAATGAGTGCACTCATCTCACCAAGGTTGGGGAACTCGAGAGGCGCACGTACATTAAGACAGATGTCTATACCGGGCTAAGGTCACCATCGCCCATCACCAAGCCAGTGGGCACTACCTGGTGTATTGCACAATAGGCTAGTTTTGAAGGACAGCCGCATGGCACCATCTAGGCCCGTTTGGAAATTTAGACTACGACAGACGAACATCATGAATCGTTCATCGAGTCTTTTCCTAAGTTGCAAGCAGGTAGTGGTTGATTGGCAGTGGCAGGAAGTTGTCAAACCGAAAAAAAAAGACAAACCTGGTTCAGAGCATCATCAAATATTGGAAGGCTGGGAAAGCTAGCTATTGCCTGGCCAAATGAATCCAATCAGCTGCTGCGGTTATCACTTCGAGGCGAGGTAGCAGCGTTTACAGATCGAGCAGCTAGCTTGCGTTACACCAACAGTACATCCAGATACTTTTACAGAGCAGAGCAGAGCAGAGTAACAAATCCATGGCCCAGGCAGGAGATAGATGCTATCTGTATCTGTTGGTGGCAAGATGAAAACCCAACCAAAGCAAGATCCATACTCAGCTAGCCGACCATGTACGTGCAAGACTACAATCAAAACACAAAGCGAACCTTGCTTGGAGTGCCAAATGCGTGCTTCCAGTATCATTATGACCAGAAGCATCAAAGCGCGGATGTGTCCCGTCCAGCTCAACATTCAGGCGGCATGGATAGTCACTACAGACAAGTGTGCTCGAGGTACAAATCCGAATTTGCTGCATCGCTCGGGTGGTCTTGGCTAGGGTACCGTTTGATTCGTGTCCATTATATCACGTCTACATACTTTTGTATATCACGACCGGTCCAGATCATCTTCGAACTGAGCTCAAGCAATCTTGACAACAGAGCATGACGGCTCACGAAGCTGTCCCTGTATACAGCGCAACGTTGGCTCGCATTGTATCATGGTGTTCTTCGGGCATACGCCGGAATATAAGCTGCATAGTATCGCTGGAAAGGACAGTAACGACAGGCGATGGAGATCGTCTGTACTGGCAACGATGAAATCTCCTAGAGAACCGCAAACCACCCTCACATTTTCCTCGAAGTTTGTCATGGTATTGAATTTATCTTATCTTGCTGTTACTAACACAACATTAAATAGTAAAATGTTCATTGGTGGTCTGAACTGGGAAACGACCGATCGTAAGTGCCCAGAACATTTACTCACCAAATCCACCTCGAATGCCTATCAGACACGGCGTATGAATGTCTACTGCCAGAAACAATACTAATAGTACTCAAGAGTCACTTCATGACTACTTCTCGCAGTTTGGAGAAGTTCAAGAATGCACAGTCATGCGCGATAGCGCCACCGGACGGTCACGAGGTTTTGGATTTCTTACCTTCAAGGACCCCAAGACGGTCAATACTGTGATGGTGAAGGAACATTTCCTGGACGGCAAAATAGTAAGGTCATCCCTTTTTGATATTTCCCCAGGTGGACAGAAACGACTCGGGACGTTTTCATCAAGCAGGAGAACTGCATATTGGTTGAATCAAAACTTACTTTATGGTTCCCAGATCGATCCCAAGCGTGCAATTCCTCGCGACGAACAGGAAAAAACGGCCAAGATCTTCGTGGGTGGTGTTAGCCAGGAAGCCACCGAAGAAGATTTCGAAGGATTCTTTGCTCATTTCGGCCGAGTTGTCGACGCGACCTTGATGATGGATAAAGACACAGGTCGTCCTCGCGGGTTCGGATTTGTCACTTTCGATAGCGATGCAGCGGTTGAAAGATGTCTGGAAAACCAACCGCTGGAGATCTTGGGCAAACAAATTGAAGTCAAGCGGGCTCAACCTAGAGGCAAAATGGGTGAAGAGGACGACTTTTCGAGAGGTGGACGTGGTCGAGGAAAGTTCGGTGGTCGTGATGACCGTTTTGGCAGTAACGACAACAGTCAAAGTACACAAAGCGGACAGAATCAAGGTCAGAATATGGCCGGTGGTATGACCCCTCAGATGATGGCGCAGTATTGGCAACGCATGCAACAGTATTTCTCCATGATGCAGCAGTCCATGGCATCGAACATGATGGGAGGCATGGGGATGAATCAGATGAATCCGCAAATGATGGCTCAGATGCAGATGCAACAGCAAATGCAGAAGATGCAAGGCGGCAACAGTCCCAACCCTCAAAATGGCGGAAACATGGGCATGACACCACAGATGATGCAACAGATGATGCAAATGCAACAACAGCAAGGGGCCATGAACGGGATGAACATGGGTAATGGACGGGGAGGAATGGGACAGAACAACAACGGCAACAATCGCGGATCTTTTTCGGCGCAGGAACAGATGGCGTTTGAGCAACAAAAGTATGAGCAGCAACAAGGCGGACGGCGTCAAGGTAACTTTCCGACAGGACCTCGCGGAGGAGGCTTTCAGAACCAGAATCCTCAGTCGTGGGAAGGTATGTACGACGATGTGCCACAACCAGATGGAAGAGGATCAGCTGGACCCGTGCGAAACAACACACCAAAGCCACCAAAAGGACCTAGCGGAGGAAATCAAGCGGCACCTGCAAATGCACCAACTGGTCCCAAAAATGCAGGGAAACCTGCCCCAAGTTTCCGTGGAGGCCGCGGTAGATTTCATCCCTACGGCAGATGAGACTCAACGATCAATCCTACCTTGAACGTCCGTCGGTGCTCTTCCATTCCCCGAGTTGACCCTTGCGACGGCGGGTGACGTGGCCGTGACACGGATGAAAGTTTTTGGAGCGAGGTTCAACGTGGCCAACCTCATGGAACCCGTGGAATGCGGTTTGCTCGTTCCAGTTTGCGAATGCGGGGCTGTGAACACAGTATCAGATAGGAGGGATGAAGTTGATGCCAATGTACTATAAGAAAACCATAATTCAATTCATGCTAGTATGGGACACTATGAAAATCCAACACTTCGAGTAGCTATGAGCTTTATGCGATTCTCACAGTCGAGCAAGCCATCTACCACTTTCGATCTTTGATTAATCTTGAAGAAAGGTGTGTCTTAACACCGATACGCACCTATGTTGACGTTCGTCTGGTACGTCAGTCATCGACTTATCGTGGAAGACTTCTGGGGAAATGTTGGGTGAGGCTGTGCAAGGCTGTCAAGCGAAGTACTAGGTATACTATTATTAGTGGTGGAACCTTTCCCTTGGCAACTGTCAACGCGTCAGATCCCCTGCTTTGAACAACGCTAGTCTCAAGCAGCCCATGCCGCTGCTGGTCGAGGCCTCACTGAGTGCTCCGGTAATAATAATACCATTCATGATATGGAGGATTGTCACAATGGCTTAGAAGAATTATGTTGTGTAGGTAAGGCTTGAGTGTACGTTGCTCTCCCGATAGCTGGATATACGATCACGTGGAACAAATTTGTCATTTATTTCTGCCGCAAATGTGACTGACTGGCAGTACGGTGGATCATTAGCTCCATTGATGCCCACTGCATCGCTGCCCTGAGCGTGGATCTGCGGCGCAGTCAACTTGCCCCTGGATCCCTCAAGTTTTTTCAATCGACCAGGCACGCCAGGTCCACACGGAACAAAACACTTTTCCCCTCTGGCGTTAAAATGTCTTGCAGCTGCCAGCCAACGCCCAAGGAGAAGCCTTGGAAGGTTTTCACCTAGGCTTTTATTGATGTCCTCCGTACACACGCACCAGTGGCCCACAGGTGCCGGTTCCTGCCAGGTGCCTGCTAAAAGTACTCACTTTTTGAACTGCGCCTCTGCCCCACCAGCCCAGGACGGCTCTCCTTTTGACGAAAGAGATGTCGGTTCAAGGTCAAGGTTGGTGAGGCCTTCTTCATCGTCAACGTGACTTGGTTCATGGGAAGCACAATCATACCAAACTTATGGTCACTGGAACTGACTGCGCAACACAGACAACTAAGCTTGATGCAACTGGATGTGAGTTGATCAGACGCACTATTCGTTCGACATGACATTAAAACCATACCTCTGTGCACTTGATGTTTCAGTGCTCGTGTGCTCCAGGCATGAACATTGGTAGACACTGGGCACGACTGGCTAGCATGCAATGCCATGTCTTAGCGCCAAAAACTCCAGAAAAAACTTTCATTGACGTGGCAAGAATGGTCCAAGCGACTGTAGAGCAAAAAAAAAGAGCAGGTAAACAGGACGGTGACATATCATGTTACGTCCAAGCCACCACCAGCTAGCCTTTGTCTTTCAGAGCCCCGAAGGGACTTCCTTCAGATGGATCACCCGCCCCCAGTCACGGAGCGGGACCCCCCTGGAAGGAATCGAGCATGGCAGCCTCCGATGGCCACTCAGGTTGCCGCTTCGCGTCGTTGGGGGGCAATTGGAGCCTTCTGTGGCCACTGATTTGTCCCGGAAAATCGCTCTTGAGACGCCACGGCCATGACCCTGGAGCCTTTGCCAGCATCCACATTTCGGCTCGCCCACACAAGCCTGTGGGTTGGACCTTCTAGAGAATTTGGCGTTGCGTAAGTCTCGAAACGGCATCTTGGATCTCCAGCATCGAATGCTTGGCTTTGGGATTCAACAAGAGTGCCATGGCATCGTGTTACTTGTAGCGGGGATTTCAGCTGAAAATCACACATCCTTCTCGTCTTTGCATATCAGCCCTCATCAGGCAATCTTGCTCCCTTCTTCACGCTCGTTTATCACATCGAACTCGACGTTCTCACATTTCCCTGGTCACTCGTTCACTCAACTTTTTCGGTCTTCCATCAACGAAAAACTTCACCCAACATACTCTTGCCATCCTCTGTAGGCGCCGAGCTTTGTTTATCTACCGAAACCACAAAGTCGATCTCGGCCAATCCAGGTCCCTGAGGGAGAGGCCCTCACAGCTATTGCTGCATCGACACAGAGTTGAACAACATGTGGAAGCAAACGGCTGCAGCCGTGGCCTGTTTAGGTCTGTTGCAACCAGGTCTCGCAGCAGATATTTTGAAAAATGATGGATTCACACAATGTGCCAATGGCACAGGCACTATCAAGGTTAACAACGTGGATATTTCCTTCGATCGTGATACCAACAAAGTGGACTTTGATTTCTCGGGTTCCAGCACTGTCGAGCAAGAAGTCTCCGCTGAACTCATCGTCACCGCCTACGGAATAGAGGCGTTCAGGCAATCATTCGACCCTTGTGATGAGGATACCAAGGTCGACGAGCTCTGTCCCGGTAAGTTTACACCACCGCTCTAGGTGCACGCATGGCCATTTTACTAATTCGAATTGTTAGTTCCTGCACGTGCCTTTAACGCAAACGGCTCTCTCACCATTCCTTCAGAATATGCCGACATGATCCCTTCTCTTGCCTATTCAATTCCAGATCTCGAAGGTAGTGCCCAGGTAATTTTAACGGCAAAAGATGGAACCGAGGTTGCTTGTCTGCAAACAGGTGTCACAAACGGTAAAACCGTTGAAGTTCCCGCAGTCTCGTATGTTGCCGCTGCTGTTGCGGCCGCTGCGTTGGCTGTATCTTTGCTTGGAGCCGCTGCAAGTGGTGGACATCCCGGCTCGACGACCTCCAGCCCAGGGTTTGCTGAAGTCATTTGGTGGTTTCAAGGAATGGCAATGAATGGAATGCATTCCGTACCATATCCTACCATCTACCGAAGCTTTTCCAAGAATTTCGCCTTCAGCACTGGACTGATCCCTTGGGCTGGAATGCAAAGGTCCATCGACAGCTTCCGATCGAGGACCGGCGGTGATCTCACAAATTCAAACTACGACTTCCTTAGGAATAATGCTACTTTGGTCTATGCCGACAATACGACATCGACGGCGTCATCCACATTCAAGAAGCGAGCATTACTCCTTATCCGGCAATCCGTCGAAATCGGTAATGAGACTGATACTTCGACGGCTAGCAATGAAAAACAAGCACATTTCGTTGACGGAATTCAAGGCTACGTTGAGCAGTTGACAATTCCTGATGCCAACACATTCATGACTGTTCTCTTGGTGTTTGCTATCGTCATTGCAGCCATCATTGTTGCTATTCTACTCTTCAAGGTCATCTTGGAGGCATGGGCCTTGTTCGGCAATTTTCCAAAATCTTTGACCACTTTCCGAAAGGAGTATTGGCGTGTCATTGCACAAACCATTGTGTCTTTGATTCTTCTTGTCTATGGGGTTTGGACACTGTACTGCATCTTCCAGTTCACCCATGGAGATTCGTGGGCTGCCAAGCTGTTAGCCGGTGTCACTCTGGCCTTATTCACCCTCATTCTGGCCTTTTATACTTGGAAGATCTGGAGTGTTGTCAACAAACTTAAGAAGATGGAAGGGAACTCATATTCGCTATATGAGAATAAGGAGACTTGGAAGAAGTACAAGATTTTCTACGAGAACTACAAGCGAGGCTATTGGTGGCTTTTTATGCCTTTCATTGTCTACATGTTTGCTAAAGGATGTGTTCTTGCCGCTGGAGACGGACATGGTTTGGTTCAGACCATTGGCCAGTTGGTAATTGAAGTCATCATGTTGATTCTCTTGCTCTGGAGTCGACCTTATGAGCGCAAATCCGGAAATTGGATCAACATCATCATTCAAGTTGTACGAGTCTTGTCAGTCGTCTGCATTCTGATATTTGTGCAGGAGCTTGGCATAGCTCAAACGACCAAAACGATCACCGGTGTGGTTCTTATTGCGGTGCAGTCCGGCCTAACAGCTATCCTGTTTCTTCTGATCGTTATCAACAGCATCATCACTTGCTGCAAAGAAAACCCTCACCGTAAGCGACGCAAGGCTGCCGAGAAGCACCTATCTCGAGACATGGAAGGTGACGCATTTCTCATGCAAGACAACCCATACACTATCTCTCCACCGCAACACACAAGACATCTTTCAAAGTCGGGGCATGGGTATCAACCTGTTCATGACCGCTTTGGACAATATGAAGAGAGCCAGGAGACATTGGTGAAGGGAGCAGCGAGCATGGGTTCGTCTGGGTATCGTACCGTGAGTCAAGGACAAAATGAGTATTCTCACAGTCCACCTCCGTTTTCTCGAGAGCCTCAACTGCCAGATCTCAGCTACGAAACTTATCGTCATAAGTAGCTGGTGGGCCCTGACTGATTGTCGTCTCATCAACACGCGGTTTCGAAGACGACAATGTCAAGTTTTATATTTGTTCTTGATGTTTTAGTACACTTTGGGATGCAGCCTGTATGGCTACCTGACTTTGCATAGCGAGGACCGGCGAAACTTGGCTAAGATCCAACTCGCGGGGATGTGATGACCAAAATTATGACCAGCGTGGATTATAGATATATCGTAAATAATATTTTTTTGATTTCTTTGATTTCTTTGCATATCAGAATTTCATTGATGTTTCCCTTAGCTTGTTCCATGGACTCTCATATTCTAGAATATATAAATGAATGTTTCGCGGCAAACTTGATATATGCGATACGGCATGGTCCTTGTATAGCCTTGGTCCAGAAATCCCTCGTGTCTCAGGAGCAGCTAGGCTGCTAAGGTCTTCTCTATTGACGACGCAACGCTCCAATGCCACCAAGGGCTGGGGAGACGCCGCCTCAAACCCCAGGATCCTGTCTGCTTTGCTTACTAGTGAGAGGTTGTCCTACGAAGGAGTTCAGGTGGGGAAGCAAGGCTGCCTTCATTAGGCGGTCCCTCGGGCCAGGTGCCTCGGCATATCTGTATCAATACTCAATAGCCGGTTCTGAGGGGAAAGACGATCTTGTACCGAGAAATGTCGTTGTCCTAGGTACGGAGTAGATAGAGAATGATGATGGTGCTGCAGAGATGGATTCTTCGGAGGCTTGCTGAATGACAATTGCGAAAGGTACAGACGGCCTTCCTTTACTGCCATCAATCCAGTCTTTCTATTCATTTTCTAGACAAACAACACAGCGCCAAGTACACGGACTCGAACAGGTTTCGAGACAATCTACGAGTGAACCAGGCTACTTACCCAAACGAGGAACCAAGCCTTCAAAGGAGGACAAGAAGACAACTCGACAGAAACAATCCCGATCGCACCGCCAACAAAATGGCCAACACAGCCAACACGATCAACACGGTACCATTCGGCGAGCCCGGCTACCTTCGCGGCTTGCCCTCGCCGTACTTCCAACCCACACACCTGGCGTTCCAGAAACGCGCGCGCGCGTGGTTCGCCGAACACTACTTGCCCTATGCACTGGAATGGGAAACCGCCGGGACAGTGCCAGAGCACTTGTGGCACACGTTCAACAAAGCCAACATGCTGCTGCCGAACCTGAAGTCGCCGCTGCCGGTGCAATGGCTGCGTCGTCTAGGTCTCAATGACATCCTGGGCGTGCCTGTCGAGGAGTGGGATTACCTGCACACGGCCATCTGGGTGGACGAGCGCGCGCGCACAGGGATTTCAGGCCCCGGATCGAGTCTCACGCCTGGATTCGCGTATGCGATACCGCCGATTTTGAATTTCGGCTCGTCGCGTCTTCAAGAAAGGTTTCTGCCGGATTTGTTGACGGGAAATGCTAGGGCGTGCATTGCCATTACTGAGCCGCAGGCGGGATCGGATGTGGCGAATATCCAGACGACGGCGGTCAAGTCCAAGGATGGCAAGAGCTATGTCATCAATGGCGAGAAGAAGTGGATTACTAATGGCATATGGTCGGATTACTCGGTCATGGCGGTGCGGACGGGCGGGCAGGGCCCAGGAGGCATCAGTGTCGTCGTGGTCCCGTTGAAGGGCTACCCGGGCGTCACAATGAGGAGGCTACAGGTCAGCGGGCAGCAGGCTGGAGGTACGACGTATATTGAGCTTGACGATGTCAAGGTCCCAGTGGAGAACTTGGTCGGTGAGGAGGGGCAGGGTATGAAATATATTATGACTAACTTCAATCACGAAAGATTGTTGATCGCAATGGGTGTGACACGACAAGCACGAGTGGCCCTGTCGACGGCCGCAGAGTATGCCATGAAGAGGGAGGCATTTGGAAAGACGTTGATGGACCAGCCTGTGGTGCGGCACCGGTTGGCCAAAGCCGGCGCGGATCTCGAGACTTTACAGGCGTGGATCTTCGAGTTTGCCTACCAGCTCAACCATTTGACCAAAGCTGAGGCCGATGAGAGGCTAGGAGGGCCGACTGCTCTCTTGAAGGCCAAGGCGGGCATGGTCTTCAATGACTGTGCCCAGACGGCTGTTTTGATCTTCGGCGGCAATGGGTATACGAGGACGGGCCAGGGTGAGTTGGTCGAGAAGATCTATCGCGATGTCATGGGCGCACGTATCCCTGGTGGTAGTGAAGATGTGCTGTTGGATCTGGCAGTGCGGCAGTTGGTCAAGAATTTCCAGAGAGATGCCAAAAAGGGGTTGAGTCAAAGTAAAATCTAGACAGTAGTTGATGGCTGCTAGAAAGGGAAAAGAAGACGCCAGGAATTGCGCCATGAATTAATGAAGAGGATATAGGTTCAATGAGGAAGCAAGGTTATGGCTACCAACAACACTACTATCGTCGCTTTCAAACCAAAATAATGGCTTGGTCAAGGTTAGGCTTTAGTAAATATTTCAGTAGTAGGTCACTTTTATTACTTAAGCAGAGCCTTACTCCACAGGCATGGCCCCAATTGAGTTCCTGCGCAAGATTAGTTTCATCAAAGGTGGCAACCGTAAAGACTTCTCTTGCTCCCAAGGTACGATCAGCTAGTGTTCAGCCTCTTGAAATGCCAACTTATGAAATTTTGAATACTGGGACGCTTTCTTTGCTACGGCGTTACGCCGCTGGCTAACCACAACGGGCTCAGCCTCGCCACCAGAAATATTGCTTGGCAACACCATCGCAGATCGTGGACGCAGCAAACTTCGATCGTGTTTCCAGGTCACATGGCACAACCGCTGGTCATGCCACATCGCTGTAGAAAGCTCACGCAACTCGTCGAACGCTTCCCTCGAGGAGTAACATCATGTGTGTATAGCCAAACATGACTCCTGGCGTGTTTTGCTCAGACGCGTGCCCCCAACTCCTCGAACGCGGGTTGTATCTCCCATATCCCCTGTATCCGGGACATGTTGCAGGTCAGGAATGCATGAAAACAAGGTCTTACTCAGGCTCGGTCCCGCGTGCTCTCCCTCTCAAAGAAATTGGACTTTGCAGAATGCGTTAAGCCACTACCCTGGGGCACTTAGCCACACCCATACCCGAAGCCCATGGCAGGTAGGCTATACCCGGCTCGCGTGAACATGGCAGGCCAATGAAAGAGTGATCCAATAGGCTACTCTTCAAAATTGAATCAGGACTTAAGGGCTATACCGGAATCCGGGCTTGGGATGATCTCTGTTTATACTGTTTCGCTACTTCGGAACGGCTGACAAGCAGGAATACGGGACAAAATACGAAATACGAGAAACGACAGCCATTCCTCGAGCAATCCTCGGTACCCTGGCTGCAGAATACATCCGTGTCAGGCCTGACTATGAAGGGTCTTGGTTTATTTGGTTGACAAACAACAGCCACTGCTACCGTCCAGCAGTACTGACGCAAGTACGTGTCTGCGCAAACCTCTCAAGGGGCAGGGCTTTCTCAAGTCTTTCTGAATCGTCGACCACTGTTCCGACCTCCTTTACCACGCAACGATTGTGTCTTCAGCCGGTATACTCATTGTGTCCGGCGACTGCTTATTCACCTGACGACATTCAATCGAGGTAGCTTGTTCACCAACATGGCTCGTCCACGGCGAACTTCAAGCAGACTCGGCGGCGACCCGCGAGGAGATACGGGTGCTCCAGCACTAGCCAGCGTGATGCTCTCGAGAAAGTCGAACGGGTCACATGTCAGTTGATCCTGCAGCTCAGTATCCAGACGTGCTAACAAAGTTTGCAGCGGACGGAGCCAAAGTCAAAAGACCATGCTCGCCCACGAAAGGCTCGCTCGTGGACCAAACGAATCAAACGGCTCTGCATACGGCACACATGGCTCGCACCATTGACTCTCACCCTCTTGGTCGTAGCTGGCTACATGGTCAGCCCCGGGCCACACAATCCATTGCGTCATGCACTCTTCCTCTCCTACGCGGAACAGCCTCGTGCGCTGAGCGGACTGACCCCCACCCTGTACGGCAAGGGAAAGCATGACATGACCTTCGTGGCATTCTACACGATCGTGCTCAGTTTCTCACGAGAGTTCATCATGCAGCGGATCCTACAGCCCACGGCGATCCTGTACGGCATTACCAATCGAGGAAAACAGTCTCGGTTCATGGAGCAAGCATACACGGCCATCTACTTCAGTATCCTCGGCCCGGTTGGCGTGTACATCATGTCGGAAAGCCCGCTGTGGTATTTCAACACGACGGCAATGTTCGACGGCTACCCGCATCGCAGCCACACGGCTCTGTTCAAAGCCTACTATCTACTGCAGGCGAGCTACTGGGCACAACAGGCGATCGTACTCATCCTGCTGCTGGAGAAACCGCGCAAGGACTTCAAGGAGTTGGTTATGCATCATATTCTGACGTTGACGCTGATCGCCCTTAGCTATCGGTTTCATTTCACCCATATGGGTCTTCTGGTGTATACCACGCACGACATCAGTGATTTCTTCTTAGCTGTGAGTCGCTTCGTTGACTCTCATCATTAGTGATGTGCTTATCGGAAGACTGACTTGTGATATAGACATCCAAGACGCTGAATTACATTGACTCGATCATCGTCGGACCGTTCTATGCGTTCTTCATCTTCGTCTGGATCTATCTCCGGCACTACTTAAACTGGAAGATTCTCTGGGCGACATTGACTGAATTCCGAACCGTGGGTCCGTTTGAACTCGATTGGGCTACTGAGCAGTACAAGTGCTGGATCAGTCAGATCATCACGTTCACGCTTCTGGCGTGTTTACAGGTCATCAATGTGCTTTGGTTGGTCTACGTTCTTCGGGTCGCGAGGAATTATGTGTTCAATAATGACCGTCGGGACGAGCGTAGTGATGACGAAGACGAAGATGGGGAAGACGAACATGAGAAAGAAAAGGTGGCAAGCATGGACCGGGTTGAGGTTGAATCTGAATTCTCTACAAATGGTCTATCAACAAAAACCGCTCAGTTGGAAAACAATGATAGTGGGAACGAAACCAACACCGCTGATGGAGCGCGACACCGGCACAATGCTCAGTAGGAATTCCGCGCGCCTTGCGGTGATAAATGCTTGCGATGCGAGGCATCGGCCGTAGGCAGACGGACATAACTCTTCCAGTGGAGGTAGCTGAAGCTTGAATGCAAGCGATAACGCCGAACAGATGACAAAAGACTGAGAAAGAGCTTGAGAAAGAGCTTGAAAAGGGGTCGATTGCGATTGTGTGGTGGACGCAAAGTATGGCAGGGTTAGTGAGTTCGCTGTAAATTTGTGATGGCCGTGGGATAGCCATGATTAAGGACCTGCGACCATGGCCACGAAAACGGTCATGCACAGAAGGGATGTCTCACATACGCAATAATATGCACACCATCACAAAAGCAGACTGATGTCGACGGATGTCGAGAGTTTTGATACAGCTCGAAGGCAATGATATTGTTGTGAATGATTTTAAAAAAGGAATGAGCTGAAATGATGCTCTTGCCTTGGAAAGGATGTAGGGTTATTTTGGCAGGCGCGACGGACGACGGTCTGAACGATGGATTGAGGCTCGACTTCTTGTTGGAGTTTCTGGCCGCCGGGCTGCGGGGGTATTCGGAGCTGCAGACACCCAGTGACCGCCTATAGGACCACCCAAGACGACCACCCAAAGGCACCCAAAATGGCTTTTGTGGGTGCCTGTAGTTGGTCGGCGGCCAATAGTACGGGCGTCTCCTTAGCCTGAAACTCCAAATTGCCTGTACCTGCATTCCATAAGGTCAGCCACTTTAGCGTCCTGCCTTATCATTGGTTCATTGCCTTTGGACGGTTGTTTCAATCAGCCTCGACCTGAGTGGAATTGTTGGTCACTTCTAGGCACACCGATTCGACTTGATGAAAAGGCCTTTTCCAATCAATTCTTGCACCCAGTTTGTGCTTGAGTTCCTAAGAACAAATGCTGGTCTTTGTTGGGGAATACTGAATGATTTTCGACATCTCTCAAACGCCAGGCGTGAGACCCGGTCAACTTGTACCATCCACTCTCTCCTTTTCTGGTGATATGATGTGGGAATCCTTTGTTGCAAGGCTTCTTCGCTGCTCCTCTTTGGCGCCACAGTATTTTGTCATTTACCAATGTTCCCAGTTCACTGGGTGCTTAATCACCACAGAGCGAGTGCGCCTTCTGTCGTTTTGGGTTTCCTTCAAATGGAACTGCCGCATGGTTTGTCCTTTCCCTGCTCAATGACCTGTGTGACGACCATCCCAATCCCACTGCTCTTTTTCCAAGTCGACCATGATTCGTAACCCCAAGTGTTGCTCTCGTACATCCTGCTGTGCAGTTTCAGACTAAAACGCCTCCAGGACTCCTGTTGCAGACCAGCATTATCATAATCGTCAATTCGTAAATCGTAATTCGTTGTCTTCGTTCGTGCTCGTCCCACTTCTGAGCGCCCTGGCAAGACTGCCTCCATTGAGCCAATAATGAAGCTAGCCTTGCCGAAAAGCCGCCATCATTGTACAAGGGTTTTCGAAATGTCCGAGCTTTAGGATGACTTCGTTCAAGCTTCCACCTTACCTAACTGTTGCATTTGTCGCGCGCCTGAACGCGGGCGTGCTTCGCACATGGTTGTCCAGCATCATGCAAGGCCTCTGAGACTCAAGCAGTTCGATATGTTAAATACGTCGAAAGCTCCACTGGCTGTAATTCCTTTCTTTTCTCAACAACACAATTCCCCCATCAAACTCCTCTTGCACTCGGTGCCTTCCATTGTGCTTGGCACAGCTTGTTGACCATCATATTTCAGAGCCATCCTTGCTGCAGGCAGCATAAATCTTTTGCATTCTTACACATTGCACCTTAGTCGATAAGGTCATCGCTCAAGACATTCTTGCACAATCATGAAGTTCTTCACTGTCCTAGTCACTCTCATGGTTACGGCAGCTATGGCCGCTCCTATTGATAATCCTGCGGGTATGTTTGTGAGCCAATCGTACTACTTTGTGCAATATGCTGACAAGAAAAAGGTTTGCTGGAACGTGGTGTCAGCGGTGCAGGGCGTACTCATGGCGGTGGCGGCTTCAAACGAAGTCAAATAGATGAACGTGGTGTCAGTGGTGCAGGTCGTACTCACGGCGGCGGCGGGTTCAAGAGGAACGAGCTTGAAGACCGTGGCGTCAGTGGAGCCGGTCGTACACATGGTGGTGGCGGCTTCTGAAATCTGGCGTCTCATTTTGTGAACCGACTCACTCGACGATTGCAAACTCCACCCGTTTCAGTTCGACGACAAGGACACGTGGTCCGAGGCACAGGAGGCACGAAGGCTTTCGAAGATTGATCACTTATCGCTCCTTGATTGCCTCGTATGGACCAGAGGCAAGTCGAGGAGACAGATGTCTCGTGTTTCTCCTTCGATGAAGAGGCCGAAGATCATTCTGTATCAAATCCACGTGGTCTTGCCGACAGCAGACTGGAAATACTCTCCAGTTTCTGTCTGTTGGTTGTGTGACAGCGGCAACGGTGGTTGGTAACGCACATTTGAAGGTGTGCTTTGGGTGATGCTAGTCCGCTTGCACCTGCCCACATCGAGGCGAAGAGGGTTAACACGAGCCATGCTGGAAAGCTTACGTGAGGCTACCGTAGGCTGAGCAACTTGTTCATATTGCATTCTGATAGGAATCGACCAAATGCTTTTCCGAGAATCACTGGAAGTGCTAAGGTCTTCAAGTGGCAGAGCTTGGGAAGATCTTCTGCGTTCGCTTGCCGATACACTAAGATGTCTCAATTCGTGCTCCTCACTAGGCCATCGTCGTCGGGGACGCGGACAGTACCCGAAGTCCTTTGGTGGCGGCCGCGGCGGCCGAGAGGATCTCTTGAAATCGGAGCTTCGCAGGCTTAGCAAACTATCCTCATACCAAGCCCTGGGTGCTGGTGCTTTTCGTAAACATTGTCGCGCCAGTGAGACAAGGCTCTCTATGATAAGACTCGAAATAATTATAAGGGTACCGAGGATAACTATCAGTATAATAGCCACTACACTAAAAGACTGATAGATGGTTGAAGGGACCACGAAGTTATTGCAAAACCAGATATCCTTGTTCTCTGTAGGCTGTAGCAAGTATGCGACGTGTTGTGGCTCAGGGGCGATTTGACCCGTAGCATATTCTGAGACGATTCGTTGAAGCTGTGCCATTGCTATTGAATGCCAGTAGTTTAGCTCCAGCTCCCATTGATTGTCAGGGAACGGTTCGGATATAACTGCGCCAGACTTGCCACTCGTAGTCAAACTGCTCGCGAGCAATGGTGTCGTTGTTTGTGATAGGTTTTCGACAATATGCCCCATGACGGAAAATGCCACTGCACGTAACATGCGATCGAAGGTGACGTTTTGAACCGGCGTGAGAGCTGAATTAAACGTGACATCGTTTTGAACTTGGTCAAACCCTTGCAAGTCCGTACACGTCCCGTTGTTTGTGCAGAAGCTGTGCTTTTCTACACAGCCAAGCGTGCTGATGGCCCTGTCGCGAGCGAATCGTGTTCTCAGGAACGGCAAGGGACTATCAAAGGGCTGTGGCGTCTGTGCTAAGAACCATGGATCGTCTATTGACTGTAGATACATTCCAGAGAAACCGAGAAAGAAAAGTGTGAGGTCGGCGTTTTCTTGTCGTAGAGCGGGAAGTGCTTCAAAGTCGTCGACACTATACTGGGGATCACTAGGAGCCCATTCTGTAGCAGTGCCCAAGTTATAGGGTAGCGTAACTTCGGCCGAGAACTCATCATAAAAGGACGCGAAATTCGAGTATGAATAGGTCCAGTTAGTTTCTTTGTAGAGTGATGGTCCGTAATAGGCAAAAGCCGTTTCTGGGGGAGGCTTCGGACTGGAGCTGTTCACCACTGTGCCATCCCACCCTTGCACATAGTCCAAATTGTTGAGCACGGCGCAAGTTGTGACTCTGCGGTATTTGAGACGTTCGCTGGGTTTTGCGTTGATACCTAATATGTCGTGTGAATCAATCTGGCCAGTATCAAAGATGATAGACTGAGTTGTGTTTTGGCAAAGGTCTGAGGTAAAGGGACAGGAGCCTTTTTGCGTATTCCAAGAAACTTTTGGAGCTCTTAACGAATTGCAGGTGGATGGCATGAAATTCTTGGATGTGTCCGATAGGTAGCATTCTTGCGCATACTCGAGACTCCGCTGAACATCCTCAGCCAGCTTCGCGCCAAACTGTACGAACATTTCGAGCTCATTCTCATTTTGAAAGATGGCATTCCCAACCAGATCGAGGTACGTTTGATTCCACACACCACAATTTTCACTTCTGGAGAGGACTTCCCAGCTGCCATTGATCGTGCTAGCACTAATAGCCTTGTTAGAGAAAACCCCTGCCGCCATGAATAGTACTGCATACACCAGGGCAGTAATTCCTATAGAATACGCTCGTACTGAACGTTTCCCTGTGCTCCGTCGATCGTTCCAGGCTAAATTCAGGATTAGCCGTGCTGTGGCAAAAGCGGTGTCTGCGTTCCGTAGAATGAGTTGTTCTTTTTGCGAGAATGGTGACGATACCTCGGACTGTCTCAAGGCTCCGAGATGGTGTATGGTGTAACGAACGATAGTCCATAGTTGAACTCCAGCAAGAGTGACGAAAACAGCCATAGAATTTGTCAATATGACCGCCTGGGTAGGACATAATGTCCAAGTGAGGCCCCATACACTGCCTCTTGACCAGTTAATCCACACACCCTCATAGATGTTCGCCGCTGGGTCCAATGCTGGGTGCATTAGAGAGAGTCACTCAGTGAGAGAAACGCATGAGAGATTCGGGTGCTATCAATCAGTGACTTAAGGACATTTCGGCGATTGGCATGCAGTTTTTCACAAGAAGAAAACCAATTAGGTCGTCACAAGTGACAAACATATGCAGAGATCAGGAGTAGCAGATCAAGAGGGTATTCTAAAGATTGAAACTTGCCTTTGCGGCTCTGCCTTCCTTACCTTTCCTTACCATCCTCAGCCTCACTGATGTTCATAAATAGTTGCCCAATGTTACTGTTTCCAAATTGACAAAATTTCGCGTTGTCATTGGACATATCTTGCAAGTAGAGATACATGTGGTGCATGATATGGTCAACTGCTTCGCCTCCGCGCGAGCAACAATATGTTGATCGAGTAAAGCAACAACGGAAGCAACCGCCATGTCCTTTGCAAAGGTTTCCCAGAGGTCGATAGACACAAGAATAGTGACAAGCAACGTGGATTGTCAACCGGTGCTGCAACCAGAGCCATATTCGGTGATCTTTAGCCGCGCGATACATGGGGTCTAAATTCATCGACTGTGGTTGGCGAGACCTCTCACGTGAGATGCCTGACGCTGTACCCATCCGAACCCTAGCACGAATCCGAGGCATCGAAACGCAAGACAGTTATAGACGGTTGCTTTTTGGGTCGGCGCTTGATAGCCTGGTAGACGAAGTCAAAAGAACGATCGATGGTTGGAAGTCAAGATGTCAATTCGACTGACGTGGCACCTCTGAGAAGTCCCTGAACGGGGGTAGGCGCTCACGGCGACCCATCGCTCCTTCCAAACCACTCAGACGGGTCGAGCTGGAGCCAATCATGGCCTTGGATTTTTGGAAGTCGGAGAATTTGGGACGGGCACAACCTTGTTTTTCAAGCTATCATGCCTACCAACACATCTACCGAGCCATTCTAACCATTGCCACAAGCGACCTAACCGGTGACAATGTACACTGTTATTCCTGTAGCCTGATCCATCTTTCGGTAGGTGGTGAGTACCCAAACATCGACGGGCTCAATTGCAGGAGAAAATCAGCCCATTGAACTTACGCAATGACTGCTCTCGCTGAAAGCTACTACGTCGACAAAATCCCTCAGCATTTGATAGCACAATGAAGTCTGCTCTCACATCATCATTGCCACAGAGCATAGGGCAACGCTCACGACAAGCAACAAACTGCAGTGCAACGACGATGCAGCACCATCTTGTCCTGAATGAAACCCGGCTTGATCACCACCCAGATACTCGGCACCCAGATCTGACAGCTCACCATCGCCGTCCAACATGCTCACCCCGTCACCCGTCCACTCATTGGCATCGTCGTCTCTAAACGTTCCAAACCAGGAGTATCTCTCAACATACTCCAATCCATCAAGGTAGGGCAGACTCTGATTCATGAACGCCCTTGTCTGTTCGTCGTCCAATTGCGGGATGGCAAATTCCGTCAACCACACCGGTAAATCCGGGTACAGGTCGTGAATCGTGCCGAGCCACGATGCCATGCTAGCGAAATCTCCATACCAATGCGTCGCAACAAAGTCGAATTCGCAGCCTGCATCTTCATTTTGGTCCCAGCAGGACTCGTTGAAGTCGCGGAGCCATTCCAGCCCCCTAGGCGACCCTGTGGTGGCGGGCACCGAGACCTTGAGATTGTAGGGCGCTTCTCGAAGCGGAGCGATGTATTCGAGATAGACCTCGGCGGAATGGCGGGGTGAGGAATCACTGCTGCCGCTGTCGGTGTCCCCGTCGGGTTCATTGAACGAGAGAACGTGTGTCAGGGTGTTGGCCCCGAGTGCCTGGGTTCCATTCAATAACGACTTTATCGTGTCGACAGCAGCGCTGGCGTCGTTGACCCCATGGATCATGGGCGCGAAATTCGTCGACCATGACGTCAACGTCGGCCAGGGCGAGTATGAATAATACCATGTCAATGGAGATTTAGAGCTGACAAAGACATCGTAGTCCTCTCTCCGCCCGTCGATGTATATCAGGCCGCGCTTGGGATAGGAGCTTTGAGCTAAGACAACGGCAGGAGTGAAGATGTTGGAGAGGAGTAGTAGCAGTGGTGACGACAGGATAGCCTGGGACTTCATGGTTCTAGTTCCCCCGTGCTCTGACCGTATAACGTTCCACGAGCCTTGTCCTGGTAAGTACTCGTGAGTCTGGGTTCTCCGAGTTTCTCGAGGTCTTTGAATTCGCTCGATTCGCTGGGTTCTTGTCTATCGTGATAATGTACAGGTCTTCGTTGATCTTTAGAAGCAAGGCACGCTCAACAGGGTATCAATAGCACAGATTAGCACGCTCAAAAAAACAATTCAGCATAGATCGTTGGTCTGGTTCGTCAATGATAGTGAACAGAAGTACTACAGGGGGACATGACCACTAAATAATCAATGACCTTGGTATACATGCGTTGTACTGGTTAGTGCTATATGGCAGCATCATTCCAAGTTCAAAAGCCTGAGGCCAAAGGCTTGGGCGACATCATCGACCTTAGGCAACTAACTAGTTAGCATGACAGGGCACGCATCCGGTAAAGGGTTATCTGTGCAAGCGCGGATTGGCTGTTTGGTTCAGGTACCTGAGTTGGTCCATTGGAAGTCCTGCGATTAGTCGCATTTGCCCAGATGCTCAGCCACGCGTTCCTACGTGGCTTGTCTTCGGTTAGATCTTTTGCTTGAAATCTAGGTGGTGTTTATTGTGATGGTGATCATTTCCTACAAGCCTCTCAACTTGCTATGCGAAATGTTATTGCCAACTTGCTGGTGGGCGGAGAGTGGACAGATGACGTCAAAGGCGTAGCCACTTGGATCGTCTTGGGCGACTGCCGACCAGCCTGGAGGCCCACGTGAGAGACCAGAGTCGCAGAGTGTACGGAGTAAGTTGGACAAGATAAGATAAGCATCAAAATCTATACTTCATACCGCCCCACGCATCCAACGTTCAGGTTGGCAAGTAGCTTGTTACGACTGACTAACACGTACGTGGCACATGGCCATAGTGCATTCCCCAGAGTCAACTCAACACCATTGTGTAGCATGAAATCGCAGCCGCGGCGATAAATTGTCAAGAATCCGCCTGTCGTCGGTGATCATTGATTCAACATATGCCAATATCCCGGACCCACGCCGAGCCACGCAAGTCGACCTGGAGATCATAGCTAGTTTTTAATCCCTTGTGATTCTTGGTTCTATTGTGTACGATATACTTCGTCCACTAGGCTCAAGGCTTGGTGCACGAGACTTGTTCCTAACCATGTTGAACCAAATGTATGTCATCTAGAAACAGAAGACCTGATCTTCCAACTTGCTCACTGGTCTCGCTTTCTGGAATCCAAGCGCTTCTGTTGCCTTCTTCAGAGCACTGATCATAGGCGGAGGGCCGCACAACAAGATCTTGACGTCTGGACTTGGAGCTGGTAATTTGGCCTTGATCATATCTGGAGTTACAAAGCCTACGCCACCGTCCCACTTCTCTGGAGGATTGTTGAGGACATAGTACACGTTGAAATTAGGATCTTCTCTTGCTAGGGCATCGATTTCTTCCTTGAGCAAAATGTCCTCGGGGTTTACATTGGCGAAAATCAGATCCACTTTCGTTGTGTCTTTCCCTCCCTTACTTGGTCGTTCGCGGCTGATTGCTCGGGCAATTTGAAGCATAGGAGTAATGCCAGTTCCACCAGCAATCATGCCGATATGCTTAGCCAGATTCGGTGTGTATACCATTGCGCCTTTCGGTCCTCGCACTTTGATCGTGTCTCCCACTTTTAGTGTAGTCATATGTGCGCTGATGTTGCCCTGAGGGTATGCCTTGATCATCAAGTCGACGTAACCCTGGTCCTCATCAGATGAGATTGGGGTGTATGATCGAACAACTTCTTTCTCTGCTCCTTTTGGCGTGGCCGCCAGAGAGATGTGCTGACCGATGGGGAGACCGAGGATATCGGTGGGTTTGGGGAGTCCAAGCCGGTAAATCGAAACGTTGTGCGATGTCTTGGTGATCTTGGTCACAGGGAAGTGCTGGAATTGGTCTGGAATGAGAACCTTTCTAGGTTTGGCTACAAAGCATTTAGCTAATTAACACAAGAATTAATGGGTTCTGGTCAGACACTTACGTGCACCGCCTGTAAACACCTTTAGACCGCCAACAACAGCGACAAGGGCTGCAGCGTATGGCAGCCATTCTTTCTTGACAAAGGCCACACCGACGATCAGGAGGACTGAAGGAAGATACACCACCGTGATGTTTTGTTGGGAAAACGGCGAACTATGGAGCGGATGATCAGCATCGAGTAACGATTATTTATTGCTAGGCTCATACCTCATTTTTGCAGCAGTGTGCGATGCTTACGCCCGTCGCGTCAGCCTTTGACAACAGTCTCGTGAATTGGATTAGAAGAAAGTCGGGAGATGCAGGAAAAAAAGTACAGGAGAGGGGGTTGGATTCTATGCAGCGGTGATCGGAACCAGACGCAGTTCGGGGTCGGGAACGGGAATAGCAGGTCACCGTCCTCAGGCCATTGTGGGGCTGGGCTCTAAATGAGAAAGAGAAGGCTTCAGGAGCACGAGGTCCACGGAGTAGTCAAGGTTGACAAGTTATGAAGCAATAGACAAGATCGACGCGAGATGATATGTACAACAGTATGGAACGAGTATCTATCGTTGCCCTGCCTCTCCAAAATTTTGAAGATTCTGGCAGATATTGAGAAAGTGCGGGGCTCTTTCCGAAGTTCGCGGTAGCCTGTAGGGATTCTCAAGGGTTGCTCCTTCCATCTTGACACAAAGTTTGGCGTGTTTTTCAATTCCGCCTTTGGGCAAATTGTCCGGCGGATCGACTGATTTCGTGTTCTCTCCTTGTGTGGCCTGCTAGGTCCCTTATTCTCCCAGAGTCGACACTCCGGAAATAGTCCGTTCTATACCATGGCCCTCGAATGGTCCGAAGACGAATTGCCATTTTCCTTGACCGATCTCGACCGTGCTCACTTGGCTCTAAGGGACGATGAGTTCCACGCACAGACGTGGGACGAATTGAAGCAAGTCATTGGTTCGTCTACTAATGTCTTTTCCATCAAGTAAAATAATACAAGCAATCACCTGACAAGTCTAGCCGAGCACAATCTCAGTGCATTAAGACGTTGGCCTTCGGATCTGAGACGATACATTAGGTGGTCAATCAAGACGCGCGCAGAGTACGGCAGTGTACCCAACTTTGTGAGGATTGTTCGACTACAATGGACTGCTCTGCCTTCGTCAAATGCGAGCAGCGGTCCTCAATTTGCCGTCAGAAACACGGTACCTTTCGCTGATCCTGCTGATTATAAGATCCTTCGAAATGACTGGCCTTACGGTTATGACGACCCCGGCATCACTCACATTATTGTGTGGCTCAAAAATCGCTTGGAGTCAGAACCAACCAGAGGGGATATGACTCCCAAATCAAGACTTCAGGTTGAAGATTTTGTACAAAAGACCTTTGTCAATCGTGTTAAGGGACTACCAGGGCATGAGGAGAAGGTAATGTGGTTTAGAAACTGGACGGCTCTTCAGTCCATTCCGGGCATCGAGCACATCCACATTTTTGTCAGAGATGTGCCTGCCGCGATCATTGAGGAATGGACAGGATCAGATATTCCTATTGGCAGTCAGATAGAGAAGTGACCATAAAGAGTTCTTCCTCCACGTAGACTCTACCAGCTAGAACCAATGACGCGAGGATGTGTGGAAAGTACTGTAGACCTCACGCTGAATCAGCTTCCTCCCTGTCTTATCTCATTCCAAATGGCGTCAAAAGACTGAAACACGGCAGTAACCCCTTTCAAAGTGCCGTCGTCAATGTCCATGAATCCATAGCGCTGCTGGATTTTATCTGGATGCCATCGTACTCTTTCGGTTTTGATGATATCCGCAAACCCATTTGTTGTGCCATCGTCGGACTCTAGACTTGACGCCCCTTGCCGGACAAAGCGTTCAATTTCATCTCTGTCGATATCTCCTCGCTTACCCGATTCCACCGGCCAAGCGATTTTATTGCGTAAAAAGAGCTGCTCTACACCCGGGCCATGCTGTGGCCGGTCTCTGGCTAGTGCTTGCAGCTCTGTCCATTGCTTCAGGTAGCCTCGCCACAATTCCTGCCACCGCTTCTTATCTTTCCTCTTCTGGCCACGACGGAGACTGGCTTCAATTTGTGTATCGAAGCTGTCCTCTGCAAAACCCCGCGGGCGTTCTGTACCATGCTTGCTCCTTTCTTCTTTCAGTCGCTGCCTCTGTTCTTCTCGTTGCTGTGCTTTCTCTCGCTTTTGGGCTTCAATCCCTTCCCAGCTCTTTTCCCACATTTTCCGGCGAACGAACTGCGCGTACTCGTCTTCAGACATGCGTTCCAATTCGCCCGTGTCTTCGTTCTGATAAGTGTCGGGGTACTGATGAATGGGCTGTCCATACACGCCCTCCCAGAAGTTGGCACCTTCATCGTCTCCGAGCGCATCGAAAAGAGACTCGCGAAAAGCCTGTTCCTTGGAAAGACGGTCGGTGGAATGTTCGTAGATATGACTGCTGTCCTTGTGCCGCATCGATCGTCTTCGCTTGCTGCTTCTGTGTGGAGATCCGTGTTCTCGGCTGTGTCGTTTGCGACTACTTAGACCACTCTGGTTCTGTCCGTCTTCATCCTTCGTTGCTTTGAAACGAAAGCGCCCTGAGCGTTGTCTGTCGCTAGTACCATTTTCATTGGGTGCGGCGCGCGAGGTATCTGTCATAGCTACGAAACGCTTCGGTCATGGCCGAGAGATACCCAAGGGAGTTGAGATATGTGGACGCAAGTTCCACGAGGGCATGCGATCGGAACAGGCAAAGAAGGACGATCAAGACGGCACGTGACATATGATGAGGTACGGAGTTGTAGTCGGGCTCGGTGCCACATGTGGCATTTCCACTTCGGCGGAACAGTTCGGTGGAACGTTGTTCCAGACTCAATGCCAAGCCATAAACTTTTTGAGTCAAATGGCTTCGCATTCGAGGAGAAAGGATGACTCTTCACTGCAAATGTCCTGCTCTCGCTCATTACGATTTTCTTCTCTTTCAAAAACTCTCCAGGGTACTTTCTCGCTACCAAAATATAGTAATTGGCGGCACATCAACGAGCAAAGATCTAGAAAGTGCCCAAATTTTCCGCCTCACTCTTCAAGCACTAGGGGCTTTATGAGTTCCGCCTGGCTAGCTTCGAACCAAAAGACACCACAAAACTCATCCTCCAAATTTCCAAGCTTGAAAATGGCGGAAGAGCTTGGGGCTCGTTCGGCTCTCTCAGTCTGGAAGAAATGGCTGCTGCCAAGAATCCTTTCGATTTCTATCGAGAATATATTGCTGGCCTTCTAGCCCCGATTGTGGACCGGAAGGAGGCCGAACTTGTGCAGCTACTGCAATGGACAACAACCTTGGACAAAGGTGATCTTATGCTACCGGTCGCGGCTCTTCGTGTGAAGGGCAAGAATCCACAAGATTTCGCCACTGATATTACCGCCAAGTTCCCTACCTCTGACGACACGTTGGTTACTGCGACCCAGGCTGGTCCTTTCGTTCAGTTCTTTTTCAAACCAGATTCTCTAGTCAAGAATGTCATCCCGGAAATTCTCAAGTCCACTAAGGCTTACGGCACGAATCCAGCTTCGGGTCAGAAAGAACCTTCGGCAACCCCATCCAAGGACAACAGGAAGAAGATCATTGTGGAGTTTTCGTCGCCGAACATTGCCAAAGAATTCCATGCGGGTCATCTTCGAAGCACAATCATCGGCGGCTTTCTTGCCAAGCTTTACACCGTAATGGGCTGGGAAGTCATCAAGATGAACTACCTAGGAGACTGGGGAAAGCAATACGGGCTTTTGGCCAATGGGTTCAAACAATTTGGAAGCCAAGAAGAATTGGATAAGAACTCGATTGCACATCTTTTCTATGTCTATGTCGAAATCAACAAGATCAAGAGTGAACAGGATGGTCCAATCAACGAACTTAAAAAGGAGATTCGGGAAAAGAAACTAAAGGGGGAGGATGTAAGTGCGCTAGAAGATAAACTGGCGCCTCTCGTCGAAGTCAGCGAAGACGAGAAAGCAAGGAAGTATTTCAAGAGCATGGAAGATGGAGATCCGGAGGCACTTGCACTGTGGCAGAAGTTCCGAGATCTCAGTATCTTGAAATACCAAAAGACTTATGCGCGACTGAACATTGAATTTGACGTCTACTCTGGCGAATCGCAAGTCAAAGCTGAGACCATTAAATCAGTTCTGGACAATCTGATGGCGAAGAAAATTGCCGAGGAATCCGAAGGAGCCATTTTGATCGATTTCGCAAAACATGGAGCAAAGAAGCTCAACAAAGCTATCATTGTCCGAAAGGACGGCACCCCACTCTACTTGACAAGGGATCTCGCAGCGATCTTGGAACGTTACGACACGTACCGATTCGACAAGATGATCTATGTCGTCGCTGATCAGCAAAATGAGCACATTGCTCAGCTCTTCAAAACTACGGATATCAGTGGACACAAGGATGTTTCCGAGAAATGTGACCATGTCTCTTTTGGTATGGTCAAAGGCATGAGCACCCGTAAGGGAACGGTCAAATTCTTGGATGATGTGATCCAGTCGGTCAAGGATGTTATGCTCGATGTGATGAAAAAGAACGAGAAGAAATATGAGCAGCTAGATGATCCAGATGCGATTGCTGATATCCTTGCTATTACCGCTATAATGGTGCAGGATCTGAGTGGGAAAGTCCGAAATGGATACGAATTCAACATCAACCAAATGACAGCGTTCGAAGGAGATACCGGCCCATACTTGCAATATGCACACGCGCGTCTTTGCTCAATCGAGCGAAAAGCTGGTGTTGACCTGAGCTCATTGAACACTGCCGACCTGTCGTTACTCAAAGAACCCCACGCTATCAACTTGGCCCGGGCACTTGCGCAATACCCCGATGTGGTGCTGAATACTCTTAAAACTCGCGAACCCGCGACCGTTCTAACTTATCTATTCAAGATGGCTCATGCCTTGAGTTCCAGCTATGATCATCTGCAAGTCGTGGGTAGTGAGCCTGAGTTGCAAAAAGCTCGACTAGCATTGTATGAAGCTGCTCGACAGGTACTATGGAACGGCATGACATTGCTCGGCTTAACACCGGTTCAACGGATGTAGAATCTGCCGATGGAGTTCGAGTCGTGGTATCCGACGTCTCTACAGGGTTGTTCAATCAGGCAAGCGGGAAGATTCGGGCGCGCTGACATCTGGCCGCACATGTTTTGCTGGGGAGGGGTTGTATGCATTTTCCACAAAGGCTTTAGGTTGAGAAGCTGGTCTGCAGTCGCAACCAAGGTGTCAAGAGCACAGCAAAAAGAAGAGGAAATGTTCCGAGTTGGCCAACACGCAAAGTCGATGATATGGTTTGTTTATGTCCTACGTCATCGGCAGAACCCCGTGAATTGCTTGTGCCGTTTAAGTAGCATTGTGAGCGAGATGCACGAAAAGTTCGAGCCTGACGCTAGTTAGTCAGTGCCAGAGAATTTTCGGACCCCAACGGCGAGTGGATTAGGAGTTAGGGTTGGGCAGCATGCCATCCGAGCAAATCTTGCCACCTACTAGACGAATTTGCTTCGGGCTCGTCGACGGCCTTGTTCTTCGCTCAGCAATTGTAGTCGAAATTTGTGCCGGAAGACACTTGGGCGTGGATAAGCCGCGGTTGTCGTGTATCTGCCACCCACGACGCAGTCATGGGTCTAGCAGACAGAGTCCAGCTCGAGCGGAGTCTGGTCGAGTCTTGTGTGTGGCGCGGGTAGTCGATGGCAGAGGAGTCGCGAATGCCAGGTCAAGCGAAGGCTGGTCCGAAATGATAAAGACTTTTGTAAGGTTTAGATCGAAAACGTCCTCAGCCTGAGGTATGAGTTGTAATGGGACATTCTAGATGATTTAGGACTCAAACTCTTCATTGGTTGGGCAGAATGGCTGTGAATTCCGATATATATTGCCAACTTGACTTGACCGGGACCATGGGAACTCGGGAAGTGGTGGTTTTTGATCGGATCCATGACTTATCCACAACCAACATCCGACCACAGGATGTCGTGGCGTCACGACTGAATGACCAACAAAACTCATAGCTCACGAGTCACCACTGACAACGGCTGGCGGTAGAGAGATGTGCAGGAATGCTGCAACAGTCTGCAACAGTCTGCGCATCTTTGTCAATGTATTGGCCCTAGGCATGGCCACATTTCACGGCGTACTGGCGATGAGCGAAACTTGTCACCCATCCACGTCCTCGACAACGCAAGGAGATATTGGACCGAAGCAGATGGTCATGCAGTAGCACGTAGGCAGTCGAATGGACAGATGCCAGTCCTTCGTCTGCAGCATCTTCCGATTCTTGTCTCTAATCATGTTAGACTTGCTGCCCGATTGGCCTCCGTGAAGGGCCAAGGGCCAGTCAGAAAGGGAGCAAAGCACACCAAAACCACCCGTCACGCAACCAAGCCAACGACCTCGAGACAATGTGCAGGCCGTGTGAGCAGGGCTTGAAAACCCAGTTTCGGACCATACAAACCCTGCCGTGGCCCTGCTTGGTTACTCTTCCGTGACCGGTTAGTATGCTGAAGCACAAATCTTCGACTTCAGGAGTTTGTTGAGTTTTCTCTCATGTACGGACGAAGCAGGAGCGAAGGTTAACGAGGAGTAGGCGGTTGCCATGTACGGAGTCACTAACTCACTAACTGACAATTAAGGTGTCTAGCAGGTGCCTAAGCTGGTAGTTAACTAGTTAGTGGTTAGTCAACCAGGGGATCCGTGCCTGCCTTCCTATCCTTTGTGCCTTCCTGCCTGGGGTTGCCTGGTTCTGCCTGGCCCATGTTGCCTGCGCTCGGAAATCTGGAGTCTGATCCTTCCCTTTCACTGGCTTTTTCTATCTCACTCACCACTTACCAATGGCTAATAAGGCTGCCCTCTTCATCACCCTCAACACTGATTGTGCAGGTTGCCGACGGCCTAGTCGCTGCTCACGACTGGTAGATTGTGTCTGCATGCCTAACGAGCTCGTTCTGCTGCCTAGCTCGTTCAGTCATTTTCCCTCCTCCGCGTTCTGGCAGCCTGCCCCTCGAGGAGGTGGGGTTCATTCATGGGCAGACAGATGACTCGCTATCAAAAGGAATCTGATCACCAACACCTCCATCTTCTTCTTGCAACCGTCCACACGTTTATTTCCCTCTCATAATTGCATGCGACTCCAACTGACTGGGGGTTTCTTTCTTACCTTTTGAGTCGCCCGCCTTTGCGGTCTTCCCTTCCTTTCATACGCCCACACGCACACATTTTCCAAGAACAAATCATCGCTTTCAACGCCCGCATCTGGGTTACCTCCGTCATCACTGACTTGTTCTCATTTTCAATCTTCTCGCAGCCAGCGTCTGACCAGATTTCCCTATTGCCACCATAACCCTCGCCGTACGACCGGCTTCGTGCATTTTCTTCACCAAAAGAATCGTTGCCACAAATCCCAGACTGTCGCTCTTCGGCGATACAAGTCAAGAGCAGAACTACGACCGCACGAGAGATAGGGTGTGTGAGAGAAGAATGGATCCCTACCAGAATGAACACGAGTGAAAAAACTCATATCCTATCCGAACGCCTCTGAGCACAGGTACATGCATGCCCTCTGTTGCCTTAGCGGCCGAAACTAAACATTTCTTCTCATCGCAGTGATTGAAGTTGCCGGGTCGTGAATTTTCCCACCCTGTTTGAGTGGATCAGCATAGAGAAACCTTACCGGAACGAGCCTGGAGCCTTCAGCCGTCACCCAAAATTAAATTCCGGAGCAAATATCGTTCACTAGACAGTCAAGACCCAAGGGCCCGATCCTGGCCAGTGAGCGGCACCGAAACCAGTCTCTGGGCAACCCATCGGCATTGTCAAGCCACCCCACCACAGAGCCATACCTAAAGAACCGCGAGTGACAGCCCACCAGTCCTGCGTCAGTCTCGAATCCGCACCCAGTCTAAGCTAGGCCAGGCCCCTGTCACTCCACACCCTCGACACCCACCTCAGACATTCTCAGTCTAATATCGATCTTTCACTCGACGTTTCATACCGTCCTCACTACTCCACCAAGACACCAATTGCAATTCCATCCGTCGCTGACATCGCGTCCAATGCCCGAACGCGAGCGATCGCGTCCTCGATATGCGACTGTTGAGGATTGGGACGAGGAAAACGATACTATCCTTGCTGGTTCCCGATCCACCGCTCATCCCTCAACACGGAGAAGCGACGTGGACACAATTCCAGATCGACGGCAAGAAACTTCTTACAAGGATCCTGGTGACTCTGGATACTCAAGCCGTGCGGATACTCTGGTCAGCGAAGCGTCTTCCTCCCGTCGAAAAACTAATGACTTCAATCTTGAACAAACCGCCTTTCCTATTGAGAGAGAACGACAGCCTTACCACGTACGACATGATTCCACTTCGAAGCCCGTGACTCAGCGGCAGTCTGCCTCGAAGACAAGTGATTCCGTGCCAAGTCGAGGTCTGAGCGATCATCTAACAAAGCTCGATATGTGCATTACCAGGGTGTGTGCACGGTTTGCGACCGATATGGCTGGCACGACGAGTCCAAAATAGAGACATTGCGCACGTCGACAATGCCGCCAAATCAGCCACCATCACCGAAGGTGTCAAGGAAGCCGATCGTGAAGAACCCAATCGAGGAAAAGCCAACCATGCCTAAGTCAAAACGGTCGGCTTCAATGCGACAGGCTAAGCCTTTGAATGTTCTGACCGAGTTCGCTGCACCACCACCACACTTTCAGCAACCAGTCTATACTCAATCTCCAGTCTTCGCAGCCTCAGGTTGGCCATCTCAGCCATTTCCGCCAGTGCAATATACACCCCTGCAGTACTCCTATGCACCACCACCAACTTTGCCGGCAGGAATTCAATTTGCGCCCTATCAAACCACCACTCCCTTTGTGGATCACACTACCCCGGAGCCTAGATCTGCTAGACCAAGTCGTCGGTCAAGTCCTGTTCGAAGGACATCGACTTATGGAGATCCAGTGATTAGATATGAACAAGATGACGATGAGTTCATCCCGTTGAGCAGGGTTCAGTCTCGAGATCAACGTCCTCCACCATCGAACAGACTGAGCCAAAACTTCGACATTGACAGGTTCAACATGCCACCCCCACCAAAGCCACAGCCGGCTGACGTGGTACTGACTCGGCGGCCGAGCAATAGAAGGGCACAAACTTATCATCCAGAAGAGACTCTTTCTCGAGGCAGGCTTGCTCCCGAGCCTAGTCATCATGAAGAATTTGAGAACGATCTTCCAGACCTGCGGCATACAGTCCCTCGCCACATGCGGAAGGAATCTCCTTCTCGTCCTCCGAATTCGTACAAAGCTCCAGTGAATTTGGAGACTCGTCCAGCTCTACCCAAGAAGTCTGTCACTTACTCGACTCCAGAAAGTGTTAGCAAGGTAGCCTCCTCACGAAAGCCAGCGTCTAGAAGAACTACTCTACCCTCCATCCCCATGGAGCAGAAAGAAGCGGAGGCTGAGGCTTACCAACAAAAGCGAAACAGTATCAATCCACATCTTACCGCAGAAGCCTTGAAGAACTTGGACAAAGGCACTTCAAGTTCAAGATCTGAGACAGGTAGTAGCTACAGTCACAAAAGTCACCAATCGTCCAAGGATTCATCTCGCGGAAGGAGTCACACAAGTTCATCTGCGACCCATCTCACCCTCCCCGGGGCCTGAATTTTACCATTCCAGCCAACTACGGCGCGAATGGGCCCCCTTTAAGCATTATCATCGGATCGACCACGGTGTCCGTCGGTGGCGCCCCTCCCCAATTGAGAAACCTCGTGAACAAAGAAGAATCGAGCGCGCGCCTAGCGTGACAAGCAAAACTTCGAGAAGGAGCATTGCTAGCAGTAGCAACTCTGCCAATGACCCACCGAAAAAGACGGTCCGGCGTCCGTCTCAATTGGACGAATCGGCGAGACCTAGCCGACAACACAGTCGAACTCCAAGTACAAATCAGCCTATAAGTGAGTATTCATACACTACAAGGCGGCAAAGTGTAGATCTTTCGAATAAATTTGAAGGATTGCATTTCGGAGCTTGAGGTGGAAGCATTATAAGAAGCGAACAAGCAGTCGGTCTGGCACCAGACTACTCTCTGGGTGGCAGCATTTTACGTTTGATTTTCTATCGTGTCCTTTTCATCCCTATATGTTGGAATTCTGGATTTCGTTTCGGTTCATTTTATCTTCTATCAGAGATGACGATTATGCGATTATCGCCAAATTTGCACCGCTGTCGAAAATTTGTCCGGGTCAGGCCGTTTGCTGATTGCATCAATACAAAAAGCAGAACATCAAAAGCCTACAAAAGTTCATATCGATACCCACTGTCGATCGTCTGAAATCGACTTAGTTGTTGGTGTTGTTGTTGGACAAAAAAGACCACCGTGTCAAAGAACATGGCAGCCAGGATTGGTGATTTGTGTTTTATCTTTTCTATTTTCACTGCGAAGCGAGAATCGCAACATGGTCTTTGAGTGGAGCAGAGCGCGCATGCGATCACGAACACGCAAACGAACACGAACACGTAAACGGTTATGAGAGGCTTTTCTATCGGAGAAATCCATAGCCTTAACCCGTGTTACAGATCCTGGAAGATGTGGCAGACATTGTCCGTTAAACCAAGTGCTTGCGCTCCGGGGTTTTTTCCTATTCGTTTCTGTTTCTTGATTAGCGATGTTGATTTATTCTGGGACGTCGACTTCAGTGTTTATTGGAAGCCATTTGACCCAAAGTCACATATTTGGAACTGCGAAGTTGGTGTTGTGGACAAGGATGACTCCTGCCGGTCAGGTATTGATCCCCGGAGAAGTTCTCTACGACCTCTTCATTCGATATTTAGCGGTTGGCATTATTATTGTGGAAACAGGAAGACCGAACTCTTCTGATACTGCCTGAGCAGGTGGGGTTATCGCAATGCTTGTAAGGGCTTTGGTGGATGGGTCTAGAGGTTGGTCGATTGGGGACACGGAGCTGAGCCAGGTGAACGATTGAGACGATGTAAACGATTTTTACGAGGATTTATGATACCTAAACTCTTGACCTGCCCTTTGAGATGTCGCAGTCCTTAATTCTCCCCAGCCCGTGAGCTTCACTGGTTATCAGTAGAGATTTGGCGGTAGGAGGTGGCCTTCGCTGTAATAGATTTGCACACGCGGCAGCTGATTAGGTACTGGCTATACAATTTTCCGAATCACGATTGTGAGTGCTCATGAGCCAACATCGTGCACTTTGTGAACAAGCACCATATCCCCTCACGATGCCTGCTACAGTGACTGTACATCTCTATCAGCCTTTTCCCAGTGAACAGAACGGCTAGCTAGTCAGTCTCTTTACCGCCCCTGAAGCTTCGACGCAGATTGCGGCCAGACTTGCCACAAATCAAACTCCTGCATCAGACGAGGGCTAGCTGGAGTACTTGTTGCGGCTAGGCATCTCTCTTGTTATGGGAAAGTTCATGTTCATGTTCTCGTTCTTTGCCAGTGCAGCATGCACCTTTCCCTCTCATCTGTTCCATGTGATTCTTTACAAGCACGGTTGCCGTATAGTGGGTATGCACTTTCTTTCCACTTGCCTGCAAGTCTGGGCCATGAAGGAAGCCGACGGCGCTGGTCTGCATGCGTTGATACACATGTACGTTGACCATGCCGCGGCGTCAAGGAACATGAGATGTGCACAATGAACCACGGACGGATTGCTAACCTTTTCGGCCTCGCCCGAGAGTATTGTCGTTGCCCGCTCGTTTTCATATCGTCGCTGATAACCTACTTCTGGGCTGCGTAAGGAACACGACTCAGTGCGAATGCGAGGGGCAATCGTTGATGTGATTCGGTAGCTTTTGTGTGAGAATGATTAAGAACAGTCAATCACTGCTCTTGCATGGCCCATGATCATCATCGGAAATGGATCCCTTCCTGGTTAAAGTTCCATAAGAGTTTGAGGAAATCCGCCTCGTCACATAATCTGGCGCGTTTGTCGGCCAGTTGTGTCTTGTCTTCCAATACGGTGCGGACCTTCTCGCGCACGAGTTCGGCGACTTTGCCTTTCCTCTTGCGACTTGATGGTTTGGCCTTGGATAGTGAGTTTTGATGCTCTTTGAAGAACGTGGGGAGGTCATCGTTGTCATTGTCTGAATCGACGTCCATTATCCCATCGAATTCCTCGTCGTCTATAGCGGTGGGATTGGTGTTTTCTAGATCCATGGCATTGGATGTATCTTCGGAGGGCCCGTCTTCAACGGCGATGTCGTTCTGTGCACACCATGTCCGGTAGTTTGATTCAAGCATGTTCATTATGCTGGTTGTGCCGAGGAAGTTGGAACGGAGGGTTTTGTTCTTGCGCACAAAGCAGATTCGTAGTAGGCCATCCCATTCCTCATAGGAGATGTTTGGACGGGGTGTTTGGGTACGAGACGGACAACGCTACTTTCGACCGCCGGAGGAGGCTTGAAGTTGTTCTTGCCGACTTTCATAATATGATCGATCTTGGCCCACATTTGGGCATTAACAGATAGTCGACTGTAGAGTTTGTCACCTGGTTTGGCGAAGAGGCGTAGGGCGAATTCTCGTTGGAACATGAGGATGCAGACTCGGGGAGCAGGGCTGAGCGCGAGGAGTTTGAAGACCAGAGGACTGGAGATCTGGTAGGGCGTATTGGATATGCATACGTCGAAGTACGGTAGTTCGGTTTTTATGACATCTCCAAGAACCACGTCTAGGCGTTTACCCAGGGTGGTGCCTTGAACACGTTTTGTAACTTCTGCTGCCATGCGAGGATCGAGTTCAACAGCAACGCAGCGTTTCGCCTTTTCCAAAATCTTGACCGTCAAGTTACCACTTCCAGGACCGACTTCGAGGACAATATCGGATTGTTTCAGGTCCGCTTTGTCGACAATGGCCTGTGCCACACCGGGGTTTTTGAGCACATGCTGGCCGATATCTGTGTTCATCTTGAAGATGGCATTGGATGTGGCGGTGGACTTCGGTGTCGACGAGGGCCGCGAATATGGCGACGAAGATTGTGCGCCCCCGCCGGGGCGCTGTCTGTTGCCAACCTTGGGCATTTTGAACAAACCTCAGAGTCCGATACTTCGGCCGGAACCAAATAAAGAGATCGCAGGCACAACGCAGAAATCAGGTTCAGAGGCCTTGGATTTGACGAGGGGAAAATGTGGTGGGCGATCATCAAACTTTTTGGCGGTGAGAGAAATTCTGCCAGTCCAAAGTGGATTAAACGTTGTTAGGCTTGATGGCGGGATGTGGTTTGTTAGTCGATTGGGACCGAGGAGGCCAGAGGAGGCGCCTCCATACAATGGCCCCCCCCCCATTGCTACTCTTGTTGACGACTCAGAGACCGCCAAGGCTAGCGAGGTACCATCTAGTCATATAATACTCTCAAGAACATCACTTGCTAGTTTAGCTGGCTATTCATATACCAGGTCTCGCTTACCCTTAAGAAAACGACAGAGAGTAACATTTCAAAGGAGGACCATTGTACCAGCATCATTCGGCCCTAAAGCTTAACTGGGGTTTAGCTGGCGGTGGGGCTGCCCCAGGCATGATGGAGCCTGGAAGGTGTAGCCTAATACGAACATGACGACTCACATTGTTAATTGACTAACTAGTTAGGTAAGTAGTTAGTTAGCGCTCTTTACAAATTCAGAATTCCTTCCTAGCCTCGCATGCGCCTTTGATTTTCACGTGGTAACTTCACCAATTCCTCAACCAGCAATAGTCTGGGCGGCGTTGTCCTTGTTGATGAGTTGATCGCCATCTCCGGATCTCTGACAACCTCACGATACCCAGTCAAATACAAATCTCGACTGGTATTCTGTTTTCCCGTTGTGAATCGAAACCGACAATCCTCGGAGCCAGCCAACATGGCTTCACGACGAGACTTTCTGAATCAGCAAGCCCCGAGAACTACGTCGCTGGTCTCGGTCGCGGTGCCACTGGGTTCACCACCAGATCTGATCTCGGTCCTGCTCGAGAAGGTCCCAGCGCCGAGCAAATTCAAGAAGCGCTCGCTAAGAGAGCCCAACAACTAGGCGCCGCTCCGCCGACGGCATATGGCGCCACAGAAAAGAAGAAGCCTGAGCAGGAAGAGGAAGATGATGAAAGATTTCAAGATCCAGAGAACGAAGTTGGCCTATTTGCTTATGGTCAGTATGATCGGGAGGACGACGAGGCCGATCGGATATACCAGGACGTCGACGAGAAAATGGAGCGACGCAGGAAAGCTAGAAGGTTAGTTCTCACCCCCATCCAGTGCCCAAACCCTTATCCCCTCCCCTGTCTCGATCTTCAAAAGAAACCCGTGGTTTATCTTTCCCACCCGCGTATGAGCAGATTACCGACGTAAATCCTCCGCCGTCTTTTAGGGAAGCTCGAGAAAAGCAGGAACACGATGAATACGAACGAAACAACCCTAAGATTGCTCAGCAATTTGCCGACCTGAAAAGATCATTAGCAACTGTTTCCGACGAGGATTGGGCCAATTTGCCAGATCCTGGTGATCTTACGGGCAAGAATCGCAGATCGAAACAGAACTTACGACAACGATTCTACGCCGTACCTGACAGTGTACTAGCAGGTGCCAGAGACTCGACCGAATTTCAGACGAGTGTACAGGATGACGGTGTACAGACTGCAAGTTCTTCCGACAACAAGGATGGTACCATGACCAATTTCGCGGATATTGGTGCTGCTAGAGACAAGGTGTTAAAAGCACGGTTGGATCGGGCCGCACAATCAGACGCTGGCACTGGATCCGCCACTACGATAGACCCTAAAGGGTACCTCACAAGTCTTGCCACCAACGAAATCAAAGCTGGCGAGATTGAAGTTGGCGACATCAAGCGAGTCAGAATTCTACTGGAGTCGGTCATCAAGACAAACCCTAAGCATGCTCCGGGGTGGATCGCCATTGCCAGGCTCGACGAGTTGGCTGGCAAGATTGTGTCTGCCCGGAAAATGATTGCTCAAGGATGCGAACAATGTCCCAAGAGCGAAGATGCCTGGCTGGAAAACATACGACTCAACGACAACCATAATGCCAAGATCATTGCTGCGAATGCCATCAAAAACAACGAGAGATCAACGCGTTTATGGATCGAGGCCATGAATTTGGAGTCGGACCCAAGGGCAAAGAAGAGGGTTTTGCGTCAAGCCATTGACCATATTCCTCAATCTGTGGCCATCTGGAAAGAAGCTGTCAATCTGGAAGAAAGCGAAGAAGACGCTAGGTTACTTCTAGCAAAAGCCACCGAGATTATTCCATTATCTGTTGAACTCTGGCTAGCTCTTGCTCGCCTTGAAACACCTGAGAATGCACAAGCTGTCCTGAACAAAGCTCGCAGAGCCGTCCCTACCAGCTACGAAATCTGGATCGCTGCTGCAAGACTGCAAGAACAGATGGGCAACGCCAACAAGATCAACATCATGAATCGAGCTATCAAATCACTGGTTGACGTAGGAGCCATGTTGAAACGAGAAGAGTGGATCACCGAAGCTGAGAAGTGCGAGGAAGAGGGTGCCGTCCTTACGTGTGGAGCAATCATCCGTGAGACACTGGGATGGGGCCTTGATGAAGACGACGATCGTAAAGAGATCTTCAAGGACGATGCCAAAGCCAGCATTGGTAGGGGTAGATACGAGACCGCCAGAGCGATATATGCTTATGCCTTACGAGTGTTTCCTACCAGTAAGTCGTTATGGCTCGCAGCTGGCGACCTTGAAAGGGCGCATGGGACAAAGACCGCACTTTGGCAGGTATTGGAGAAGGCAGTCGAGGCTTGTCCACAATCAGAAGTGCTCTGGCTGCAGCTTGCGAGAGAGAAGTGGCACGCGGGAGAAGTGGACGACGCCCGTCGCGTGCTGGCCAAGGCTTTCAATCAAAATCCAAATAACGAAGATATCTGGCTAGCAGCCGTCAAGCTTGAAGCGGATGCGAAACAAGTTGATCAAGCTCGCGAACTCCTAGCAACTGCAAGACAAGAGGCTCCCACAGAGAGAGTGTGGTATAAGAGTGTTGCTTATGAGAGACAACTTGGCAACATCGATGTTGCTCTTGACCTTATCTTGCAAGGTCTAAGTTCGACTGTGGTGAATAAGAAGGAGATCAGATTTCCCCGAAGTGCAAAACTGTGGATGTTGAAAGGTCAGATCTACGAGGATAAGGGAATGATCCCTCAAGCTCGTGAAGCGTACTCACAAGGTACCCGGGCAGTTCCCAAGTCAGTGCCTCTGTGGCTTCTTGCCGCCCGTTTGGAAGAAAAGGCTGGGGTAATCATAAAAGCCCGATCAGTCCTCGACAGAGCACGACTCCAGAATCCCAAGAATGCTGAGCTCTGGACGGAGAGTGTACGAGTTGAGCTCAATGCAAAACCTCCAAATGTACAGCAAGCAAAGGTGCTCATGTCGAAAGGTCTACAAGAATGTCCCAAATCAGGCCTACTGTGGTCGGAGAACATTTGGCGCCTGCAACCGAGAACTCAGCGGAAGCCTTTGAGCTTAGAAGCAATCAAGGCGGTCGACAATGACCCGGTACTTTTCGTTACTGTCGCACGGATATTTTGGGGAGAAAGAAAGCTCGACAAAGCCATGAATTGGTTCGAAAAGGCGATTGTTGCGGATAGTGACCAGGGCGATACATGGGCCTGGTATTACAAGTTTTTATTACAGCACGGAACTGATGTAAGTCTTCATCCCTGCTTTGACCGTACTTCAAACAAGCTAATCAGTTGTCTTCGACAGGAAAAACGAGAGGATGTTATCTCGAAGTGTGTCGCGAACGAGCCAAAGCATGGGGAGGTGTGGCAGAGGATCAGAAAGGATCCAAAAAACGCATATCTCAGTACGGAAGAGGTTCTGAAACTTGTCGCGAACGAGCTTCAGTAAGTAGATTATCGAATAAAGAAGTCATTCCGGCAGCCCGGATTAGACTGTGTGGATCAACCAGTTGACGATGGCCATGATATAAGATTGTTATACGCGTAGATACTTTTGAAGTCATCTTTCGTTGTGGCACGTGACGATCCCGACCGTAGCGACCACCCCAGTCACGTGAATGATTCACTAGCCAAGATCCGTCCGCGCCTGCCCGGAGGAGTCTGACAAAAGGCAAGTGAAAGGCAGGATCCACTTTCTTCCGCCTTCGGTTCTTTGCCACTTCAGCCTTCAACTGCACATCATCTTCTTCATCCATCCTTCAACTCTTTCTTCTCCCCACCATTACTTCATCACTTCATCTACCTCACCTCAAGGTTAAATTCTTTCGACTTTGGCCCGAATTCTTCCAAGCTCGATTATACATTTCCTCTTCTCGTTGCTCGCCTGCCAAACCTGACTTGGGAGGCCCTGGGCTGGCCACGACTTCCTACTGATCCCTCAGCCCATCAACCTGTTGATTGAGGATACATTTGACTCCAGCACCATCTAAGCATAGAGCAGCTCGTTCCTATATACAGGCACTCGGGTTTCAGGAATCGTCTTGGTCAAGAGTTGGTTGTTGGAGATTTGGGTGGCATTTGCTTGTTGACTCACTGCGGGATTGAAAAGACGTGTTTGACTGCGGGCGTGCCTCTTGGTGAATGTACAAGATCAGCACTGTGGTTCTCATTGTCTCTGGGTTTTACAGAAACCTGAACTATTGTTTATCATTTTCAATATCATTTTCCCAGATTTCTCCCCGTCAATATTAACTTCTCTTGCCGTTCCAACTTGGCCACTGATCATCTCCAAACAACAACCCTCATTATCGCGCTCCGACTATCGACAACGGTAGCAACTATATTCTATCTTGGTCAACTTTGATTTTCCTCTCACCTCATCCAGTTAACGCAGTCATGGCCTCATATGTGTATTTCAAGTTCAAATCTCAGAAGGAACCTCAACGTGTAAACATCGATGGTCCTCACACTGATGTCTGGAATCTGAAACGTGAAATCATCACTCTCTCTCGACTTGGAGATGGAACCGACTTTGATCTGAAGATATATAAAGAAAACAGTAACGAAGGTGCGACTGACGTCTACTGTTTCATTGTCTAGATTTACTAACCTCGTTTCTAGAATACACCGATGATACAGAGATCATCCCAAAAGATTCTACTGTCCTTGCGCGACGTTTGCCTGCCTCTGCTCCCGGCAAGGGTCGTGCGGCTCGATACGTGTCCGGAAAGCCACCCGTCAGTGCAAGACACAATGCAGCTATTTCTAGCAAAACCGTCAAGGCGGTCGAGATGAACAATAACATGACAGAGGCGGAAAGGCTCCAGGCGATGCTCAACTTTACGGATGCACAATGGCAGCAAAAACAGGAAGAGATGTCACATGAGACTCGAGTCCCTATGTCCGGAAAACCATTCAAGAAAGCCAACGTGCCAGAAGGCGAGCCACCACACGGCTATATTTGCTACAGATGTGGCAAGAAAGGTAAGTTCTTGCCCAAGTTTCTTTTCTTTCATTATTGACTAACTTTACCTAGGTCATTGGATTCAAGCATGTCCAACTAATGACGATGCAAATTATGACAATAGAAATCGCATCAAAAGGACTACTGGTATCCCTCGATCAATGTTGAAGAAGGTGGATCAGGCAGATGTCGATAAACTGGACGATGCCCAACGACAGAACCTCATGGTGAATGCCGAAGGAGACTACGTCTTCGCTCAAGCAGATGAGAAGGCGTGGAAAAAGCATTTGGAACAAGTCAAGGCTTCCGAAGCAGCACAAAAGAAAGTACAATTTGGCAACAAGGAGCTACAAGATCGAGGTTTGGAATGCCCGATCGATAAGCGCTTGTTTATAGATCCAATGAAGACACCATGTTGTGGCAAGACGTATTGCCATGATTGTATTGAAAATGCTCTACTTGAGAATGATCTCACCTGTCCAGGATGTGAGACAGAAAATATCAGTCTTGAAGCTCTACAGCCTGACGAAGAAGTCAAGGCGAAAATCAAGGAATTTGAATCGGAAAAGGAGGATGATGGCAAGGACAAAGTGCGATCTAGAAGTGTGTCTGTTGCTGTTGAAACTCCAAAAGCAGAGAATGGCGAAGCGACACCATCATCGTCTCGGGATGGGTCATATTCCCCACCCTCAGCTAGTGGGCAATCTAAGAAGCGCAGTGCAAGTGAACTCGACGCCTCTGTTACCTCTGGAAAACTTTCTGCTCCAGCTATGAAGCGACAGAAATCAGGAGACGCAAATACATCTTCTACACCAAAGTCAGGAGAAAGTAAAAAGGAGCCATCACCAAAGAAGAAGGATGTTGATCTAAAGCAGGACACGTCTAAAGACAATGCAGAGTCTGCTAGTAATAGCGTACTGCCTCCAGATATGATGCCGCCAGACATGTCACAAATGATGCAAGGCATGAATTTTCCCATGATGCCAAATCTTAATGCATTCCCCATGAACCCAATGATGATGAACATGGGAATGGGAATGGGAATGGGCATGGGTATGGGTATGGGTATGAATGGAATGCCCAACATGATGGGCATGAACGGCATGAATTTCCCTCCCAACCTGAACATGATGAATGGCATGGCTGGTATGAACGGCATGAACGGTATGAATGGCATGAACGGGATGGACATGAACATGAACAACAACATGTTTCCGAATGGCAATAACCAAGGCTTTGGGAATCAAAATTTTAACCAGAATCAAAATCAAAATCAGAACTGGAATCGAAACCAAAACTTCAACCAGAATCGAGGAAATGGATATCCCAACCGAGGAAACCGCAACTTCAACAACAATACCAATAACACCAACAACCATCAAGCATTCAACAACAAACAACCTCCAACGCAACCAGCAGCCATGGCCAATGTCCCCACAGGACCGAAATCTCTGCAGAACGCGGCAACTACCAACAACAGTAACAACAACTCAAACTTCTACCCATCCGCCAACGCCGCCGGCAACAAGTTCTCAAATCAACATCGCCACGTCGGCAACGAGGAAGACAATGCATACATGCGACAGCCGGTCAATCCGCATCGGCACCAGAATCGCAACCGGAGGGCGAGGCAAGCTGATTATCGAGAGTTATAACAGAAGCCAGATATTGAAATCAGAAGATAAAAAATGCCAAAATCAAAAACATCAGTACCGATCTATTTATATTCTCCCACCTGGGACCATTTCCCATAGTAGTTAGATACATTCTGGATTTAATTAAGACTCGACTGCCTCGAGTCTCAACTCTTGACGAAGTAACGACAGACAGCACGGGGAAGGGGAAGAAGGAGATGACTCGCCAGAAACATTCTTCGTCCCTCATTAGGCGGTGCCACGCGTAAAGGAGGGAGATAGGGAAGCGAGATGGAAGCAAAGTGGCCTCTGTTATCAGGACAGCATTGGGTGTACACTCTACATCTTAGATGCTAGGTATTATCTCTAAGTAGAGCCAATCTGAAATCAATGAGGGATGGGAATGACCATGACCTTGTATGATTTCTTCATGTTTCTTCGATCTCGTAGAGAAACCAGTAATCTATGTACATCTGCTTCTGACATGGCGTCACATCGTAGACAAAACCAATGACTTTTTGTTTGAATTTTGTTCACTCTTTGGGCCTCTCCAGGGCTTCCTGCCATTCCTTTGCAATATACGGAGAGTACTCTCCTTTTCCGAATAGCAGATCGTCATCCATGTCGATATCACGATTTCTGTCCATGTTAAAATATCTGATTTCCCACTCCTCATCAATTTCATCACCCCAGGACTCCAACTCGGCCCACTCCTCTGGGTACGCTTCTTTGGCCCATTTCTCGACTTCATCCTTCCGGTATTGCCAGGGAATGGCGTTGTAAAATGTTCCAATGGTGAATGCATCGGGGTGCTCGCCAATGTCTTGCAGCATATGATCGATTAACTCGACTACATTTTCAAACTCGGACTGTCCTGCCAGAGCGCCAATATATAGGTCGTAAATATCTTTGGTGATCCGAAGGTTGAAGCTCTGCATCAGTGCCATGATGTGTCTAGCTTCGTGCCCACCTTGTGGAACCCATTTCTCGCACGCACGGAGGGCTAATTGAAATGAGCTCAACGTAGGACCCTCTTTAGATTCCAGGACTTTCCAAAAATGGTCGATGATGGCGACGAATGGTTGTTGGCATTCGATATAGGCTGCCATCAAGCTGTTGTGGATCTTTGTCGTCTGCTCGACTTCGAGGTCCAATTTCAACATATTGTACACCATCTGCAGTCCATCGATGTCCTTGCATTTAGCGATTCCTGCAAAGCATAATGCATACGCTTCGGGTGTAGGCCGAGCTTCTGACTCTTGACGCTGACGCATGTGGCCGAACACTAGACACGCGAGATCGGGCCTTGAGCGATCGAAGAAGGACTGCATAAGAGGTAAGCGGTCTACCACCCGTGTTTCAGGAAAAGCATGTCGAAAAAGTTCATATGCGTTGTAGGCGCGTTGTGCTGGATATTCTATGTTTGCGATAAAAGTCCGAAATACGGCTGAGATACGAGCACGGTCATCAAGAGGAAGGGAATCAACACGATGACGAAGTAAGTTGGTGGCCTCGTCGAGCTCGTCTCTCTCTATAAAAACGTGGCATAGCCCCGCTATAGCTTCAGCAGTGAGATCGGCGTTAGTTTCAAGAATGTGGTCAACCACCTTGATCAGGTGATTGTACTCATGGTCGGCGGAAAAACAAAGTGTGGCGATATATCGATTTAGGACCGGTACATCACAACGATCAAGAGGGATATCTTCACGGATGAGATCCTCGAATGCCTCAGAAGCCGTTTTTCGGTCGCCTTGTTTTAAGGCGTATTCCAGTTGAATAGATCGAGTTCGGGCATCAGGCATCAAACCCATGTCTCTGGCTAGCTGCGTGTACTCTGATGCGTGGACTGGATCATTGCGGGCGTAAGCATGCTCGATAATGCGATTCAAAGTCTTGATGGTGAGCGTGTCTGTAACCCCTGACTCAACCATGTCGTCCAATCGTTGGCGAATATGGTCGACAGAAGAATCATGAACCGCATACCACAGAAGAAGGGTTCCAGCAATATCTCCTGCATCACTCCGTTCGTAGAGCTTTTTGACGATGGGCGCGGCCCATTCAAGCTCTTGATTCTTGATACAGCAGTCCACGGTTTGAACTATGGTCGTGGTCGTTTGAGTTTGACCTTCCGCCAGAGCTAAATCGAACACTCGTTTCAAATTATGCATCTGGTCGTGTTGTGCGAAGAACGTCACCAAAACCTCCTGTGAAAGAGCATCGAGTGAACCTATGTTGTCTTGAACTTCTTGAACGACTTCCCAGAACTCGTCAGATCGGCCTTCGCTAGCCAAACCTTTCAAAACCGCAGTCCACATTGGCAGGCTAGACCTTTCAGAAGATGTTTCTGATTTCCTCAAAAGTCGCAATGCTTCTTGCGCAGAGCCCGTCCTCGAAAGGACGGTGATGTAAGTTACCAAGAGGGATTCATGAGACAGAGGGTGAGCTGGTGAGAGAGGTGCTGATAGATCTCGTGTTGTGCCAGTTCGGTTGCGCAAAATGTCAAAGACATTTGTCGCGAGTACCCGAGCGTCTGTGCGGAATCTATCTCTTCCAGTCGAGGAGGCTAAAGCCAACAATATGTTGTTGAGATCTTCTTCTTGCAGACTTTCCTCTCCCTCTTCATTCAACACGCGACCTCGCTCTCTTAGATGGTCAAATACTTCTGTGAAGATGTAGACTTCATTTCTCGTGAGGTTATTTGGATGTTCTAAAAGAGAGGCGAAGAGAAATCTCCAAGCATCCACGATTTGGTCGTCAGGAGGTAGTCTTGAGCGAGTTCTCCTGGCTCTGACTACGTCGACCAGTTTTCCGAGCGCGAGTTCAAGATTGGCAGGAGTTGGTTTGGCATCTTGGAAGGCTTTGCCAGAGTTCGTAAGGTTGAGGCCGAATATTGATCGAGTCTGCTGTTGATTGCGTTGTAGAACGGAGAGAGAGAACTTGTGCAACCGAGGATGTAGATGTTTACAGCCAGCCGTGGTATATGGTCGATTGTTCACCAGTGCACGGAACACGCTCCGTGTCAGGTTTGATGTTTTCATGTCAGGCGAAATGCTGAGCCTCAAGAGATGTGAGAGGTGAACAACATGACATGGAAGAGAGGAGTAGGAGGTGGTCGAACAGCTCGGTAGGGAAGAGGAAGGGGATTAATACTGGGTGGTAGAGAGTGGTGTTGAAATCTGGTGATGGTGGCGGAAGCAATACCATGTCCGGTACATGTTCATGTACAAATACATGTATGTACCTATGGTAGCTCAAGTTCTTATTAGTCCTTGCGGAGGAAGGAACCCCCTTCGGATGTCCATTTCCGTGTCCGCCCGCATGCAGCTGCGAATTTCTGGGCAGAACCTTCAAAAACGCCGTCTTCCATATCAACGATCAATTCAACAGCCACAGACACTTCGCAACTCCTTTAAATACTATCGCGCCAACCTAACTACACCTTTCTACACAGGAAGAGGACCTAAGTGAGATACGGCATCACCATGTCGGTGCCGTGTAGCGTGCGACTTGCTCTGCGACCACTCCCCTGCCATACTTCGCGGCCAACCCAGCAATGTCGTTACCTAAGACCTAACCGTACGAGCTTCTATACCAGATGACGTCCTCACCCTGCATCAACTAACTTGGTCTTCCTCTTAGTCACATTCTCTCGAAATATCTCCACCCCAAGGATGCCCTCGATCAACCAACAAAACGCCCTCGACGCCGAAACCACTGCTATCAAGAAGTTAATGACACGAAGATGGCAACCTGGTGACGTCTATGCGCCTCACGATTTGAGTGCCGCAGAAACTCGTAAATGGGGAAAGAAAAATGCACCGACTACAGACCCGTTCGATAAATTGAACATCAATCCACTTACCCTCTACAAGGTTCGTACGCTGTTCGATGTGCCTGATCGAAGCCCTGTTGACACAATTGCAGAACTTTTCCGTCATGTCAGAATTTATGACCAGCGCTGGACGGATCAAGCACTCCAAAGTTACCGGTTTACGGCCCGTGAATCAACGCAAGGTTGCGAAGGCTATTCGAAGGGCGATCGCGCTTGGTCTGATGCCATCGACTCATAAACACCCACAATATCTGCTACGGACAGAGAGGTCTACAGTGTTGAACGGAGCGCTTGAGGGGCCGCGAGGGAGAGGATACAACCAGTGAGAAGCATATATCTAGAAGCTCGGAACCAAGAGAATGTAAGAGTATTGGGAGACCTTATATTGGGCTAGACACAAGAACCATTAGCAGGCGTACCAGGGATGAGAAGGTCAATTCTAGCTGCTTAGGCAGCCTCTTTCCCAAACGTGAGCGTGAGCGCATCGCGTGTTCGATTTGTATCACATCTTCCGGAGAAAGGAAGCACACTTGTTCCGTAATATGTAATCGTGCCTGCCTTGGGCCAAACCCAATAATAAATTGCGCAGGAAGGTGCGGCCTAGAGAAACTCCCACCTGCTTCGACGGAGGCAGATCTGCATTGAATCTCCAACTCAATCTCCACAGTCTCACTTGTACAGCCTCGAGCCACTTGATCACGCTGTGCGCTTTGCAACTCTTCTCAAAATACCTCATTGTCCAGCCTATTTTCTAAGTCCAACAACAATGTCGGTGACGGCGGGTGTGTAAGTCCACGGTCCCGGCATCAGATTGACTGCTAACTACTCTCACAGCTGGCATCTATGCCGCCCTACCCACCACCACAAGAGGCCAGCCTACCCCTCTATCCGCTGATTCCAAGGGCGAAAGAATAGCCTACGCCTCCAACAAATCCATATTCCTTCGATCTATTGACAATCCGTCCGTTTCGTCTCAATACACTCAACACACAGCTCCCACTACCGTTGCACGATTTTCCCCATCAGGCTACTACGTTGCTTCCGGAGACGCATCTGGAGTCGTAAGAGTCTGGGACAGTTCCCCCAATGGCTCAGGTATTACCAAGGGTGAATATGCAATTATATCTGGTCGAATCAACGACATTGCCTGGGATGGTGATAGTCAACGTATCATAGCCGTCGGCGATGGCAAGCAAAGATATGGTCATTGTATTACTGCAGATTCAGGCAATACTGTGGGAGAAATCAGCGGCCACTCGGCACAAGTCAATGCTGTAAGTATAAGACAACAAAGACCACTGAGAGCCGCCACCGTTGGCGATGACAAGAATCTCGTCTTCTATCATGGCGCCCCTTTCAAGTTCAATAGTATCCCCGGTCGAGGCAATCACACAAACTTTCTCTACGGAGTTGCTTTCTCTCCAGACGGGAGTCATCTTGTCAGCGTTGGTGGGGATAGGAAGATCTACCTCTACGATGGCAAAACCGGAGAGGTCAAGACGGAAGTTTCAGACAATTCCGAAGGCCACAAGGGGAGCATCTTCGGCATATCTTGGTCCAAAGACTCGACCAAATTCGTCACTTCGTCGGCCGATCGGACGGTCAAGACCTGGGATGTCGAAGCCGGCAAAGTCACCCACACATGGACGTTCGGAGATACCGTCAATGTGGCCGATCAACAAGTCGGCGTCGTGTGGCCTGCTGGTAGATCGGATGGTTTGATCATTTCTCTGTCCCTGAGCGGTGATTTGAATTATCTCAATACAAATTCAAGCAAACCTACAAAGGTCGTCTCTGGCCACCAAAAGAACATCACTGCCCTCACATCTGTGGGTGATGGAAGCAACGCTACCCTCTGGACAGGAAGTTCAGAAGGACGTCTTGCAGCTTGGGATGCCGCAACCGGAACCGCTGAGGCCATCGAAGGTGATGGTCATACCAACATCATCTCAGGTCTTGGGGCAACCTCGACGAGTGGTCATGCTCAAATCTATTCTGTTGGCTGGGATGATTCACTTCGAAAGGTTGATGTTGGCGCCAGAACCTTTACTGGCAAGCCGACATCCTTATCATCACAGCCAAAGGCACTTACTACCACCTCGGACGGATTGGCAATAGTTGCTCAGCTCGAAAGTGTCATCGTATATAGAGATGGGGAGGAAGACGGAGAGCTTCCTCTCACATCCTCACCCACCGCTCTTGCATCATCAGGCAGCACCGTGGCCATTGGTTCCCAAGATTCGAGCCTCAGGTTGTTTTCGGTGGTGCCTGGGAAAGCGCCGAGGCAGACTGCTGTGGTTGAAAAGGTTTCAGCCACGCCGTTGACAGCAATTGCATTTTCTGCGGATGGCTCCCTGCTTGCTGCTGGCACTGCTGCCGGCAAGATCTATGTCTACAAGATCAGCAGTGGTCTCACTGGTCTCGTCACTGGTTCATCCAGTCTCGAGTTGGTCACTGATCGTTGGAGCGCACACTCTGGTAAGATTACCGCCATCGCATGGAACCCGGAAGGCAGTGGTGCTGTATCGGGCAGTTTGGACACAAATATCTTTGTGTGGAGTTTAAAGGAGCCAGGCAAGCGTGTCAAGGAGACCAACGCGCATAAAGAAGGCGTCAATGGAATTGTCTGGATTGGCGATACTGTCTACAGCACAGGGGCTGATGCCGCAATCAAAAAGTGGAAGGTCACGATTAGCTAAATGGACTTTATGATTGATATGACCTGATGAGAGGTTAGATGGTTCTCAATCGTGATTAGGGAGTATCTGGCACTTCCTAGATATACATGATGATCGCTTAGACACCCGCTACTGCATCTCGATGTTGCTGGTTCTCATAATCTTCAGTATACAATCATGTTGAGATTAGACTGTCAGTACGGAGAACTTGATGACTGCCGTTTAACTGCCGTTTCTGGCCGGGGGACTGTCCGTAGATACTAGGCCAAAAATGGCTAGCCCCAACTGATCTCGGTCTTGGCAAAGATTAGCAATTCCTCCATGGATTTTCTCGTTCCCCACGTCTTACAACCCAGCCTTGGGGTGTCTCATCCGAGCCGTCATTGTCCTACTGAATGATCGAAACACGTATCTACTTGGTACTACTGATTCCGATCTATTTCCTATGATAAGTTCAGTTTAAAACAACATTCTCACCATGGGAAGATCACCGTCTCAAGGGCTGACAGCCTATGATTTTCACCATCAACCATATGTCAATCCACTCGATGTGTTTCCTAAATCTCGATTGGCGAATCGATCTCAAACATTCAGACCTCCGATAAGAACCGGTGCATCGTCCAGAAGTCCCTCTCGCTTCTCCATAGAACCACTGAAGTATGCATGCTGTGGAGAAGACGATGAAGATGATCTCTGTGCTCGCGCATCAGGAGGTCACAATTACTGTACCGACTACGATGACCTGACCACCGAGGGCAACTCATCAAAATCTGGTGAGGAGATCCGGCATAATTCACCGAGTGTCATGGACTGCAAGGATTGCGTCGACGATTGTGAGGACTGCGAAGACGAACATCAGCAATTCAATCAGCACAAGGTCGATGCTGGCCCTGGAGAGTTTCTCGACGATTGCGCACAATGCCACCACGATGAGCATGACAAAAAATGTCATGAGGGCGAATGCGATTTCTCTTGCTTCGACTGCATTGACTGGAATGAGTTTGAAAAAGATAAATCTCTAGGTCTTTCTTATTCTGTTCCCCTTCTCGGAGATACCACATTTCCTACATCTGAAGCATCGCTCGAGGGAACTGATCTGATGAACTTCCAGTTATCAGATATCCCGAGCTTGCCTTCCGACCTTGTAGCGCCTCCATTGGATCTGCCGATGCATCATCAGTGCTTCGGAAGCGCTGTCCCATATTGGAGCAATCTACCCCCAACCCAGATCTGCACAGGACCTCCCACTTTCGCTCCACAGCTAGGGCAGTACCCTCTCCCTCCTTTCGGTCTAGAATATGGTTGTCATCCAGCGATTGCCCACCAACAAACCGCAAAGATGGACTATCAATTGGCTTCAACCCCCGCTGTCATGGCACAGCCTCCTCCGGATTCCAAAACCATACCAGACACACAAATGCATGTTGCACAATTCAAGAACCCACTCCTCGAAACCAAAGACCTTCTGTCAGCTGTATTGGAACCAAGTACGTCACGAGCTTGTCAATGGCTCATGCCTTGTGGTACAGTCTGTGGCGCGTCTTTTGCTTCGGCTGTTGACCTGAAGAAACACCTCAAAGCTGTTCATCTAGTCAAAGGTGTAGTCAAATGTGGTTGGCAAGATTGCGATAGTGCTGAGTTCGCCTCAGAAGCTGCGTTGACAGGTCATATCTCCAAGAAACATTTGGCACCACTCATCTCGCAAGCTACTGCGGTTCACGGCGCCCGAAACAGCGATGGTTCAACTGATGCAGGCGCCTTCAAATGCACTTTTCCTGGTTGCCCAAAATCGTTCATGTACAAGCAAGTGCGAGACGAACATGTTGCATCATGCCATAATGGAAACAAGATGTATTGCCATATTTGTGGCCAGTTTCTGAATGGAGAAGGTTCGAATTTCAAACGGCATATGGCGACACATCGACCCAAGCACCAACACATGTTGTGCAAGTTCAACGATCTCGGCTGCAAGAGGAGATTCCCGAGGTTAGATAATCTTAGGCGACACGAAGCGTGTTGCAAGTTTGGGAAGAAAGCAGCGTTGCTGAATAGTGGTGTCCCTGGAGTGGTTGACGCTGGAGCCCAACATCATCACCATCATCACAAACATGGACGCAAACTTTCATTAATTTAAGAGTGAATAAGGTGAATACCCAACAAAAAGCACTGGGCTTTTATCGCCCGATTATTTCCAATGTACTAACGGAGTACATGGAGTGGGCTGGCGGAATATTGACGACTCACGTGGCTATGTGCAGAATTTTAATGAGCATCTTGCCCAGGGGAGCAATTGGTTATGTTGATAGTGTCAAACTCTTGACCCATCCAGTCAAACCTTTTCCCTTCACTTTTTCCTTTATTTCCGTGTCTCTACGTGCTTTGTCTTTCAGAAGGATCTTTTCCACGAGAGCCCTTTCCCTATCATTGAGTTCCTTCTCGGTGAACAGACCTCTTCCACCATCTGGCCGTGTGTCTTCATCGACTGCCCCTTCCTCTCGACGGTCATGCCTCTTATCAACCCCAACCTGCCAGCTCAAAGCCTGACACTTTCGAAGCAACCAGTCACGATGCTGTATGCCAGATCTCCAGCTACCAGGTAAGCGTGAATAGCCATACCAAGCACCAAGCAAAGCTCCGGCCACACACCCATTAGTGTCAGCGTCGCCGCCTTCCATAATCAACGCCACAATAATCTCTTGAAATCGATTCTTGCCCTCGAACTCCGTGAGGAATTCGGACGCTTCATCCCGCATGGCCATCCTCAATGCGAAGACCGCCGCTCCTAGACATTTATAAACGTAACCCATCTTACGTGCATCATCCAGCTGCAAGTCAGCAAAGCTCTCCACCTCAATGTGCTTCTTGTACTCCTCGATATCAAGGAGGGCCCTGTCCTCATCGTCGCTCAGTGGACTTGCTGCGTCAAGGTTATACCCTGGGTTGCGTAGGTCCTCTCTTTCACGAACAAACTCGTATGCCTCGACTAGAACTCGATCTAGATCTCTTTTAAGGCGAATCTCGCCACGCAGGATACCACGCACCAAGGCCGTCACAGCACAGCAGGAAACTGTACACCGCGGGTCTGCATGAGTCGTCTGGCTCATCTTAGCCGCGATGTCAAAGGTTTCATTTGGAGATTTTCCCAGGCACATTACGCCCAAAGGATGAGTCCTCATCAGAGAGCCATTTGCGGCAGCATTTCGTTTGGAATTGAGCCAACTTTTGAGAGCGACCCTCACTGGATCTGTGTCGAATTCAGGATAGGAAGCGACTGAGGAGGTCGTACGTCGAATCCCGAGCGGAAGTCGGTCAAGCGCGAGCAGTCCATGACGGACCCAGATCTTCAGCCGTTGAGCGAAATCTATGGGCAGAATCTGTCCCTTGTTGTGAAGAAAGGACAGGATGAGTAGCAGCGCGTGGTCAGTGTCGTCGGTCCATGATCCCTATTCGCTGTCAGGACGGCGGGCAGGACTCATTCGACAAGGGGCACACGAACGACTTCGAATTTATCTGAAAGGCGTTAATGTTCGATATCACAGTAGGTCGAATTGATGTTCACCTCGGTGTGTATCACCTCTGAAAGGCGTCCTTTGCTCCACAAGGCTGAAGACCCTCGTGTGATATTCCTTGTCGCATATCGTCTTGGGCAGAAATTCTCACGTCTGTAAGAAGATGAACAAATATAGGGTGGTATATTCTCACCGGTATATAATCCAATACAATCTCCGAGTGCTCCTCCAAATATGCAGCCCAAAATCTTCTCGTTAGTGGTTGCCCTGACGAAGGGGTGGAGTTCAAGGTAGTCTAAGCCCGAAGTCGACTCCATACCATTGATATATTCAACGACAACTTCAGATCTCCTACGATCTCGGCTTCGAATGTATGGACGGAAATGAGACTTTTACTTGGTACGACTCCCTTAGAAATATGCTGCCTGTTGTAGGAGTAACAAGGTGGTCATTCACGTGGCTGGGGGATTCAGCTTCCACAGCCTTGGCGCAGGTAAGGCAGACAAGGCTGAATCGTCAAGGGCGTCCACCAGCAGCATAAACTACCATAGTCAATAGAGAACGCCCTGCCCCAAACATGCTATTTTCCACTCTTACGTCCATCGAAACTTGCAATCGCCGCTCATAAATGGCATATTTATGTATTTTTGAGAGGACCAGCATATGATTATCATGCAAGATGGAGGAAGTAATAAACCATTGCATTCGACAATTAAGATTCTGACTACTCTCAGTGCAAAATCCATTTCACATTCTCGATCAATTCCTCTTCCCACCTCAGCGACACCGGTAGCAATGGGCATGTAGTCCAGAACCCATGGGGGAGGCCAGTGTGGATGTTTATCCTCGTATCCACACCTTCGTCCTTGAGCAGCTGCTCAAGCAGAATCGCTTCGTCGCGCCTAGGATCCCATCCACAGACGGAGAAGAATGCTTTCTTTGCGAGATCTGCATGCGAGTCGAAGAGAAGCGGTGAGTACCGTGGATCATCGAATGGGGCCCCGTATTGATCTGCAAACAGATTCCATTTCGTCAGCTTCCGGCTTCCGCGCTGGCACACAAAAACAGTTGGTGTTAGAGGAGAAAAAACGATCAGATTCCTACCGGCAAAATACTCCACACTTTTCCTCGTCAAACCTGGCGCATCGTGAATTTCGTCAATACTCAGAATTCGATCCTTGAATCGCTCGGGCCGCACGTCAGGGTGGCAGAAGCTGGACGCAAGGAAGACAAGCCCAGTCAATTTAGGTGAAAGACCTCGGTCGCGCGCCAAATGAGCGATACCCGCAGTGAAGTTGCCTCCTGCAGAAGTCCCTCCGAGAATGAAACCTTTGGACAAATCGACCTGTAGACGTGCTTGAGCCTCGGGCTGCGTAGCCTGACGTTTCGAGGCAAGTACTAGTCAGTAGTGCGCCTTCAACAGAGCATAGGCATGCACATGGGTCCTCGACGGTCTTACCCATTTCACCACATCATATGAATCCTTGAATCCAGTCGGAAACTTGTTCTCTGGCGCGAGTCGATATTCGACACTAACAACAGCGACGTCCACCTCAGCAGCGATCTTCCGACAATACCGATCGTCTGTCTCGAGGCCGCCCGTGACAAAACCGCCGCCGTGGATGTAGATGAATAGCGGGAGGTTCTGCGAGTCTGTTTTACGATATACTCTGACCCGGATGGGATGGTCATCTCGTGCCACGACGTCGAGCTCTGAAATGTCGAGACCCGGTTGAGCTTGGATGACTAGTCTGGCTCGGCTCATCGAGTCGATCTGTGTTTGTGGCGGCAGGTTATTTGGGAACTTTCCGGATGGATCCTTGTGAGTATTCTGGGTCCATACAATTGATAGCTGAGGGAATGGGTATAGGAAAAAGAGAGAGCATACATCGGCCCATTGCTTGTCTGGAACTGCATAATGGCGATACTCGGCCATAACTCATTTACAACCAGAAACTGTCCGTTGCCGAAGCGCATAGTAAGACTCAAAGGTCTTAACATCGACTGCCATTACCTCAACATGTTGGGGATAGTGTATATATTCAATGATAGAGGCTGGTATATCCTGACGGACGGGTTCCGATACCGCAAGTCGCGATGTGCGGGGATTGCATCCAACGTTTTTCCATCTGGTGCGGGGAGTGGTTATCATGTGTACAATATCGCCCTCTATGTTTCGTAAATGCTGGCCTGGCCCTCGTCCTCAATAATGGTTGAAAACGTTGTGAACGAAGACATGCCGTGAAAGTGTCGAGAGGAGTTCTCAAACTCTGGTTAGACACGATTAGTGCAAAAGTTGTGCTGTAGTAAAGCACGTGAGTACGATCTCTCTGTGCCTTGAAGTTAAGAATATATTCTGGAGATCTTCCGCTCGTGGTAAGGCTTGGTTCATATGCGATCAATACTTCCTTTTGTATGACTTGCTAAGGTTTATTGTGCACCATTATCTATATCAAAACGCTGAGTGGCTAGCCTGAAGTCTTTAGACGACTTGCATTTGAAGAGAAAGGAATGTATTGACTGCCATGTTGATTTTTGATAAAATTCTTCTGGCCAAGCTCACTTTTCAGCCCTCGACATATAAAGTGGCCACTCGGACTCATTTGACGCTTCGTTAATCGATGCTTATGCGACTTCATCTTAGTATTGCTGAAGATGAACGAAGTTCATGCATGCGTGGACTCGGATTGCCTCACCCCACTTAATCATTTTTTCCGACGTAAAAACATCAGGGGACGCTTGTTTCGGGCAAAAACATTCACATAACGTAATGCATACAAGGTAGGTGAAGCTTCTGAGGGGGATGGCTTGATAGGATCGCCAAGTAGTTTGGAAAGCATAGAGACAATTTTGACTGAGGAGCCTTCATTCCTTTGAAATTGCTTTGTAGTTACAAACACAATACATCAGCCGTCTGCAAGGAACTAAAGTGTCTATATTGGTCTAGTCCGTCGTCCTGTTGTCCAGAGCATTTCGCCAATAGATTGATGCCATTCAGCAATCTCCCTTTTGCTACTGCGCGATAGGTCATCAGCTTGGTCGCTTTCAGGACAGATGACTCGCTAAAGCTATCTTGGGGTCGAAGAATTCATATCCCAACTTCAATCGTTGTCAGCCTGCGGCTAGTCCTCGCGTGACTTTCTGAAACTCCATCTCGAAAATACATTTCGGAAGTAGTTTCCCAATCATGACGCAGTCTGGTGCGGCGTTTTGACGTTGGTGGCGGTCTCCCAGCCGTCGAGCCGAAGCTTGACCCGCATTCAAGCGTCTTAAGCTTGACCAGTGGAGAGCTTTTGTATTTTGATCCTCGTCCTCTCCACACTCATTTACGAGTTCAACGACTCGATGTCGACTGGCGAGGATTGTCCTCCTCTTTTTTGCGGGGCGTAGCATGGCCGACGCTGATCGATCGCTAGGGTATGAACCGAGTATCGAATAATGATCCAAGGCATCGCTGGGGTCAGGCCTGTGTGCCATGTTAGCAACAGAAATGCTGGCGAGATTCGATGGCACACGAAGGCCCCGTCTAGTCAATCTCTGCTCAACCCGATCTTGATGTCACCCCGCCTTGCGCAATTGTCTTCGACCTGACGTGTGTCCGTGTTCTCTTCTTCCTTTCCAAATCCTCTGTCTCTGAATGATCGAGACATCTGATCTTATCAAACCACGATTGTCGATACCCACACGTCGACTCCATGGCAATCCTCAATCGGTTTAAAGAGAAGGGCGGGGATTCACCGCGCTCCCCAGAAGCCCACGCTGTTCAAGAAGGGTTTTTATCAGAGAATGTTGATAACCTTCAGCGTCATCTTAACAATCGTCAGATCCAGCTCATCGCGATTGGAGGCTCTATCGGCACGGCACTATTCGTCAGTATCGGCACAGGTCTATACAATGGCGGCGCCGCGAACTTGCTTCTAGCCTACGGCATCCAGTCCTGTGTTCTAGCCATGGTCAATAACTCGATCGCTGAGATGAGTACTGCATTTCCCGTCGCCGGCGGTTTCATTCGTTTAGCTGGCAAATGGGTCGACGAAGCCCTTGGGTTCATGGTTGGCTGGAACTTCTTGTCAGTAAATGTCCATGCCGAGCTCTCATTCCTTATTTTACTGACCGTAATATATCAGCTTCTATGAAGCACTACTTATCCCGTTTGAAATTTCAGCTTTCACATTGGTATTGTCTTTCTGGAGCGACAAAGTGACTGAACCGGGCCCTGTTGCTGGTGTAGTTACCGCTATTATCATATGCTACGCGTGAGCCATCTCCCACAAGCACCTTCGTCTATCAATCGGTGATCCTAATCTATCTATGCAGCTCGATCAATGTCCTAGCAGTCCGAGCATACGGTGAAGCAGAATTCTGGCTTTCTGGCGGCAAAGTGATATTGATCTTCTCGCTCTTCTTCTTTACCTTCATTACCATGGTCGGCGGGAACCCAAAACATGAAGCATATGGGTTCACCAATTGGAAACACGGCGGTGCATTCCGCGAATACTTGTCGACTGGTGATCTGGGTCGATTCCAGGGCTTCTTAGCTGCACTGACATCTGCTGTCTTCACAGTGGTTGGGCCTGAATATATCTCTATCGTGGCCGCCGAAGCCGCTCGGCCACGGGTATACATCAAAGCCGCATTCAAGATGGTTTATGTTCGTTTCGGCATTTTCTTCATTGGTGGTGCATTGGCGGTTGGCATTGTATGCAGCTCTAGAGATCCTGCGCTCACAAATATCGTCAACGGAGGAGGTGATGGCTCCGCAGGCTCATCTCCATATGTTATTGCAATGGAGAATCTGGGAGTGACTGTATTCCCTCATGTCGTCAATGCGCAAGTTCTCTCCTGCAAACATCGCTGACTTGCATTTACTGACGCTCTATCAGATTGATGTTGACATCGATCTTCTCTGCCGGTAACACTTACACGTACGCGGCAGTCAGAACGCTGTACGGTCTAGCACTCGAAGGTAGAGCGCCCAAGATCTTGACACATTGCACGCGCAAAGGTGTACCAATCTATTGTTTCTTCGTGGTCATGATCTTCCCTATGTTCGCATTCTTGCAATGCTCTAACAACTCGTCCGTGGTCATTGGATGGTTTGCCAGTCTTGTAACAGGAGGAGGTTAGTACAGATTTTTTCCTTTTTCTGTTCGCATTGACCGTGACTAACTCTCTGTATAGGACTCATCAGCTATATCGTCATGTCGATAACGTATATCTTCTTTTACCGCGCCTGCAAAGCTCAAGGATTAGATCGAAAGACTCTTCCGTACACAGGCTGGTTCCAACCATACTGTGCATACTTTGCGCTCGCATGGATGTTCACGGTTTGCTGCATCTACGGGTACACTTGTTACCTTCCATGGTCAACGTCGAGTTTCTTCGCCAACTACACCATGCAACTGTTCATCCCATTGTTGTATCCATTCTGGAAGATCCTTAAAAAGACAAAGATTGTGCGTCCACACGAGGCGGATCTGGTTTGGGAAAGACCGACTATCGATGCATATGAGGACACCTTCTTGGACCCGCCCGTTGGTTTCTGGAGGGAAATGGGCCAGTTGGTGGGGATCAAGACTAGAAAAGGTGGGAATGATGTACGGCGTCCCAGTCTGGCTGACCCGACTATGGCCGAGACTCTACCTGAGAAGTGATCGCTCTGGCTTCGCGGAAGCGGGTATGGCATAAAAGTATTCCATATTTGATATGAACTTCAGCCTTTGGAATGCTTGATTGTGATTGGATGTGGACAAGGCTGAATGAATAAAAAATTACCCCGCCCACGCCCGCCCACCGCCCACCCACGCAGCGTTTGTGCATGTGCATGTGCATGTCTTCCTCTTCTCGTACCCGTACCCGCTAAAGTATCTAGAACCTGTAGGCACCTAATAGGTGCCAGCCACTGAGTACAATTACACAACAAATGCACTATTACGTGACTGCAAGTCTGTCACTGTACTTGGTAGTTCTTGCCGCGGCTCAGGGATGACTTCATTATTATCCCCTCGCACTTTCCCCTCTCCCACTCCTTCTTTCCGTTTGCGCATTTCTGTGAGCGCGTGACTGCCTTTTGTATCTGCTAAAACTGTCACTAAAGATGCTAGTGCTTATGCTAATCAACAATATCATAACTACTCCGTACTAACTGACGATAAACGACTACGGAGTAAGTACCCCTCCAGTGCAGTGCCTTCCGCAGGTCATCCGCACTTAGTCATTCAGCTTCACCGAGTCACAAAGTCACCACTTGCGACATCAACCCTATCCTCATCACTCCACTCCCTCTCGCACTCTCTCTATCCCACTGCCAACTCATCTTCATTCCCATGAACACTCTTATCAATTCGTGGCCGGTCCACACCCTCTGTTTGACTCAATATAATTAATCTCCACTCAAATCCTTCCTTCCCATATCTTCCACTACCTGCAGACTCTCTAACCGCTCGACCTGACGGTGAGTCACCGATACCCAATCCCAACCTTTGTCAAAGCCAGAATTATCTACATGACAACGCATCAAGAATGTCATTTCTACGCAAGCAATCCGATCCAAACACCTTTCCTAATGTGTTCGCCACCTATCTCACTCAATCTATCCCCTTCCGTCGTAAATCTCGCCAATCGAGTACCGACAGTAATGTTTCGACGACATCAACCTTTTCAAACTCCTCTGTAGCCACTTCTTCGTCAAATCCCTTTACCAGGTGTCTCACTCCTACCCCGATCCCCGTCTCTGACGAGTCCACAACTATTGTACCCCCTGATGGTAAATTCCTACAAGGCCACACCTCTCACATTCAATGTGCCAAATGCTCAACTGATCTGTGCCTAACATCACAAATCATCAGCAAAGGCTTTACTGGGAGACACGGTCGCGCTTTTCTGGTTCAGGGCAGTCCTAGCCATGTTCAAACCAATGCTGCTGCTCTTCCCAATACATTTCAAAACAAGAACATCCCTCGTAATCTGGTGACTGGTCAGCATATTGTCAGTGATATCTCATGTGCTATCTGTGGCAGTACACTTGGTTGGAAATATGTCGAGGCGAGCGAAGACAGTCAAAAATACAAAGTCGGCAAGTTCATTCTCGAGACAAAGCGAATTCGCGTTAGCGTCAGCTGGGAAGCCGACGAAGATGAAGACGGTGCAAATCAGGCATATGACGAGATCCTGCCGCTTCCACCGAGAGAGATGAAAAAACTAGCTGATGATCATACTGCTGGTGGTCAACAGCTCGAGTTCGACTCGCAGGATGAAGATGAATGTGAGGATCTCTTTGCCGGAGTATGGAGTCCTCAGCTCGCTGCCAAACGCCGGTCACGTAAGCGGGAACGATTCGGTAAAAAGAAATCTACTGCTGGTAGCATGCGAAGCTTCGGCCCTGCCAGCAGCACAGATACATTGTCTTGATGGCACAAATACTTCCAAACGACCACTGATCGACGTCCATCTGCAGATGGCAGATCACCCATTCACACCTTGACCAATTCACGAATTTGACGCTCACAAGATACACCAATTTCTACTCTGGCATTTTAGACAACAAGGCCTCAACCAGGCCACAGCATTTTGATACCCCTGAATTTGATTGATGATATTTCGGCCTAGGAGTTTGGCTGATGAAGTCACAAGTATATCACCCCTGGTAATTCTTATTCCGTATGATTGATTCGATGGCTCTTTGGGTGAGCCCGAATGTAATGAGGTTGGAGACTATGCATACACGAGCCATAAGCTGTTGTCTGCAAGTACTAGTATTAGTTTCAATGATATTACATTTCACTGCGCATTGGCCCACAAAGGCATTCGTGATGCGACCCCGGACTCTACACCACCGGGAGGTTTTGAGACCTTTGCGCCTCACGGGAAATTGTTGGTGTGTTGCTGGTGAACAAATTATATGTAGTTACTGCAAAGCGTAAGCCTAAAAGGTGCAGCCGGAGCGGATCAGCCACGATCAGCCAAGCCTCCTCGCTCCTCCGAAGGGGTGTCAAACCCTTCTTCGTCATGTTCTGTGAGATCCTCATGGCAGAATGCTTCGGTGACGGCAGACCATGAAATCCAGGGGTAAGTATGAGACTTTTAGTATTGAGAAAGTAACAACTGACATCTATAGATGACCTTACGGTATTCTCTCTCGAGGCAATCCATGCCGAGCTTGCACGGCGTCAAGAGAAGCCAGAATGCGGCACTCGTGGAAAGTCCGGATCTTACAACACGGGGATACACGTATTTGCCCTATTCCTGATTCTCGCTCTGAGTACATTGGGTGAGTCGCAATAATGAGATTAGAGACCTGACTGACTAGATATAGCGTGCTCGTTCCCCGTCGTCGCCCGACGTTTCCCTAAATTGCCAATTCCTCATCGCTTCCTATTTCTCTCAAGGCATTTCGGTACAGGGGTACTTATCGCGACTGCGTTCATACACCTACTCCCTACAGCCTTCATATCCATGACGGACCCATGTCTTCCCGATTTCTGGAACAAGGACTACCCACCGATGGCTGGGTTTATTGCAATGATGGCGGTATTCGTGGTCGTGGTTGTCGAAATGTTCTTTGCAACCAGAGGAGCAGGGCACAGTCACGGAAGTGAATGGCACAGGCCAGAACAGTCAAATGGACATATCGAACTACACACTCCTGTCACTCCATATGTCGACGGAACACCCAAGCCACGAAACTCGACCGACTCGCTCGACGACATGGACGATCTGGATCCAATCGCCGAAGAATCTGCTACACTCAGCCATCCACACCGACGGAAACCCAGTGAGCTGGAGAGGACAACGTCCAATAGCGATGGACAGGATCCTCAGAAGCTGTTTCTGCAGTGCTTGTTGCTCGAGGCCGGAATTCTATTTCACAGCATCTTCATTGGCATGGCTGTGTCGGTTGCAACCGGAACGCAATTTGTCGTTCTATTGATAGCCATTTGCTTTCATCAAACCTTTGAAGGCTTTGCCCTTGGATCGCGAATTGCAGCCCTTATACCTAGGCTTTTCGATGCTAGCAGTCCGAAGCCGTGGCTGATGGCGCTGGCCTATGGCACGACTACACCTATCGGGCAAGCCATAGGGATATGGATGCATCGAATGTACGACCCAGCTTCCAAGGTTGGACTTTTGATGGTTGGGATCACCAATGCCATCAGCAGTGGCCTATTGTTATTTGCAGGTCTGGTGCAACTCATTGCCGAAGACTTCCTCAGTGACAGAAGTTATGAAGTCTTAAAGGGCAGACGACGTATTGAAGCCAGCCTGGCCGTTGGCTTAGGCGGGTTGCTGATGGCTATAGTAGGTGCATTTGCTTGAGCAGACTTCTTGATCATGGGAGGCATTTCTGGAACCCATAATGTTAATGTCAAATTTTTCATTTTGTTCTTTGTATTATTAACAATTGATATTCTAAAAGCGAGTATGATGTTGTGACAGATATACTTTTGAGCACGCCCTCCTCTACAAGTCGCCTGGACCGACAATTTTTTCCCCTTAAATGGTCTTACGAACCCCTCGACCCAGAGCTATGAGGCACATCGGTCACGGTGACTGACATGAAAGCCGCCATCCAAGAAGAGATGACCACGGCATACCAAACGAGAAACCAACCCACTCTCATGGTCCAGACATGAGTGTTCCTTAATGATTTGAACCTGGCTCCTCCAAACTCGCAAAGCAGTGTGAGCGCAATAGCAAACGGTGTCCCCGTGGCCAAGATAGCGACCAACAAAAGGCCCAAAAACAAAGACCTGGCGTTTACGTTGGCAATTCCTGGGTCTTTGACCACCACCTCTCCGCCAGGACAAAACCACATGATCATCATGAAGATGCTCGCCAACGTGCTGGCGAGACATAATCCAATGACAACAAACCCCGCCGTGCCATATCTGCCTTGACGTTTGACCGTCGCTGAACATTGAGTGCAACAAGAGCCTAACCCATGGGGTCTTGTATCTGCTTCGACTTCACCTTCACCTTCGACTTCCACTTCTCGATCTTGCACATCATTCCCTGTTTCGGCATCAACAACAGTGATAGTTTCTTCAGAGAAACGGCTCTGCCCGTGGACATGGGCAAACTGGCCCTGAACGACAGGCACACTCGAGACGATGAACGGGTTCGGCAAGTCGGTCGACGTTTCCTGCGTGTCGGGACTTCTGCCCGCCACGAGCTCGCGGATCTCGTCGTACTGCTTGTCGATGTCACGCATCAACTGCGAGAACTCGGATTCGCTCTGTTCCAGGTCGCTGAAGGTGTTTGGCGTGCCGCAGCGTACGTCGTTGACCACGACGATCGTCGTGCTGGAAGAGCCGTTGCGTTTCAATGGCCATGGGCCGACGTGCTGGACGGCTTCTATTCTTGTTTCGGTTGGGTGGACCGGGAGAGTCTCGTTGTTGCTTCGCCGTCGGGGAAGGGATGCCCGAGCTGGCTCAGATGTCCGGGTGCAATCGGCAATTGTGTTGCGCCTTCGAGGCGTGGTTGTGATCGAATCGCTACTGATTGTGCCCGGTGACGTTGTTCGTGTTGGACAGGGCATGGGCCGTCGTGCTATGCTGCCGCCTTGCGGCTCTGTGTGGAAAAGGCCGAACATGATATTGCAGGCTGAGAATGATGATGGAAGCAGATGGAAGAGTGAACCTGCTATGCTATTCGTGACAAGGATAGCGTGTTCAAGATATGGAACAAATACTCGAGCAGAGAACGTCGCAGAAGATAACGCTCTGAATAAAACCATGTCAATTCCACATTTCGAAAGCCAGCAGCTGGTCCTTTTTATGTGTTGCCAGTCAGACTAGTTAGTCTAGTTTCAGCCGATTTCAGGGAGGAATCAAACTCGAAGCCTATCCATCCCTTACTCATTGATTCCACTGTGGAAGCCATCTTTCAGCTCCCGAGGATGATCGTCAGGAACGCGAACCCAGAATCGATCTAGAAAAGTCGGTTCCAAAGCCAGAAACTCCATCCAACTTTTGGGGAGGGGGTCAAAACCCTGTCGATCTGAGTCGATACCTCATCCACTCAGCTTGCTCTTGTCCCAAAACCCACACCAGATCGGTCGCAAGACCGACTTGTTTGCGAGTTTTTGAAAAAACCCTTCGTGCTCGTGCATATGCATGGGCACGCAAGAATCGAGGAAGTAGAGGCCCCATCACGGAGCTGCATGGTTGCCGTTGTTAGCCACTGTTAGCCACCGGTTTATATACGACACAAGACCCTGGGCCCCACATGTATACCACGGTCTCGGGAACTGGACAGCATGATTCGATATTGTGATTGGCCCGTTCCCGACGACAACGACAAGGCCCAGGCTACATCGAATGGATTGGACAAAAGTATATTCACGACTATTCGTTTCAAGATGGTCCATATCCTCATTCAGGAGACACGGGTCGCTATGGTTCCCGAGTTATAATGCGAGATTCCGCCTTGGTGGAGCATGCTCGACACCAATCAGTCTCGCGGAGTTCGGGACTCTCCATAAACATCCTTCCATTGATAGGCAAAATTCCTTCTTTCTCTCCTGTGTGCATACACAAATGTGCGTCCTCATTGTAAATTGAAAGCACCGGGTCCACAAGTAAGGTCTCTTGTCCACCAGTCCCCTGCATGAGATGACAGTATGGCAGACAGTTCAGACCTGATCTTGCCGCTTGAATGTACGATTTCGATCGAGAAAATTACAGGTCATTGTGTTTGAACAGTAAATATGTATTGAATCCATTGATCTTTTGCAAACGCTATGCCGAAGTTTTGCACCTTAAAACACCAAGTTCAGATATGATGTCGAGGTCGTATAAACATCAAAGCGTGAGCCTTGTGGATCAAGACGAGTCAAATCCTTCTGCTTTAACCAAAAAGATGCTGCATTTGAATGATCTTACAACAGACGTAACTCCAGGACTCCACCCCACCCATCCTTAGCGTCCTTCGCTTGCCTCCAAAGTTTTGACATATCGCACAAAAGCCTTCTTGTGGACCATGCCCCTATATTCTCCTTCGTCCAGAACACAGATGTACCTGAGCCCTAATTTGACAAAACATTGATATACCAAATCCATGGGAGAATGTGTATCCAAGGCGATTGGCGCAGGATCAATGTATGGAGTAAGGTCAACTGGGTTCTCATTTGGATGATCATCGTCTCCAGAATCTTCACGTCCAGAGTCATAACCAGTCTCATTGAACGCAGCCCAATAGTTATGATGAGATGCATGCGCATGCTGGGAGGTTGATAGAAGACAGAGCGCAGTGTCTTCGTTTTCAATTCTGTCCAAAGCAAATTCTAAATCTGGGGCCGGAATCAGACCGACGAGGACTTTCTCCCGCAGTATTGGTAACCCTCCATCAAGTTCACCTAGATTTTGCAGGCGGCGAAGTTTAGCACGAAGCTCGCTGGCTTTGACGCTTGGAGATATGGTGATGTCGATGACTTTATCTCGTCGAAATCGAGGAGTGATTTCGCCTAACTCGGAATCAAAGACGGGGCTAGACTTGTTGTCGAGGAAAGGATAAGAATTCATATCAGTCAAGAGATCATAGATACTCAGCGGTTCGACTGCATCTGCTGTCCACTTAGCGCATAGAACACCAAGAGAGAATGGTAGAACGTGGTCCAGACTGCCAGTCAATTCGAAAAGAATGACAGCTAGGGTCACAGAAAGTCGGGTTACACCACACATTGTTGCACCTGCGGCAACCAGGGCATACACCCCCGGGGTGACGCAAGCTTCCATGTCACCCGAAGACTGACAACCGTTCCAAAGGAAGAATGTGGGATTTTTGACGACCAGATATTGCGTCACATGACCGACTATACGACCCATCAAGCCCCCGACGACCATGGATGGAACGTAGATGCCTGCTGGAACCTTGATACCAAAAGTGATTGTAGTTAGAAAAGCCTTGATCACGAATGCAACACTCAAATATCCTATGACAGATATAATGTCATCTTCGGCAGGACACAGACCATCATTTGTCTGCTTGTTGCAAGGACTAGCAAGTTCCAGAAGTAATTCAGTAACTGCGAGGCGCGTAAAGCGATTCCAAAAACCAATCAGCCCGGTAACTAAGGCGACCAGTAGGACTTCTAGCATAGGATAAGATTTGATGAATTTGATGCGACGAAATGTCAAAGCCCAAAACCTTGAGGCTTTTATGAATAGTGCGCCTGCAAGACCACCAGCCATACCGAGGAATGCAAAGTTGAAAAGCTCGAAGAAACGCCAGTCGGTGACATATCGAACTTCGAATAACACGATTTTCGAGGTTCCGTATGGATTCAAAAATTTCAGAGACAAAGCGGCTGCAATGCAACAGAAAAACGTACGAAACAAAGTCTTTGGTGGGAAGTAATAACTGACCTCTTCCAAGCTGAAAAGAACACCTCCCAGGGGTGAACCAAAAGCAACAGCTACTCCACTGGCAGCACTTGCAGACAAGACTTCTCTTCTCTTGCCGTCGTTGAGGTTGTACTTTGAGAACATTCTGCAAGCGATATTTCCGACACAAGTTGCGATGTGAACATAAGGGCCTTCTTTGCCCAAGCTCATTCCTGAAGCCACGCTGAGAATGAGGGCGACGGTCTTGATGACCAAAACTCTGAGACCGAGGTAACCATGAAGGACGAAACCACTTAGAATAACCTTGACTTCAGCTACTCCACTGCCAGCAGCAGAGTAGTAGATGTTTGCAGGAAGAAGTTTATCTTCGCTTAGAGGCTGGACGGCGCCCTTGTCTTCGTCGGCCTCTGGAGCAACGGATGCTCTAATGGCAGCAAGGTCCTCATCAAAAGTTGCGGCGATCTGTGAGGGAACAACTGTCTTTGAATATAAGGTGAGAAAGCAAGAGAGCCCTGCAAGAAAAACGGAGGCGAAGACGAAGGCCAGATATTCGATGAAAACACTTTTCACGCCCTGTAGCTGGATAGCCTGGGACCAGGATAGCCATCTCTCGCATGTGCGTTCACCACTGCAACAGGAAGTACGGCTTAAGTACCACGCATCACGACAGTAGCCTCGTTTGAAGTCGAAAATGGTAGATTCGGTGACATCAACAAAATATGCCAGAAGAGCTACAATGACTCCGATGATGGCAACCAGGATCCAACCCTGTGCAGAATCGAGTAGAAGGCCAAATCGACCTCGAAGACCCTTTCTCTGCCTCAATTCCAAAACCCTATAACCATCTGCAATACTGTCATGGACCCAATCGGTAGAAGTGAACTGATCGTACCATAAACGATCCTCCTTGGATAATGAGCCCACCATGGATTGGGATAGTTTGGGTGTCCGGAGGCCTGAATTGCGGTTCCATACTGGACTGAGTTGTCCAGACTGCCGCCTACTGTGTGCTCTCCGCCTTCGCAGACTCCCCGAAGAACTGTTTACCCGGGACAATTGCCTCGAACGGGGAGAATCGGGCATGCTGTCGTTATATCTTCGCGGAGGTTGGGTATGACTGGGACTTAGTAGAGCAGTGTGCTCATTCGCACTTTGGCTCGATGTCATGATGAGGGAGGCAGGGAGTCTGGATCTCAATTCGCTGGAAGATAGAGAAGTGTTTCCGGCTCTTTTTTGACGCTCTGGTGAAGAGGGTATGGAGGTATTTGGACGGGAGAAATATTCGGGATCATCATGTTCACTAACGTCTTGGAAAGAGACATAGGACTTTGGCATTATGTTTAGTGAGGTGGGGGAGTCGTGGGAAGCCAGTATCAAAAGAGGAAGTAACGTGTCGTGTTCGAGGAAGGTGCGAGGAATGTTGGTAAATAGGGAAGCGACGGTTCAACGGCGTCTTGACCAGGCAGACGCCGCCCATAAGTCAGGGTCAGCTGTCCATTGAAGGCCAGGAAAATTGGCAACAAGACTGTGGAGCGTGAGGATATAGACGTGTATTTGGGACTCTGACCAGATGAGTAGTTCCGTAGGTGACTCGTCGAGGTTGTCGATCGTGGGGTCAGCAGAACGGAATGTACCGGGCAGGAAGGTCAAGAAGGAGAGTTGAATGTCAGCCAAGGGTGAAGATGTAGGTGGGATGTCCGGCGAAGGAGGTCACAACAGTCACACATAAAGGCATGATGATAGAGGATGATCATGTGCGCCTGACAGTGGTATCAAGACAGGAAGTATGTTGCCGGCATCATCTGACGCGTATTGTGGGTTGTCAGTTAAGCGAAGAAAAAGGAGGGATGACGGCCAACCGCCAACTGGTAGTGGCAGATTAACAGCAGGAGCCACCGAGGTGGGAACGGTGGAATGTGCCTGCCCTGCCACTCCTGGCAATGACTTGCGCTGCGCTTGCCTTGTTTACCCCGCCAAGTGTATGTAGAGGGTGTCCAAATGTCTCATTTCCTCAGCCCCGAAGTGGGAAACAAGTTGAACTCACGATGCAGTGGTTGGCAGTTGTTCGCGGAAAGAAGGTGAAGTGGTGTCCTGCAGCACTGGTGGCTTAGTATTTACGGCAGTCTCTCACCGACGAGCACCCGTTGCGTTTCTGGAGGTTCCACCAAATCCGTGGCTGCTTGGCATTATCAAACTTGGGGTGCTCATAGTGCCGCGGCCCGAAAGTATGTCCAATCAGGTCGGTCAATATACGTCAATTCAATTCATAGCTCACGTGCAACTTGACAGCTTCTCAGCCTCACCAGTTGCCAGAGATAAATCATCTATGGTGGACACTTTGCTGCACTCATTGCCATCTTATAGGCCGCCGAGGGTAGCGAAGGATAATATAGAAATAGTATAGTAGGAGCATACTCGTGAAGATCTTGGTATGAGATGATTGATTGTCCTAGAAGCCATTGCATTACTGGGGAAGTAGCTTCAAATAGTTACTCTTCAAGGAGTTCAGACTCGATGTCTCTTGCTTGATACCAAAATAATATGTCCATAACCGCATTAGTCATAAGGGGAGTTCTCTTCTAATTTTTCCGACCGACGGCTTAGCTTCCGTAATGATATTGATTATCATTCTCAACCTTTGGTGATAGAGCGAGCGGCCTTCATTGAAACTAAATTCGTCGATACTGGGGCAAGGGAAGATGGAGAATACGCTTATAGGGAGTTCTTTACTGGAGACACAGCCTGCCGCTGGCTCTTGTTGCTCTCGTCATCCTCATTTCGAGTGGTTTCTTGGTCAGTATCCGGAGTCAGACGATGTTGTATGAGTGTCAAACGTCGAAGACAACAAGCAACTCATCTCGAATCGTTTTCGTTCCAGTAACAGAAGTCAGACGATGTTGAGTGCTTGTTGGACGTTGAGACAACAAACAACTCATGTCAGATCGTTTCCGCTCCAATCATAGAAGCCAGACGAGGTTGTGTATTTATTGCACGTTGAAGATAACGAGGAACATGGCCTAGGCCAGAGCATGAGATGGAAGATGCGAGATCTTGGGAATTCATAGCCGATCTAAGGATATCAAGATTCGCCCCGTGGATAGGTATCTTGAGGTCACGAGAGTGCCAAGCCTTGACACGTGATTCCAACATCCACTTTTGTTTCCCACAATGGAACCAAACTCCAATAAGGCACGACATGGTAGCAGCCCACGAATGATGACTTATCCTCGACTGACGATGTCTTCCAGCCAACTTTGAATTAGACCACAACTAGCGGGGTGCACGAAGTGTACCATCACCAGTCTAGGGGCCCCGTGTATGCATCATGCATGCACATCAAAATTCAAAGTCCAGAAATCGAGATTGAGGCCTAGCCTGTCAAAGCCTGCATCATTAGCCTAATACGGCTCTCGGGCTTTTGTCAAACCCAGAGCTACTCACGGTTACTAACTAGCCTCCCTTCCACTCATTGTCCGACCGCACGGACTACAGGGTCCAGATATCGCTTGGGCGACGGCAGACGTCTACGCCGGGGGACAACGACGTCGCCAAACATCTTCGCCAGGCTCTCCTGGTCTCCCTCTCTCTTTACACCAAGATCTACCGTTTCTCGTCCTCGAAATCATTTCATGAGTATTGCTCTCCTACTCATCACCACCATAGCCAGCGCACTGATAATCACCATTCTCATACAAAACCACCACCAACCCCACCAAACTCACCAAACCCACCAACCATACACCATGTCTCACTCACCACGAGAATCACTCTCACCAACCACATACGACCCGAACACACCCAAGACATACCCGCAATTCATCTTGTTCGGAGACAGCATCACGCAAGCTGCCAGCCACGTTCTCCAATCGTCACTGTCGGACTGGTACCAACGGCGCGTCGACGTGGTCAACCGGGGGTTCTCAGGGTACACGGCACCGGCGGCGTACCAGACGCTCCCGCAATTCTTCCCCTTGATCCCACCTACACCGGTGACACCGAGAGTTCAACTAATGACGGTCTTCTTCGGGGCCAACGACGCCTGTATCCCCGGCAGTCCGCAACATGTGCCGATCGACGAGTACAAGGCGAACCTGCACGGGATCATCGGGTACACGGGGCTGAAGCTGCACGAGACGAAGGTGATCCTGATCATCCCGGCGCCGGTGGACGAGTGGCAGCTGGGCAACGGCGAGCGCACCGCGCCGGTCACGGCGCAGTATGCCGCGGCGGCGCGCGAGGTCGGGCGCGAGCTGGGCCTGCCTGTGTTGGATCTGTGGACGATTTTCATGCTCAAGGCTGGCTGGAACCCGGATCAGGACGATGCGCCGTTGGCCGGGAGCAAGGATGCGCCCAAGAACTCCGTCTTGGATGAGTTGCTGTCGGATGGTCTGCATTTCACGCCGGCCGGGTATAAAGTGGTCTTTGACGAGTTGGTCAATGTCATTGTCACGCAGTTGCCCGAGTATACTCCGGATAAATTGCCGCAGATTTTCCCTGACTGGCGCTTCATGATGAGTTTGCGGTCATAGCGTGAAAGCGGAAATCGGGACTATGCGGGTTGAATGGTGTACAAGCTATAGGATGGTGTCTCGGGAACTTCTAAATAGATAAATCAATGGCGAAAGAAACGGAGACTCTCGACGTTGAGAAGAATGCATTTTCATTGCTTACACTGCAAGATCGTGTACGAACATGAACCTCGAACAGCAAACTGAGTGGCTCAGACTGGTAGTAAAAAGAGTGGAGTGATATGAAACGACTGTTCGGAACCATTGACAAAACACCCAAGCATGAAAGAAAAGTCTATGAGTCGAAAGAATTGACCATTGTCCATCTTGGATTGCTTATTCTTCATCATCACTTTCCTCTTCCTCGCTAGCCTGTTCGAGCCATTCCAAGAACTGTGTAGCAGCCTTGCGAACCTTTCGGCTGGTGCTGATGTCGACATATTTTTTGCTTGCCTTTGCGCCCCAGGCTTTGACGACTTCTTCGCTCACCAAATCGTTCTGGTAGTAGCTCAAAAGAATTCCAGACACTTGAGGGATCAATTCTGGATGGTCGTTGCCGACGAATCGTTCGGTGCCTCCAAGGAATGCCTTTTGATGCTTTTCCGATTCACCCATCAATTTTTGAAGCATTCCAGCGCGAGGGGCAATCTGCTTGAGAACGTTTTCGTCGAAAAGGGTTTGAGCTAGGACGGTCAATGTCTTGTGCTTGGACTCGATACCCAAGTCCAGAGCCTTTTTGTAGATATCGACGTCATCGACCTTGCTGACGGAGCCCTTTTCTTTGGTCTCTTCGATAAGCCATGTGCCAAGCTGGTCGTATGCACTGGCGCCGCCGCCATTCTCTTCGCCGTCATCTTCGTCGTCAAAAGCAAGCGAACGCTTGAGATCAGTGGGAAGCTCCTTGGCGCGAGCGGCGACGGCTTCGGCAGAGGTATCGACGGCCCATTCATCGTCTTTGGAAGATCCATTAGTATTAGTTCCAATGACTTTGGCGCTCTCGGTGATTTGTTTTGTGAATTCGTCATCACTACCGGCGGCAAGTTCTCCATCATCTTCTTCTGCGTCGCCTTTGTCCGAGTTGGAGTCGTTGGGACTTCCACCATTGGTAGAAGCCTTTTCTTCGCTCTCGGCTTTGGCCCGATCGCGACGAGACATTTTTTCCTTTTTGGATTTCTTGCCCTTGGGTTCATTCTTGAGGATGAATCCACTCAGTTTGTGACGCAAATCAACTTGAGTACGCTGACCACAAGCTTTGCAATCCAACAAGATACGTCCATCTTTGATGTTGATTTCGGTTTCGGGATTCTTGCAAGATTTGCACAGGACAAATCGAGAAATAAAGCCATCCAGAGAATCTTGGAGCTTGGATGCTTCATGGGCACCGTTGATGATCCAACGATCGTCTTTGGGATTTGTGTTGGTTTGGGCACCCAACTCGAAACCGAAGTACTTGATCACGTAGGCGGGTGGGCGTGCAAGAGAAGCAGCGACACTTGGGAGATTGGCGACAACAGTTCTGTAGATTTGTTAGTACGGCTCTAATGTGTGAGAGAACGCCATTGTGCCAACTCACTTGATACCATTTCCTTTGCCTTCGATTTTTGATTGCAAGCGCTCCATCTTGTACCGATAGAAGGGGTCAGAGACATCCCGGCGAATGTTGATGGTAGCCATATTGATGGATTTTGTGGATAATCTTGACAAAGTCTTTTTATGAAATCTAGATGGATTTTTGGTCTAGGCGCTGAGGAGGTGCAGGGAAAGAATATTTGATGATCTTTCAAGCAAGGCTGGACATGGGTGGATATTACCACTTTGTGGGAAAATATAACATCAAGGAAGTAGAGTTGGATCTCGTGGAATCAACCATATGAAGACCTTGTATTACTACAAGGATGCCTTTGAGCCGGATATATGTCCAGCTTCTGCTTGGTTTTGGTTTTGGAGGAGTGGAAGACTGCCCGATACATGAACAATCCGGGTGCGCTTTGATTCGGACGTGGGTTTTGTTTCCAGGGTAGGTGAGAGGTTGAGTAGGTTGAGTGGTGGATGGATTGAATCTGGACTCTTGACGAGACGAGTGGTGAGTTGATGATGAGAAAAATCCTGTGACGATAGGATGAGATGACTGGCAGGTCACTTGGTGGGAAGTGAAAACTGTAGGTGGGTTTGTAGTAAGAATGAGAAAGAAGGAAAAGATTTGTTATATGGAAGAGGCGAAAAGACAAGAGTTTTGGTTTTGGTGCAGATGCGCTAAGGAAGATCAAGTGTTCCGAGCGGCACGGCGGAGGTGGAGGAAGGGGAGGTACGGAAGGATGAGTGACATTGAAGGTGATACCCAGGCACTCCAAGTACTTCCAATACCTACCCAGTACATACCTAAGCATCTTAGTGGCACCTAAGTACCTATTAGGTAACTAAAACCTGCACTAAGCAACCGCCTGTAAATCAGCATATTAGGCCATCCTCACCCAGAGGTGCAGTGCAACCAAGGCCTGCAAACAACCATGTCACAATGGCAAGAAACTCCAAATGCAACCAGCGAGTTTCCCAAAGTCAACGGCTTGTGATAGATGCAAGTTTGATCATTAGTCTTGTCTGACATGAACACGGGGAATTGTCAGGCAGATATGCGATATAGTGAAACGTTCTGGGACGGTATCTCAAGGAGGAACTGTTTGCGGGGACGGGGACGCTGTTCATGTCCCTGGTTTGATGTTACCTGGGGCCGGACCGGTCGTCGGGTGAGGCAATAAGGGCTACATGCTGCCTGGAGGCACCCATGTTAGTGGGAGGTCTAAGGAGCTTGAAGAGCCCCTCGGCCCGGTATTTCAGTACGAGGCATTGACTGGGCAATGGATCATTGTCAACTAACTAGTTAAGTACCTAGTAGCTAGGTGACTGGGGTCGGATTTAGGCAGACTTGGCCCTTGTGTGCAAACAGGTGAGCGGTGCAAGTATATCAGTAGGTGCCTCGTGGTGCCTATTCACCCGACTGCCTAAGTCAGTCGCCTGCCCTAAAACTAGGCATCTAGGCACCCAAGTGCTTTGTCTTGAACAAGGACCATGCCTGGAAGGATTTGGGGCCAGGGGTCATTTCCCCAGAGAAGGCAGTCATGGCCCATGGGCTATATTGTACAGGGGTTCACACCACGGGGTCCCTCATCCTCCCAGGCAGCCATCACCACTCAAGGGCCTCACGAACTCACAGCCTTACAGCCTCATAGCCTGCCTCTTGGTGCACGCATGTCAGCGAAAAAGGAGCACGGACTACGGAGTAATTTTAGATTAATGCCGACTACCCCAGAGTTGGAAGCCTTCCCAGCCAGTGGAATCTGCACATGTTGACCTTGGCCTCCACCCCAAATGTGTAGACTTTTTCCATTGGACCGAGGGACATTGGTTTGACGCCTAAACAGCCCTTCCCCAGGCGCCCCGTGTATCTCCAAGTGCCCGTCTCGGGTACCTAAAGACGATAGGCTCTAGGCTGTAAGTATAGGTGCCTCAAGCGCCCCTCGGCCTATCCCCTATCCCCCTATCCCCCTGTTGGTCGCTGAACGTCGGCAATTTCTGAGATACTTGATTAATCTTTCGTCACAGAATCTATGCAATGTGTTCCGCTAGAACCAAATGTCATCGTCGGTCCTTTTATGAAGAAGATCAATTATCTATGCTGTAAGTCTGAAATCTGGGAGAGGCTGATATTCCTGACCGCACTTGCCCAGCCCTCATGGGCATCTTGCTGAGTCCCTCACTACCTCCGACAAGCCCAATCTGGAAATCTTGAATGACACAATCATCCTCATTTGAAAGATTTTCCTCCAAAGCTTTGCTGGAACTACAATAGACATTCCACGCCAGCTTCATTCAATCAACGGATTCTCCCTTCTCAGGTAAGAAAGTACATCGTATGACTGATTGCCGGGACATGTTCTCATCCTTGAAATAATAATTCTTTTCTGCTATCCCAACCCCCGCCCTGCAATGACTTCAAAAACCCCAGTGGACTGGTCGCTGTACCTCGTCACTGACTCCACTCCCGCCATTCTCGGCGACAAAGACATAGTCGACGTCGTCGAGCAGGCAATCCAAGGCGGCATTACTGTTGTCCAGTATCGAGACAAACATGCCGACACAGGTGTCATGATTGAAGTGGCTTCTAGACTTCATCAGGTCACACAACGGTACAACGTCCCGCTACTCATCAATGATCGACTAGATGTCGCTCTTGCAATCGGTGCTGAAGGAGTACATATTGGTCAAGACGATATCCCATTCAGCCAAGCCAGAAAACTGCTTGGTCCCCATGCCATAATTGGTGTTACAGCTTCATCAGTCCAAGAAGCAGAACAGGCCATTCAAGATGGCGCCGACTATCTGGGTATCGGCACCACTTTTGCAACTCCTACAAAACAAGACACCAAATCCATCATCGGTACACGAGGCTTACAAAAGATTCTCGGTGCCACATCAACAGGAACCGAGAAATCCACCCCCTGTGTCGCCATAGGCAGCATCAATTCAACCAACGTACAGCGGGTTCTACACCAATCTGCCCACGGTACCAACCGACTCAATGGCGTTGCCGTTGTCAGCGCCATTGTGGCTTCCCCCGACCCGAAGAACTCGGCGAAGCAACTTCTCCATCTCATCAAGTCGACGCCAGAGAAATACTACGCCGCCGTGCCGCCGACCATCTCGGCAACAACCAGCCTAGACGACATCATCGCCCGAATTCCTCACATCATCAAAACCCACGTCACATCATCGACACTCTCACACAACATGACCAACACAGTGGTCCAAAACTTCGCCGCGAACGTCGCCATTGCAACGGGTGCATCACCGATAATGTCCGACAACGGGCCCGAAGCACCAGACCTAGCCAAGCTCGGTGGTGGACTCGTCATCAACATGGGTACAGCAACACCAGAGAAAATGAACTCTTTCATCGCCGGTCTCAAAGCATACAACCAAGTTGGATCCCCTGTACTCCTCGACCCCGTCGGCGGCGGGGCGACCTCTCTTCGCCGCAACGCGATCAAAACCCTCTTATCCGCGGGCTTCTTCAGCGTCATCAAAGGCAACGAAGGCGAGATCGGCGCCGTCGTCGGATCATCCGGAGCCACCCAACAACGTGGCGTTGACTCGGGTCCATCCACATCCACACACGAGCAAAAGATCCAAACCGTCCAAGACCTCGCGAACCGCGAACACGCCATCATCCTCATGACGGGCGCCACCGACTATCTCTCCGATGGAACGCGCACGCTCACCATCGCGAATGGATCACCATATCTCGGCAAGATCACCGGCGCAGGATGTGCGCTCGGCGCCGTCATCGCCAGCTACAACGCGTGCTTCCGCGAGGATAAATTGCTCGCCACACTGGCCGGCCTGCTGCACTATGAGATCGCAGCGGAACGTGCACAGGATCGGCCCGAGGTGCGTGGACCGGGGTCGTTCATCCCGGCGTTTCTAGACGAGTTGTTCCTGTTGGGCGAGGAGGTTCGCGACGGCGTTGGCATTGGCCAAGAAGGGAAGTTCAAGGAAAGAGTCAAGGTCCAAGTGGTGGGATTGTCGTCGTGATGATCATAATGGAGAGCTTGTACGAGAAGAAAGCATTCTAGAAAACGACAACGCGCAAATAAACGAGATCGCGTGAGCTGGCAGTCGTTCGAGATGTAGACTTCTGAATATCTTTGGGATGGACAGACACATGACCGGAAGCGATGATATATATCCATGTTCAGACACAAGTGACCATCGTGGCAATGAATCGACACGCTTTTTTGATAAACATAGGCTGGCTGGCTGTATGCAGCTGTGCAAACACCGCTCTGAACATTAACCGAACTAGTCAGTTAGTCAACGCCCTGTAGACCCAAGCATCCAGATAATCCCGGCACTTGCCTAGCAACCATTTAGACGCCCACAAGACATACATACGAACACGACTTTTTTTCCCTTTCTTTCGGTAGCTCGAGCCTGCCCTGGCATCGGGACACAAATTGCTCTGACTGACTGACTGACTGACTGACTGACTCATTGCTCCACTACTGGTTACTGTTACTGTAGTCGGTTGATGAACTAGCTGGTCGAAGGTCCTGGGTGGCAAAAAATCAATCTAAACAGCGACACGTCCCCGTCGCACACGGCATGATGTCTCGCTCGATGTCCAGCCTGATCCACCTGCGCAGCGGCGCAATAACAAAATCAACAATATCATGGTCGTTCGGTCCTCCCACATTCCCGTCTTGCTGACCTGTTCGGAACCATGTACATGATCGCCTCCCGTACTGCTCAAAGCTAGATCCCCACGGACGACGGATCTTTCTCTGCTATCTCTTCTACCCCGCGAATGGCCGTGGCAACGAGGAACTCGTCGTCGTACGCGACGATCGAGATGTCGATGTCTTGGACCTCTTTGCCCTGGAAGAGTGTCGTCATTCCGCGTTCTGCATTGGATGGTGCTGTCCATTTGGCCTCGTCTTCGTCCTTGTCGTCTGCCGCTCGGCTTGTGGGTGAGAGTGGTGATGAGAGCGATGAACCCGGTTCGAGTGGGCTGAGCAGGGCATTGCCGTCGGAGGAACTGCGTTGGTGGGCGTGATGGCTTGCTGTGCTGGATCTATGGTGGTGGTAATGGTGGTGATGATGTTGGAAATTCGGATGACCGTTTTCTACTCGATTGCCGCTTCGACTACGACTGCGGCTTCTGCTCGAAGATCGCCCGTGGAGGATAGACCAGGGTTTGGGCGCGACGACGTTGACGAATTCGAGCTCTCGCAGCCAGCTTGCCAGCAGACCTTCGCCGACCATCTTAATGTACGCCTCTTTCAAACCCCAGTAGGCGTAGAAGCGCCGGAGTTTCAGTTGCACGATCTTGGCTTCCATTTCTTTCTGTCGCTTTATCTTGGCTGCGTGTGCGTCCGAGGTTTCTTCCTCGCTGCTACTGCTGCTGCTACTGCTCGGCCAAGCGCCTTCTTCACGTTCTATGACTGGGAGGTGAACGGGTGCGTGTCTCATGTCTCGTCTCTCACGGTCCGAGAACATCTCGCCGAAAATGTCGACCCATTCGTCGAATTTGGCTTGTGTGGTCATGTCCTTGGGTGTGCGTTTGTCTTCATCTGTGCACGCGATGTCCACGCCGAGACGGACTTGCCCAGACGGGCGATGATGGTCGAACTCTGGCGTGTGCTGATGGTGATGATGACCTACCAAATCCAATCTGTCAAATGCTTCATCTGGAGGCGCTGTCGACGATGTAGCCTCTGGTACTTGAGCGGTTGGCGTGTCACATCCGATAATCGCGACCAGCCCAGCCTGATGACTGACGTTGAATTCCAATCCACCTTTGGTCCCACTTGGATCCCAATCTGAAGGAGGTGACCAATACGGTCGGCGATGTGGAGCTGGAGTCCGAGAAACTTGGACTTCTGACCAGGGAATCCGGGCGTGGCGGTGAATGAAGGTGTATTTGAGTAATGCACTGGCGAGCGACATGAACCGATCAGCAGGGCGGATGAAACGAGTCACGGCCTCCTGATCGGCAAATTGGAGCGTCGACAACAGAGGCAAAGTATATGGTTGTTTGGGTATTGATGGCACCAGTGACCGAGTGTCAATGTAGTGGCGCGTAATGGAAGTCCGGTGCCGGTGATACTCTGGGACAGCCATCTTGGTGAAGGGAAGAAACGTCGTGTGGCAGAGGCTGTAGCAATATTGTCACTAGAGTGGATCGAAAAGAATGTCGGATCTGCCCTCGTCTTATCGTCGAGAGCCAGAGATAGAATGTTCAGGCGTGCCGTAACGGTGACGGTAGGATTCCCAATGTCAATTTACAAATGATCAAATCCGGATTCGTTGTCATCTAGTACATCAAAACATGATTCCGAACTCGGAAATTGTAAAATTAGGGGCTCGTCCTGCAGTGAGGCATTAAAACGAGATCACCTTCCCTTCGGTCGCGACGTTGTCCACACTGATCACCAAGTGTACCCCGTTCAATAATCGGGCACCTGTCGGCGTTCAAGGCAAGTTCATAGCAGTCACAATTGTATAAAGAGAAAGACCCATAGAGTTCCAGTACAAAGCGGGCGAAGAATTGCGAGATGTTCGCCAGAACGGCTGGCCAGGAAAAGAAAGACCGTGGAGTGTTGACGATTGGCACAGATTGCGACTCTTGCGACTCCTTCTTGACTTGAGCCTCAGATATATCAGATTGTGTTAGTGGAGCGTCGAATGAGAAATATACGGAGTTCATATCATGATGACCAGTGCTTTCGGAACATGGGTTGCTTTATTTAGCAACAATCCAAGATCCTTTAAGGTTCCGCAAGGCTGCGCGATGGATTCGAGGAGGGGAGTCTCACGTGATAATTGGTAACAAGGCTGATATGTGGCTAGGATGTGTGGCTGGTGATGTACTAGGGCGGCGAGGGATGAGATCTTGTTCCGGCGTGAAAGAATCTCGGGATAATCGCCGAATATCAGAAAAAAAGTTGGGTCAGTACTAAGAAAACGTGACTCAACTCGCCATACCTGAAGTCTGATATCTATACAAGTATGTCTGGTTGATATATCTATTTTTGCTGTTCAACGCATGGTGTTTTCACGTTCTGTCGACCGAGTCTATATTTTCTTCAACAAGTTGTTCCAAGCTTCTACCTCCTGGTCGATTTACATCGAAACATGACCACGATAACGATTGGGGTTCTTGCTTTGCAGGGAGCATTTCTTGAACATTTGAATCTGCTGCGCAAAGCATCTACTATCATTCAGGCACAGTTACAAGGACAAAATGTCAATTTCTCCTTCACAGAGGTACGGAATGTGGCTCAGCTATCAAAATGTGATGCTTTGATCATTCCTGGTGGCGAGAGCACCACTATGTCTCTTGTGGCCGCTCAGTCGGGATTATTGGAGCCGTTGAGGGAGTTTGTCAAGTATGCAACTCTCCTATTCTTTCTTGTCATCCGCTCATCTTGTTCTTCATTGTCGACTTCGCACCTGTATCCCCTCCTCGCATCGCCCACCTGCCCTTGTTGATCGACCGCAAAGCTGATTGTCTCTTCCAGAGTCCATCGAAAACCAACATGGGGAACATGCGCAGGTCTGATCCTTCTTGCCGAAGCAGCCAATGCCACAAAGATTGGTGGCCAGGAATTAATCGGTGGATTGGACGTGCGGGTGAATCGAAATCATTTCGGTCGACAAGTTGAAAGTTTCCAGGCTGATCTGGATCTCCCATTCTTGAAGGAGATGGTCGATCAAGCAGATGGTTCATTATCAACCGCGCCTTTCCAGGGTATATTCATCCGAGCACCGGTTGTTGAAAAGATTCTACCCAATGTAGATGGAATTCAGAAAGAGGAACAACAGGTGGCGGCGACGGTAGTGGCTCCTTCAAAATCAGCCAAAGATGATCGAGCGAGGTCAGCCATGAGCGCAACAGTGGAAATCATGGGTAAATTGCCTGGTCGTGTGAAAAAGACATCGAATATAGAAGTCAGCGCTGGCGAGGAAGTCGGTGATATCATTGCCGTAAGACAAGGCAATGTATTTGGAACCAGTTTTCATCCCGAGTTAACAGCGGATGTGAGGATACATGTTTGGTGGTTGAGACAAGTTCTGGATGCCATTCGGGTTGTCGGTCGGTAGATCTGTTTTGATGTGATGGATGCATTCCATGGAGGCCTGGGTTCTTTGTGATCGTTTATACATGATAGAGAGAAGAGTCGACAATCACTATCGACCACTGCCGTATTCATCTTCCTCTTTCTTCCTCTCTGCATCGATTGCTCGACCATAACCACCCCGGCCAGGATCAAATTCGTCACGATATTCGTCTCTGACCTGACCACCAGATTTGCCACGACCGTATTGTCTTCCCTCAACAAAACCAGAGTCAAGATCCGTTCGAATGACGCGTTCATCGAGTTTGGTTCCGCCAATATACTTCATACAATCAAGGGCCTCTTGGTGGGTATAGTATTCAACAAAGCAGAAACCGCATGGAGTCTTTTGGAATCGATCAAGACCCATGACCAGTCTCTTGATCTCGCCACATCTAGTCATGGTTAGTAAATCATGTAGAAGAAACTGGAGCGGTATAGTCGCACTTTGAGAAAAGTTCGTGAATCTGCTCTTCGGTTGTGTAGAAAGAGAGGTTGCCGACGTATAGCGTGGTTGCGTCTTTCAATGGGTCATCCTCTTCCTTTGCTTCGCTCTCCCCTCGATCATCGTGGCGTCCATTGGTTCTCCGCTGTTTCTAAACTCCAGGTCAGCCCCGGTAAAGGCAAGCATTGTGAGTTTGGTCTTTGTTCTTACCCGAGCCGTGAAGTATGAGCTGGGTTTGTCGAGACGATCGACCGTCGAAATCGCGACCGACATGACGTTTTAAGAACGGAGGAACAAGGAGGACAAGTGCAAAAGTTATAAATCAATCTGTCAAGTGTGCGTCGCGACCCGTGTGTAGCTTGAATGAAAGTGTTGTTGAAGTTGGCCAAAAGTTACAGTCCTCCACAGTGTTTGAAACTTTGGAGTTTGGGGGAGTTTGGAGATCAACTTCAACTTTCACCTGCGACCGCGTCTGTCTGTGTTTGCGGCTACATTTCCACCTCTCATACACGTTCACCACCACCATCACCACCACCAACATCAAGTCCCTTTGCTTCTCTTCCTCCCTCTACTCCATGTCTTTATAGCCTCTAACTCCCTTCTCATCTCATTCAACATGCCGAAGGTCATAGGCTACACTCCCCTTGGCTTTCCAGACCTTCACCGGGTGCCCGAATATTCTCAGATCCTGCTCCTCAGTCGCCTGCGTCTCCTTCCAAGCGTTCATCCTATCTTGGGAGTCCTCCTAGTACAACCTATCAAGGGCCCAGACGACTCATCGCCAATAGAGGCACCGAAGTTTTCACTGTCGTGGGCAACAAGATTCGATGGGCCGATTTAGCAACTGTCCGCGACGACTGGGAGGATCGCTCACAAGCCGACTCTTCTCGGTTTGGTCTGTCCCGGACGGAGGACGCGCCTGAACAAGATCAAGCATACAGAACTCTTGACGTCTCAGTTTACTATCAAATTCGTCAGATTGCAGTCTCCCCGTCAGGTTCCTTTCTGGCAATCTCCACCGAACATACAGTTCATCTTGCGGCATTACCTCCCTCGTCTCGACTGACCGAAAACGATCGCACTCCACTGAAAATAAAGACATATCAGCTTGGTCCCACTATCCATGTCATTCCAGAATCTCCTCTCGCATCCGTCCTATGGCATCCTCTCGCATCTGCAACGTCGTCCACTGATTGTATTGTTACAGTCACTTCCGAGGCTGCTATCAGAGTATGGGAGATTGATCGTTCTAACAAATGGTCTTTCGAACGTCCTGCGCTTGCTGTCGATCTTCGCAAGCTTGCCGATGGGATCTCCAGTGATCAGGATTTTGAACCATCAGGATTTGGGAAATCTCGCGGTTTCTCCGTCGATGATTTCGATATGGAAGTTTCGTCTGCCACCTTTGGAGGAAGAGGTAAAGATGATGAAGATGCATGGGCTAGCATGACCCTTTGGATAGCCATGAGAAATGGAGACATCTATGCTTTGTGTCCTTTGCTCCCTTCTAGGTGGCGACCCACAGACACCACCATTCCCTCGTTATCTACGAACGCCGTGGCCAAACTGGCTTCAATCTCTCCTGACTCCACCGATCCTGATGAACGTCGCGCTGCTCAGCAACAATATGAATGGGTACAGGAAATCGACAACGATGACCCTATTTTGTTAGAATCCACCGACAGCCTGGTTCAGCACGAGGCTCGATTGAGACCTAAAAATCCGAGCGCTATTCCTCGGCTCCAGGGGCCCTTTGCGGTTCAATCAGGAGGAGATGGTGTTGATATCGAAGTTTCTGATATTCTCGTCTTCCCTGCTAAACTCGACGAACAAGATCTTTTGTCTGGTGAAGTTGACTACGATGACTTTGACCATACTTTATCCTTGGGCATCCCATTTACGACGATCGCTCTTGCGACTACAGACAACGAGGTTTGGCTTGCTATCGATCTCGATGGCGTTTCCGGCCAATGGCTACCAAAAAGAGGCAAAAGTTCATTCAGTCTACCAGCCACAGATGCGAAAGAGTTGACCTTGATTGATACTTTCTCTTTGCCCGAAGACACATCTTCTTCAACCGCCTGGCCAACGTTCACGGTCGATGTGGTCCACAACTACTGTCTCTTCGTCAATACTGCAACAAAGATCTTCTCAGTATCAATAAATGATTGGGTCAACCGCCTTGCTGGCGAATTGAATGGTTCTGAGCCCATAGATCCGGGGTTCAAGACACGATTAGAAACCACTGCTCAAAGTCAAGTTGCTAGTATTGCACTTGTTCTCAAAGTCGAACAACAACCATCAGAATTCCTTTCGGCTCCGGCAATCTTGGATGACATCGCCTTGGGCTATTTTCTCCTAACCTCAGTACCCACAGCCGCTTACGTCGTGTCTTTTGATCAAGCCCACCTTCGTGTGGTGATCAGTGGACAGTCATCACCAGAACTTACCAACTCGTCACCTTCTCGGCTTCGAGGATCTTCGGAACTAATCCCATCAGACGAAGTCGAACCTTTACCATCTCGATCGCCATATGTCCCAGCGCAAATCTTTTATGCTAGCCAATTCCAACATCTTGAACGCCTTCGTCAACATCTCCCGTCAAACCTTCGAAGAGCTATGGTTGAGAAGCCAATGCGACTTTCACCCGCTATTCTCGAAATCATAACAGCTTCTCATAGGATGATAAGCGCACAATCTGCTCAACTTGAAAAAGCTGCTTCCGAGCTCTTCAGAAAGTGTCAGCGTTTGCAAGAAGAACTAGGAGATCAGGTGAAACAAATGACAGAGATTGCCCAACGATTGCAGAACTTGCAATCAGGGGAGGAAGACGATGAGACTGGCCAAGTCAAGGAACGAAAGAGTCATGATGCAAGGATTCAAGAGGCAAAAGATCGACAACGGAAACTGGTGGTTAGATACGAAGCTTTGAGGAGGAAAGTTGGCAAAGCAGCATCTGCGAATAAGGAGTTGTCCGCTAAGGAAATTGCATGGATCGGCGAAATAGAAACCCTAGCGACGACGGTTGGCATAGACGTTGATGGTACAAAAAACCAAGAAAACAAACCTAGCGAGGAGTTTAGGCTAGATGCCAGGCTTGCCACTGTGAGTATCTTCTATTTTGATCCACTTACGCAGACACTGACTTGCTTCCTACAGGTCAAACAACTTACTAGTACTCTGATTGAAGAAGCTCGCCTTCTTGAAGACCAGAACCAACAGCCCCAATCATCTTCAAATCTTGACCAGAGTACGGCCTCCTTCATGTCGGCATCAACCAATCTAGGTCGCTCTCGTACCTCCCTTGGGCCCGGGTCATTGGCAGACAGTGGCATCCAAGTACCCAGTCGCCTACAGAAAGAACGTATCGCCGAAGTTATGAGCATGGTGGAACGTGAGAGTGCAGTGATCGAGGCAGTGGTGCAAAGATTGGAGAGATTGAAAGTTGCAGCGAGTAAATCATGAGGCTATGCACTCGTTCGAAGTGTCAGGATCATCGTACGCATATTGTATGAAAAAGATGAAGTATGTAGGAACGTTCTGGAGCCAATATCATGAACAAGACCCGATGTGACTGTGATACAGTCAGCATTGCCGTCTAATGATTCCAATTGAGTTCGCGAATCTGCCCCTAGCGAGACTATCCAATATCATGACAATGCCTACCGATGCACAATGCGACACGCTGATTAGTCCATTCCGAAAAACTTATTCTTCCGAGCCATGATCACCGACATATATGGAAAAGAAGAACGCAACATCAGATTATGACCGCAATGACCCGGAGCCCGTCGTAGTGTCATTCTCTTTATATGCCTAATAAACTATCCGTATTTACCTACCACATGTGCATGGATACCATAACCTCATTAAATCAACATCAAGGATGATCGATACTACGACATCCCGATCATCCTGCGCCGTCACAGTTGCGCGAAATCAACTTCCCATTTTATATAGTTCACAATGCCGGCAGCATAATCCAAGCGAACAAAGGGCCGAATCACCTCGCCGGCGGCCTATCCTCAAATCCACCGACATCACCACCAGCAGTAGTCGAAGCGCTAAAACCTCAACTCCCTAGCCACGCCTTTATTCACTTTGACGTCGAACTCGATCCACCTGGCGACGCCCTTTCTCGCACCCAGCTCGTCAACGACACGTCCGGGATTCATGACGTGGCAGCCCTCGTACGAGATGGCGAACAGAGGGGTCTCAGCGTCCGCGAGCACCAGTGCCGTCGGCAGTGGGTACAGAGACAGAGATGCTGCGTGGTCCCAGAAGATCGGCCGTATGCTGTGCGGGAAGGGTGCGAGGTGTGATTGGTCGAGGATGGTTTTGATGAGTTTGCGTGCCGATGTGGTCGAGTGGTTTGTTGTATTGGCGGCGGTAGTGGTGGTGCCGGCTGTGTTGCTCGTGGGCAGGTGTGAGGTGGCTTCGTGGACCATTGAGTCGAGAGTTGTAGAGTTGCTGCTGTCGTGGTCGTGGTTATAATCGTTGGTTTCTATATCCATGCTGTCGTGGTTGGGTTCGTTACGTCCGTGGGCGTCCGTGGTCGGGGAGTGACCTGCCGGTTCATTTCCTTCTTCATTTTCATCGTCTAGTTTCGCGAACGAAACTGCATTCCTCCTGAATCTACCTGTGATGTCGTCTCTGAAAAGCACAATCTCGTCCACGGGACCAAACAAGGACAATCTCGCCGGATTGCTAGCCCAGATTGCTTCACCGGGAATCTTGCCGTCGTCCTTTCTTCTCATTTCAGCATTCGCAGCAGTGAAAGCCCGTCGAATGCGAGAGGTGAATAATTCTGGTAGACCCTGTCTAGGTAGAACGGTGGCACCGCCAGCACTGAAACTGCTAGCCCATGGATCATTGTCACCCGGTACAAAAACGAACGTTGTAGTTGCCAGGAGATTCGGAAATTCTGTGAGGACCGATGCCAGAGCGTCAAAATGTTCTTTGTATTCGACACTGTTGCCTCCTTTTGTCGAGCCGGCCATACTCGCCGCGGAGACAAAGTTTCCCATGAGGATGATCGATAACGGGTAGTCGGCCTCATCAGTACTAACATTGGCGTAACTGGCGAGGATGGCCTTAATGGCTTCTAGAGTCCTGGGACTGTCGAGTGTGCATTCAGCAACAATAGCGATTTTGCTGCGTACAGGCTGAATCTCATCGTGATCTTCTGGACTAGAAAAAGAATTTGAGAATGACGGCAATGGTCCAGGAGGGCCAAAGATCCGTTTTTGGATACGTCGCATTTGCGAGCCCAGCGCTTTCTCGCTTCCCAACCCCAGAAAATCTACCCATCCAAAACCTGCTCCAACGCTAGTGGTCAGATTTTCTGGTTCGAGATTTGAGGATAATCCAAGGGTGAGACTTCGGCGTTCGGCGGGCGGTCCCGCCATGGTCTCGGCCATAAAACATCCTTTAATTTGGCCGCCAACCCCTGCAGCCGTGCCGAGATTCGAGTTGTTGGATCCATCCTCCTGGTATCGACCTTCAACAAGTACTATCATGCCGGGACAGAACCAAGCACCGTCCTCCGGAATTGGCCTTGTACTTGAAAGATCTAATACAACGCTACCAGATAGATCGGTCAAAGCAAGGTCCCCAGCAGCGGAATGAACGAGCATTCCTAATAAGAGATGAAAGGTACCAGCCCTGCCGAGAAGATTGGAGACTGGGGTGATTTTATATGCTTGTTGAATGGTTGCAACACTGCTCCCGGAATGGGTCAGAGTTGGTTTCCGTTTGGAGGTGGAGAAAGCAGGGGCTTGAAATGACTCATTTCGCATTAATCGTTGGTGTATCAGGTGATAACGGTTTCTGAACATGGCGGTTTTGTGTTGTATAGGTGGAAGAAGTGACGCTGGTCCAGGCAGAGGTTCAAGAGACTTTTTAGATGTCGAGTACGCGAGGCGAGGCTGGTTGAATGCAGAAACGACCTTAAGATAGGATCGAGCATCAAGTATCGTGATCTCTTCATGCTCAAGTTCACCGGGCTCTTCGACATTGAGCCCTGACAAACCTAGACTTGTCTGACTGTCATCCCGACTGACTTGAGGCGGATTGGTGAACGAGTTCGTCCTCGACAATGATGCAATAGAGCTGTTTTGTCGGGACAACTTTCCTGTGTCTAGACGACCACCAGACATGCATGGTTCAAGTGTCTTAAGGATATTGGAAAGTTTCTTATCTGGTCCATCCTCGACAATGAGACCGCCGGCATTTCTTTTCCATGACTTTGCAATCTCATCAAGTACACGTTCTGCCAGTCCATCTTCTCTCCAACCACTGCCACAAAACTTCCCTACAAAGGTGGAGAGTACACCGAGGCCCGAAGAAGTCAAGGTCAGGTTGTGTTTTTTGGTAAGCGTCCTGAAAGCGACTGGCCGCAGCGTCTGTGGAGGGAGAAGAATGGGTAAAACAGTTGGAGCATTATTTGAGGTGGGCGGTGGTTGAGGCGCGAAGGGCTGTCTAGGTATAGGTTTCTGCCTTGGTAAAATTGGATAAGCCGGTGTGCCAAAGCCTGGGCTCGAAGAAAGCAATTGATCCCTAGTTGTCAGGCCCGCCTTGGTTGATGAATGCGCAGGTAGTCTAGGTGTTGATATTGGTTCTGCCATTGTTGTAACAAAGGTGATTGAAGGTTAGTCAGATGAAAGCGAATGACTTGATTCTGGGTTCATCACTTCACAACCTCTATCTGGAAAACGTCGCTCTTGAACCCGATCCAATTGTCTCGACATACAAGCAAGACCAGACTTGGTACAGTCAACACCAAAATCGATGTCGTGCACTTACAGACGCGGTGCGCGATACGCGGGTTTACGCGTTAAAGTACAAGACGCGTTTTAATCTACCGAGGATAATCCGAATTCCTGGTCTCAATGTCAATTGTCTACCAAGACAATTCCATCATCACCGTCCGACTCCTCCATCATCTGCTGTCGCATAAGGGTCAACTCGACTGCGTGCTGTGCACATTTCTAAAGATTTCTTGACGTGAAGTTTTCGACGTCTCTTGCGCCATGTCTTCCACCTCAGAAGTCCAACCAGGAGATCAAACAACAGCAACACCGAGCGCACCAGATGCCACTACCGATCCATCATCCTCACCACAAGAACAACTCGCAGATCTCATAGCCAAAGCAACAGCCGAATATGCAGTCAAGCATTATTCAGAAGCCGCCGAGTTCTACTCTCAGGCGGCCGAGATCCAAGACGAGCTCAATGGCGAGATGGCTCCAGAGAATGCCGATCTATTGTATTCCTATGGCAAATGTCTTTATTTCCTTGCGCAGCAGACTAGTTCTGTTCTAGGTGGTACAGCAGCGTCGGCTCAATTGTCTTCCAGTAAAGAGAAGAAGCCACCGAAGAAAAAGAAAGACAAATCAAATGGAAACGGGCCTGCAACCAACGGCCAGAGTTCAAAGTCTGAGCCTTCATCTTCCGAAACTCCACTGACAAATGTCGGCGATGTCGTTCCAGAATCAGATGTTAAAGTCGAAGGATCGACGAAAGAGACTTCATTAGCCAAACCCTACTTCCAGATTTCTGGCGATGATGTCGGCTGGGATAGCGACGAAAGTGACGATGAAGAAGATCCAGAAACTCAAGAAGAGGAGGATGACGATGACTTTGCCACAGCATACGAGTTGTTGGACCTCGCTCGCGTTCTCTACCTCAAGAAATTGGATAAATTGCAAGAATCAAAATTGCAAGAGTCGGATAAGGGCAAATACGTGGCGTCGATAGATCTCACGCCCGAAGTCAGAGATGTCAAATCTCGAATCGCTGACATCTACGATTTACAATCCGAAGTAAATTTGGAAGGCGAGAAATATTCTTCTGCAGTGATTGATCTAAAAGCATGTCTAGCCCTGAAAGAGGAACTCGAGCCACCCGAATCCAGCATTCTTGCAGAATGTCACTACAAATTAAGTCTGGCTCTCGAATTCAGTTCACAAACCCAACAGCGTGATGCGGATGGCAACCCAAACGGCGATCTGGAAATCGACTGGACTATCCGGAACGAGGCAGTTGCTCAGCAAGAAAAAGCCATCGACAGCTGCAAATTACGAGTAGCCAAGGAAACGGCGGAACTAGAAGGTCTCGAGCCCGGAGCCCAGAAAGATAAAGCCATGGCTCAAATCGAAGATGTTCAAGAAATGATTGGAGAAATGGATGTTCGATTGGCTGAGCTGAGGAAACCACCAGTCAATGTCAAGGCCGAAACCGAGTCACAAATGGTCAAAGAGCAAATCTCTGGTGTTCTAGGCAGTATACTTGGTAGTGGTGCCACCGATGCCGAAAAGAAGGAGAAATTGGCTCAAGTTTCGGAAACGGCCAACGATCTTAGCGGACTGGTCAAACGCAAAAAGCCGAAAACCGGACAAGGCAATGGCGGCGACAGTGGCGTTGGCTCTGCAGCTTCAACCCCAGCACCTACTTTCGCGGAAACCTCGAGTGCTTCTGTCTCGAAAGGAAAGCGAAAGGTCGGATTTGCCGATGAAGTAGAAGATTTGGAGATGAGCAAGTCTGGGAAGAAGGCGAAAGTCGAGGATACCGAGGACTCGGGCATTTGAGTTGACATCACGACCACAGAAAGGGGCTATTCAGACGAGTGAGTGTATACAACGGTCTCCACCTGAAGTTGTACTCCATGTCAATTTGGGTGGATGCTTTGCTACCCTCGTTGAGGATTCAGAGCCCGCCAAGCCCTCGAGAGACGGTCTCATAATACTCTCAAGAATATAACTTGCCAGTTTGCCTGACTATTGATATATATACCAGGTCTCGCCTACCCTTGCAAAACGATATGGAGCCAGACTTCAGGGGGGATCAATTGTAATGAGGGTGGCATTCTGAGCAAGGACATTAAAGGCTTCACAGCTTGGCGTACTGGTCCCTTCACGAGATGCGACAAAGGATATCTGGGAACAACAAGACAGCACGGGCTTAGAGGCTGCCGACATGGTGTATCCCGCTATATGTAACATTCAACGAGGAAGTATAATGTTTTATGAAACGCGACCTGGTCTACCCGAGGTGTATTCACGGCAGTTCATTAAGAGAATTCATTCAATGTCAGATTCTATGGTCATTCGATAAAAAGCCGAAACTGAGATCACAAAATCTTGGAGTTCAAGATGTCTAATCGATCAAGTCTCCTGAGTCTTCTGATGCCTTTCAACGTCCACACAGGGTGCACGTTACACAGCACAGGTCATCGCCACGACGAGACAAACAAAACGCCTATGCAGACAGTCCATGCTATCACCGACAAATTCGACAAATTCGGCGACCCTGCCCATCCTGGTCGAGACCATGCACCGATAAGCCTCCTTCAGTACCTGTCCGGCCCACTCTTCCAATGATAATAATGATGGGAATAAAGAAGAGCAGTGAAGTGAGGTGACGATGGACAGTGAATGAATGAACCAACCACATACACGGAGAGAGCTTCAAGTGACCAGATCAATCAGCTTCACTGTTTTACCATTCACTTGACCTATCCCTCTTCCTCACACAGACTTCCTATTTCTTCTCTTGAATTTCAGAACGTGCCGTTTGCATCCTGGTATTGTCGTCGCGACCCAGTGCTATGAACCTTCTAGACTTCATCGTGATCTTGAACCAGTGCGCAGTTCGAATACAGCAATCTCATCGTGTCCTCTGCTACGCTCTGACCTCGTCTATCGAAGGGTTCATTCTGCTCTTCATCCTTCGAATCTCGAAAAACTCTCGTGTTTTTCTGCCTACTCTGCTCGATATGGCGCTCAAAGGTCTGTCTTGTCAGTCTGTCTCGCAGTGCAGGTGCCTGTCGCAGAGCCTCAACCCCTACTTTTCACAGCAGCATGCTAACGAGCCATGAGAGCCACAGGTCTCGCCCGCAGCGGACGAATGCCAACGTTGTTTCTCCTCGCGATGATGTTTCTTCTCAGCCAGCCGATCCGCGCGGGTCCTTTCCAGCCACAGTCACCCTCACTCGCCGCCGATGACATGGCAGCTCACGACACATTGGCACGCCTCTTTTCCTACGGGGAGGGAGGTCCAGCAACAGAAGCAGAACTGATCGACAATGACAACGGGCGCAACCTCGACACCATCGACACCATCAGCACCTCCACCGCCATCGTCTCTCCACCGACTACGACGACACTCCACTCCCACCACCGCCGAGTCACGCGCCTACCGACACCCGTATCGTCGTCGCTCCCGAAACCCAGCGACCTGACCAAGAAATACACCCTGTCATGCTCGGACTCGCGCGCCATCACCAACACGCTGTGCCGCCTGCCCTCGCTCGACTACTACTGCACCAACACCGGCAGCGTGGCACGGAGCACAACCTCACAACCCCAAAACCAAACGCCCAACCCGCTTCCAAACCCCAACCTCGATCCAGCCATCAACCCGACCGCAACGGACCCGCAAGCCGTGAAATACTGCGACGCGGCCTGCAAATGCACCCTGACGTTTCCCACGGCGTGCATCAACCGCTGGGCCGTGCCGTTGTGTGTCGAGTTCGATGATGGCACGGTGCGCGATCTGGCGAGGCTGCGCCTCGTCGTTGGCAGTGCGGGTAGGTCCGTACTGTTGGCGAATAATACACTGTGGTTGGATGATTCCGAGACCGGCGTGCCGTATTGGGTGGAGGCTGAGTGAGAGGCGGAGGGTGATGAGGATAAGGAGTGGAGATGGTAGGGGTGATGAGGTCGACGCTGTGGCTGCTGTTCGTGGTAACAAGTGATGGGGGATGTACAGTGCAGTTACACAGACTGACTGGCTAGTTAGTCATTTGCTTGGGGCGTCATGATTGCGGATGCGGCTATGGCATACAAAAAGTAAGAGAGGATATGAAATGCTGACGCTACCTTGTGTTCATGTATGTTGACCATTGACGAGATGGTCTCGTTGAGGTTGGCTGATTCGTCCCGGGCAATATACTGGCACGCCAGGGTCGAAGAAGCTTATGCCTCTCAAGGAAAGCCAGAGGAAGTCCAAATCTCCGTGAGCCTTTACGTTGAACAAGTCTACACAGGCAGAAGATAATCAAAGCACTGGATCAATCAATCAAAACCAAAATGAGACAATCGATACAACGAGATTAATTCATAAGCTCATTGAATCTAGATTCTCCTGGAATCCCAAGTCTATCAGTCTATATGGTCATTAAAATACTTTTCAAAATCCAAGTCATATGGTTCACTTGGAAACATTGTGATCATATCTTGATCACACCTCAAGTGTCAAGACACCCGGACAGCCTTATCCATCATTGTGTACAAGGGAAACTTCAAAGCCATCAATACCCTGTCATATACACACTTAACAGAGATGATTCCACACACGGCCAAGCTTTTTATATCCAAATAATTGTGTACAAGGGAAATTTCAAAGCCATCAATACCTTGTTAGACTGACAGCTAACAGAGGTAATTCCCAAAGCTTATTGTGGTTGGCTTTTGTACATCAGTTAACACAACAGACCATTGATCTAGACCATGCTGTTGATCCGGCCATTCCTGGTCGGTCCTCGATCTGTTGATCGACGCAAAATGCCGCTCATCATACTGTGTTCATGAGAGGTTGATCTTCTTTCGAGCGGACCGTGGTCTTGCGAAGGCGCTCGTGAATTTGAAGCCGAATCATTGGTTTCTTTGATAACCTCTTCAAATGCAGGCCGTTGGCGACCTTCATACACATCCGAGAAGGAATCCACTGTGCCAGTATCTCTCGATCCCAATGAAAAGTCCACGCGCTTAGCGATGGATGAAATCGACTCTCCTCTTGCCCGTGGAGCCCGTCGCCTCAAGATCGAAGGATGAGCTAAAGCAGGGGTAGTGGGGTATGGTTCTATCGGCGTGGGACCCTCAGGAACATCGGGGTTTCCAGCAAGGTGGGTATTGGTAGGATATCCGGACAAAAAGAATGGCTGATCGGCTCTCCATCCAGCTTGGTTGGTTTGTGGTCCTTCAATACCTTGGTTCTGTAGAGCGACCATCAATGCGCAGATGAACTTGTTCCGGCGCTGAAGACGGAGTAGTTCGTTTTGCCAATTGGATTTGTAGAAGAAAACGACGTTCAAAGTCAAAGAGTAGACCTTTTCAACCTCGCGAAGTTCGGTGAGAATGTTGTTACCATATTCTCTCTTCTCCGACCGGACGAATTCAAGTAATTCGTTTCGTAGTCCTTCAATCTGTTGTAGAGTTGTTCCGAATTTGATGTTGATTGGGACTGCTTCGGCAAGAGCACCAGAACGACGCATGTTGAGTACGAAGAGGGTGTTGAGATAACTGTTGGGAGCTTGAACCACATGTCCTTCCATTTTCTTAAATTCGGTGTACAGTAGCGCAATCTCCTTGACGAAATAATCATCTCCTCTCATCAAGGAACCGGTGGAGCCATAAATGGTGACTCGATCACCCACATCAAAGGGATGCTTGACAAAGACGAAGACGCAGGATTGCAGAAATTCTTGCGCGGTGGCGCTGAACAGCCATGACAATGCTAGGACAGCAGAGCCAGCAGATGTCAAAACTCCCGCAGCCGATGTCGATATGAGTGAAATGAAAACCAGAATAGTGATAACACAAACGATGAAGAAAAGAACCCCATCAAGTTTGGAAACGACCGAATCCAAATCTTTGAGGGAGGCGGTAATGCTTTTACGCTCCTTTCCGATTTCAGCACAGACATTCTCCAACTCTTCCATTGAAATATCACCATTGAGATCTTTGTCAAACATGGTGAATGCTGCTTCAGCTTCGTCATCATTGTCAAAGGCGTTTCTAAGGTCTTCAGACGACACAGTTTCGAAGCCATCTCTGACAAAGGTTCGATACAGACGACGAGCTAATACTTGCGAACCAGATGTGCTGTGCAGGAGTGTAAGAATTACCTGGGCTGGATGACCGCTCTTGGCAACCTGCTTTCCGGTAAAGTCCCCTGCTACGGTTCCTGCAACATCACCGACCTTGGCAAATGCTCGATTAACAGCATCCTGGGCCTTTTCGGCATAGATTGCTGGCGTTCGTGTACCAGAGGCAGTTCCAGAAGGACGGTCTTCGAACTCGGCGTCCTCCATGGCGATTTTGGCCTTGGAGTAAATATACAACTTGGTCAAGCTTCCAATTTGAAATTTGTTGATTTCAATGCGGTCCGCATAAGTTCGTAGGTGAAATGAAATTGCGATGAGTTGTATAATGATCTTCTCCGCAAAGTTGATGCAAGTACCCACAAAGATTGAGATGAAGACCTTGTTTGTAGTCCTTTGCCATTCCCGAGTACCACCCCCATCGATCATGTGGTTCGTAAGTGTTGGAAGGAAAGAGACTTCGATACCAAGCCACCAAAAGAACAAAGTAGCAGGAACTTCGAGAGCCTTTCCCATGTCTCGCCATTTTTTGGCATTATTGGTGAAGAGACTGGCGACAAGTCCAAACGGGTATGGAATGAGACGAGCGACAATTCGACTTGCCCATAGAGTAAGCCAAACAATCTCAAGCCAGATGCAGAACCAGAGCAGTTCTACTCCACCAACGTTGGCACCATCTGCGATTGGAGCAAACCGAGCGATCAGGATTGGGATCACTAGGACGAGGCCTACAGGAACAATGTAGGTAAAGTATCGTACAAGGAAGGAGGACTGATGAATAGTTTTGAAGAATCTACCCAACTTGCTGGAGGGGTTTTCTGGGGATTGTATATAGCGGCGCGTTCATGGATGGGATTTGTAGCAATGTCGAATTCATCGACCGGGTCGGCACCCCGAGAGCGTGATTGATGTAAAGACGGTCTTGATTCTGCCTCTTCTTCGGCTATAGACGTCAGTCTCTCTGCTCTTTGAACTGCAAGTTCATCTTCGAGTCGAGAGGCTTCCTCTCTCGTCTGGGAAGGAGAAGGTCGGAGGGTAGCTGTGTCATCTGTTCGATCGTTTTCGGCTTGTAGGCGACTATGGAGGGTATCGGCGTCCATTGGAGCCGCTGGAGGGAATGGTTCAGTTGGAGCACGATGAAGGCGGTTTCTGGCCTCTTCCGAGTCAGAACGCTCCATTTTGAAGCAGGTTGTAGCCCAGATCAGGGTGGAAATTGGGAAAGGACAGAGAACAACAGTTGAAGTCCCAGCATGTTAAGATTGTGAGGACGACCAGGGTGTTCAAGATTTGGGTTTAATGGGCGACGGGGCACGACGAGCACAACGGGGTATCTTTCGGTGCCAAGATGCATGCATGCATGATTCTTTCGGGGCAAAGAACTACGAAAAGGTAAAACTGCAAGAACGGCTTAAAAACTTTAAATGACGTTGCGTGTGGAAACTTGGGAAGGAGCATCCAAGACAGACGCTCAGGATGTCAGGATGTCACCAATCAGAATATCAGGATGGTGCCTTTTAGGACCCGAGCCTGCCCCATTTGGTCCCGACCGGAAGACCGAAGAATTTAATCGTTGAAGTGACCACGAGTGACGTAGGGTTCCAAAGACAACGAGGCACTGACCACAATATCTCAGCCTTGGCTATATCAATGGATAGATAGTTATTCCATGTTAATAAATATTACAGACGTCTCGCTGTGGGTGCGTCTCCTTCGATTGAGATTTGATGGAGAAAAATCTACCACATACATCTCCCAAGCGTGTCACAAATATCCCAGTGTGTTTATCAACCGGTTCAGTGTGATGGATAATGTCGACCTGTCAGACACATTTCCTGCAGGGGGATGAGAAAATAAGCATGCGGCTTTCATGCAGGCGAATTGTTAAAACTGCTGGACAAGACACGAGGATCTACGGAGCACGGAGGAAAAACAAGCAGTGGGCGGGCGTCTAAGAAGTGGCTATCCACCAGCTACCCACTTTACGTCCACCCATGCCCACACAACGGAGCATTCATGCGTACGAGGTGCCACTGCCCAGCGTCGTCGCGCCCCTGTCCCTCCGAATGCACCACCGATAAGACCCAAGCTCAGCGGCGCCCGAAGTTGAATTGGATCTCCGATTTTTCAGGCACCGAGTGACCATTGAGAACCACCAACAGGCCGATCGCCCCCTTGACCCATCCTTAGAAGAGCCTTGATACGTGCCGCGGACAGCCCCAACGCCTTGACGCACCTTTCTCCATCTGCCCAAGTTTGGCCATGATGGGATATGCGCATTTCACTTTGGCTTGTTTCAGCACCGCCCAAGGTCAACCAGTGATGTGGGAGTGACAAGGGAGTAGTTCTTGAATCACATGCAATTCAAGTCTCTAGGGGCCATTGTTGACCGCGAGGTGCCTCTGAATGTCTAGACATAGCCACGACCACGGGCCCACGGCCGACCAGCGGACAACGCACTACAGTATCAAGATTTCGCCTTGTTTCGGATTTGTGCAATTTGTGCTCACCATCAGGATACATACATATGTAAGTAGTCCAGTGACCCGAGTGGCAAACCTCTGCACATTCCATCCAACGCGTTGTTGATCCCATTTTCTTGGAACGGCAACGTCATGTCAGTAGGAAATATCGACTACATACGCACAAAATGGCACTACTTTCTCTCAACCTTGGTTCTACGTTGACGCGTATCATGTTTTGCAGTGTTCATGACCGACAACCGCTCTGTTGACCTAGATCCTGCCATTGGTCGAGAATTCGCTTACTGCAATTCATCTTAACCAACTAAGTAGCTGCCCCTTTTCTAACGTTATCAACTTGTCAGAGCATGTGAAATTTCCACCTTCGGACTCCCATGGCTTTGGTTCTGTCGTGGAGACTAGATACTTGCAACTTGTCATGCCACGCAAGGCTAGGGTCTATTTTGTGGGTATTGGGAACCGCGGCTTTGAATTGTTATCTCTGTGACGTCCGCCGTTGTGTCTGCTCTGACAATCTTGCGGCGTGTAGCTCGTAGTGGTGGTTTCATCTGTGGAATTGGCTATTTGCTCTCGGGGCTATTCCTATCAAGAGGCCAAAGAATATCAAACCAGGTCGCAGACAGCACAGCCAATTACAATCAAGTCTTCCGAAATTCATGCTGGTAAGTAAACACTGAACTTATATATTCATAGCAATTCGTGCCAGCTTCTTTCTCCCTCTATTATGCGAACATGTCTCACTTCTCGACAAGTCTGCCGTCGACCAACAAGCTCCGTGTGGATATATCTGCGTCGAACATCGTATCATAACCCAACAGAATCATCAGGGAATGGTACATCTTCTACCACTAGAAGACTCTCTGTAGCAAGCATTTAACATGACTCATGCAGTGTCCTAACCGGTTTTCTACCGCGGCTTTGTCGTTAGCCATCAACCTGGCTTTATCCCAGAACAAGCCGTCTGTATCTCGTTGACTGCCAGGCCAAATTTGACCCGGTCCTCGGTATTACAAACGCGGACACATTGGCTGATATTTCAACCTGACTTTCCCTGTCCGCGATGTAATATAGCTAATCTGTCCACCTCCGAGAAAATCTCACCTCAGTGCCCAGAACAAAACACCATAATCTGCGCTTAGCATAGACTTCAGTCTGATCCGTTATGGATCAAAAAGCTCAATACACCATAATGGCTCTTCTTTTCTTTGAGAATAAGTATTGATACTTGTCTGGCATTGCCTCTTTGGTGTAGAACTTGGTCGATACACTGGAGTAGTCGTCAAAGGCTGTCCTCGAATATGTACGCGTATGCGATTGAAAACAACAATCTGCAAAGTATGGATTCGGAAAAGAAAAGAAAAGAAAAGAAAAGACGAGGGTTGTTTCTGACTATAGACATATACACAAAGGCAAAGGTAACAGCCTTTTATACGTTGAGTGTTGCTCAGTCACGCTCCTTCCCAAACAAGACGAGGGGCGTGGTCTTGGCGCTTGTTTACCGACTTTTGGACACGCGCCAATCGCCAATCGCGAACGAGAAAAGCCTAAGGCTTCTTTATTCCCTCGTCCCCCGTCCCTCGTACCTGCACTGACAACCCGCACCCGCACCTGCCTGCACCTACCTGCACCTGTGCCTGCGCCGGCACCTTTCATCCCCTTCGAGTTCTCGCGCACAACCAGACACCACAATCACAACATACAGGCACGTCCACATTTCTTCATCCACCAAATCCACACTTCCTTTTGATCACGACCTGTCTCTATCAACCCTTCATTTCTCTCCCTTGATATATATCCCATCATCCTCATATCAAGATGCGTGGAGAAGTAAGTCGAACATTCCTCTCTTTCCTATGCCGCCCCCGTGTTTTGTTCTACCCCTCCACATTTTCACCCACATCAACAAATCATCGCCAATTCCCAACTCATCCTACGCCGACCATAATCACGACCTGTCATAAATCAATTCATCTTGAACATACTGACACCTCGCTCATAGGTATGCCACCTGCACATTGGGCAGGCCGGCACCCAATTAGGGAACGCTGCCTGGGAATTGTAAGTTCTTGACGCGCCCACCGCTATTTCTAATCCTTCCCACGCTAATCTTCCCTCAAAGGTACCTCCTTGAACACGGCCTCAAAGCTGATGGTCGCCCCGACCCAGAAGCCAATGTTGGCGATCCCGGATCTTACGAGACATTCTTCAATGAAACTAGTGGAAATAAGCATGTTCCTCGTTCCATCTTTGTCGACCTCGACCCATCTCCCATCGATGAAATTCGAACTGGAAAATACCGTCAACTCTTCCACCCCGAGCTCTTGATCAGTGGTAAAGAGGATGCTGCAAACAACTACGCTCGTGGTCATTACACCATTGGCAAGGAACTGGTTGATGACGTTTTGGACAAGGTTCGCAAAGTTGCAGGTAAGAATAAACGCGGTTGTTGGCATCAAAAGACGCGACAATTAACATACCATTAGACAACTGTACCTCACTTCAAGGTTTCTTGATCTTCCACTCTTTTGGTGGTGGTACCGGTTCTGGTTTTGGTGCTCTACTTCTCGAAAGACTTTCAGTCGATTATGGCAAGAAATGCAAGCTCGAATTTGCCGTATATCCTGCTCCACAGGTCTCCTCATCCGTGGTGGAGCCTTACAATGCAGTTCTATCAACCCACAGCACCATTGAACATGCCGACTGCACTTTCCTTGTTGATAACGAAGCCGTCTACGATATCTGCCGTCGAAGCCTTGATATTCCACGACCGGATTACGAACATCTCAATCGCCTGATTGCCCAGGTTGTCTCATCTGTTACCTCCAGCTTGCGTTTCGACGGTGCCTTGAACGTTGATTTGAACGAGTTCCAGACAAACCTGGTCCCCTACCCGCGTATTCACTACCCACTCATCAGCTACGCACCAGTCGTTTCGGCAAAGAGATCTGGTCATGAGAGCTTCAAGGTGCACGATCTCACTCTACAATGTTTCGAACCCAATAACCAGATGGTGGTTTGTGATCCTCGTAACGGAAAATATATGGCTGTTGCTCTTCTCTACCGTGGCGATGTTGTGCCTCGCGACACCAACGCGGCTATTGCATCTCTCAAAGCGAAGTCCAGCTTCCACTTGGTCGACTGGTGTCCTACTGGTTTCAAGGTTGGCATCAACTATCAACCACGTATGTTAAACTCACTTTTGTCATGAATAATTACTGACTCGTTCTATAGCTATGCCTGTCCCTGGAGGTGAATTGGCCAAGGTTGAACGATCCGTAAGCATGCTATCCAACACCACAGCTATTGCCGAAGCATGGAGCCGACTTGATCACAAATTCGATCTCATGTATTCCAAACGAGCTTTCGTTCATTGGTATGTTGGAGAAGGCATGGAGGAAGGAGAATTCTCGGAAGCTAGAGAAGATCTTGCCGCTTTGGAGAAGGATTATGAGGAAGTTGCTAGCGACAGCTTGGAGGTCGAGGATGAAGCCGGTGCTGAATACTGATCCTTTTCGCGTGTTGGAGACCTTTTGGTATGATTAATGACAAAGCCTCTCTCACTGATCAGGAGAGTGGGACGCATGTCAATGTTTGGTCACAACATATTTTGCATTCAAGGTTGAGATGGACTTGAAATTGAGCATCGAGCTTGGCGGAGCTAGAACTTGAATCCACAGACACCAGAATTTGCAAGATATGAATTGACGATTGTGTTTAAGTAAATGAACCTGAATGGAAATGAGGCCAATGGCGTCAAGCATGGGCTAATCCCACGTAGTTGTGGAGGCATGGACGCCTTAAAGTCGTCAGTAGCACAGTATCAGACTGGGGTGACTAGCTAGCTTTGTGTCAGCCGTGCTACAAATCTCCCATAGCGATTACAATGATCATCTTCTCATAACAAGCGGTTATTACGTCCCAGGTTTTCTAACGCTCTCAAAGGCGAGACTAAAGGCTGATCTCGAAAAGAAGGAGAACAGCCTTGTCTGGCACATCATGCGTTCACCTGCACGTGACAAGGCTGCAGGTCGCTCGGACCTCACTTCTCCATCTTCCTGGAGTTTCACGAGTCAGGCGGTTGACTTCAGCGACCATGCTAGCGAATATTCCCCAATGATACCGTCAATGATGCCTATGTTCGATAGCCAAATATCTATAGCGCAGGCAAATGGTTATTCGAGGCCAATGCTAACTCGTTCACGGTCACACACGGATCCTTCAGTCTCGGTACCAGAAGAAGAACAATCGGCTGCGGCACATGCTACAATTAACCAGCCGACCTCGTTGCGGCCTACACACGTCAGGTCCAGATCACATCTCGTACCTTCATCCCATGAGCACTCCAAGACTCGCTCTCTCCTCACGGCGCCCGTGGCGACGGCAGCGTCCGCAATAGAGAAAAGTGCAGAGAAACTCCCTCGGCTACATCTACCAGGCTCGAGCCACAGGCATCACCAACATTCTCGTTCCCACTCTCACTCCCACTCACATGGCCCCGTCGACGGCAACACACATCTTTATCCGACTGACCGCACAAGTAAGAATGATCCATACAAACGCGGTCATCGCTCTACACAATCCGAAGCACATCCTCGCAAACCGCCTAAAGACAGCACAAAATCCTCCGGCGGCTTGCCCAATCTAGTCGCAGGCCTCAACGCAGAACGTGACATTCACAAGCACCAGTCTCAACACCAACATCAGTCTCGTGACGCTTTCGGTCCAAGTGACACTTCTGCAGCAGATTTCACATCAGGAGGTCGATACGACCCATTCCCCAATGGCAGTGGTACTGGGCGACACCGGGCATTCAGCGATCCCAACGACCCAAACTTCTCTCCGTCACTAAGCCGACAACCCAGTACAGTGTCAATGCTCCTCTCACGTGGAGACGCCGCACGCTTCGCCAAACGGCTACATATCAAGAAGAGCGAATTGGAAGCAAAAGACCAAGAGATCGCTGTGGCTGAGGAAGAACTCCGTTCAAGGATCGGCGAAATCACCAGTGCAGGCGTGGAAATCACTCGTCGTCTCGACTACGGGTACTATAATCTCCTCGACAAAGTCAACAACCTTATCAGCACGATCACGAGTTTCCAATCCTTGAGTCGGCAGACGGCGGTCATGATTCATAATTTCGACAAAGAGACGCATCGTGTCGATGTCGATGCGCGTAGACGGATTGATGCATTCAAGGAGGGATTTGAAGCGAAAGGAGAGAAAGGTCGTGCGTTGGCTGAAAGGGGGAGAAGGTCGGGAAGAGGGCTGAGCAGTTGGAAGCCAGACTAGAGAATGCCAGAATCATCTTGGAGAATTGGGAAAGGAGAGAAGCAAGAGGCCGTGAGCGATGGAAGAGCATGTGTGAAGTCTTTTGGCGGACATTCATCCTGTTATTGGTCATGATCCTGCTAGGGCTGGGTGCGAGAGAGTGGTGGTGGGGTGCTGGCAGTAGCAGTCCCAATACCAGCATAGTTGGTGCAGCTGGTAGACGAGGAGATGTTCCTGGATCGAACAGTTGGAACACCAGTGCCACGACAACGAGTCTCACCGTCGCTACCCAGCCCACCCCAGAAAAGCTCCTATCCGACACTAAGCAAAGACTCCCCGACGACGTGAAGCGGATCATCGACGATATTGCGAATAGAGGCCGTAATCGCAACCACACGCTCGAACTCATCGACGCATTGGGACATAGTGGCCGCAGCGACAGCGACAGCGACGGCAAAGTTAAAGTTAAAGTCAAACCCAAGGCCAAAGCCAAGGTGAAGGGCCTCACCTTCGACGCCGACGACGACGACGCGAATGCTGCGGCGAGTGAGGATCCGAGATTGGCGAGGCTGGATGAATTATAGCGCTTCTTCTGATCCAACGTGGAGAACGAAGCGTCAAGGTGTGCGGCATTGGCATCGGATGTTGCCATTGTATTTGTTTTCTTATATTTTATGATACCCCCTGATCGGTCTGCCTGGTCGGTCTCTCTTGTTTTTCTCTCTCTGAGAAGAGTGAGTAGTAGCATTACGATTTGAATGACATCAAATGAACCAACCAACACAAGCACATAGAAGATCCGGTTCAACGCCCCTTGCCTTTGTTACGCGCGCCGCTCCTCGAACGGTGCTCACTACCTAGACCGTAAGACGGTCACCAATTCCATTTGCAAAGAAGTATGATTAGGCACACACGTGATATGCCCAAATTCCCTAACTATCAGATATGTATGTCAACCTCGACTCAATATCAAATAATCGATATTGGATCTTAATATAGTACTGGGTGGACGCTGGATAATCATGCAAGCGTCTATCTAATATTAATATCACAGTCCACGATGTTTTATTGCATGATCAGATTCAAACGGGGTTTGGTCGCCCGGCAGGCAGTCGTTGATCTTGTTTCTCGACCATGGCATGTTGCTTTTCTTATTCTCGAATCTCAAATCTCGAATCTCTAGATAATCCCCATCATAACATACGGGCGAGACACGTATTTTATGTCTTACAGCAGTTTTTTCCTCTTCTCCTCTGCTCTGCTCTTCTCTGCTCTCCTCTCACCCCATTCATGATTCGGCTCGTTTCGTTCCATTTCTCCTAGTGCAACTGCCTGTTACTCTACTTCTTTTCTTGAAATAGAGAAGGGAAAAGAAAAAAGAATAGTAGGTAGACTGGCGGAAGGCCCTGCCTCGCGGCTCCTAGGGTAGATTTTCGTTCGTTGAAACCAAAAACGTGATAATAAAAAAGAAGAGTTAGAGTTAGATAAACGTGCGCAACCTCGGCCGTTCCTATACGCCCGCATTGTGGATTTTTTTTCTACATTTATCCGCTTCCAATCGTTCCGAGGTCATTCATATCACTGTCGGGCGTGATTTACATTTGAAATTCCATATCTGTGCCATATCTGCGCCATTTCATCGTGTAGAAGCATGTCCATTCCCATTCCCATTCCCAAACCGCAATCTATCCGCCACGACGCCGTTGTCCAGACCATTGGTGATCTTGGGACCTACGACAGCCTTCTCAACAGCCTGCAGAACATCCTTCTTCAGATCCGCCGAGTCTTCCACGCCGCAGCTGAGTCTGATCAGATCGTCAAAGACGCCGATGGCTTCGCGCTGTGCTTGTGGGATGCCGGCGTGGGTCATGGCGCTGGGGACTTCGCAGAGACTCTCGACGCCGCCGAGACTTTCGGCCAGAGTGAAGATCTTGGTGGCCTGGCAAAAGCGTTCGGCGGCGGCGTGGCCACCTTTGATACGGAAACTGAGCATGCCGCCGCCTAGGCCGTCGCGGTGTTGTTTGAGTACGACGGCGCGCTGCTTGTAGGTTGGGAGACCGGGGTAGTTGACGGCGATGACGTTGGGGGATGCTTCCAGGGCGGTGGCGACTGCGAGGGCGTTCTTGCTAGCCTCGCGCGCACGTAGATGAAGGGTTTTTAGGCCGCGGTGAGCGAGCCAACAGTCGAATGGTGAAGGGATGGCGCCGATGGCGTTTTGGAGGAAGGTCAGTCTTTCTTTGAGTTCGTCTGAGTTGAATGCTGCCACGCCCATGACTACATCGGAATGGCCGTTGATGTATTTGGTGACTGAGTGGATAACAATGTCGGCGCCATGGTCGAGAGGGTTTTGGATGTAAGGGGAAAGGAAAGTGTTGTCTACGACGACGAGGATGCCATGCTTGTGGGCGATAGTGGCGACTTTTCGGATGTCGACCAGGCTTAGTGTAGGGTTGGATGGACTCTCGATCCAGATGAGTTTGGTTTGCTCTCTAATCAATTCTTCGATGTCGAGTTCGATTGAAGGAGAAAAAGTGACTTCAACACCATGTGCTAAAGCGACTTTTGTAAAGTAGCGATGTGTGCCACCGTAGACATCAGAAACGGAAATGACATGGGATCCCGCTGCGAGTGATTGAAGGATGGTGGCAGTGGTAGCAGAACCCGAAGCAAAAGCTAGAGCAAATCTTGCATGCTCAAGGGCGGCGACGGCCTCTTCGAAATTGTCGCGGTTGGGGTTGGAACTACGACTGTATTCGTACAGACCTACGGGTTTGCCAACGGCGGTCTGGGCGAATGTGGTGGAAAGTGAGAGAGGTTCGATGACAGCTCCTGTCGAGGGATCATGTGGTGAACCTGCATGGACGGCTAATGTTCCGAAGCCATGAACTGGAGATGGAGCACGAGCTGGAGTGTCGATTCCACCTTGTTGATTGGTGAGAATACGTTCGTCGGGTCGAAGAGGACGAGGTGATACGGGGACTGTCATGTTTAATATTTTCCAGTTGGCGGAAAGGGTCTCTTGTGTTTCAAAGATTGAGAAAGGTGGACGTGGGTGAAATTCTGGAGATTAAAGCGAAGAGAAGAGGTAGAATGGCAAGTCAAAGGGCGTACAGAGTCGGGAGTGAATTGTAAGTAAGCGTGTTGAGATTGAAGCTACTGAGTAATAAGAAGTGATGGGATTTGTGCCCACCCTATCGTTGACTAAGGGGAGTGTAACCTAGGGCAAATAGAGATCGAGTTGGCGAGGAGACTGATATATATGTACTGTAGGTATCTATCTGGGAAATAACATGAGGAGGGATGTCAGTGTCGTGGAGAATTGATCAGCAGCGAGCCATTTTGTTTTTATTTGTGTCGGTGAAGAAGCTGAATTGGGGATGATGATGATATCAAATTCCATATCAAATAATCAAGGGCGATGACGTGCTTTTTGCTTTTTGCCTTGTGCTTTTCGCTTTTCCTTGTGCTTTTTTCCAGGAACCCGAGGAATGAGAATGAGGGACAAATTGGCAGGGAGTCAGGAGTCAGGACTAGTTAACTAACTAGTTACCTAGTAGTTAGCATTTCCGGGCGTGGTCGGGGTGCATAAAGTGGCCTAAGGGCCCCTCGGCCTTGGGAACAATATCTCCGGGTAGTACGGGAGTAGTTAACTAACTAGTTCGTTAGTTAATGGCCCTTGGGCTGCTTTAACGGCTAAAGGGCCACCCACAGACGCCTAAAACGTCTAAAACGTCTAAAACGCCCATGTGGTTTGAATCTTTTTTGCTTGCGCCCGTTAGATGCCACTAACTTTGACTTGTGGATTGTACAGTACGACTAGCCAAGATACCAAAGAGGCGTCCATCATGTTCTTCCAGAAGCCTGAGAATCCCTTGCCTACAGGGCCAAGCCTGGTACCCTGGATACCTACATTGGATATGTAGGTACTGTACGGAGGACTCTGTCTTCTGTGCTAAACAAGGCTTTTGTCTCAAGCGGCGAGTTTTGATGACAAACAATCTTCTCATTCATCTTCCAGCCGACACACACAGCGACGGCAATCCAAAGACAACCAAGTACCCTCCCATCACCACCATTCAACTCCCCCAAGTCCTGCTTGATCCATGGCAGCTTGAATCGAGTAAGAAACATTGCCCATTTCCTCATCCTCATCCGAGTCCTTGATGCTAGAATCCTTGATTGTCAACGTGGGCCATCTCTCTGCCTCTACCCTCACATTGACAATCACACTGGGATCGAAATAGAATTCTTCTCCTTCAGTGTTCCATACCCAAACCTTTTCGCTTTCATTGCTGTGACTTTGTTAGTCCTGGTCCAACGCCAATCTCTTCATGTCATCATCTTCTTACTAGGTGCAATTCTCGAATAACATGCTCGCGGGCACAAAGATATTCTCAAAGAATTGTGCAGTAATATAAATCCCCTTGGGTGTACACTTGTGTACAATCCCTGTAATGATCTCGCCTTTGAACGGTCGAAACACTATCATTCGGAATTCCACTGTTCAAGTCAGTCATATTCAGCCCACCTTGGAAGTAGTCATGGCCCTTCTCGTGACCAAGCATACCGTTGATGTTCACATTGCCAGTTCCATTCCCTATTAAACCATCCGACGCCTTCAATAAGTCGTACATACACATACAGAGTCCAACCTTTGGAATCACCTTGCAGTCGACAGTTAGACGACACATCCATTGACCCTCTCGCAGGAACCTACCCTGTTGGAATATTTCTCATTGATCCGATCCTCAACATCATGGCGAGTGATTTGATTGTTGCGGAATCCATGAGGTGGAACTTGTACCAAGTCCGAGATGGTAGTCTGTATCAACGGGTTAGACATTTCTCAAGGCCACAAACCTCAGCCCAACGAACCAGAATAAACATCTCGTCAAGGCTCTTGCACGACTCTTCTGGTTTGCTTCCACAGGTCCTCACACATTTCTGGTTTCCAGAGTCTCTGCAAAGTTGAAACTGAGTCAGACACTAGAGATAAAACTTCAAGTATGGCATTACCGACTGAAGTGTAAATTCATCAAACACATACCAAAAAGTCCCAAGTTTCTTCCTCGAAAAGTTTTAGCGCGTAGACACAGATCAATTCGGCTATGATGCTTGATATGGCTAGCCGATAGCCCTTAGCAACGCAAGTGTACGCACCGTAAACCCCGAATTTCCAAATAGAGAAGGACTTCCGCCGACTTTTGACCTTGGTTCACATCATCTTCAAAAGTTCCATGTATCAATTCAACATAGCGAGTTCGCAGCCTCGCCCACCAAAAGATTCAAACATCTCTACAAATGATGATAGAGACCAGGCTAATAACCTCCAACCTCATGGAACACCACTCAACTCGAGACTGACCAAATGTCAAACATCCCCTTCTCCTTCCCCCACCTCCTCCACCTCCGCCCAAGCGGACGACTGAGGCCGAACATGTGAGACCAACGGAATATGGAAATGGGAGGGGAACTATAGAGGTCGCGGCGCTTCTTCTCGAGGCAACAGTCGAGGAGATCGTGGCTCGCAACGTGGAGGAGGGTTTCGTGGACGAGCCAACAGTTTCCAGAATCACAATCAATACACCACAACCCATACCGACAACAACAACTTCTCTCGAACTCCTCACTCCAACTCTCCCCAGAAACGTACTTACAACACAGCCTTTTCATCATCGAATAATTCACGACCTCGACCGCTCGCCCCACCAGCTGTTCCGAGTTTCAATGCCCCCTATGCTCATCTTCTCCCCAACAAGCCTGCAACTGCACCAAACTCTTCTACACCAGCAGTCCCAAAAGCAAACACAACCGCTAAATCTCAACCGAAGAAAAACATCCTTGGCCTGACACCTGCTCATCCAGACGACTCATCTTCTGAAGAAGACGAAGATGAAGAAGCCCGCTTATCTACCACCATTACTACTGCCTCTCATGCCCAAGGATTGTCCTTCACATATAATGGTCAAGTAGCATCCCTTCGTACGGCAGCCGAAATTCAAGCATGGATTGCAGCAAGAAGAAAGAACTTTCCAACTGTAGCCAAAGCCGAGGCAGCAAAAAAGGCAAGAGAAGAACAAAAGAAGCAATGGGAAGAGGAAAGAGCAGAGAAGCGACAAAAATGGGAGGCAGAGAGAGCCGAAAGACGACAGAAATACGAAGAGGAGAAGAAAGCCAAACAAATCGCCAGACAGACGACTGCCAAGGAGAAATATACCAAAGGAAGTGATGACTCGTCTGGAAAACTTGACAAGACATCTGAACTTGTGTCCGGCGTGGATAGGACTGAGAAAGCAGCTGCACAAGCGGAGAGACTTCGTAAAAAAGCAGACAAGGCAGAAAGGCTGTTGAGAAAGGCAGAAGAGGCTTTGCGAGTTGCGAAAGAGAAGCAAGCAAGAGCATTAGCGAGGTCTAATGCCAACACCATCAATACCACTGGAGACAAACCAGACATTTCCCAGCCCAATCCTAACACTCATCATGATATCGAAGTTGACCTAGACGAAACCTCCTCTTCTGGCACAGACACCGACTCGGATGACGATCACACTGATAACAGCGGATCAGCCTCCGATTCAGAAAGTGACGCTGATTCCGCGCCTGAGACAACCAGCACCAAAGATCCTCTTCTCGCCCGCCTGCCACCCATTTCGGATTCGAGCAAGCGCGTACAAACGCCTCGGCTGTGCAAAAATCTTCTGAAAACTGGTCATTGCAGCTACGGTTCGAATTGTCTCTATTCACACGATTCAAATGCCATCCAAAGACACAACGAGTCATTACAAACCAAGACGGGCACGAAGGTACGCAATTCTAAAACCACGACATTGAAGCAACCGGAGCGAAGAAAAGGATTGTTTCAAGTCATGGTCGAGCAGGAAGAGGAAGAACAGAGGAAGAGAGTTGTGGAGGCCATTTTCGCGATGCGAGAGAGAGGCATGTTGGATGAACCTGGGCGCAACGAACCTGGCCCAAATGCGACTTCCTTTACGTCTATCCTTCTTGATAAGCCACCTGAGTAACAACGCATTACCGCCGACACAACGCCATGCGCACCACATCAAAAGAATCATATCAATACACATATCGTTACAAGGGTATATAGTACAAAATAACAACACAACCCAAGCATCCAGCTATCCCACAATCCACCACTGAACCATAATCCTTCTCTAACCACCTTACGACTCAAGCCAACACCAAGTCAATCGCCCAAAATCACATCCTCCAACCACATCAACCCTTCCCTCCCCTCTCTGACGCCCAGCAGCCCTTGCCCAGCCGTCAACGGGAAACAATGCATCTGCCCATCCCACACCAACCACTTCCCACGCACACAGTTCCGCTCACACTTGCGCATGAACAACTCTGCGTCTGGCGCAAGCACATCTCTCGTGCCAATCACCCCGTGCACATCGATATCCCTCCGCGCTAATGTCTGGAAGGCCTCGTCACTGTGTAGCAGCGGCGAGAGGTGCGGGTTGCTGGTGGACTGGAGATTGGCGGATGGAGAGATAGGGGTTGATTCTTCTGGCGTGCTGCTGCTGCTACTACTGCCACCATTACTCTTCTTCGACCCTACTACTGCCGCTTCGGTCCCCGCCCCAGCCCATATCCGACCGACTTTGCCTGTGAGCTCTGCAGTGAGCACAGGGTCGAGACGGTCGACGCGCTGAATGTCCGGGTTGACGTTGCGCAGATCCACCGCAGGGGAGATGACGATGATGGAAACTAATGGACATTTTTGTGGCGATGAGCTCTTCTTCTCATCTTCCTCCTCTTCTGCGGCACCGTCGTTCGCCATACCTTGGTCCCCTGCCAGTTGCAGCCGAGACGACGGCGAATAACGACAATGATAATTCATCGACGCCCAAAAGCCCAGACTCAACGCAAGGTTGCCCCCAGAAGAATCACCCATTAACGAGACTTTGTCGCCACAGCGCGCCGCGTCATCCAGAGTCGCTGCCAGCCACTTCTGCAGAATCGGGAGGCTTTCGTACGCTGGCGAGTGCGGCGCCAATGGGTACGATACGAGTGTGATCAGTGGCTCTACACGGTCTTGGTCTTGGTCTTGCTTGGGTCCTTTCTTGTCAACATTGGTACTGTCCTTCCCGCTACCATCCACATGCGTCCGCGTATACAGATGCCGACACAACTGTCTCAGAAACACACGATGTTGGTTCGACGGACGCATCTGGAACCCGCCCCCATGGAAGTAGAAGATGCGATGGACGACCCTCTTCTTGGCCGACGAAAGGGTCCCATTTGTTCTGCATGCCGACGCAGACGCCACAGAGGCTTTCGTGCGATATGTATACTGCCACACGGACTCGACCTGTGCCTCGATGAATTCGAGGTCGCCTTTTTTCGGTGGGTTCAGTCGGATCGAGCCGCCGGGCTGCGTTTGACCGGCGCTCGCGAGTTTGGGCCGTAACGGTTTGATTATCGTTCGGAGGATGTGGTATAGTGGGGAGAGGTCGTTGCGACGTGTGATTTCGATTGTTGATGGGGAGGGAAAGGCTTGCGGTTCAGGTTGTGATTCGGATTGGGATTGAGTAGGTTGCTGCTGTAGGCGAGTCTCGGTATATGTTGCCTTGTGCTGGGTTTGAGGCGCGAGGCCCTGATGTTGAGATGACTGCTCGCCCATACCTGATGAGGTCGTGGACCAGAAAAAGGACTGTATGTCGCCGCAGAACAGAAGGGGATTCTTTCGCAGCGTACAACGCTTTTCGTGCCTCAGTCACGAAACGAGTACAGAAATAGTAGAGAGTAGACAGGACACTACCGTGGACAATCTACCTGTTAAGTCGGTATTAGGAGTAGAACGACCGAATCCCAACTGTTAGAAAGACGACAAAACCGCCTACCTAGGCACCTGCTAGGTGAGCCTACATAGGTAGATAAGGTAGGTTCATCACCAAAAGCGCCTGCCTACCTGACAGAACCACATGAAGAGCGAAATTAGAGCAGTTGGTAGAAAAAGTCCATCAAAGATCGCCGCCTCAGCGGGCGCCGTCGCTGCCAATGCATACCTAAGGCGTGTGGACGTGCACCACGCACGGCACGATCACGTCTGACGGTTGACCCACAGAGATGGACCCATAATAAGAGACGGAGTACATTGCGATGAGGTGCTGAGGAATAGTGTTACTGAGGCTTGAGCAAGGGCCGTGTGCCCTGTGCCGTGTGCCAGTGGCCATCGAGACTAAACGTGGCACTACGTGGTAAGATGTAAAATAAATAAAAAATGATGACGTCGTAGATACTGTATACATACTAGAGATACCTAACTCCGTACTACGGAGTAAACATGGTAGGCTGACACTGACAGTTTCGTTATAACTTATGACTTACCTAGGTGGCTATTATCTGTCTGCGGGTCGGCAGGTCATTGTGCGGCACAAGCTGTAGGTTGTAACGAGAGGTGAGTCCTCATCTAATGGAGTAAAAAACCGAGAATACCTACACTAGGTAGCAGTGTAACAGAAAAATCAGCTATATTCCGCAGGAGTGACAATACTTTAAGTACAAGACCGACTAATCACAGAACTATTCAACTACTTATCTATGTATCTAGGTAATGCATTGCATGGCATGGCATGGTCGTGGAGTAACTTTCTGTTTCTCTGAATCCGATTGTCACCTCCAACGAACTACACACTCCGTAGTTATGACTTCCATACCTATCTATCGAATCCAGAGAGTGTGCCCAAGACTTCTGTCGTCGCATGTGCCGCGAATCGGTGGAGATTGCCGAGATCGAGAATTAAGGAAAGAATTACATACCTGGACCGATCGATCCCACACACTCATCCTACCGACCCTGGCTTCTCTCGGCTCCTGGGCATCCTTGGGACCTAAGCCTAAGCCTTAGCCTGGGTCCTGGGTCCTGGACCCTTGGGCTGCTGGCAACGCCTAGGTGCCACAATGTCGATCGATCTCGTTTCAGCGTACCGAAGGATGGACAAGCAGGTGACAAGTGGACAAGTGGACAAGTGGACTCGTAGCTGAGGGGTGGGTTTGCCTGCATGGACGCATGTCAGCTGCGTCATTGTTGACTTGGAAGTCTTAAAGATCCAAAGGCCCTACTGACCATATAGGGCCTTGAGGGTGTGTGTACACTTGACACCACACGGCCATGTCGATTCTACGATTTGGACGGCGAACATTTTCGTCTTGACAGTGGGCATTCAAACGTTGGAAGTAACCCGGTCACCAAGGTGCCGGTGGTATGAACCCAGGCATCATGTCTTACCTCAATCTATTGAGCAAGGATGCTATCCCCTCGCTTTCGTGGGTGAACCCAAGGGCTCATGCTCTACAACCGTCTAGCTCCCTGACTACATCCTTCCAGAACGCCTTGTCCAGCTCGTCGCCTTCTGCTCCTGGTCCAAAATCACCCTTGAGACACCGCAGCACAATGTTCGCGTATACTTGACCCATGCTGCCTGGAAGAAGTAACGGCACATTGTGCAGCAACATATCTCGTGTCGCCTCCGCTGTCGGTTGTGCATATGTAGATACTAACCGCCAAATGCCAATCTCAAACAACAGCACGCCGAGAGCGTAGATGTCCGTTAACCGGCTGGATTTTGCAGGTGTGGGCGATGCCACGGATGGATGGAGATAGGGGTCTGCCATCGCTGGTGTGGATGAGGAGGATGACGACGACGACTGATGTGGTCTTGTTATTGATGGTTCTCCGGTTTGGTCTGGTCGGGAGAACTCAAACCCTGTGAGGTAAGGTGAGTGGATTGATGGTGTTGATGAGGGTTGGGAAGATTTGGATGTGAAGAAGAGAATGTTGCTGCTTCGAAGATTCCGGTGCAGCCATTTCGAGGAATGTAGAAGGAGAAGCGACGATGCTAGGGACTGGGCTAGGCGGAAGCGCTCGCCTAATGGAGCGAACTTTCTTGCCTTGTCTTTGGTCATGCTGGCTGACTGGATCATGTCATGGAGAGAGACAGGTTGTGTATGAGGTGAGGTGTCTTCTGGGTATGCAAAGACATATCCCACCCGCTTGTGGCCGGTGTACTGATTGGCATATTTGGTATCTTCAATGATTCCGACACATGGTAAAAGACAGAACATGGACGGTTTCGACATTTCCAAAAGACTGGCTAGACTTTTGATCCGTGAGTATACCAAATCCCGGTCTTTCTGTGGGAGTGAGCGATTGATCTCCTGCCATTCGATGAGAACATCGATCAGATTTGAATCCGAAGGTCGAGTCCACGTGCCTGGAACACGTACAGCAAGGGGATCCGGAAGAGGAGTGCCCTGATCCACCTCGTCGTCGCTAATAGTAGTAATGGCTGCAGATATATTCCGAGATGCCAGTTTGATTTGTTTCATAGTGGCGCAAGAAGCAAGAAGCTGTAGGTTGGAATGTTGTAACGTGACGAGCGAGTTCCTACTGTTCTGGCCTGGCAGGATGTAGGACGACAAGCCCAAAGCCAGCATCTCCATATCAGAGCGTGGAACCATCCTCTCAAGACTATCGTTGAGATATTCCAATCGATCAACCAGCTTCTCAAACTTGGAGCCATCGGTGATGTTCCATCGGACGGATTTCCGGAATCCCAGACCCTTTTTGTCCATGTTGGCCTGTGCCCTTGCAATATCTTTGACATAAGAACTTCCAGACCACGCTGACTGATAGAGATCTGGATCAGTCTGCAAGTTCTTCTCAACTTCGACCATTTGCACTCCGTATTTCTTGACCAACTTATCAACATCCGTCGTCGTCATCTGCATCTCCATCAAGACGTACAACATCAGACTCTGCGTGCTCGTTGAGACTGACTTCAGTCTGGCACATTTTTCCTGGTCATTGAATCCATAGTAATCGCCCCATATCCGCAGTCGCTCATTCTCAACCTTGAGCTTGACTATCAAAAAGCTGGCACCCTCGAACGCAGAAGTGATATCCGCAATCAGATTGTAACCGTCCACAGCTCCTTTGAATCCCGCCAGGAGCGAAATGGCCCCAATGGCGAGTCCCGCGGCTTCCATCAAGATGCCAAGTTGTGGAAGCTCTTGCAGAACAGGGAGTCGTGAAAAATATTTCGAATCAAAATCACTCAAGTGTGATTATGCATGTTGAGCAGATCCGATGTTGGAAGGAACATGTCTCAAAAGGCTGAAGTCTAGAACTCTTGGTTGTGAGTTTGGCCGGCGTTATTGGCCACACGATTCAGCCACGACCGCCATCTTCGGCCAGCTCGCCCTTCCACTTTGGGCTTCGACAAAGACGTCTTCCTCAGCACACGATACGAAACTTGCTTCAATGTTCATCTGCGTGTGATTTGAAAAGGAGTGGTATGCAGGTCGAGAGTTCGCAAGGCCCTTTTGTTTTCCAATGTCAGCAGGACAATCTTTGGATCGATGTCAAGTGCCGAGTCCATTACTGTGAGCCGTGAGTCCATGACACGTGTTTGAAAAGACATCCTGGTCCATCGAATGTTATCACACGCAGCCCTGCAGGGAAAAGCACTTTGAGCACTGCCCTGTTTCTTTCGATGAGAATCAAACATGGACATATCGTTGCCATCTATGAGCTTGGAGGTGCCTGCTCCTCCAACAAGAGCTTCATCAGATGAAGAGCATCAAAAAGAAGGTATCTCGGACCCTCAACCAACGACGGTTGAGCAAGCTTCTCAATCCTCGAATTCAACACCATGGCAAGAGCCAGTCGACTTCATAGCAATGATCTCCCTGGTGTTGGAACATGATGTTCATCAACTGGAACTGGAAGCAAGTACAGGCATTGAACCTCAGGAATGGCAACAAAAGAATATGTATATTTCGTTCAATCTCGGAGAAGGTGCATCCAGTTTTCTTGAACTCCATTCCATGAGAGAAGATGTTCAATTGCAGAATCGCGTTCTTCGAAAAGGCGATCGTGTGGCATTGAAGCGATGCTTCGTTGAGCGCCTCGATGACGATGATGCTGGTTTGACCCCTCAACAGTATGAGTTCATCAAGCGAGAACTTCGCGTCTTCTGTCACAAAACGCTCCGAGATCATGAAAACGTCTCTAAATTGTTGTTCGTTGGATGGGAGTCATACGCCCCAGCTGTTGCGCTTGGCCTGGAACTTGCAGAATATGGTACACTCAAAGACGTACTCTTCGATGCCAATCTGCAAGATCACGGTTCACTTGCAGCACACCTAGTACTAGATATTGCTTTGGGTTTGGAAGCTCTTCATGATGTCGGAATAGTTCATGGGGATGTCAAGACGGGGAATATACTGGTCTTCGCACACCCACAACGCCGGATTGTCGCCAAATTGTCCGACTTTTCCGATTCCATCTATCTTGCTGACAATGAGCATTCTTGGGCCCCTATCGGCGGCACTCACACATGGAGGGCCCCGGAATGCTACGAAACTGCCAAATACGACCAGAAGAAAACAGATGTCTACTCTTTCGGTCTCTGTGCTTTAGCTATCCTGGCTCAAGGAATCTGGTACAAGAACGCCAACAAAACAGGACTTGGAGATTGCTTCCTTCAACGCATTTATGAGCTGGATGGAAAGCCACAGAATGAAATTCAGTCCCAAGTCCTATCCTGGAAGCAAGACTCGAATAATTTCGTCCTGGTCTCGGGCTTAGAATGGGCAAAAGCGTTTACCAAGGAGGACGACTTGGCAAATATAACCGCATTGTTCGTGGTTGCTGCATGTCTATGGAGGGAACCTGAGAAGCGACACTCTATGCATGCTTTAGTTTCAGGGCAACTAGAAATGTTGGCATCCGCTGGTGAAAAGCAAAGGTATGTCTTTTGCGCTCGTCGCTCAGCTTGAATACATGATCCCGGCATAAATCTTGTCGAGCTTCTACTCCCTTTGCGTCGAGCCTCACTCTTCAGGGGACATTTACTGACGGGATCTACGTTGCTGACACAGGAAGGATGACTATGTCGCATCAAAGAACAATCGTGATAATCATTCGGACAATATGACTGATAGAAAGCAAAAGGTGTCCGAATCCAGAATGGCCCGTGTAAGTTTTCCGTGAAGCGCAAACGACATTATGTGATATGTCAATCTGACAGTTGAAAGGTCGGAGACGAGAGATTGCGAGATATGCATCCCTTCTTCAAGACACGTATGCTTCGAGCCTTGGAAAAGATTGCCGCCCCGGCCCTTGATTTGAAATTTGCAGAAATCGATGACAATATTCGTACCTCAACGGACCTAGACTATGCCAACATCCTAACTGCAATCTCTCAAAGCTCCCAGCCCATAATGCCAATTGAAGTCCATAAGAAGACTATATCAAGAGCCCTAGAAGCGGCTACACAGGTTGCAGAGAGTTACTCCATAGGCTTCGGTACGAACTATGACTTCTACACGGCAAGGAAGTGGCTAGCAATAGCAGCACGATCCGGAAGATTGGATCATGCAATATATTTCTCAGTCGTCGATGATGCCCTTGGACACTCAAAATTCGACCAACCAAAAGACGTCCTGAGAGAACTATGGCTTCTCATTACGGCTTCGGGTGGATGTGTGGAAACATCCAGAATTCTTAAAGATCGCAATCAGAATTTCTATCACGCGGCACGACGCATTCGAAGGCAAAGAGGAGGCATTCTGAGAAGCTCAAAGAATCCAGAGGCAATGCTCGAACGAATCGCAGACCGTCTTGACAATGAAGATCTTCACATCGATTATAAATTCCCTCCCATTGGCTATACAATACTTCAATTTGCCGTCGCATTCGGCCACCAAGATGGTACGAAAAGTATTCTTGATGAAGGTGCAGATATCAATACAGTTGATTGGACTGGGTCTACCCCTATACAACTTGCCGCCAGCTGCGGCGATGGTGAAATGGTCGATTTGCTCTTGCAACGTGGAGCCAACCCTTGCGTTGAAAGCAGTGCTTTCAAATTCACCACTTTACATTTTCTATCTTTTGTCGAGGATGATTTCTTGGACAGTATAGCAGATACCATCGTCCGAGATCCTGCTCAGCTAAGTTCAATTGCTAACCGCCGGAGTGTTTGCCTGGAGAACCCCTTTCAGAGATTGAGTGGTACTCCATTACACTGGGCTGCGAGAAAGCCGAACGAAAGATTGTTCTTGAAACTTTTGGACATCCATCTCAAGTTCTCTGCAAAGGTCGTCGATCTTGAGGAAGTGCTGGAAAGCTTGGCCTCTACGCATCAGTCTCATATGCTCGAAGCTCTGATTCCATTGGTTCCACAGCTGAGCCCGAATGAGATCCCGCTTGGTCCAAGTCAGCTGGACCAGCTCCTTGCCTCTTGCCTAACGGATGACTTCGGCATACAACATGTGCTGATACATAGAGCAAATTACGACCTAGCGAAGATGAATACTCTCGAAGTACTTCTAAAGGCTGGTGCAGATCCATTTCGGCTGAGCACAGCGCAGCTCAACAAACGCAAGAATATACTGGAGGACATTGTTATCGGTGATGACCTAGACGTGCTCCTTCGGGTAATCTCCTTTGGCCTGGAGCAGGGAATCGATATTCGAGCAATATTCCAGGATACAGAACGATTCGGCGGGAGAAATGCCTTTCAGCGCGCTATGTACTGCACCAGCTGGCGTGTATTCGAGTATTTGTCTTCAAGTCCATATGTTGATCTGAAATACACGTCGGACAGGGGAATGACTGCACTTCATGCCGCAGTCATTGGAGATGATCCGAGATTCGTCGAGGTACTTCTACGTCTTGGATGCGATCCCTACGCCCGATCACACGACGGTCGAACTCCATTTCAATCGGCTATATTTTTCAAAGCTTTCAAATCAGCATCACGACTTCTGCAGCCTGACGCGTGCAGCCCAGAGCGACTCTTCGCAACCACGGTCGAGTCATGTGAACCCGATGGTTATACACTGTTCGCCTCGGTACTGACCGCTGCTGTAACGAATTATCGTCACATAGTCAACTTCACTTCTATCAGATTTCTGGAAAGTGTTGGTGCTTTCACATTTGTCAACAATGTACGTCATGGCACCACAATCTTGGAGGTGATTGCCAACCAATACCCTGCCATCCGACCAGACTATGCAGCCTTCGATCGTGCTTTACTCGAATACATAATTTCTCGAGCGCCACCGGGAGCTTTGAACGAACATGACGCATATGGCCTCACACCTCTGCACCGGATGGTCATGCGTGGAAATCTGGCCGCAATCACTACAATGTTGAACCATCCAACATCACAAGGTCAGGTCGATATCAACATCGAAACTGTACAAGCCAAACCAACGCCATCGGATCCCAGAATTGAAATAACCAGCTCAATCCCGGGCAGAACCGCATTGAATCTTGCATTGACCCGCCGTCGACGAATCCCAGACATCATCAAACTAGGCGGACAGCGTGAATTGCGCGACTGGGGTTTACGCACTGAGGCAATCATTGAGGTCCTGCAGGATGCCGGCGCAGTTTTGGGCAGTGAAAGTAATGACGGAGAAATGATGGAAGCTGCAGGGATTAATGTTGTTTATCCTGGAGACGACGTTCTCGGCTCTTTGCTGATCCCCGTTCTCGGACAAGGATTCAGAGCTGAGGTAAGCTCTCATCAAGGAGCATGGCCACTTCGGCTACAGCGTCACAGCACCGCTGCGGTTGGAGAGCTTGACGATAATGGCCCGGAGGATGGCCATGTCAGGAACGAGACGTCACCTACAGAGGGCGAGAACGTCAGCCAGGGGGAGATGGTACCGAACATAGAATCATTAGCTATTGCGGAAGACTCGCAATCCCCAACCTGATTACATCGAATAGGCGAGGTGGAGCCCACTGTCAGAGATGGTGGATGATATCTGGAAAGACGACGTCTCATGATATCAATGCATAAGAATACCCAGACAAGGATGTGGCGTCTAACAAAGCTCGGCATATGAGGTCCAGTGCTGTCGGTGGCAGCCTTTCCGGAAGCATATAGCCTTTGTGCTCAATACAGACTTGTCAGTTAGTCATCTGGAACCTGATTGTAAAGGTCGAAAGCATTTGAGGCAGTAGACCCCGCGACAGGCTTTGAATCTGCCATTGTCCGAAAGCCACTCCAGGCTCAGACTGACAAGGGATCGATACAAATCTAATTTCCTGACAAAGATAGAATTTTTCACCAGCGCACTGGGAAGTCACTATCTGATGGCTATGATACAACAATTGTCCAGAATCCAACGCCGATACAAGGTAGTCCAGGAGGAAAAGAGTCAAGTGTCCCAACGGGAACTTGATTCCTTCGTAGGCGGTACGTCGATGCTGATGCCAAGACCGGCATTAATTTTCGCCGACGAGGCTGTGATAATTGCCTCCGATTCGTGAACTTTTTTCCCTCCAGAAAATCATGAATTGACCTGCTGCATTCCCACAACATGTCGCCGACAAGGACCTAATATCCAACCATGAAAAGCAATAAACGCTCTGCCGAGACCGCCTTTGGCGAGAAACAGTCGTCGTTCTTGAGCAAACACCGATCCAGTAATTCAAAAGCGTCAAATGGCGGTAATACTACCCAATCCACGGGAGCCAAGACCGTGGATTTTCACGATGGACAAGACAACCACGATGGCGACGATCACGACAATAATTCGAAAAGTACTTTCGAGAAAGCCCCCTCGGATGCGAGAAGGCAGAATAAGTCTGGATCATTGAAACAACGTGCACAAGAGCTACTCAGCGTGCGGCAAAAACTGCCCATCTACGCACACGCCAATGCCATTCGCCAGAAACTACGAGATCACGATGTTTTGCTCCTCGTAGGTGAGACCGGGTCGGGTAAATCGACGCAGATTCCTCAGTTCTTGGTCACCGAGTCTTGGTGTCAGAGAAAGAAGGTCCAGTCAGTCAAGACTAAGACATCGACGGCGACGGCGAAACCGATACCCAAGACCGATGGCAAATCTGAACCCTTCGCTGTGGGCGGATGCATCGCCATCACGCAACCTCGACGAGTGGCCGCCATCTCCCTCGCACGCCGTGTCGCCGAAGAAATGGGCACACCTCTGGGGAATGCGAGTCCTGCTTCGCTAGTAGGGTATTCGGTCAGGTTTGAGCATAGTACGAGTCCGAGCACGAGAATCAAGTTTCTTACCGAGGGAATGTTGTTGCAGGAAATGTTGCGCGATCCGTGGTTGAAGGAGTATTCGGCTGTTGTGGTGGATGAAGTGCATGAGAGGGGTGTTAATGTTGATTTGGTCTTGGGGTTTTTGCAGAGATTGCAGCAGGGTAAAGGTACAGATGGAGTTGGAGGTGGAGGTGATGGGCGCGGTGGTGTGCCCTTAAAGGTTGTTGTTATGAGTGCTACGGCGGATATGGAAAAGATTCAGGATTTCTTCTCTTCGAAAACGGACGAGAGTGGGGATGGAGATGGCGCTTCACAGAAACCTGTCAATGGATCGAATTCCAAAATCGAGGAAGACGACGAAGAATGGGGCGGTTTCGATGACAAGCCGGATGATAACAAGGACACAACTAAGACGAAGCCATTCAACATATCGTCGATCAAAACCTCCACATCCAAAGCGACATCCCTCTATATCAAAGGTCGACAACATCCAGTCAAGATCAACTACACACCAACTCCCGTCCCAGACATCCTCGACGCCGCCTATCAACGAATCATTCACATCCATACTTCATCTCCTCTGCCGGGCGACGTCCTCGTATTCCTCACAGGGCAAGAAACCGTCGAATCACTCCTCCACCTCCTCACATCCTACTCTCACACCATCGCCAAAGACTTGTCCCTTTCTCGAACGCTCCCTAAACTCCTCCTGCTCCCTCTCTACGCCGCACTTCCATCCACCCTACAACAACGCGTCTTCAGCCCAACTCCCAAATTCACACGCAAAATCATTCTATCAACCAACATTGCCGAAACCAGTATCACAGTCCCTGGAATCCGGCACGTCATCGACACAGGCAAAGCTAAACAACGACTGTTCCGCCCATCACTAAACCTCGACACACTGCTGACAGTCCCCATCTCGCGCTCTTCCGCCAACCAACGCTCCGGCCGCGCAGGTCGAGACGCTCCCGGAACAGCATGGCGCTTGTACACAGAAGCCGCCTTCTGGACACTCGCGCAAGACACGCAACCGGAGATCCTGCGCTGCGACCTGTCCCAGTTGGCACTGACGCTCAAAGCACACGGTATCGACCACGTGCATACCTTCCCCTTTCTGACAGAACCGCCTGCACGAGCACTAGAGCGTGCCCTCGTGCACTTGCTACAACTCTCCGCTCTCGATCCGTCAACCGGCTCAATCACCCCCTTAGGCCGGGAAATGAGCGCCCTCCCCTCCCCGCGAATCTGGCCCGAGTCCTGCTCGCCAGCACGTCACCCGAATACGGATGCGTCGACGAGATCGTCGACATCGTATCCGCGCTGAGCGTCGAGAATGTCTTTCTCAACATCCAACAACACTCACATTCCACCACCACTGACAATGCAGCCGCCACGACTCGAGTAGACAACGCTCAAGACCATGACCCCACCGACCCATCATCTTTGAACCACGAATCCACCGCGCAAACCCTCCGACGCCAGCTCTACCGACGCGAAGGCGACCACCTAACCCTGCTAGCAGCAATGCAAGCCTACGCGAATGAAAACTCCGACCGCAAACGCTGGTGCGCGGCGCGCTTCATCAGCCATCGCGCCATGAGCGGGGCCATGGATGTGAGGAAACAGTTGCTGGGTATCATGGCGAGATACACCTCGTCGCAACGACGGCGCAAGGGTAAGGGAATCAGGAACGCAGACCATGATGCCACTGGTGAGGCTGGAGATGGTGATCAAGGCGCGATGAAGACCGACACCACCAGAACAACTAACACAACCACCACAACCACAACCACAACCGCCGCGACCGCTCCGCATGACCCAACAACCCTCCCCCGCCGCATCCTGCAATGCCTGCTAACGGGCTTCCACACGAACGTGGCACGCCTCTCGCACGACGGCAGCTACCGCACACTGTTGACGAACCAGGTCGTCGCCATCCATCCGAGCAGTGTGTTATTCGCGGTTCCTAACAGCGGTGCGCCAGGGCATGGCGATGATGATGACCAGGGCGGTGGTGGTGATGCTGGCAATGGGAATGGGAGGCGCAGAAATGGTGCTGGTGCTGGCGGGGGCGTCAAGAAATTCGAGGCCATCATGTATAATGAGTTTGTGTATACGGGCACAAAGGCTTATGCGCGCGGTGTGAGTGCGGTCGAGATGGGTTGGGTCGCGGATGCGGTTAGGGTGAATTCGACCGGTCGTAATGTGGGCTGTAAGGGGAATAGAGAAGGGGCTTCTGTGTCAAGAGATATAGGAGAAATAGAAACAAGAAAGTGGATTCTGATGGATAATGATATTCATAAAGTAGTCTAGAGATAGATCTAACTAATATTGACACCATCTTCAAAAAGGTGAAAATGATTACCATGCTCAGGTGAAGAAACAACTTATTCCCTTTGCCCATGGCTATTCATTCTTCGTCATCGTCGAGAGGAATACCTGCTCTGCGTTTCCACATGACCATATCCGCCTTCAGGCCTTCGATCGTACGTTGAATCTTCTTTCGTAGAACAACGGTATCATAATTGGTCAGATTCTTTTCCTGTTCTTTGATTTTGGCAGCGAAATCAGCAACTCGTTCTCGAGCATTGCGGACTTCTTCGTCTTCTTCCTTCTGCGCATCATCGATGTCTTCATCATTGCCATCATGATCGTCATCGTCTTCATCATCGTCCTCATCGGAAGAGTGATCAAGTGCTGATGCTGGCGTCTGAGCAGCCGTAACGTTCGGCGAAGCAGAAGTACTGGTGACGGCAAATGAAGAATCTCCTCCTTCTGGAGCAAGGTGTGTGTTGTGAGCAATAGATGAGATCTTGGTACTGTTCTCGGCTGCAACAGGTTCGTCAAACATGCCTTCGAGATCTGCCAACTCATCATCACCGATTTCTTCCTCGTCAGCTTCTGCAGGAGCATCAAGATCCCTTGGAGTGTCGGCATAGGATGTATGATGACCATTCCGATTGTCGAAATAGCCCGAAACATCGTCATCTTCGCCTTCTGCGTCTTCATCATAATCGGATTCTCCAGACTCATTCTCGTCAACAGCACCACGTGGATCATGATCAAGGATCTGATAGTGGACTGATACTGATGCCTTGTCTTGTTCGAGTAGTTGCGCTACTCTTCTCTCAACAGCTTCGATATCATCGACTCTGGCACGTTTTGTCTTATTGAAACGCCTTTTGCGAACCCATTGCATGGAGCTGTAATCCCATGAGCGTATTGAAAAGTCTTTTCATCCACGTCGGGAGGTAGAGTATAATTCTTTGCTTCTTCTTCATTGCTGCATCTTCCAAGGACCAAAAGCATTTGTGAAATATCGATGCTTTTGATCCAACCTTTCTTGTCCCATGACTTCATACCCTCGATGATACATGGAAGGTCAACAAGGCTTGTTGCATACGTATTGTCTTTGATTTTTAAAATGCCTCTCCGACCGAGATGATCAAGCATCTTCATGCTGATGGCTGGGCCTTTCTCCGTCCTTAGCATTCCCAAAGTACCATCCTCAACGGCCTTTTGTAGATAATCACAGTCTGGACCAGGTTGCATACGTAAGATGAAACCTTCAAGTATGACCGGATCATCTTCTCTTCCTTCGAGTTCCGAATCGTATCCTACGCCCGGGAGTCTTTTTGGAATTTTCCCCTTTTGCTTTAGTTTGATGATTGGCGCAGGGGTTTGAGCGACTTTGGATGAAGTCTGGACTTGGGAGTTCTTAAAGACAATCTTGGGTCTGGCAGGACCAGGCGATGGTCTGGAGATTTCATCCTCGGACTCATTCACTATTGATTGACGCTTCTGCTTCTTCTTGACCGATTCAGATTTATCTCCATCTTTTGGATTCTTCTTGCGCTTTACTGAACTCGCAGATGCAGGTGTGGAAGGACCTAATGGAGTGCTGCCTCCAAACTTCAACTTGATCGAAGGGGTGCGCACGGCGCTCTGAGGAACGGGGTCTGTACTGCTGGGGCATTGCTTGTCTGCGGAATTGCTGGTTTGCTGAAGCTGAGTTTCAATGTTGGACGTTCGGGTTTGGAGGGAGGCGGAGAACCAGACATGTTGAGGTCACCGTTGTCGACTGGGTCGGAATGCTCCTCTACTGCACCTTGGAAACTGTTGTCAGAAGATTCAGGCGTTTCATTCTCCTGATTAGACAGTGCGAAGGAGACTCTCTTCTGGGGATTTTGTGATCGTGAGGTAGAAGAGGTTGACCGCGCAGGACGACGTCTAAGTTTCTGTGTCGCTTGCCTCTGAAGGTGACGCGCAGTAATCTTGAGCCTTAACGTGGAATGGTGGCCTGTGTCGGTTGGTTTCGCCTCCACATTTTGTGCTCCGGGCTAACAAGGTGTGTTTGGGCGTTTGCAGCACCCACAGCGGCTAATGAGACGGAGGGCTAGGCAGTGTCATGTCGGGAGAATTGGCGCCGCTGGTGGACTCATCAGCTCCATCTTCATTGGCAGGACAGTCTGCATCTGTGTGTCGATTGTGAATCCGACTTGTTTGTGAATGGGTCAGACTCTTACTCCGTTTCCTTCTCGGCTTCATCGAATTTTGATCATTTGTAAACGCCGACAAGAATCGAGAACTCTGCTGCAATCGTGCTATTGGCACTCGCAAGGTCACGAAGGACGTACATTCGCTGTCTGGTCTGTCTTCAACTTCTTGTCTGAGGTTTCGGGTCCTTCTCTTGTTCTTCCTTGTCGCCATCGTAACTTCCTAGCTAGCGCTTTGGGGTTGTGGGCCACGAGACAAAACGATTACGGTGGTAGATGACTTCTTCGGCTTGAAAGCAATAATTGCGTGATGGCAGGCCTCAATTGAAGTGAAGGCTGTAGGCTGCAGAGCGCGTGTCAAATTCACTCGGTTCAAAACCGACTCGACTGGGCCACCCTGACCTTGAAAATTGTCCAGTTCAACAAACGCCACACGAGCAAGATGACTTCAGGCGATTTACACACAGCGCTTCTGCGGCCAGCGGTGCTGCAGATTCTTCGAGCTGCGGGTTTCGGTTATGCGCGACCAGCCGTTGTCGACACAGTGACTGATCTTGCCGCACGCTATCTCAATCTCCTGGCTTCTTCCACTGCTCAGCACGCCTTCAATACGCACAATTCGAATGTGCCCACGATTCAGGATGTTCGACTGGCTTTGACACAGGCCGGTGCACTGGTGCCGCAGATGAGTTCGGCTGAGGAAAACCTTCGTGGTGAGGTAGAGATTGACGGAGTGATGGTACCGTTTGAGGATTTGCGTGGGGTGCAGAATTTTGTGAACTGGGCTCAAGGTCCGGTGAATAAGGAGATTCGAAGAATTGCAGGATTTGGAGACGATGCCAACGTCGAGGAGATTGCTGGATTGGATGAACAAGAGGATTACTTGACAGGTGAGTGTGTGGTTGTGTTTTTCCCTTGCCTGCTTTGGATGTTTTTCTTCGGTACGAAAAGTGCGAGTGACTGACAATCTGAGGCAGCAATCAAAAAGAAGCACAGTAAAACAGGCGAAGAATCCCGTTTTCAAGGCACGCTGCTAGGCAAAGATTCTGATCTACAACAAGTGACTATTGTTGGTGGTCCAGCTTCATCAATGGCTGAATGGAGAAGTCAATCTCTTTCGCGCCTCAAAGCCTCGTCTCAATCCGACCCTCACTTTCAATCACAATCACATAACGAAGAGGGCACCAGTCCCCTATCTTCCGGCATTAGCAGTGCTCCTCTCACCCCGATTGAGTCTGAGTAGAACTTGAGTTATACCGGGTCACTATTCAAACGGGGTGATTGAAGTTGCAAACAAGCTTCTGATTACCCCCTTCACTGAAACTCTCCCCAGCCTCTTGATGGGTCGAGTTACTGGCTAAAGACGACTATGACCCGTCGTCTACCAGCCTCACACAATTCACAGCAATGTCAGTGCAGTGAAGAGCGACTTCTACGTGGACGAATCCTGGTTCCTTGATCCTGAGATGGAAAGACTGCAAATCCATGAACACGAATTCTGTATCCTGCTTGGGCACGAGCCTAATTTTGATACAAACCATGATTTCAATATTAATGCTTAGATGCTATACCAAACCATACAATCAAGCCATTACTAAATTAGCCGCCATGCCTTGTTCGGTTTGAATTGATCTGCTGCTGGGTTACCCACACCGCGCCGGTCATCGTTCTGAAGATCGGCTCTCCAAACACAGCTCATACTAGCCTTTGGTTGAATAGGTAAACACAATGCCTCAAGCCACAAGGAGGTCAGGTTTCAGCCGACCTTCTCTGTTCTTCTCAGATCGCGCCCGTCCCTGACCAACAATCAGATTCCTCACCACAACCAAGCTCGGGTTTGCAATGCTGGTGGTAGGGGCAGTAGTGGTACTACTCTCGTCTGCATGCCATCTGAACGAGGCGTCGGTGTCAGTCGGAGCAGTGGTGCTACTCTCATCTGCAGCCCACCTAAACGACGTTTCCAAGGTCGACAATGCCGCACTCATCGATGACCACGCAACATCACTCCCGGTACAGCTGACCTGCCGGTTGGTATTGTTACAAATTGTAGATGCATTCAAGTTTCCTTCGCTGGTCGTCGTCAACACTGCGCTAGTCGACGGTGCTGATGAGGTCAATGCAGCACTACTAGAAACCGCAGAGTCGACCGCGGTCGTATTCTGCGCCTGAACAAGAGTGCTACAAGTACCATCGATGCAGACGATTGTGGCTGTGCCGTTTGGCGGTACGCTGAAAGGGGCTGGAATGGTTGTCGCAGCTACGGTTACAGTAACTGATATCGAGATTGTGACTGTTTCCACTCTCGAAGATGTGGTCCCATTGCTACGGGAGAGGCTCGAGGACTCGGTAGACGATGTAGAGCTCGGGATCGAAGTCACACTAAATGATGTGCGAGTCCAATTGAAGCCCGTATGATCTGTGCAGGATGTATTCCATATTCTGCTTGAAGTGGAGTTAGACCAGAGTACCGTTGAAGACGTGGCAACAGGAGCAGGGGTGGTGCTGGTTGCATTTAGACCGTCAAGAGTAGTGCTACTGTTACCAACATCAGATGCAGTACTTGTAATTGCGGCTCCAGTCGACGATGAATTCAAACTCTCCGACGTAAATGAACTTGAAAAGGGTTCGAGTGTTGCACTACTTTCGGACCCGTAGATGAAGCGCTCGCCGCAGTCGTCCCGTTTGCATCCTGCGCTGTTGGGACGGAAGTGGCGGTGACTGTGTTATTCGACGACCGTCGTGGTACACCGTCAAATGTAATCGTGGAATGGAAGGGCAGAGTAGTGATATCTAGTGTCAGGGTAACGCCATTAACCACAGTCGTCTCTGGGCTTCCAGATATCAAGGCGCCAGAAGTCAAGCTGCTTGTACTGTTGATGAATGGAGGGCTGCTGGTCAAGTTCGAACCACTGATGCTCGTTGCTGCTGTGATGGGAGGCCCTTGCTGCGTGGTGCTATTTGACCATAGTTCCGAAGTGCTTGCAGGACTTCCTGTGCCATCTGATGTACTGCTGAGTCCATCAGCGGTTGATATGCGACCGGCATCAGTGACAGACGTAGAATTGCCGATAGAAGTCGAGCTCGGTACGGATGAATCTGTAGCATTTGCAATGCTAGGCTGCACAGAAGTGGGATCTGCTTGACCGGTTGAGAAACAGGACGTGTTCAATCCTTGATAACTTCCACATGGAGGTTGTGGAACACGTCCTGTTGGATAAACACTTGTCCCATTGCCAAAGTCTGGATCTAGATGAGTGTGATTGTCACATCGATGAAGGAGACCGTCACGGAGAACTGAGGCACATATTAAATGTTGCTCGTCAAATTGCCGTTTTATCACTAAACGTACCTTTTGGATGAACTGCATGACTCAGCACCAGGCTGATGAGTACTGCCAACGAAAACAAATTCTTGCTGAGCATCTCGACACTAGCTACGAAGACTGATTGGGGAAACGAGCGTGAGGGTTGTGACTTGTCGAAGGAATCCTAGCCCTGACTCCTCTGCTCTTACCAAATATATATGAGCGCTGCTGTAGCATCTTCTAGTCCCCACCATCACCAAGTCGGACCAAGTTGGTACGCATCTGCCCATACTTATTTCGACCGTCGGCATTGAATTGAAATCCACGTCTTCCGATTGACCACTTTTGTATTGCGTGGAAGTCATGGCCCGCCGGTAAAGCGGATGAATTTCAAAACATCGACACCAGACGATCGATGTCTTGTTCCAGGACAAGTTCGATAGCCTCCCATGATACGCAACGTGGATATGGAAGCACCAGATGCAACTGCCTGCGGGCTCCCTCAAATCGCGGACCATCGCGTTTGTATTTCGCTGAAGTTTGGAGACGATGTTTGGCGATACCATATGTGAAAGATATACAGTGTTGATAGTGACGTCGCATTGGCACTCGAAAGTCGATCTCTGCCAGAATCATGCGCCTAAACAGAATGTAAGAACACCATGAAGAGTCTTGGAGGAGCACAAAGATCAGACCAGAAGACGTTGCATCGGGTCCTGGCATCGGCCTCGGGCCGTGTCCTTCGCAACCAAGGTCAAGGTTGCACAAACAAAGATTTCCAAAGCCGGCACGTCTGAGACAGGTCATCTTCGACTCAATGGTTTGTCTCCGTTGCTACAACGTCGAGTTCCTGCAATTTTATCCTTGCGGTATCCTGTAGAGCAGTTCCAAATGAGATTGCTTCGGGAGAGGCGCGTCTCAGATTACGTCTGTTGACATCAAATCTCTCGCTCGCCATCTGAGCCTAGCCATCGTGCAATGTTGAGCTGCTCGTAGGATATTTCTGCAGGGCGTCCAACGCTCAGTGTTTTCCCACATGCCCCAGGGCTGACTCGCAGAAATCCTTTCATTCATCAAGAGTTCTGTTGTTTGCATCTGCAACAAGGTCACTATCGAAATGATTTGTAATGAGCTTGTACATCAGACATGTTGTGCCTATTTCATCAAGGGACGTTGAAGCTGTTGGCTGATCAGCTCGCCTCAAGTCTTTGCTCTGCACTGTTCTGGGCTGGAGGCCAGGCGTTAAAGCAATAGCGTTGATACTCAGGAACCAGTGGACTTTTGAGAACTAAAATCATGCTTTGAAGAATGTTGCCCAGGACTTTTGCTCAACCAGGAGGAAGGAAATCAGGTTTATAGGAATTAGATGCTGCAAGCGCCACAACATTCTCATGTATGGCTTGGGTACCACCAAGCGCATCGTAGACGGCATTGACTATGATGTCGTTTAGTGTTCTTGACTTGGTCGGACTGAAGGCTGGAATCTCTAGCCAAGGATCAGCTTTCGGTAGGTTATAGACATGTAGAGCAAGAGTATAATGCTTCTTGAGTAGGAACCACTGTGCTAAAGCCAATGACTTCTGAGGTCGGTTAGATCGACTATCTTGTGGGAAAAGTACGTTCGTCGGCTGAGCTCCACAGATGCCCGTCATGGCTTCGATGCGTAGCATGGCATTGTTGACTTCAGCTCCAACCACAGGAGATGTATTTCGCGAAGTGTGCAACCGCATCAAGCTCAATTCTAGGGTAGCTAGCCTGGCCAATGGTGATTCATTCCCATACTGTTCTTGCCATTGCTCAAAAACATGGGAGATAATTGCTTGTGCATCTGTCTCTCGCCCTGCACGAAGATAAAACTGAGACTGACCCATTTGATGGACCAGGGTCTGGTATGCATTTTGGCCAAATGTCAAAGACACTGCATTGACGATGCAATCTATGAGCATCTCGGTCACATGAGTCCGTCGAGCTGGATCAAATTGGGCTTTCAAGAGCACGGTCGAGGGATGGTTGACTCCGAGTATTAGCCTTGTCAAGTCGGCGACGTGTGCTCTTACCATCAGATTCAAAGCCACCGCGGTCGGCATGTTGATTCCAGAAGCCAACTCGACTAAGGTGAATAGTAGTTCGGGATGAGGACGCCTGAGTAGTTTGGGAATGGAATCAAGGGTGTGGTGCAGGATATGAAAGGCCGGACCGACTTTGTCCATTGCAAGTAAGTCAGAGACGACATAAAATGCTTCCCGGACAATTTCAATAGAAGTATCAAGATCATGGGCCATGGAGTTTTGTCGCATCTGGATGGACCAGTCCTGGTTATATTGATGGAGGAACCAATGGAAAGCCTGATCCAGGACATTGTGGACCTGAAGGTCGTCTCCTGGAGGTGAAACGGCAGTTGGACCTCCGAGTCTCCAGCGGTACATGGCTCGCTTCATGTTTTTCAATTGCGATTGTGTGCCATGATTGGTGACTTTAGGAGTGGGTGAAGATTGCTCATTGTTAACGATCACAGCGGGATCTGTCTCATCCGTTGATTTCGGATCGAGTATTGTAGCTTCGTTTTCTGGGGTCCCTCGGTCCCGGATATGCTCTCTTTCAGGTTTACGTCGTCTTTGGTATTGCGAAACTGCCACCATGCGCTTCTTCCGGTGAATGCTTGATGCAATATGCCGTTTGACCTGACGCTTGTTCAGTCCTGGCTGATCTTGAACATTGATAAAAATGAGTTCAGGCATGACTCAATCGTAGATTCTCCTGAAAGCCTATCACGTGGTGCGAATGCGTTGAGTTGTGTACAGACATTGCAACGTTGAGCCCAGGATACCCCGCCAAATTCCTCAGACTCTGAGCAACTATCCCAGGATGTCAAGAAACCTCTGCGCGATGCGACAGACGGCACAATTCTTCATAAAAACGTCAAGCGATTGGAGATATCATATGCGTATGACCGTACAGTATGTCGAATGCAGAGATGGAGTGCCGGGGCTCGATGTGAGAGAGATTCGAAATGCATGATCCAGAGGAAGCTGAGGGTTCAGGGTAATGAAGCGGAGCTTGGCGCTTCAAGGGTCGTATTCGCTAAAGGCACCAAAGAGCCTGAATCCCGGACGACCCTGGTGCTGCAGGTCCCTCACACGTGTGGCATTGATCATGCTTCAGTGTCTAGATCTGCAACATCATAAGCGGGCCAGATGAATGTCGACATATGCATGCAGAGGTGGTGAATAAGGCTATGATTACCCAAGTGGGCGAAGACACGACGTCTCCCCAGGAAAAGTGAACCAATTGCTCTCCACCTGAGGAGGGATGAAGCCTCTCTTTCTTTAAGACTGGGATCATTCATGCCAAAAAGATTAGATGCCTTAGAACGGTCAGGATTTCTCTCTTGTGTTGACCATGTCAACGTCACTCTCCACGAGCACAACATCTCATAGTCTCTCAGTACGTGGGTAGGAACGACTTCATCACGTGATGTTTTGCACGACTCAGTATGGCGGAGTTTTGACCGAGCTTGGTCAGCGCACGCCGTCCTAGAGCTCCGCCGTAAAATTTGTAGTCAATGACGCGCTAGATTCGATTTTGAGAGAATCGACAACATGATTTCAATGCCATCTGCTTGTCCAATGCTCAATTCTACTACCGAACTTCGATCTGTCCCGTTCAAAGACACACCATATATCTCGAATACAAGGCTTGTTCGTATTTTCAATAGCCTCTGACAAAAGCTCTTGGAAAGACATTATGAGCTTCAACGTCTGCTCGCACTGTCTGCGAGCTCTTCGACAGAATGTTGGATCTGAGGTACTTGATGAGCTCGAGAGCCGTCCTTCTTTATCGTAATCTCCCTTACTGAGCAAGCGTCTTGTAATAGGTATTCAACGTTACCAAGAGCCGCATCAATCAACGTGCTCTCTCAAAAGTTGCCTCTAAACCTGCGAAAAGTACTATTGCATCGAGGCCACCACCTCCTCAGTCTACACGGCCTGCAATTCCACCTACAATGGCCTCAACTGTGACGACAAACATCACAGCAGAAAATCCGACGGCAGGCACACCCGTCGACAATACGCCGGCCGATGTTCAGTCACAACCTGACTCACAACCAAGCACCGGTTCCCATCCTAGTGTCTCGAACATGCAAAAACAAATCATGTCAAGCCTCTCCCAGCGTGACGATCTAGCAACTCGACTTGCCAAAGGTCTGCGGAAAACTGCCAAAAGCACCACCGAATCTTACATTACCTACGGCCTGACCGAAGCCTTATTCAACTCGTGCGCGGCTCAAGCAGACTATACAATCCCGGAAGAACAACGTCTGAATATCTTGACTGGGAAGGGACCGCCAAAGACCGGCGACGAAATTGATCTCGGTCTGGCCCTGAGTGATTCGTGGTGGTACCAAACCATCGACCTGCCGCCCACCTTTTCAACTTGGTCTCAAGTAACATATCTCCACATGTATATAATCACAGTACGGCTACGTAACCTCGAGACACCTGCCGCATTCCGGGACTACCAGCGATATCTGATTGAGCATTTCTCCAATACGGCAGAAGACAAGATGATCGTTCTCCATAACATGTCTGCCAGAGGTATTCGGAATCGCTACCTAAAAGACCTTTTCTGGCAATGGCGAGGCATCCTAGCTGCATATGACGAGGGCTTGATCAAAGGCGACGCCGTTTTGGGGAGTGCGATCTGGAGGAATCTGTTCCGAGGGGACGAAAACGTTGACTGGGAAAAAGTCGCCAAGGTCGTAGCATTCACCCGCAAAGGGATCAATACTCTTGCGGATCTTGATCTTCAGACTATCGTCCAAAACTCAGACGGGCCAAAGGGGTTGTGGGCCAGGGCTCAGCACGACTAAAATGTCACTACCTGTACAACATTTTCATGTCCAACGACAAAGAATATACGGACTGGGATTATTCAGGAAGACAACATCTTCCTCCCGACCCAGAATATGCTTTGCGATTGGTTGTCTCTGATCTAGCACCTTGTCCTGGCACTTACGAAAACCACAGAATACCACCTTTCACTTTACGGGTTTCCGATGCTCCTATTTATTGCGCAGTACCTGTGTAACTTTATATGCTCCTTGTGGACTACACTCCAACAAGGTGGGACAGGATGAGTGTTGTTGGCACCCCCAACGATGGTTTGAGTTGTGTGATTCTTACGAGCGAGGATGAATTTTAGCATAAAACGACTACTCAATTCTCCCACAAATTAGAGGCCAAAAATATGGGCTAGTCTCCGTTTCTGGGAGTTCTAGGATACGTGTGAGATGACATGATATTGTTACCAAAATGTATTGTAATCTTGATTGCCTTGCACTACTAAAGAATGTGGATATTGCTGCTCTCTCTCGCCGCTTCACTGATTGTTCCTAAGCTCCAAGTCTCGGTCAACCATAGACATTTGTGCCAGAAAGAAGGAATGCCTAAAGCTTTATAGGCATCTTAACGAACGACGTACGGTACACACCGAAGAACACCAGACATCTGACACCCGCTGGCTGCCTCAAGGCCGTAACACTGCATGAACTCCTGACAGCATGCGGGGATTGTGTTCAACTCCGGCGCTGACCTGCTTTGCAGCTGATGAAAATCTATCAATCTGCGATCATAGCAAGCATCTTATGTTGTTTATTTTTCAAGCTTCCATGTCGTAGAATGCTATCGCAGGTCAGTTACGCCGTAAGAATTTGGATTCGCACAGAAGGAGATAGCTGTGGGAATAACTCACGAAGATAAGGATTTTACTCGATCGAATCGAATCTAATCACCTTCATCCAACACGCAAAAGCACTTCGCAGCGACAATGGTCGGAACGTAGCGCTTGTCGCAGAGGGCCTTGCCAGGATGGCACCTGACCAAAGTCGGAAGGTCTTCCATAGTGTCGGTCGAGGGAGTTGGTTTCTCAGGAATGTTGGTCTGCTCTGGGAATCGGCTGGTATCCCATCTGGCAACCTGCACTTTATCTGGGACCGCCATTCGAGGCGTTATGGTCGCTGTTGGAAGTGGCTTGGTAGTCTCGAGATCGTGGTGGTGATGTTGGACATGATAGATTTCGTCAGGAAATCCAGGACTGATGTTTATGATGGGTCCGCCGTCGCCATCAGTGGGCTTCTCAAGATCTATCTCACTGTCAATATCGCAAGCGGTGTCTGTGTCAAAGGCGTTACCAGCGGGGCTTGCAGGGTCCGCATCTGGACGTGGGAATGCAAGCACAGTTGACCCGAGGAATACCAACGACACTACGATGATCATTTGGCAGATCCGTGACATGTTTGACAGTGATCAGGAACGGTGGGTAAGTACCTAAGCAGAAATTGATGAGGATCTCGAATTTTTGACAGATGAGCAGGGATCCTTTTAATCGATACCACGGCTCTCACAGTCTCCTAGGTATGTAGCGCAAGCCAGGAGATTTGGAAGAGGGTCGTTAGTTTCGAACGCCGCTGTCAGTTCAAGGAACCGACGCCGTTGTACTACCCCAATCAACGAGGTGGCGGTCAGGAGATTCCAACTCGATTGGCTAGTGATCATGAACAATTAGGGCCATCAGTTTCCGTGTGCTGGGTTGGACATCGAGGAAGTCGAGAACAAGGCAACGGCAAGCGGAAGGCTTTTCTCTAAGCGAATGCGAGATGATGGCAAGCAAGTTTCCACATGGATCTGAGCGTCGATACCCTATCCTCACACACCCTTTCCGACAGTGACAGGTAGACTGCCTCCCCTTCCAGCCATACATTACCCTGCTGCGTTGTAATTTGATATCGAATCCGTGCTCATGCAGGGAAGTCCTTCAAGCACGCTGGAATGACACATCATTCGAACGCGTGCCTACCTTGATACGCTTGGTCACGAGAATGCACCCACACATAAATGATGATGCTGTTGGCGTTTGATGAGGCCGAACCAACAGGAATACCAAGCCATGAGGTCATCATGGAAGATATGTCGGTATCCTTACATCTTGACAGGTCACGTACCTTGATAGCAAACAGGTAACCGGGAGATTTCCGGTCCACACATATACCAGGAAACTTTTGATTGAATGCCCAAGTTTGCTATCTGTAATGAGGACCCCAGTAAAAGGACTCATAGAATTGAGAGAAAGTTTGCAAGGAGGATCAGCTGCCTCAGACATCTCGCCGTTTCCTGTTCCAGAGGCGGACAAACAAAGCCATTGCAAACAAAGTCTAGAGTTAGCGGAGATCACAAATTGGCTGTAGATGATGAAAGCAGCGATCAGTAATGTTGGTCTCTCTCCTTCCAGAATTGTCAGACATCCTCAATCTGAGGAATACGTCGAAGACTAACGCGTTCGCGCTCGAAATGATGGTGAGAATTATATTGGGGCTAGAACAAAAGTTGCGTTGTTTAGATGTACGGTGGTGAATGCGGCCAAAAGCGAAAGCGGGTCGGCGAATCTTTGATCCTGATGAACTTGACATGTGGCCGCATTCATTGTTCTGAAATCATGTCGCAAGTAGTAGAATCCTCCCTGATCCTCAATAAAACTGGCAATTCTAATCTACTGCATGCAGATGAATACTTCGCATCGTTCACTCGATCGACAGTGACACTGTACTTAAGATGATAGCGCCAACTTGAACAACTGTTTATTGTGTTCTTGACCCCGTCCTTTCTGCCACTCTGAGAGTGTGCTATTCCTCAAGATGCTGGTTCTTCAGCTCATATCCCATCTCCTACCGTTTCTCGCCTTGATCGCATGCTCTCTCGCGGCACAAGATCTTTACAAAATCCTTGGGCTTGACAAATCTGCTACGGATCGCGATCTAAAAAAGGCATACAGAACTCTCTCTAAGAAATACCATCCGGACAAAGCCTCTGGGGATGAGGCCAAGTTTGTTGAAGTCACTGAAGCCTACGAAGCCTTGTCGGATCCAACTACCCGCAAGATCTACGATCAGTACGGTCATGATGGGTTGGCAAACCATAAACGAGGAGGAGGATCGCAACAACATGATCCGTTCGACGTCTTCTCGCGATTTTTCGGAGGCGGAGGACATTTTGGTGGCGGGGAGGCGTTAGACGAGGCCCTGATCTTGAAGTTAGGCTATTTGTACCATTAAGAGATTTTTACACGGGGAAGGAGACCGAATTTACGATCGAGAAGCAACTGATTTGCGAGCAATGTGAGGGTTCCGGCTCTGCGGACGGACAGGTCGAGACGTGCAATAAATGTGGTGGTCATGGAATCGTCATACAGAAACACATGCTCGCCCCTGGAATATTTCAACAAGTGCAGAGACCTTGCGACCAGTGTGGAGGACAGGGAAAGACCATCAAACATAAATGCAAAGTCTGTGGAGGAAACAAGGTCGTACGAGGTCCAACCACCCTATCTGCCACTATCGAGAAGGGCGTACCAAAAGGTCATCGGATTGTCTTCGAAAGTGAAGCGGATGAACATCCGGACCATGTTGCTGGCAACCTCTTTGCATATATCATGGAGACAGAACCCAAGATTCACGAAGACGAAGCGCATAGAACGGACGGGGCATTCTTCCGACGAAAAGATGACGACTTGTACTGGAAGGAAGTTCTGTCATTACGGGAGGCCTGGATGGGAGGCTGGACCCGCAATCTTACACATCTTGACGGCCACACCGTCCAACTCTCACGCAAGCGTGGTGAGGTAGTTCAACCAGGTCAAGTCGACGCAATCAAGGGTGAGGGCATGCCCATCTTCCACAACGGTCACGTTCACGAACACGATCATGATGGGGAGGAGTTCGGGAAATTATACGTCGAATATGTCGTTGTACTACCAGATCAAATGGAAAGTGGCATGGAAAAAGAGTTCTGGGCACTTTGGGAGAAATGGCGCAAAAAGACTGGCGTCGATCTACAGAAAGACAGTGGGAGACCACTTCATGTTGTATCACCACGAGACGAATTATAGAAATTGGCTAGAGACAAATTTTCTCATCAACTAAGTTGCAGTAAATCTGTATCGTGGATTGCTCCAGTTCACCTTACGATGGAGTGTACTCGAAAAACACTAGTTAGTTAGCCTGTGCTTATGTAACAAACTTTGCCCCTTTATCCATATCACAAAAGTCATCCCTGACTCCAGGGAGGCGGTCAAGCTTCGTTTTGCCATACATGGCTATGTAAACACTCAACTGTGAGATCAATTATCGAAAGCTCGAACCTTCGCCACGATCAATCCTGCCACCCATACTATTCCCGACATCATCAGGATCCCGAATTTCGTCTGTGCGGCCTTCCTGCTGGCCTCTATGTCTTTAAGCTGTTCATGTGTCAGAAATATCAGACCGGGAGGAATCAGCCCTTGATCGACTTTGGACTGCACAGAATTTACCGCAAGAAAGCTGCGAGGCAGCTGAGGAATGGTTTCATTAGGCCTCGGTTCCCTAGCTCCGGGATCCTTATGCTGTGCGGAAGAGCCCTCGTAGGCGAAGTCTCTGACCGATGATCCCGCCGCCTGAGCCTCTCGCACCGCTAGACTATTTTCTCTGCTAACTTTCTCGGCTGCACTTCGCCACCCTGGGGTGATGGCGCGGCTTGGTCCGGCTGCTCGCATGGCTTCGTAGCGTGCTTCTTGCGCCGGAGAGTCTTCAGAGTTGGGATAGTATTGAGGATGTCGAAGGGCTTGGTTCGTTGTCCCAAATCGTTCGACAAGTCGCTCGTTCTTTGCCTCGGCGGTCTCTCTGTTGGCTTGGGTATCCAATTTGAGAGATGGGCGTTCAGATGGTCCAGGCCCTGTTGCGCTCCATTGTGCTCTCATGTCTGACATGGATGGGGCAACCTTTTGGCCGTTTTGCCGCCTTTCTTACCCTCACTCCCACCATCTTCTGCAACATCTTGCTGGTCTTTACCTTTGCCCTTCGAGACGCCCTCGCGGCTGGTGAAATCTGCCACAGGCCTGACTCGTCCGAGGAAGCTGAATCCGGCGAACTTACCTCGTTCTGCGAGACTGGACTGATTTTCTTTTCGGAGTCTCTTTCATCTGACGCCGATCGCTGTACGGAATCAATATATGTCGCTCCATGTAGATTATGAGTGGATATGAGGTTGTTCACCACCACCACTGACCTTATTTTTGGGTATTGGGAGAGGTTTAGTATGAGAACTCATTTTGAGCGAGTATATGACAACTGGTTAGCCCGGTTTCATATACCCCAACTTTTTCGAAAGTTTCCCCAGGGTGTTGGGAATTGATGCTTTGTATCAGAGAGAAGCAAGGAGACTTACTACTGTCTTTGGCTTTTTATGCATTTCCTGGTGCTCAAGAATCTGATGATTCGAGTTAAAGTAAAGTCATGATTGAGGCCGACACAAGGACCGTTTGACTACCTCTCATGAGTCTACTGACCACATTCACTTGTGTAGCGTCATTGGTATCTGTGCTTACCCCGTCATCATTCAGGATAAATCGAACAACTTTATGCATTGAAGTTCTATTGTTGTAAGGCTACCTTTACTACGATTGAACAGCAAAGCGTAGTAGCTATAATTGACTAACGAATTATCTATGCCTACTATAAAAAGCCTGTCCTCCCCACGGTTTTACGATCTCTGTTTTCGACTCGGTCTCGACTGTCACAAAACCCGAGCTCCCTCAGCCATATTTCAAAGTGGACTGGTGCCTACCAATGCGGCCTCGTCCGTCAAGAGGTCCGAAAAAGAGTGTGGAACATAATATGGACTGTGCATACATCGAAACAGTACATCCAGCTCCCTGATCTAAACCAAATTCGCGCCTTTTCTCAGTGCTCTGCCCTGTTGGTCCCCATGACCAAGTTCTTCACCCAAACCATAACACTAGATAGTCGAAGCCAAGGAAGAAAAACGGTCTTCAATATCGAGCAACTCCTGCTACTGATCCCAAATTGAATAACAGTATCGGTTTTTCGTCCTGGTATGAGACAGCAGATCGCTGTCTCGTCGTCCGAGCACACCTGATCAATCGACTTCTGGAGCTACTATCAGCAGCCCTTTAAGCCCAGCTCATTAGTTTTTTTCGAGTCTTTTCGAACCAACTATATTTTTCGGATTGCTATGGCTCTCAGAGCTGTTGTACAATCAGAAGAAACACTATGGCCTATGAAGAATCTCACACTGTCATAGATAGCGGGCTTTGTTCTTTATCACGTGCAGTCTATTCTTCAGACTTTTGATCCAGCCTATGACGTCGAAGATCATGAGAAAGAACGTGACGCCGACCAGTACGACCGTTACAGCGAACCAAGTTGTGAGCGAGAGATTTCGCAGGCCTATGTTCATGGCAAAGAACGACGTGGTGAATGACAACGGCGCAAAGACGAAGGCCAAGAAGGTGAGCTTAGTGATTCGCTTAGACTGGTCGTACGAGTTCCTGATCTCTTTCAGGTTGTTGCCGTTCATGAGATTTGAAATTGCATCTTGGCATTGTGCTTGCAAGGTTTTGACACGAGTTTGCAAATAATCATATCGCTGAACAATGCAGTCTGTTGCCTGGGCTGCTTTGGTGTCTTCTTCGGTCGTCATACGCCAGCCGCTTCCACTGCGCAGCTTGTGGAGTTTCAGCCAAGCGTTGACCTGTTCAAGCTGGCGCTGCTGACGGTACAATAATTCCTTGCTGTATCGAAGGTTGGAGAGCATGTCCAAGTCGTCATAGTGTTCATCATCAGTGAAACCAGCCAACTTGTGCTCAATGAGATTGAAATACTGGTTCACGGAAGCTGTGGTGATGTTAAACACCTCTGTAAGTGCGTAAAGTGGATCTGTTGCCATAACGTCCTCATACAAGGTTCGTCCATATCCAACACACAGCTGTGACCCTGCCTCTGCGCCTCTTACTGGGTATATCTGGCCATGTGATGTGTATCTCTGCGGCGCGAGACCAGTTCCAGGCTTGTAGTCGATCACAGGCGCGAGGGATGTTGCCTCAGTTTGGAATGCTTTTGGAAGAATGTCGAGATCCAGGATGGACTGTACACTTGGTGTACGACCCGCATCTGTCCACACAATCACTGCGATTCACGTTAGCCAAGGCAAAAAGCCAATAACGCTCAACTCACGAGTCCATCGAACATTTTCAGCGTCTTTCGTCCAATGAGACTGAAGACAAACCCAGATACATTGCTCAAGAGCGAAACAACTGTGGTCAATAATCGAGACATTCCGAACCACGGATGAAGCCACACTTATATTTTCATGTGCACGGAGAAGATCATGATGCCTCTGCAACTTCTGTCGAGCTTCTTTTCGCATATTGTTGATTTCTATTTGGTCGACCATTCCCGGCAGAACTTTCCTTTCTCCAATTGTTATGATGGGAAGCTCGAGAATATTCCAAGTTGCGGCGGGAACAGGTGGAAGAGAATAGTTGATCGCGGCTTCCTGGTGAGGGATGAAATGTAAGAAGCGCATGAAGAATTCCGGGTCAACTCTGTACTTAGCACCAATGAGACCCAGCCACTCGACAGAAGGAAACCCACGCAGAAAAAGGAGTCTGCCTAGGGGCTTTGACTTCTCGGAGCTTATCTTGGTCACGAAATCCTTGCACGAGATGTACTCTTCAGCCGAAATAGCATCTGACTTCGCCTCGCTCTGGTTAGGCTTTCGGTCATCTTCTTTGTCTGATACTTGCGTGGTCAGCACAATCTATCCTTTATCGGTAGTAGAGTACTTGCCGAATATGTAGGAGAGAGCGAATCTTTCTTCTTGCTCTGGCAGCTCTATCGATATTGATTGATGTGATAGGAGCTTTGAAAAATAATTTGCCAGCAGAGCGTGATTTGCACCTCGACCATCCGGTAAATTAGCAAAGCTGCTGACCACCTTTGCATATTTCACCGCGGCGGCTGCGACAAATACCATGTGAGAATACCACAAGCCAAAACGGTAAACATTTCTAGCTGACCTATATGCGACTCTCCAACAGGTTTGTTTGTCATTGACGACAGCTTGATGGCGGTTGTGGGAACAATTTTGGGGCTCTGTTGGGCCTTAAAGCGCGTGGATGACGTGGCCATTTGATTCAGGGCTGTGAGAACAAATATATTTGTGCTAGACTCTGGCCAGTGCCAGGAATTCAAGTGATTTATATGTCATACAGACTTGTTGGGCACAGGTAAAAGCAGCCAATTCGGCCTGGGCAGGTTAAGAGGCTTAGTCTGGGCCCTGGGTATTAAGTATCGCGGTCACGCGGCCGTTTTTGCTTTGCCTGAGCGCCTCGCATACTTGACTGGTACTCTCAAGTCTCATAAGTACGAGTTACAGTCGCTTTCTGTAGTCCAGACTCTGAGCTCCTCTATCGTTGGATGCCTGATGCGTGCCAGCTCATCCGCACCTCCGTCGCAGGACACCATTTCTAAGTATTCTATCCCAGAGAGGGCTTACATATTGTCTGCATATTCTGCCAGATACTACCGTGATTTTCACCGCGGCTCTGTAGTTGTGTTGTCACGTTACGTGCAAGGTAGATAGACTCTCATTCCTTGAGTCAGCAAGAACCCCGAGTGATTCAAAGTCTTCAAATCATCTAGACATGTAGACAATCAGCTCATCATAATCTTTCTCCAAAAGCTCATCCCACGATCTATTGTCATATGGTACCAAGTTTTGACGTTGTTTATGAGCTGCTTTGAAGGACTGGTCGGCTAGGTCGGCATTGCCCCTCGCGAGATGAAGCTGACCCTGTCTGTAGAGGGTTCGAGCACGCTCATGACTATGATAGGGCCGGCGGGCGAAGATCCCAAGTGCGCGGGTAAGATATTCCCTATAATCATGCTGTCAATGGCTACCTGAAAGTATTTACGCGTGAACTTACTGTGCTTTATCAAATTGCCTTAAGCCCATGAATACTTGTGCTAACTTGTGACATACATCTCCAATTCGATGATGACCCGTTCCCAAAGTCTCAGACCACTGACTGTGACATCGCGAGTGGTAGTCGAGTGCAGCATCCAAGTCTCCACGAGTCAGATAGACATTGCCAAGACCGTAAAGTACCTTCCCTGTTCTAAATGAAGATCAGCTTTATCATGAAAGAGGGACTGTGTAAACGCACTTGAAAGACTGCCTGTCATCAAAACCATATGCAGTCTCGTAAATCATTCGCATTCGGTGCAATGCTTTCAGGGCAGCCTCGTGATTGCCCTGGACCCAGTGAACCATCCCGATATTTGGCAGTGGCCATCCAAGCCACTTCTCGTCATAATTGGGGAGTGACTGATATGTCGAAATGCTGAGCTCAAAATGCTCTAGGGCCAGGAGATTCATCGAGTTGAGGGCATATGATACACCCACTTCGTTGTATGCGCATCCGAGCTCGTAGTCGATCAGCATCTTGCCATCTGGCGATGGCCTTTCACGCATCAAGCTGAGCCACATAAGATTGTGTTGGAGGCTTTCTTGCGGGTCATTGGTTTCATTGGCGGCCGAGCCTTGGTTGTTGTGGCTTTCGCGAAGTATTCCCGCCACCTTCTGACTAGGTTTCGTCTGCTGTAGTGTCTCACACATATTCTGAGCAAGTCTGAAGAATGGCTTCGATTCCTGTGGGAGACCTCTTTCAAACCAGTACCTATTGCTGGATTAGCTACTTTCAAAAAGTCATTTCTTGAACTAATTACCAGCCAGCATCATTGAAGAGCGCGGCCGCTTGCTCCGATGCACCAATATTTCGAGACCTAAAAGTTTTCTCATAGTGTTGGAAAATCCGATCCACATGCGGAAAGATCAAAGAACATGCTTCATATCGAGCAGTATCGAAGCGGTGCTCAAGCGGTTGGTATACCCAACTCTCTGAAATAATCTCTAGTGCAGTTGAAAGCGCTTTCACTCGCATTTCAGGATTCAGAGACTCTCGCACTATGTCTTGATAGATTCGATGCATGCGAATGGTCTGATTGAGCTCGTTAACTGAGATGAGTGAAGCCTGTTCCAGCTTACTTTGGGCAGTGTTCAACTCGGCATGAGTTTTCGGGAATGCGGACAGCTGTGCTTTGCCTGAGCTATCAATGAGAAGTTTCAGAGGAATACCCTCAGGATTGAAGAATGATATAGTATAGATCAGACTTTTTGTGTGCTCATCCAAACATGCGAGACCGATCAGCGATGAGATTGAGGCACTTTGTTTTGGCTCCACTTGAGCGTTGCGGTCGGCCGAAACAGCGTCGAACCCATACCTTTTCAGTAAATCGAACATCGCGTTATAAGTGAGATTGCGAGTTGACATCGCACTCGCTATCGCTGTGATGATCAGAGGCAGTCCCCCGGCCCACTCGGCAACAGCTTTTGCAGATGCTGAGGTACGATTAAAGTGCTTTGGCGACACAGAATTGAGGAATTCAAGGGACTCTGACGGGGAGAATGGTTCAAGATCGATGCCATGTTTAGCAGTGTAAACATGTGACCGAGATAGTGGATCCCGGCTTGTAATCAGAATAGAGCCGATGCCGGTTGTAGGCCAGAAGTCTTCGATGGTTGCCCAGTCATCAACATTGTCGAGCACCAAGAGCCAAGAAACTTCGTTTTCGGGGTCCCCAAGAGGTTTTTCGAGGTCCTTGACCGGATTACAGAGCCAGCCTTTGACTAGTTCGCATGCTTCCGCAAGATCTTGTGCTTCCTCTTTTTCCACGAGACCTAAGTCTATCGCTATTCGCGCAAAATCTTCGAGCAGGACGTTGCGGCTGTCGGCAGTGACCCAGAAGACGGCTGAGTAGCGAGCTCTCCTCGAAAAGATGTACTCTGATGCCAATTCTGTTTTTCCGATTCCTCCGGCGCCGCATAGAGCGAACGTCTTTAGGTTGGTAGCAGCAGGGACGTCGTCCATATCAACCGGCGAAGATGTGTTCTCTGGGAGTAGACGTTCGTCTATCGTTCGAAGTAGGTCGCCACGTCCGAAAAATCGAGCCTTGCGAATTTGTGAACCGACAGAGAAACAAGGAATACGGGGCTTCGGCTTTTCGAGCTCTATCTGCTTGCTTGAAGGTACATGCTCATAAGAGAATTGCGATGACTGCCCAGCAGTCGCTGACGGTGACTTTGAGCCTTGTTTTATGTCCAAACTAAGCTGCGACAAAGCAGAAGTCTGCTCTGTCTCTTGAGGCGTCTCCACTTCAGAGGGGCGTTTGCTCAGAACCTCCGCAATGGGTCGCGCCATTTTGCTTCTGTGGCTCCGTAGACTTTGCTGATCCCAGCCGTCCAGTACGCTGCCATCGCTACGATGGTCGGCATGGTCTGTTAAACGGTCAAATGCAATCATATGAGCAAGTAGACAGTCTATTACCTGGTAAAGTCTGTGGTGCTGATGATTCTTTGTATCTAACTAAGGCCGAGTCGATCATTTGAACAATAGCTCGGTACAACTCTCCGCCGACCTGCACCTTGCACAGATCTTGGTGATTGCTTGAAATTCCAAATGCCTTTGAACGGATATTCGGAGGGAGGTAGGCCAGATCCCTAGGGATAATCTCGCGGCAAATTAGGTATGGACACCAATAAGGGGCAATGAACTTACCAGGCGAGTTCTTTGAAAGGGGCCTTTCCATTTCTCGCGATATCTGCTTGGAACAGTTTCAAAGGTCACTATTACTTCGCCATCGAATCCCGAGAATCCTCGCGAGATCTGGCATAGTGAACGATTGTCATCTGGTGTGAATGAAAGGAACGAGTATGGCGCAGCGCTGGCTCTAACAATAGACTCGACGACTTTGCAGTTGAGTCCACTGACGTCTTCGATATGGGGAGTACCCAGAAATACAACCCCAAAGATATGATCCAGAACAATATTGTTCTCGTGTCGCTTCTCCGCCATGTTCGCGTAGGCCTTGGAATCATTGGAATTAGTTCTTTCGGCATGGAGGTTTCCTGTAACAATACCTGTTTCCATATACACCCACCAAGACTTTGACAAACGATCAGGATAGGACGACAAGGTGCCTGTCTGCCTTAGTAACGATTTCTGATCCACACTGGGGGATTTTTACACCTCGGGGGTTCAGTTGATGAAGTTGTTTAGGCAGAATATAGCTCTGTTGCAGTAGTGACTGCAAAATTGACTGTCCTCTCACAGCTTCATATTCGTAGAGCCAAATTTGGGCCGATCCGTTGTGTAAACTTTGCAGTTCCTTGAGCCATTCTCCTGAGGAATTTGCCCAGTCCGTAGGCTGAGGGAGACCTATGCCAGGTACGACCACAAGGCTGATAATAGGGCATGAGATAAAGAGCGAGGACAAGGCGGAAAAGACTCACTTGAACGCGACTCCAGTACTAGAAGATGGAGGATGGTAGAGGAGGTTCAAAGCCATCGTTCAGTCAGGGGAAATTCGTAGGCAAATTGTAGGTAGTTACAATCAGCCAGAACATGCAATAAGTAATGAATTTGAAAGCATTTTGGCTCAGCATCTGCAGTGCTCGCAAAGATAAGTGGCCCTGACGAAAGTAAAGTGGTATTGACACAGGTAGATCGAGCTGAGCTTGCAATCCTTTCGGATTGCCCGGTTTATCTCAGATCCCCAAAGCGGTACGCGAATGACACACACCAACGACGATCTTGAATGTTTTGCTTGTCAACAAAGAGCACAGGGAAGGCGCAATGTCACCTTTCGATTGAACGCACCACCAGGCATATTTTTCTGGAGGCTGTAATGTTACTTGGCCTTATTTCAGCGGCCTCGATGGCCTCTAAAACATCAATAGGAGCACCAAGGTGTTCATTAAAATCGGCAGGGCGAAAAAATGTAGGAGAAGGCTACTGTATTGTCCCGTACGGTACTGTGTGAAAGCCTAGAAAGAACTTTTGATACCTAGTGTTGTGTTCAGTAGGTCGATGAGGTGGCAGGCCACCGATGCCAGGATCATGGATTTAGGCGTCTGTCCTACTAGGCTCAAGCGAAATCATTTCGATGAAGGGGATGTAAACTGGATGCCTCAGGAGCGAAGATAGTCCAACCATGTCGCTAGGACTCGTGACGAATGGACCTCCTGTGCAGTTGGGTTGTACAGGCTCCAACTAACTAGTGATCACACCTTGGCGGATGACTATCACAACCGACAACCTCAATAATCGGGCGTCTTTTAGCCTATGCTAAACGATAGCCACAGGACAAGGTCATCGGACAAATGTACCGAATTCGTCAAGTCCTGTTGCCCCACCAGAAAAAGGACTGGCCGAAGTTCTGACCTCTAAACTATTGTCTAACCATACTAGCTAGGATTGGCACTGGCCTACTGAACGTTCTTAAAGCTGATAAGTGAGACTATCATCGCGCACACGAGATGGGAGAACCCGTGGTGGAAAGTGAGCTTCGAAGGCGCTCATGAACTGGAAAATCAAGTCTTCCCTGCCCGCCCGAGCCATGATGCCAAGACCATATGGCCTACCATCCGCTTCAGTGACACCAAGAGGCACTGTCGCGATCGGGTAGCCTGTATGCATCAGTTTATTTCTGAATTTTCACACCAAGAAAATGCTTCAACTTACCAGATGCTGCTGAGATGAATACCATCAGGCTGTCCATTGGGAAGGCAAGAATATTCAAGTCCTGCTCATCAAAAAGCTTGTCTATTCCATTTTCTTTCGCCACCGTCTTCATCAGCTTCTTGACTGCATCGTAGGTCTCCTTCGACGGAGGGCTTCGTGAAGCATTGAGTAGTTGGTTTTGATCTGGATGGTCTTTCAGGCGCCTGTAAGTATAGCGCAAGCAATGTGGACTATCAGGCATACCCTCGGGTAATTCTTTCTCTCGGTTGTCCTCATTGAACTTAATAAGATCCTCAATGGTCTTCAAACCTGGAACTTCGACGTCGTCTAGCCATGCTTCAAGAGCGTCTTTGCCCTCGTAGGCTTCAAAAAGTCAACTTTCCATGTATGAAACTCACGAGACTCGACGTACCCATGACGACAGTTATTGGATTCTGCCCCTCATACCACATGTCTGTGGCAGGAGGTATGTCCACCGGATAGGTCACACCTGTGGCATGCTTTTTGATCCGTTCGATAGCATCAAAATATAGATTGTTCTTAATGGAGATTAGCTCTTCAAGTTCACGTCAAGTCATGGGCAATTGTACCATCTGCGCCAATATCTGCTCGTCCAGTTGCACGATGTTCGGGTGTAGCGACCATTTTGTAGGATCGACGAAGCCTATCCGGAGTGAGTCGAAAGCCTTTGTCAAGAACTTCTTGTAGCCCTCCGGTGGGAGGAGGGCCCGCTTCTCTTCTGTCAACGCAACTTGGCTCAGAAGCGCCAAGTCTGCAGTCGATCTAGCATGACCGCCAACAACGTCCAGTTCAACAGAACTCTTAAATACCCCGTCCATGGTCACAGCATTGAGGGCAGGCTTGAAAGCATATAGTCCAGCCCTCGAACTAGGCATGACTATTGAGCCAATCGACTCTGTTCCAAGAGCGATTGGAGCATAACCAGCCGATACGCCGACTGCAGAACCAGTGGAAGATCCACATGGATCCTGGTGAACAAAGTTAGCACAGACGATCAACCAACGCTGTAAGCTTACTGTTTGTCCAAGACCTGTCTCATCCGGTTTGCGAGCAATATAGGCAGATTGTGTCTGCCCTCCGACGGCGGACCATCCATTAGAGTTTGCATCACCCCTATATGGGGTCAGTTGCGAAAAACAATGGATTAATATCGGAAGCATACTTGAAGTTGGCGAACTCCTAGGATCCCATATGTCAGCGAGATAGAATGTACGAAAGTAAAGATCTCACCGACATTTAGATTGGTCTTCCCCAGAACAATGGCGCCCATCTCCTCTAGCTAGCTCTCGTGATCAGAACGGAACACGCCTGGCAGCTCTGCGACTTACTCGAGTTACAATACTGGCACTTCTCGGGGCAATCGAAGTTTTCAAAGCGAGACTGCCCAAGGTCGTGGCAATCTCAAGAGAAGGACCCGTGGCTATAGCATCCTATGGAAGATCAGTGAAGGCACCGCCAAGTGGGGTAATTCGACGGACCTTGATCAAAATTGGAATTCCATGAAATGGGCTTCTAACTCGACCAGCCTTTCTCTCGCGGTCGAGCTGCGCTGAACGCTCTAGCAGAAGAGGCGTGGGTACCAGCGAGATAATTGCATTTAGCCTCGCGCCTCGCTGATCGTGTCTGTCGATCTGTGCAAGACAAGCCTGAACCAGTTCGACACTGGTCAAGAGGCCAGCCTCGAGCCGCCGCTGCAACTCTACGGAATCAAGACTCAAAAGGTCAATGACGGATAGCTTTGCAGGCATGTTGCAGGACTGGATTGAAAGGAAAATGAGTAGAGACACAACGAGCGACAGCAAGGTAAATGCCAGCGAGGTAGGCATGGGTGGCTCAGCGGCGGTGGACGGCAGCAGTGTGAAGTCTTGGCAGTAGCTGACGGCAAAGAAATCAGGATGCATGTGAGGGAAGATGCGAACAGATCCAATCTACCCCCCACCAACGTACTGTAAGTAATTTACCTGCTCCGGAATCATTAGGCTGAGCCCCGACCTTCAATCATCCCTTTGTACAGGACCACCCCTCCTGTTTGGCTGGTGGAGACCCAATCAACACGCTCTTGATGAGAAGTTACGATGCACCATCACATCAACAGCCCTTGCTTCAGGGCTCGGATACTCCGTACAGTCTGCGGAGTACAGAAGCACATCCGTTTAGTGTTCAGCGACTAGCGCATCCAGCCCACTTAGGTAGACCAGAAAGTTAATTGACGCTCTCAGACTCCACCAACCATGCTCTCGAACCAGTTTATCAAAGTTACTAACTTACTAGTCTCGGATCGGAGAGGAAAATCAGTCTAATACATAATATCACGACACTCATGTCTTCCTCTAGGTGCTGATAATCACCAGATGTTCCTGATAGATGTGAGGCATAGCTGTTCTACGAATCTCCTACTGTTGACTTGTCAATCCTCGACTCTTCTTTCACGCATGCCTGGCGTACGAGTAGTGTCATTGATTCTGTCCTAAGTCCGAAGTTATGCTCATCACTTACATTCATATGCCAGAAATTATTACACGTCAACTTGGCCTTAAAAATGAAGCTGGTATTGGACTTTGCACTCACGGATAGATGGGTTTGTTGGTGCGTCGCTGGGGCCATGATCACCTGGTCACAGAGAAATCATAGGTCCCGCATTAATGTCTGCACATTGCATCAAATAGCGACCGATGTCATCCGTAACGAGGGGCTTCTGTAAAACGCCTTGTCCGAACCACCAGCACCACTTTTTTCGGCCCGGAGCGTGGGGCTAATTCATGACCCGGAACTTTTACCACAGCCAGTACACCATAGGCGCTTCCAAAGCAATAATATGCCGGGCAAATGCTACAAGCCGCATGCGCTTGATGTCAACGGTGTGAGTGGTCAGGACTTCGAGCGATGCATGTTGTTGGCACGGTTGTACAAGGAAATGTATGCGGAGCTGCGCCCCAAAGTACCCTACTCCGGATATATACAATGGTCCTCCCTTGAAATTTTACACCCTGTCGATTTTGGTGGATACCTTGCCACTCTCGTTGGCGATTGAGAGACCGTCAAGGATAACGCGGTAAGGGCTAGTAATATAATACTCTCCTGTAAATCACTTGCCAGTTCAGCTGGCTATTCACAACCCTGGTCTTGCCTACCCTTGAAAAACGACAGAGAGTAAAATTTCAAAGGAGGAGGAGTAGGTCTTGCAGAGAATTGACTTGCCCCACTACGAAATAGGATTAGTTCCCCTTTTCATGAGATCTTAGCCGTTCAGATTTGTTGGCCTTATCGCCGCAGAGCCTCATCATTTAGCAAACCCTTTCCGTTGCCGGGCCAAGAGGTTACATGGCATCATTTGGACAAATCACGCGTCGACACATGACCGAGATAGCTAGCACGTCTCAAATGCTGTTTCTAGGTTGCGAGCTACAAGCATACATACAGACACACGAGAGAAGTTCACCATTCCGCACCACAGAAGCTAGGCGCTACCAATTCCTGGGGGCGTCTGGCAGGCCCGGGCTAGTGTCACATAGGGAATAGCTCCGCAGGCATTCTCAGGCACTTGTGACTGGTCCCATACAGTATTTCTGCGATCGACTTCTCGGCAGAGTACTACTCGTGAGGGAGCCAACTCATCTCTGGATCGCATGATCAAGCTGCATTTATCACCGATGCGTGGGGGTTACACATGCTCCCTTGAGAGACGGATGATTGACACGTAAATAATTCATTTTGGAGCAATCGAGAGACACAAGGAATATCTACACAGCTTTCGGGGCAAAACTATTTCTTGGACAAGGAGTTTTTTAAGCTGTCGAGCACAGCGGAGCGCCCAATCTGCAAATATGACAGCGGCCATTACAACTTCATTTTTGTTTCTTCAGCATGACAAGAAATGGGACGAAGAAAAGCCTTATCACGTTTTGTTTGACCCTCCTGTAGGGCTGGCGAAGAGTAACTTGAATCTGCAACAAGTGGACGGCATCAAGGTCCACAATTTTCGTGATCTTGATTGCCCCCCAACAATCGATTCGAATGGATTCGCCATGATCAAGATTGATCCTGGACATCTGAAATCAGAAGAGTTCGATGACAATGAGAAAGTCGCCCAATTGTTCCTTCCACAAGCAGCTCGAGCCGTTAAGGAAGCCTTGGGTGCACAAAGGATCCAATTCTTTGATACTACAGTATGTACCTGAATGCCATTCGCTATTCTGAACTCAGATCTTCCACAAAGGTCAGACGACGACATCCAGAGTTTCCTATCCACGCAGGAGGAAGCTATTCTCACCTACAGCCCACGTCTATAGCGCATATTGGTATGATTCTATGCCTATCTTCGGATTATACATCTGATATGGAATAGACACGACAGAGGTTGATGCTGAAGGAATCATGTTCAAGTTAAATCCAGGAGAAGCTGAAGAGCTCAGCAAGCGCAAGTACCAATGGTTCAAGTAATATTACGAACCCAGTCTTGGAACAACGCAACTAACCCTCGTTTCAGCATATGGATTCCGTTGAATGGTCCAGTGCGAGATTATCCTTTGGCACTTCTCGATATCAGCACTATCGATCGCGATTTGGACCTTGCTCATCAAGATACAGTGAAGAGTGACGTGGTACACGAAACTTACCAGATCTACAGCAACGAAAGACACCGCTGGTATTACGCCAAAGACCAGATGCCCAGTGAAGCCTGGCTCTTCATCCAGGCAACTTCAGGCGAAAACCCACCACCAGGTAAGGAAACCGATTGATCCGATGTTGTTCGTGCTGAACACCAAAGGGGTTCCTCATACGTCTTTTGACTACCCAGAAAGAATGCAGTCAGATCCTCTCCGAGAGAGTATCGAATGTCGAGGTTTCGCCTTCTATTGAAGCGACTTGTCGATAGGCTACAGAAGATCGTATCGACGACAGTTATTTATAACAGAAATTCATGATACAATCTTTGGCATTAAGCACAACTAAAGAATGATTCGTGCTATGCGTCCTAGCCTAATTGATTCAAAGCCGGTGATCAGCTGTCATAACATTGTATCCCTTTCATCAATTTCCTTTTAGACCATCTGGGTCTCTGAACCCGATTGAATGTGACCTCCACATTGTTGGGGCTCATTTGGTAAGCATTCCGCAGATTAAATCAGATAACCAATGCAAGTCAGTTCTGGGGCTCGAAGTTAGAGATCTTCGATACGAGTTCAAGGACTGAATGCTTTCTTACTGCTGATTTGGTGTCATACAAAATGCGTTCATTTTCGCCGTCGTTACCACTTGTGCCGCCTAGAGAAATCTTTTGGCCTCTGTGAAAACCTTTGAGCTTGTCCGCGTAGTCGCCTTTGGGCCAGGCTGCCAATGCTCGCGCCATGGCTGAATGCGACCATCGTTGGTCCCAAAGATGACCTGTCCCTGTTTATAATTGTGAATGACAACTTCTCGGTCGTCCATGATGTTCGGGTTTTTGAATCAAAAATAATGGAAAGGATGTTGTGTGAGATATCGACGTGCTACACGAAATAAAAGAAGCTGGAGTATCAGTGATGGAGGGGGGGCACGTATATGCTTTGTCGTGTGGTACGAGAGACGGTGGGGGTAATAATGTCGTGGGACCACGCGATACGAGTCAAAACAGGTATTGTTGGACGGGGTTTCTACTACGGTCCTGGTTGTCGATTTCCCTCATTTTCTAACCCTGGCTCGAATCCCCCTACGTCCTCGAAACAAGTAAGAGCCGGGTTTTGACTGGTTTGTAACGAAGGCCACGGGTTGCCGACATTGCCTTGGTCATCTGCATTTCAATTATCGGTACGTTTCAACAACCGTAGAGCAGTACGTGAAGTTCTGCTAGGTTTACAGCATTTAAGTGTGAATTTGACTTCCTTTTGGTAGACATTTACAGAAAGCTGTCCGGCCATCAGCATCAGGAAGACTTGAACATTGTTGAGAAAGGAGAAATGATCCTATCTACGAGATCTAAGTATAAATAGTCACCTCTTGTAGTGATAAGTTCGTGAGCCGACGAGGCAGAAGCTGAAAAGCTATGAGCCATGTCCAAGGTATGCAACGTTTTCAGCCTCAATCCATCGCTCCAGCCAGGACTACTACAATGATAAAACAAGGATCGCGCGTCATCTAACCTCACAGTGGTGAATGTCACATTTTATCATCCTGCAACCACCCATGCTCGACGCCACTAATGCAGTCTACTGCGAGCTGATCAATTTGGCCGCGCGGGAGGAAGTCATGCAATGCCGTCGAATTTACTGCTTGGCGTAAATATAGAAGGCCGTCTCTGTGTTCTTGCTCTCCGCAGCATTCACGAAAGCTCACCAATACAATTAGTAATGGCGCAGTACGACAGTTACGGAACGCTGTACACGCAGCTGAAGAACAGACCAATCCCAATCATGCAGAATAGGTACGCCAATGAAGCGATGAACGATCTCGAAGGAATGAGAGTTTTGGATGGAGCATGCGGCACAGGATTTTACTCTCAGATGATGGCTCAGAAAGGAGCCGTAGAAGTCATTGGCATCGACATCTCTTCTGGCATGATTGACAGTGCAAAGGCGGAACTTCCAGATTGCTGCAGTGATGGTCCTATCAGATTTTTTGTCGGTGATTTCGAACAGCCACACCTCCTTCAAAATCTTGGCTTGAATCACATGCGAGGGACATTTGATCTGGTATTCGCTGCATGGCTGTTCAATTATGCTGCTGATTGGCAACGTCTCTCGAGAATGTTCGAAAACATATTTGATGCGCTAAAACCTGGCGGTCGATTGGTCGGGTTGGCCCGAATCCCTTTTTGCTCAAACAGTGTGGGCCGCACATGACCCCAGAAGAAGGTCAAATCGGCGACAAGTGGCAGGTTACCGATGTTTATGACTACGGTTTCAAGGTTCACATGGTTGCGAATGCATCTCCGAGCGTCGAATTCGACTCGTATGTGCTGTACGAATCCGAATACAGCAAGGCTGCGGCTGCAGCGGGATTTCCTGAACTTTCTTGGCAAGTGGGTATGTATTACCCCTTTAAAACATCCCTCGCACATCTAACTAGTGAATCTAGTATGTGATATTCGATATGAAATTCCTTCGACAATGCGCCTGCCTTACTAAACTAATTCTTATCAGATGTTGCCAAACGAGGTTGATTTCGAGATCAAAAGCAAGGCGTGGTGGCAGCCGTATATCGACCGCCCACGTGGTTGCGTTTTGTCTACGAAAAAGCCGATCCGAGGTCTTGAGGTCGCTGTCGGTCTTAGCGAGATTGTGTAGGCTTCCTATAGGTACAAGGTGTCCGTATGTACCATAGTCATGTGATCGTGACTCGCGTGAGTGGTCACAGCGCCAAGATACCTCGGTTAGAGAATTAGGGTTAACTGAATCAGAATAACTGGCATACTAACATTTGACTAACATTTGAACTTGATCTCTACCAGTTGTCACCCTGACCTCACCTGACAGTAGCAAACAGTCAACGAAACATCCACAATCCGATCGCTTGGTGGAGGGAAACAACATCATAACAATCAGTTGCCCCCTGTCCTAGAGTGCCTAGAATAAGATCCTTGGCGATCAGACGGCGTGGAGATCCGCCTCCCTTGAAGCATGACACCTTCCAAGACATCTTGAAGTGTGGTGCTCGCTCCACACAACTCAAAGCCTGAGAGTTCCCTACATAGCAAATGCTCTGTGGCTTCTGGGAAGATCAAAGATGCGCGAAAGAGTGACGATAACCGCAGGACTGCATGAGATGACCTGGAGGCTGATATCAATTTTAACAACATTTTTCCTAAGACTTCTGGTGCTACTAACTAAACACAGGTCAAAGAGGGTTCAGTCCTCGTCAAGCGAACCCACTGATAGCTATTTCATATGAAAGGCCGACGAAAAGAAGTTTAATGTGATCAAGACAAATAAGTATTGGGCCACTCGTTAGGATGCCGGCTCTATCATGGACTCGGTCGTTCTTCACTTACAGGACCTAGCTCTGGAGATTCTCAAGGTCAAGGGTGTTGCAGCCATCTTCGGTAACTGCAGCTCAAGACAAGACCGGGTTCGGGATTCTCAGCCATGTCGATACCTCGATCAGCCTCTTGCCGTATGAATCGGCCAATATTGCACTGCTGAACCCAGGTGGGAATTTCGTAGGAGAGGACTGTTTCGATAATCATCACCTTGAGAGCTTCCAAGGATAACCCGCGACAACGCATAGTCGAGAGCTATCTGAGGAGCATGCAGTTATATTCTGATACTGGTCTCGAGGCTATCACCACGTCCCTGAAAGGGGGCAAGTGGCAAGCTGCCCGAAATGCTTATACCGATCTTGTCGCCAAGCACAATGAGCCGAGGCATCCAGCCTGCTCGACTTCTATAAATTCTTCGCGGATCACCTAGTGGTTACAGGGACTGGCATCAAGCGTTTTTGATGTTGCTCTGAGGAGCAATATCTCTTAAATTGGTGCTTCACATGACCTTGCCATTCCAACGGTCCCTGGGAGACCACCAATCGGCCCTCTAAGAGCTCCTGATCCCACTGTACCGCTCAATGCCCCTGTTGATAAAGGCAAGGGCTCCTTTATCTACGAGCTGTATAACAAGTTATCCACTTTGTAGTGTGAGTGATGTCCATACCCTTGGATCTCTGGTTGTACTGACAACAAGATTTTAGGTTCTGGAGTAGGACAATACTTTGCATTACAATTTCCGATAAGGTTTTTCGACAAGGGAACCTATGCTTACAAGCTTGACGGATGCTTTTCTTGTCTTCCAAGTATGCTGATGCTGTTGTTTGTGGCTATAGCCATACAGTTCGCAGATTCATAGGCCACTTAGACATCAAGAGTCTCGCAGAATCACTTCAAGACGCGAAGGACTCGTTTAGAGAGTCTGCGCTATCTTCGCTCTATTCAGCTTCTTCGGTCTATCCAGTATCTATACCGCCAACCAACTGTTTTGAAGCACTGGACACAGGCTTCACGTGTGAGGAACTGATGCAGGACCTTAATCTTATTCACAGCCACTGTAATGACTAAGAGTCAGCCCGTTCATGGCCTCGAGTATCAAATTGCTAACCTGCGAGGCTTAACAATGGCGACCCGGATGCTGCGAAGCAGGTCACGACCGATGCCGCAGCCGTCTGAGATCCTGTTTATCACTGATCTCTCACGAAATTACTCTGCATCCACAATCTCTGCGGTCAAAATCGCTCTCCAAGCAGTCGCTGCGTTGACACCTGCTGGGCCCGTTCTCTCTGTTGCCTCACGGGGTATAGAGTAGATCAAAGCACTGGGTACCAATGACGAAAAGACGAAAGGCGTTATGGATCTATTTGGCCAAGACTCGAAGGCGTTAGAAGATATCGAGGCCAAAATGGATGCGTTTGCAATCGCAAACTCTGCGGCGAGTTCTGCCTCACAAGTACTGACTAAGCACATGAGTGAATATGCTCAAGTTGTTGCGGGCGACACAAAAATGATGGTGGATGGCCTACAGAGACAGCTAAGAAAAGCAAAAGCCGAGCTTGTCGAATTGCAAGAGAGCTATATCGCTGGTCCGAAATTCACATCAGCCCAACCGTCAACAAAGACTATACGAGCATCGAAAGCACGAGCACCTCCTCCGTCGACTCCTTTAGCTGCAACTTCTGGATTGGCTCTCACTCAAGCAGCTCCACCTCCTCTTCAGCGATGAACCGACCAGATCCCTGTCTCAGCGCCTTGGTGTTGATGTGGCCATGCGCCGTTACATATGTGACAGTCGATCGGTCAGGGTGGTACGATCCTTCTTTGTTGGACGTGAGCAGTTCTTTCATACGTACCACGAATGATCCAGATTCGGCTACCTGGCCTGCCTGGAAAATGGCCACACCACGGACGAGGCCGTCAAGGCCATTCGGGAGAACAGTTCAGCCGACAAGCCTAAGGGATACCTGGCTGCCTTCTCTGTCGAGTACATTCTGGTGAAGGGCTGTGTCATCAAGATCAGATCCAGCAGTACGGACAACAAGTCCTTCAAGGCCCATTTTGATCAACGGTCGGAAAGTTCAGGTTCAGGTGGATTCTTGTGCTTCTCGAGCAGCAGTGCATCGAGGTCGTCTACCGACAGCAGTTGATCCTCCAGCACGGAAACTGCAGGTGGTATTGTAGTGCGCATTCCTGGACCACAAATCCTGGGTTACATCATGCAGCTTACCGGTAGGGACCAGTCGCAACCGTTCCAGCCTGTGAGTGCGGAATACCTATTCCTAGAAGACGCGGACGTCACGACTGGCACGAATACTGGGCAACCTGCTCATGCTATTGCCCCGCCAAAGACTATTGAAAGCTCGGCAAGCCACTGTTCGCCGCTATGATGATGACATATCTACACCTTCTCAAACCAGCGATCGAGCTGGTGACTCTAAGCTAGGAGCACCAGTCAGGCCTACTCAGGCCCCGCAACCCAACAAGGCCCTTGGTCAATTGCTTGATGCGCTGCGAACTGCGCTAGGTGATGATGATGTTGCGACGAAGCTGGGTTCACAGCCGAACAGTGCAAAGGAAGAGCTCTAGGCCAAGCTATCGGAAGCCTTTGGTAAGGTCGCCGTCCAAAAAGCCTATCCACTCGTAGATGATGGATTCTAGAGGTTACTGTCGAGCCTAAGGAGAATATAGGGACAATGAAACATGAAGTTTGATTCCTGAAACTGAATGCCTAACAATTGCAGACCTTAGATGTTCGGGTCAGAAGTGTTCAATTGAGTAGTTCGAAGTCTTCTTCATAAGCCCATCAAAGCCGATGACTCCGCTGGTGAGTCTATCAAAGTGCGGAATCGCAAGTGGGATATTCTATAGGCAAGTGAGGCTCTTGAGTCTAAAATCACACGGTCATCTGCCTAACACTTTTTCTAAGCAACCCGGCATTATCTCGTCTGTTGGGATGAGATTGGCGTATAATTGATATAATCCAGGCCTCACGCAGCTGAGACGTTTATTTGTGTATCTCCTTTCTCCAAGATTCACATTCATCTGGAGAGCACCCGATTGCAGTAAGCTCCGAGGACCGATTCATGCAACAATCCGTGCTGACTTTACGACCGGATGACAGATCACGGACTGTGTAAAGCTTTGGTAAAAGGGTTGCTTGAGATCTCATACGTTAAGGGAAGCGACCGAGAAATTTAACGAGTATAGCTGAGTGGAGATTTATCATAATCTCTGGCATCCCATGCCTATCCTCAATCTTTGGCTCGTTTCTTAATTGCGGGATCTACCGCGAAATCCAGGGTTTTGACTTGGTTCGCAGCCCGATGAAACATTGCATATGCATTACCAGCTGTAACTGTTTGCCTAGCCTTGACCACACGGAGGTCCGTGGCGTCCATTCCGGATCTTAGCCTTTCTTTATCCTCAATCGCCTCTGGGGAATCGCCTGGCTGGGGGAACCATTCTGGACGTCTCTTCTGCCAGCTTTCTGTGGTGTTTTCCTCTGCGCGGCGCTCACGATGCTCTTCGTACTCTTCATCACTTATCAGCAGTCGCTTGGATATTCTGGGAGAACTTGGTACCAAAGGTTGATTGTGGCCTGAAGGCTGTGTTGTCGAGGATTCTGGACGATCACCAAGGTCTTGTTCTTCGCGAGAGGGTCCTGAAAGGCTCAATCCCGAAAAGTGCACATGTAGATTGTGTCTGTCTTTCCTTGGAGAACTCGGGTTGGACAGTATAGGCCTGAGACCGTGATCGACAATTTCCTTCCCCTTACCTTTGTCGATGGAGGCAACATCTTTCAGAGGCGTCGTTGACGATGGTTTATTGGTATGTGCTTCTGTGGCACCAACAGTATTTTCCGATGGTTTCACAGTTTCATAATCTGCGCCGTGGCATTCATACCTGGCAGAAGGTACATGACTGACATCCTCTGTACCTACCGATGATGTTTCAGAGGCTTCGCTAATCGATCCGTTTTCGCTGCTTTTCCTATGCTTTTTTGATTTGAGCTTACTCAAGAATGAATGCATGCCGCTATAGCTATGGTCTTATATATATCTTCTTCTGATAGAGTATATAAGGTGTCGAATCTGCGTCGAGGTGGTATCACAGAAACAAAAGTCAAACAGCATCAGGAAAAGATAGGATATTTATACGCATTGGATGATTGTCATACATATGGTGTCGAAATGTTTGCATGACTACACACACGGTCCCAAGATGATTGTCTGTCGTCTGGGTTCGAGACTCATTCCCTCAAACGCATCTTTGCTTTTGGTGGTGACTAATCTTTCATTTGATGTCGACTCCGATCGATAATGGGGGGGATATACGGAAAATTCGTGCCTTCGAAGCCGCAGGAGGAATTCTGATAACTTGCACAATCTTACATCTTGTGATGAGGACTTGATTGATAGCACCGCAAGAAACGAGAGTTACTATTCTCGGTTGAAGGTATTAATTGAAACGCTATCATGACTACTCCTCGTGAATCCGGAATCTGGACGGTGTCGTCTTGAAAGCTCTAACTAGTTTCTTGAAAGGATTAAGGGAATAGATGTCCAATAACCATTCTACCTGAACCTGACGAGGGCGCAACCCATGAGTTCAGTTCTCCTTCACATTACGCCTTTTAGTTTGCTCGCTAGTTCTAACAGCAGCAGCCAAGGACTATTTATATCTCGATGAGGCTGAATGGCGTCATTACTGAAAAAGGTTAACTTTTGGATCGTCTGGAGTCTTTACGAAGGCCACTACCAGAAGGATACGCAAAATCAGTCTCCTCGATTCCATTCTCCTTACGATCCTGAGCGGCCCAATTGTTTCCCTTAGTGCTCTCTATCCGCTTCCGCCTGACACTTTCAGCCTTGGACTTTGTGGCAAGCTCCATGCGTGCTTGTTCCATTGCTCTTATCGTCGCTTCATCGTCGTCTGAAGATGGATAGTACTTGGCAAACTTCTTCTTCATTGCCTCAGTGGTGGCTGTCAAGTGTAGAGTTTCATTCGATTCTTCTTGTCGTTGCCATTCTCGCTCACGCTTTGCTTTTGTTGCGGCGTCTTCGGTTTCCGAGTCGCTGAGATGAGGTTCTTCGGGTGCTGCCTCATTGTCAAGTGTCACTTGTCCACTTGGACCGGATCCTTCGTCAGCAAAACGCACAACATGCTTCCTTGGACTAGTGGACCCATCATCGACGTTCATAGTGTTCATCCTAGATGCCAGCGAATCACCATGTTCGAGGGTCGTTCTGGGTGCTTTTCAAGCTTTTTCCCTGTTTGTTTCCGAGACGATTTCTTGCTTTCGATGCCTCTTGGATTCTGGGGAGGAGATGATTCCTCTGTGGTGTGTCTCTTGTAGGCCGTTGCCTGCTGGTAGTAAGCCTTGTAATTCATGATTCTGTGATATGCATCAGATCCAGGATGCCATCAGAATACCGGATGATTTATAGGCTCTGGTACAGTTACTATGCGACAAAATCTCCTTAGTTGCAACATGATTGTGATTGTTGAATGACTGGAATATCGCATATGATGGTCGAAATATGTGACTGAGGCTTTGCATTTCCTCACAGAAGTGTCCATCGTGCAGATGACTAGTGAGGATGTATCACGTTCATGGGTTTCATGGGATTAGAATGATTCTGTCGCCATATACTGAGTCATTTTCAGGCTTGACTCGAGTTCAGCGTATCGAATGTGTGCCTCTTGAGACGAGCTCGAAGGAATATCCTGCAATTTTCAGAAATGCCCCTCATCAGGCTATGTATGTGATAATACCTTGACATATCGCAGTGATCAAAAATTTCGAGTCGAGAAGGCCCCTGTTCCACTCGACGTTGAGATTAACAAAGTCTCTCGGTGCCATGAGGATATTTAGTACTCGCGAAATGCACCTAAGGTTGTCCTTGCTCAGACACAGCCCTTCCTTACACTCTTGGTTGGTGTGACTATTCTGCAACACAGTAAATTAATTTTGAGTGAATCCAGTAGGCGTCCACTTCACGTCCGACATCAACGGATGTCATTCAATTATCTAGAGGAGGACACGCCTCTTGCCGACTGTCACTGTAACGCGGAGAACAAGCCTTAATCAGTACTTGTGCCACTCAAGTGTAACACGTAGATGTAGCACAGACAGTGAATCATCGTTGAGCCAGTCCTAAGCTTGGATTTGACCAATTTCCAAAATGCGGAATTTGAGAAAAGCAGATTAGTCTCCACAGAATTCCGTCGCCAGCGACCGAACGGCAATACCTCGTTCAGCACCATCCTGGCCACTGCAATCCGAAGACCAGCCTCGATTTAACAATTAGTAATTTGATATAAGTATTAATGGGCTTGATTTATCCTAGGGATAGAGTATGTTAGTGTTTTCCAACTATCTCTAGTTAAAGACTATACCACGCCTTGTCTAGGTATCTGCCACTTAGTAGCATCAGTGTCAAGCCTCCGAGGAACTCTACAAATGCAACAAGATAGCGCAAGTCAAATCCCAAGCAAGCAATTTGACAAATCACCACATTCCATCACATCACTTTGCCCACTCATTCACCTTCTCTCGATCCAAAGTCTGAGGCGTCCTAGGATCCGTGTACTTAGTCTCATAAGGCCGCTCCGGATCTCCGGTGAAATGCTTGACCCTGACACCATTCGCTGCCGCAACACGCATGGCAGAAGCATTTTCAAAGGTCACTTGGGCCTTTTCATTCTGTATAGCTCGAGACGGCGCCTCGTCGTACATATGCTTGCGGCTTTTCTGGGCTTTGAGGTGTTCTTCATCACTTGCGTCTTTAGGCGGCCATAGCTTGTCGCCGCCTTCTGCCCCTCGCAGACTCTTGGTGCTGTAGACTTCGAGTCTGGCGTTCATTTCTTCTTCATTATACGGGCTTTGCTCATCTCCGTCAGAGGCACTAGCGCCTGGGTTTGATGGAGAGAGGGACATCTCGATGTGTCTCAATTGGTTCGCTTCAACCGTGGATTGATTCCAGGTATGGGATGAATTCCGGTTTCTTCAAGAGTTTGATACCAAGCGAAATTTGTGGCATCAGCGCCTGTATTCTGCGTTTTATATCCTGATGTGGGTCTGGTGATACCGTCATTGTATCTCTTTGACTCATTTAGTTCGTTTGAGGATTCAGGAATGGTCGGTACGACGTAGAGAACTCTCGTCACTGTGAGAGGCGCTGTCAGTGTAGCTAGCCCTGGTGATAAGACAGTGACTTCTTCGGATGTAGTTCGAATAGTTGAAGACCTCATAATAGTATACTCCTGCATTGGCTTGAATGTGTGTTTGGTCATAGTGACCCCATGTCTACTCAGTAATACATCATATGACGTCCATGGCTCGAAGTTGTGGACTACACAAATTGCAGGCAGGAGAAGACATTGAATAACCCTGTATAGGGATTTTCGCTGATTTTGGACAATATTTGTGTTATGAAGCTATGGACTATGACACGAATCTATGACAGTGAGACTATTGTTATCTATCGGGCATACGTCCTCAGGAGTTTCCTTCAAAGGACACGAATACACTCGTAGAAGATTCGCCTACTCACTTGGCCCATTTCTTGACGGCATCACGATCGAGTTCCTCTGGACGAGATGGCCATTTTGATGCCATCTCGAATGGGTCGGCCTCATCCCCAGTGAAATGCTTGACAGAAATGCCGTGTTGGCGTAGGTCATTCGTACTGGAATGATTCTCGATTGTGGTTTTCAATCTCTCCTCATAGGCGTATTCAGACTGCGATGTGTACATATCCCTGCGTCTGATTTGTGCAATGAGATGTTCTTCATCAGTAGCGCTATCCGGCGGCCATAAACCTTGGTTGGCGTACTTTGCTCGGATAGCCTTGGTACTGTACCGTTCGTGCATGGTCTCGATCCACGCTGGGTCGTCGGATTTTTCCCTTTTTGGAGGGTTTCAGATTCTTCGCGATACTCCTTGTTGAGATCATCGTTGGATTGCTGGGAACGTATTTTCTGCTTTCCAGATGAGATTTTTCGGCGCTTGTCATCGTGATCGTGTATATTCTGTTCCCCATCGAGACCGGCATGGTTTGTGTGTGGATTGGGGGAGTACAGAGCTCCTCAGGGCGGTTGTGTTTATCTGGTGAGCTAGACATTCTATCAAGATCTCAATGCTCTGAGAATGTCCTCGACAATACGGTGTGGTTCAATTTCCTGACTTGGAGCATTCTTCAACAAAGAAAGAACTCCGTCTGCCTTCTTTTGTAGCCTGTAGATGCAGTTCTTAGAATATGACTGCCACATCCTCAAGTCATGCTCAATGTATGTGGTCATACTGAAAGTCACGAATAGCATGACTCTGTGAATTTGCTATGTCAGAAGGTCATTTCGATTTGTGACACTGGTGCGTAGGACAAACTCATGGTACAACTCGTACCCCGTTTATCGTTTGTGTAGGCCGTCAAAACATTGGCAAAAAAACTAATAATTCGAGAACTCTCTCCGGCAGATGTCGTGGATAAGGATGTCTATGACTTAGACTCGCAAGGCTCCGATGGCCAGGGGCTTTAACTATATTTGCCAAGTCCGTGACATTCCCACTATGCCCCACAGTGAGCTCTGTTGAATGAGACCTCGACCCAACCAATATCAATGCGGACAATTTTCCATCCCCGTGGATTCTTCCCATTCTAGATTTAAATGCGGACTAATAAGAGTCTTAGATCAATATTAATCTGTCAAATGAACCTGAAAAATTTGCTGTTGTGCTCTGTGGCCAGATTATCAAGACTATCCAGTGTTTACGATTTGTATGGTAATAATGGTCCCAAACTCGTCTATCAAAACAACTGAGATCTTTCCTCGTTTGGATTCGTGAATAAGTCCTGGCGCTTCTCCACTTTCTATTCTTAAGGTCAAAAACACAAAGCGCCACCGTCAACTCTCAAATCGGCTCCAGTAATATATCTGCCAGCTCTCCGACTGCTCAATAGTACCACAGGACCTGTGATTTCCTCCACATCACCCATTCTCCCCATTGGACACCGACTGGCCCAGATATCTCGTACAACTTTCAAATTATCACCGGCATTCAAAATAGTGTCCATATACCCTGGTGAAACACAATTGACTCTGATGCCATGAACAGCCCACTCGGCAGCAAGGTTATGTGTCAAATGCGCCACACCAGCCTTGCTAACATTGTACGCGACCTGCGGTTGAGGATAGTTTGTTGAATGTGCTGAGATTGAAGCTGTGAATAGGATTGATCCACCTGATTTGGATTCGATCATGTGTTTTGCCGCCGATTGCGCACATAAAAATGATCCCGTCAGGTTGACATCAACGACTTTTCGAAATTGGCCCGCTGATGCAGAGATGGAATGCATACAACCAACAATTCCAGCGAAACAGCACAAGATGTCAATTGAACCCATCAACTCTCGAGCACTTCGGAATGCTTTATCGACATCATCTTCTGATGTGACATCAACATGAACAGCGTGGATTGGTATACCCGGAAATTCCTGTTGTAGAGCAGAAATGGCGGCCTTTGAGTTGTCGATCGTCGACTGCAAATCCATGAGCGTTAGAGACGAAAGACCGTGTTCAAGCAAGGCTCTGGCAGAGGCCAAAGCCAGAGTGCCTGCTCCGCCAGTCAGAACGGCATTGCCGTCAACGTGGAATCTCGCAGCAGCTCGCTCGGCTGGTGATGACGACGTGAGCGGCGTCAACGGAGCTGTGAGAGGGTTTTCAGCCGTTGACAGACTCATCGTAGGAAGCTGTCTGGCAGTCAGAGCGGCCCTCTCATCTTGAGAAGCCAGAGGAGCCACGGGAGCAGTAGGGTTTTCGCCCATTTTGATACTGAGGTTGCTTCGACAGTACTTTGGTATCCTCAGATTGTCAAGACTAGGAGGAAGAAGCAAGGAGGCTGAGGGAACGTGACAAACCTTCAGTGTCAGAAATCATGAGAAGAGAATAGTAGGAAACTGTTAGTAGACGTAGCCATAAATACCAAAGGACGGTAAAGCGGACGCCTGTGCTCCGATGTGGTTTCTTGATGCTGGGGGTTAAAAATATACATCGTCTGACAGCTCATTTTAACCCAGATCTGTGTGCAAATCGTGGCAAATACACTGCGACATGTCGATGACATGACATTTGGAGTGTCTGACCAGCTAGTGACAACCCCACGAAGATCATTCCCGGCAAGACTTCCCAATTCAGACGTCGCGCTCTGTTCGGCGAAGAATGGCCCGATCCCCACATGAAATTTTTGGGAACTTTTCTTGAATTCCTCGAAGCAATCTTTACCACAATCAAGAGACGCACCACAGTCTCATAACAATGCACAATGGCCCAAGTAAATCGCTCAGGCCCCGTGCCGGTCTCTCCTACCCCATCCACGCCCGCCTCCGATTTAATCTCCCAGATTGACCTCCTTGTGTCCTTACATTTGTGGGCTTGGCCAGCCCTGACCCTCGCTATCCAGAATTCATGGGGAGGTTCGAGTCAAGTGTCCAACGACAAGCGAGATTGGTTCGCAGGAGCCGTGTCCGAACTATTGACATCTTCTCCTGCGCAACTGGCCGATGTTTCGGATCTGGAAGAAGTCCTCCTACAAGTCATGGTGGATGAGTTCGAAGTTGTCGTCGACGATGATAGTGCTGAAGAGACAGCGAGGAATATTTGGAGCGGAGTAAATAAATTAAAAGGTGGTGATTTGGTCGAGTTGAATGAATTGTATGCCAAGTTTCAGGAGAAGCAGAAGAAGGGGGAAATCAAGTCACAGGCATCGTGAGAGGACAAGATCAGGAAGCTGAGGACACAGATTGGGACGACAGTGATGAAGAGGAGGAATGGAATGGATTTTCGGATCGGCCTGCTGCTGATGTCGAAATGGACGAGGCGCCACCTCTTGTTGACGCAGGTATTCCCAAGCAGAAGGTTGAGCCAGAAGTTGACGAGGATGGATTCACAAAGGTCGTCAGCAAAAAGAAGAGATGAGAAACAAATCGTCGGTACTACATCCAGTGAACGCCGTAAGAGAAAGAGGTTTGAAAGCATGTGCCAAGTATATTTAGAGGCACTACATGCGCACCAAAGGCACAGAGTGTGCTCACGAGAGCAATGACTACCGAGCTATCAGGAAGGCCTGTCTTCAGAACGAAGGAGAACCGTCCTATGCCCAGAAACTTCACTCGCCTTCGACCAAGCCCAACTTTTCATTCTCTGCCTTGCTTCTCTGACTCCACTCTGGCGGCACATCGATCCCCTCTTCTTCCTCACGATCACCTTGCTCCTTATCCTTGTGGACAGAAGTTGGCTTATGTTCAGCCGGTGAGTACACAGTGTACAAGATGAGCGGAGTTGGGCCTGTGTTTATGAACTGATGTTGTGTTCCCGCCGGCACGATGATCAAATCACCAGCCTTGACATCTTGATCTTTCCCAGCAATTGTCGCGCGGCCTTGACCGGAGGTAAAGGTCAGAATCTGATCGACTGTGTGTTTCTAAGTTACAACAATTTCCGGTGTCAGTTTCGGCTCGGCAAAAGGACAATGACAATGAATGAAAGGACACAACCATGGGTGGTTAAACGAGCAAAATTCCCGACTTACCTCATCGCCAATCTCGCCATCCACAGGCACCGTCATCAATACCAATTGCGAATATAGCCCAGTGAACAAGACACGCCGGAAATCCCCACTCTCGCTCGGCAAGCTTGTGGTCATGTTGGGGAAGTAATACATCTCGTTCTTCGGCGGGTCCAATGACGGGGTTGGGAATTTGGCCATGTTTGCTGCGGCAGCTACGGTGTTTGACGAGTTCCTGCGTAGAATTCGAAGAGGGATGGCACTGGTGGAGGCGACGGCGTTGGTACCGGTGAATCTAGGAGCTGTGATTTTGATCGGCGCAACCGATCGACGACTTGCTGCGTCGGTCAAGGAAGACAAGGCCCTCGTCTGTGATGAATGCCGACACGCAACAACTGGCGAGCGAATTTTGTATCGAAGTGCAGTTGAAACCGACGGCAGAGTCAAAGCAGGGGATCCGTTCGCAGTATTACGAGTAGTCTGTACAATATCACGAAGAACAACAGCATGCATTCTCCCACTGCTGTTGAAGAAGATAGCTTTGTGGTAAAACGAAGAGACAAAACAACGACAATGATGGCTAGGTATGATCTAATCACCAAAAGCAAAATACCTGATGTAAAAGGTCGGATAATCCATATTTCGTCACGAAATGATCTACCAAGACCCGGCAGCAAATGCGCATGCTACCTCACAGACATACATACATACATCATCCTACTCCGAAGTCACCTACGTCAAAATTAGGACGCCGCCCGAGCCGTTTAGGGAAAAACCTTATCAACGCTACAGATTGGAGTGGGGAAGGCAGCCCACATGCAATGAATTGACGATGACGGCATTAAAAGTTTCCTGCTTCTTCTCTCCCCGCTCGTCTGGCTATAGGAGCGTGTCGAAGTTTTCGCCAACAAAGATGGCCAACGCTGATGTGGTGGCATACAACATTGCCGTTCTTATTACAACCCTCTTCCTCCTAGAATTCGGCGCCGACAAATTTATCGATCATACCGCCATCGTCGCTCGGCGCACCAGAATACCAGAGACGATCATCGGGCTGCTTACTGCTGGAGGAGAATGGGAGGAGGTAGTTTATGCGCCCTTTCTGACCCACGGTGGTTTGTCAGTGGCTTATTCGACTTTTTGCCGTAGCTTGCAGTTGTTGTTGCATCCCTTGCTCGTGGTCGGGCGTCCTTAGCCATTGGTAACGTCGTCGGCTCGGCTATCTCGAATATCCTAGGGGCATATTCGCTTGGTCTCCTATTTCACAACAAGGACGCACCAATTGAATTCGACAGGAGCTCTCGAATATACTCCCTCCTCCTACTCGTCCTGACAACATTTGTGACGCCGATTATATACTTTTCGGGGAAGATTATATGGTTGGCTTGCGGCGCGATTCTGATTGCCTTCTTTGCGGTCTACATTGGGTCTATAGGGTGGGCAATAAGTAGGGGGAGTCTAACTGCCCCAGAGGACTCCGACGATGACAGCAGTGACGAGGGGAGCAGTGACGATGAGAGCAGCGATAGAGACAACCTCATCAACATTGCTGAGACGACACCTGACCACTCCGATGGAAACAATGACGAACCACACGGATCTGCTGAGCGCGAATCGAATGAACATGCAGCTCAAATCAGCAGCTCATCTCCGGCGGCCCCAGCTCCGATCACTCGCCGTAAACGACGCACATTACGTTATCATATTTCCTACCTCGTCCTTGGCTTCCTTGCTATATGCCTAGCTGGGTACGTGCTTTCTCACGCCGCTACCACCATTACGGACGAATTCGGTATCTCCGATGTGCTTTTTGGCGTTATAATCCTCGCAATCGCCACTACACTTCCCGAGAAATTTGTCGCGATCCTCAGCGGGCATCGAGGTCATGCCGGTATTCTTGTCGCCAATACTGCAGGTAGCAATATCTTCCTCCTCTCGCTTTGTTTAGGGATTATCATGCTCGACACATCGGGTTCCTTTGAAGGAGGCAACGTGAAAGTCCCCGAGCTAGGAGTACTATGGGGTTCAACCCTTGCCTTTACATTGACGGTTTGGTCTGGCGGAAGGTATTGTCGGTGGATTGGAGCCGCGATGTTGGTTGGTTATGTTGCTTTTATCGTACTGGAATTTACAGTTATCCATAGTGTAGTGAAGGGATGACTAGATGCTACTAATGAGGCACCAAAGGAAAACTGGCCACTTGCCTCATGCGCGGGACGGGGTGTTCGTTCCACGGGAGACCGCGATGTAAGCTCATCCGTCCGACATTTAATAAATACACATAGCATAGTTTAAGCATAGACGAGGTGCTTAAGGCTTAGAGGAGAGCTAAACACTACTGTACCACACTCTTCTATCTTGGATCCTACTTTGCAAACTCGGCCCAATGCTCCCGCGGATATTCAACTGGGCAATTCCCATTCCATTCCGTTGCATTTTACATCTTCATGGAACCTCTATCTCAGGTTGATATGAATATTTTCACTTCTGACCTTCTACTGTCCTTGGACAGACAGTATTAGCCCAGCTATCTTTTCTCGAGATCGTTGCTTTTTCATACCCGGTGCAGCTGGTGGCCAACCACCATCTTATCCTCCTGTGACTTCAAAGGAGCGAACTCCGGGCGTAAGCGAGGCGCTGTTGTCGGAACCAATAAAGGCAGCTCAGCTCCAATAGGCGGCATCGCTTCACTTGGTGCGTTGTATGATGAGTTATCAGACATTCCACCCCATATGACGCTGGTGCCGACTCTCGGCTTAGGGTGCGAGTGGCCATGTCTAAACCAGTTTGAATGGGTTTGAGGGTGGTATTTGGCAGCAGATTCGTTTCCCTCAACCAGCCTCTTGGGCTTCTGGCGAAGAATGATATAACCCACCCAGGATTATGATCAAGACGATGGCTGAAGAGCGGTCTGACTCCTTGAATTCACGAAGACTGGCTCCTTTTAAAGACTTAGCCACAGAGACTAGCACAATTAAGATATAACCAGTAGGAGGTGAAAATCCTCGAGATTGGGGCCGGGGCCCATTGGCAGCCGCCGTAGTTATCGATGGACTTGCTCCGCCTACCATAGACGTTGTAAGTTGGTTGTATGATGGGGAAGCAGTAGTTATCATTGTTCCGTCTTGGTAGACAGTGAATGCATTAGCATTTTCGTCGCCTTGGGTAGGTATTCTTTGACGCACTAAGCAAGTGAGTGGAACTCAGCAACAACGACACTGAGCGAAGCAGAAACATTAGCAGGCGAATACCACTATCACCATCTTCCCTCGCTTCAATCATCCGAAATGTTGTGATGTCCACCTCCGCCATTTGTCTGACAAGTTGCTACCAGAGCAACTGTTGTCTCACATCCGGCCCGAGCGTTATGAGCGCAGCCGGTATATAAGATCCTGTCCACGCCGAGCCGCATCCAAGTGAGCAGTATCTGGATAGTTAATTCCAGGGCAAATAGTTTGTTGGAGTCAGATGTAGGCAACACGTTTGAGAGAACGTGGTAGCATTGTATCCGAATCTAATGCGTTATCACCAGCTGCCCAGCTAGCTTGAACCCTGGGGGCGGAGCTTGTCAGGTGGCACTCCGCATATTCTCATACACAACGTAGCGTCAGGAAAGGACCACAGTGTAAGGAGTTGACCGCCGTCAGTTTCAAGTCAAGGCAACTCATCGGAACAAATGCATTTGACCTGGCCAGCCAAGAAGGCTGCGCAAGCTAAATAACGCCACGCATCTGGTGAGACTTTATGCATTTGTAACAAGCACGAGGAGGTGGCAGTAGAGTGGTAGACGGAGCAGTTGCCAAGACCTTTCAGAAGCTTAACGACACAATTTCTGACAGTCTTTGATTCTTGGTATGTCTTGTTTATGCTTCAACTCCTTAGCCGGCGAAGTGTAGCGCGCTCCGTAGACCTTAGAGGTGTGGTTGTGTCCAATGTGTTATGTCCCCGTTGGCCTCGCGCTCCTGGATGGAGACTGTATATTTATACCCAGTTTCTGCCCACGGAAAAATAATAATGAGCAAGGTTCTCTTGAGTATCGACAGCTTCCTCGCGCACACAATTCCTACCTCATGCATTCCGCACTTTTGACCGCTCTTCTCCTTCAGACGGCTTTGTTTGTTTCTATCTCTTCCACTGAAGAACTCGATGCCGGCGACGTGCCTAGCGCTTGTTCAACGATTTGCCAGCCAATCGTTCAGTTGACCAACATCTGCGACGTTGATCCGCGTCCCGCTGAGGACAGCAGTGGCGAGAATGACGGCGACGATAATGCTCTGGAGCCCGATGAAGCCTTCGAATCTCAATGCATTTGCACCAATACAAGCTTCAACGTGTCGTCTATCGCGGCTCTCTGTGCCAGCTGCCTCCAACAGAATGCAAACGGTACTGTAGATGGTATGTTGGGTTTAGATCTGGACGGTGTATTCGGTCTGCTGACATAAATTTCTCAATTAGACATGAATAACATCATGTCGGCCTGTTCTTTCTCGAGCACTTCGTACGCTCCATCTGTGACCGCTCTTGTTGCACAAATCACGGTCACCGCAACAAAGCCAGTGACGACTGGAACCGGGGCGGCGTCATCTGCATCAACCGGTCAAGGAGCGACACAGACGGCGGCAGTGGCTGACTCGAGCGTACGGAAGAGTCTATCCAGCGTTTACATTCTTGGTACGACCCTTCTTGGCTTAGCTGTCGGCGTTGGAATTTTGTAGTAGGACTGGAGATGATAGACGTCCTCACTATATACTCCCTTCACAGCAGCATCTCGCTAGCTTCAAGAGGACACCCTATGCCAACACCAACAATGATGATTGTTTCCGCATCCACCTTGTTCCGAACCACACGGCAAACGTCAACGCTAGCGTGAGCCCAACATGACCCCCAGCACCGAGGCATTCATTCATGGAATGCTTCATACCGACCCCCCAGTACTGACCCATAGGACGCCCATGCACAAGCTTCATAGGACTATGTTGCTTCCCACCGTGTTAGCGACCAAGACGCCAGCGTGGCCTCGGTATCCGCTGATAACGGGGGTGAATTTTTTCGGCAACGTCGTGGCTATGGAGAGTATGACGACGCCGAAGAGGACGTCAGAGATGCTAATCTTACCCGATGAGGTTGGATGCTACGTGAGAGAGGACGTAGCTACTGAGAAGAATGGCGAGGTAGCAGAGTACGAGAAAGTCAACATGATAGGTGACGCTGTGCTTGGAATTCCCGTTGGGATGCCGGGGAGAGTGTCTGCGGTTCCTCTAAGTTTGAGGCTGCTGTGGAGGCGGCTTTGTCTGCACCGACGGTAGTCGATTGGACTGGACCCCTGGTAGGAGGATCAGGCTTACTGACGCTTCGGAGTCTGTCTCGTCACGGATGTCTCTGCTGCAGACGTGGCCGCTGCTCCCGCTTCCCTCTCGATAGAACCGTTGGTATTGTGGCAAGTATGACGATCTCTTTCATCGCTATTGCTCTCGTTATCGCCGTCACTGTCACTGTCACTGTCGGGTAGCTCCATTGTAGTTATGCATCCCTTTAGAATAGACCAGGGGAACGAAAAGTCCTTTCGCCATAACCCCGACTATTCTCCACATATTGATATTACGGTAACCGAAGTCGCTTAACACGGCGATTAATATAGTTAGGAGAAGCAGCAGTATAGTGTAGATCTTTTGAGCTTCCATCGAAGATAATCTAATCTAGCTTTCATCCTTGCGGTCCCGGAATATAAGGCCGAGGGGAAGGCGCCTGGAATGTTAGAGACAGACAGACGACCCGACAATATTTTCCGACCGCAGGTGGGCAGCGATAGCGAGGTATAGAGACGGCGTCAATCGCGAGCTCTCTTCTTGAGAATTAGAGTCAAAGACTTCGGAGGCGGCCGCGGCCGAGTGCTAACTACTCACCTCGTCCCATTCGGCGGCGCTGGTAGTTAGCAATGCAAAATACACTCTACACATAAAACACAAAGATCGGAATATAGACGCCAAACACTTTTGATCTATCTCATCCCAGGTGTCATCTAAAGGCTAAATTTCCCTACTCAGAGATAGTTAATCAAAGCCTAGGTCTAATTTGGACAGAATACATCCCCAAAACCATATCATTTCTCCCATTTTGAATTCTACCGATTGCTTTAAGAGAATCCCTTGGCCTTATCATTGTACGCCACAAACCGATCGCCGTTGTGCCTAATACACACCCATCATCCCTTACCGTGTATCTCGCGATGCCGCCAAAAAGAGCTCTAGAAAGAATGGTCATAAAACTGTCTCATCGTCGACACATTCGACGTTAGAAGTTGGTGATACCCGAAACCCAGCTCATTTCTTCTCCACATCCATATCCTTTACAGATTTCACCTCCTGGTAGCTGCTACCATCATCGTCATCATCATCTTCGTCAACTTCACCCGTTTCAGCATCTACAAAATGTTCCCCAACTGTCGTGGCGATGCTATGCTTCCTGCTTGAGATTGTCGTTTTCTCATGAAGATCTTGACTTGGTGCAGAAAGAATGCTTGCAGTTTCTTCTACAGTCTCTCCATCATCTGGTATGGTGTCAGGTTTCGCTTCTCCAGTCATACTTGCTCTCAGACGCATTCTCTCTTCTGCGGACATTGTTTGCCAGTCCGATGAAACCGTGATGACAGATGCCTTTTTACCATGTAGAATGAAACTGCCAGTTCCCCGCTTCAATTCTTCCGCTTCACTGTTGATAGACTTTCCACCATCTTCGGTACCAGTAACACTTGATCCAGATTCTTTTCCTTTCCTATGTCGATGAATACTAGGAGAGTGATGATGCACCGAATGAGGAAGATGTGCCTCTCTCAAACTTCGATGGAGACGTCTGACGCTACCTCCCTTTGACAATTCACCAGGTAGATTGAACTTTGGTATTCTATCACGGTCTGATTCACTAGTCTCTGGGCGTTTGTCTTTGGGAACTGCGCCATCGATACCAATCAAGCCGGCTTCACGTAAAACTTGTTCTTCAGCCTCATCCGTCACCTGAGTTGGTCGGCTATTCTCTCGACTATGCTGAGAGCCAACAACTGATGCCTGGTGAAGGAGAGAATGTGAATCCTGTGTGCTGCCACGCCTTGATGATCGGTCACCCGCGAGCGATGGACTGGCAGTTGATGGCAAGTCCAAGGTACTACTGGGATCGGGAAATGGGCGAGTACTCTCAGTGTCGGTCGATCTTGATTTCTCGAGTATATTTGAAGGTCTAGAAGACGTCGCGCTGATTGGTGAAAGGGTCAGATAAGTAGTATCTGTCACAGTCCGTGCCAAATTCTGTTGCGATGTCTTCAACGGCGTCGTCTTCTGTGGCGTAGACGTCGTTGAGAGTCTCGGTGCTGGAAACGCAGTGACACCTTCTTGTTCCAGATCCCTCATCAAAATGTCTCGATGAGTTCGTGCCCGCCAAAGTTCAACCCTGGTCCACTTCAATTTGGCTGACATGCGACCTGCAGCAAGCACAAGAACTTCACGGGTTTTCTGTTGAATTGGTGATAGAACCTGCAGGTGACGAGCATTCCGTAGCAGTTGATCCAATTCCTTCTGAGCTGCAGCGATCTTCTCATCGAAATCACTGATCTTTTCATTGATCAATTGTCGCCTGTAGAACATGATTTCCCATGCTAGCTGAGGGTCGACCTTTTTGTCTTTCTGAGGTGTCTGCATCGGCGTCTCACCGCTTTTCACCGAAAAGTCCGAGTTCTTACGAACGAGATGACGTCCTTCGTAAGTCTGGCCCAAAAGGCCACGCATTCTGACTCCGGCACTGCGAAAAGTGGCTGCGTAGTTCAGCTTCCCGATCCAGTCGTTCATCTCTTGTTCGGTATTGGCCAGAAACACCTCTTCAAATCCACCGTGTTTGATGAAAACAAAAGCATTCTTGTGCTTCTTGTAACTCGAATCCATCAATGCGACAGCATCATCCATCGACATCAGCGCATCAGGTTCGAAGCTTGACAATGGGGGTTTGAAGATCAACGGACCGGTCTTGTTGCCGCTCTTGCCGTGTGATTCATACTGGAACATCAACTTTTTGACCCAGCCGACATCTTTAAAAAAGTATAGCTTGGAGTCCGTAAGAATTGCTCCCCATTCTTGCCAGGGTCTCTTAGCCTTCTTCTTTTTAGGATCTTTTCGCCACAGTAAGCCCACCTTGGCGACCTTGATACTGACGAGGCCAACCTGTGCTTCTCCAGGGTTGGTGATTGTTGCTTGAGAAAGAAAAGCATCCGGCCTAGACCTTGCCGAAACAATCTGCAGGACTGATGAGTGTAAAAAGGCTTTCGATGGTTCAGTCGTGTCAAGAGTTCCTAGCGTTCCTGTTGAACTGTAGTGATCTTCGGTATCCATAACCTCTTTCAACGGCGGTCGCAAAATGTCAAGCTTGTTGTCTAGGAGAAGTGTGTACGGATCGATTTGGCCCCTTAGACTTTCGAGACTTTTCGTCTTGATCAAACTCTTTCTTGGCTTTGGAGCCGCAAGCCTATGGCTATTGATAGCAACTTCATCATCGAAATGAATAAACGGAGTGTAGCAGATATTGTCGAAAAAGCATTCCAGAATGTCACTGGCAATTTGCACTTGACCTTGCTGAGTATTCTTGACATAATCTTGCTTCTGCATTTTTCGTTTGTTGTTTTTGTTATGTGCATCAGAATGCAGAAGAAGAATAGAAAATGCCACATATGAAGTCTCATCAGTCGACGCGAAGATACCCGGGTTGCATTCGTAGTATCTATCAGCAAACCCAGCCAATAATCGATCGATCTGTTGGGTCTCCTTGGGCAATTCGACTTCCATCAGCATCTTGCGGATCGCCATGTCGATAGAATCTCCGAAATAAGAAAATCCACGCATGTATTTCCGAAGACAGGTCTTGCAAAAGTCATCCGCACTCTTGCAAAGAATCGTTGCCATAGATCCTCTCGGAACTGCCGCCTCCAGTTTCTCCAAATAGCTCGCGGGGGTATCGCCATCCTCACGTTTTGGATAGACTCGCTCGGGTTCAGGCTCTCTCGGAATCTGTAATGAATTTGACTTGGATCCTGGCGTGCTGGGGGTATTTGCAGCTCCATGACGAGTAGGTGGTGCAGAATTTTGTCGAAGCCGCTGTGGCAATGACAGTAGATCGCCAAAACTTCGTCTTCCACTGGTCGAGGTTGATGTTCTGGCAGATGCAGTTTGTGGGATCGAATCGAACAGCTTCTCGGATGAACGACCCATTGAGTTCAGAGTAGACGACCTGCCTCTTGCTCCCATACGTGGAGGAATCAAAGTGACGGAGGGAGTCGAATGACCAGAGTGGTTTGACCACTGCGAGTCCTGACGTACCATGGTCGGGCCAGGTGAGCCAAACGGAGCGTTTGTCAAAGCAACAGCAGATTGTGTGGGCGAAGGCTCAGCCGAGTCTTGCCTACTGGGTTGTGTATCAAACCTAATAGCGGTCGTTGATTTCCTGCTTGGGGATATTGATCTTCTTGACGTGGTCGGCTCTTGGCTGAGATGAGATGTGCTGGTACGGCCAGATGCCGGAGTCGAGAACTTTTCAGGTAGTGGAAAAAGCGGTCCTTTGTCCTTCTTACGTCTTTTCAGCTTGAAGAATGTGGTGGTAGTCGATATGGTATGAGTGGTGGTCGTTTTGGCATAGACATGATCACCAGAACTGTCATCTGACCGAGACGAGTCTGATAATCGAGTGAACGGAATCGCCAATGAAGATGAGGTCTCGTCACCGTAAGGCGGAGGCCCATTCCCGCCATTGATCATCTTGGCTCGTGGTAACCGTTCAAAGGAAGTGTTGTCCTGGGAGAACCTCGCTGAAGTCGATGTACGTCCACCTCCTGACTCGGTCTGTTTCCCGCCTCCATGTGCAGGCTCAATAGCTTCATGTCGAGAAATCTGAGTCTTTCTGAATGGACTGGTAGACCTGGGGAAGAACTTTCGTTTGGGAAGTCGTGTTACAGTATCGTCCATTTCGCTCGAAGTGGGTGCGGTGGTAATGATTTTCGGGGCTGAACACAGATTAGAGAAAAGAGAGACATGAGCATGCGATCAAGGCTTGACACTCACGCGCAATCGCCTTATCAGGCTTTGAAGAATCCTGCCGGAATCTCGTGGACAACTGAGGGTCTGAAGCATGTCGGAGTCCAAGTAAGGAGAATCTCTTGGGGTTCGGAAGAGGTAGATCGTCCACTGCAAGGCTCTGAGAAGGCTCGACGGGAGCATCTTCACGGCTCTTGCGAGCTAATATAGGAGGTGTTGAAGAGACGGGATTGGGTTCGTGGCTGACGGAGGGCCGGGGAAAATACATTTCCTCAGGCTCATGTGTGAAAAATGGTGGAAATGTGTCTTCATTCGTACGTGAGAGACCCAGGCTCAATCTCTTGAGCGAGTCACCCCGGTTGCGAGCTCGTGGGGGTGTGCCATCGGAAGTCTGTGGGATGCTCTCTATGATACTGCTATGGCGAAGGTGACGTTTGTCTGAGGAAGGGAGAGAGGAGAAGAGAGCCTTCAATGGCATGACTGCTGATTGCGAGGCAGAGGGTGCTAGACCATTTCGATCTTGAGGCAGGCATGTGTCTGGGATTCTGATTCTGGGGATGACGGAGTTGGCGGATTAGGCGAGCTGCCCAGTGTCTCAGTAAGCAGGCCTGCTGCTGAATGTGACGAGGGAGAGATTTCAGGATTGGATAGACAGTGACCAAGGTCTGGGGCAAGTAACGAATGGAGAGGGTGCAGATGTTCCAGAGAGAGAGAACAAAAATATATCGTAATGGTGCAAAAGAGAGAGATCTGTCTCCTTGGTTGCAGTTGTGATGAAGTTTACGGAGTAGCGAGTGCAGGACGCCGACGGGGTACTTTTCCTGTGAGGTTGGCGATGTTCAAGTTAGCGACAGATACCAAGATTTGCAGGCACTGCAGGGCTTACCAGGCACCTAACAGGGAACAAGATAACAGTGGAGTATAAACCGTCATGCCCGAGGGATGCCACTAACCACCGTAACTAGGGACTTAAGTCACTAACTACCTAATGTGGAGGCTAGTAGCCTAATTAGTACTAAAGCACTTGATCCTCCGTGCCATTATTCGCAAACACCACGCGGCAGTAAAGACTAAAAACTTGACGCCAGGCTGCAAGGGGCTCGGGGGGAAGGGGGGGTTGTCAGAGACGTTGATGAGGGGGTTGGGGCTCGTGCATGGGCGTCGTAGGGCACCCATCAATTAGGTTAGTTAAGCCACTTAGGGGTGTCGGATTCACCCAAGCATCTATTTAGCGTCCGCGGGTTCCTACCCTGGGCCGGAATGAGGTTATATCCGAGCCTAAACAGCCTGTCCTCTTGGCCACTCGTGGCCACTCGTGGCCACTCTCAGCCATTTCTTCAGGCTTAGATCCAAACCTCCAACTACTCCGTACCCAAGGAGCCTATTAACCTCTGCTGCCACGTGTTAACCTTCCATTTTGATAACTTGGGGTCCCCGGCCATTATATGCACAAGCACAGGCACAGGCACAATCACAACCACAACCACTACGCAAGGACAAGCACCAGCCAGTACCGAGTCGATACTAACTACTCCGTAGTAACTAGGGTGCTCCAAGATTCAAGGTCTCGCTATTCGACGGAGGTGGCCCCTTTGAGCTACGGACCACCGAGTCCGTACGCATCGTGAGAATCTGTACCAACCTCTCCTCTTACGAGTGCCTCCGTGCGAACATCCTAACTCCGCGTCAGCGTCAGGTCAGCGTCAATTCCATTCACTCATGGTCGCAGCCACACCTAGTCCAGCGCATTCACAAGATGGGGCCCAGTTTGTATCATCCCCGCAACAAGTCAGCGACAATTTAAGTCAGATGTGGTGTCTCCCCACATGTTATTATAGATTGCAACACTATAGAAGCAACGTTTCTTTAATGCAGTACGACATCTATTCATTTCAAACACCCGTCAAATGCATGCAATTCATCATCGTATCGTGCTGTACAAGTCATCCTCATCTTCTCCCATAGCCTTCCTGAGTTGAGAAATATCCACTGTGTCTCCGCTGGTTCAAGCCCTGTTGTTGATAAGGTGATGATGGAGACCCGGACCACGGCTGCTGCAGCGGCGATACCGAGTTGCCAAACACGCCCCATTGATTTGATGGCGATTGCAAATTCGACCATGAACCCCGGTGTCTAGATTCTCCACCTGGACCATAGTTGCCGTATTGCGCACTGCCGTAGACGCGATCGACAGCTTGTCTTTGAGCGATGGCTTCCTGCACCATATGGCCAGCGAGTCCGTCTTTCATATTGCGTTTCTCCTGCTCTCGCGCCTCAATTGCTCCTATCAACCCGATTGAAGGGTCTGGCGTTCGGCTACGCTCTCCGACATAAATTAACGGCCCTCCAGTCATTCGTGCCACATGCTCCTGCTCTCTGGCGGTCAAATGCGATGGGTATTCGGTGAGCAACGAGGCACGTGATGGTGGCCTGCTACCGGACTCTCTTCTGTGAGGGAGCTTGTTTGGAGATTGTTCCATCTTGCTATAGGATGTACTGCGTTGAGGGGCGTATCCATGGGGTGCTCGAACCGCTGCAGCTCTGTGCTGGACAAAATCCTCGGCCGTAATCACATGTGCCGGGCTATGACGACCAAGGACAGTGCCTGCTCGCCAAGCTTGACTTGATGATCGGCCATGACCGCTGAGGGGACTCGATCCCGGTCGTTCAGCGTAAGAGCCTCGTTTTTCTTCTACCGGTGAAGGTCGTTCGTTCGACGAAGGTGCCGATGGCGAGGCAGGAGCAGTAGGTGGGAGGACATTGTCTAGTGGTGATGATCTTCCACTCAGCCCGAGCGCAGTAGGCGGTCTGCTGTGTCCTGGCGTTAGAGCAGGGGTGTAAGTTGTTCCAAAGTCAATTGCCGGAATATCCACATTTATCCTGCTGGATTCGGCGGTAGTGTTTCCTAGAGTAGGGTCACCAACAGTTTTCAGGACTCCAGTACGTCTTCTCTGGGGAAGGAGACTAGGACTAAGATCCTCTGGCGGGCTGTCATAATTTGGAGAACCACATGACGATACTGAATACTCGGACATGCTCTCAGCAGAGCGTGATCGATTCGGTGGAGTAAGGGTCAGAGGAAGGGATTGCCGAACAGGAACTGGCTTTCGAGTTACAAGGGTTTTTTCGGAGGTCAAGGGTCGTCTCGAGGGTGGCTTTGGATTTTCGGTTGAACTGTGTTCAGTGGTGTATGTTTGGTCGTTTTCAGGCTTAATGTCAACGGGACTTTGTGTGTAGCATGAGTCATCAAGGTAATCTGCTAATACCAATGTTGCTGCTGCTGTTGCTGGTGGTACTGTTGTTGTTGTTGTTGTTGCTGCAGAGGCAAGTTGATTAGCAGATACTTCAGTTTCGTGATGGTTGGGGTTTTCAATTACCCCTCGTGGCCCTGAGTATTATTGTATGCAGGCGGAGGACCGGCGCCATTCGGCCCATTCCAGGCCATCACAGCAGCATGACCCGCAGCCCCGCTGTTTCCAATGGCTGCCATCTTGTTGACGTCGGCCATCTGAGACAATGTCGCATTTGACATGCGCGATTTCTCCCGCCTCAGATCTGGTCTTGCATCAGGTCTTTTTGGTGGGATTTCTCCCCATGATGTTGGAAGGTGGGAGGTGCCACAACGGGTGCTGGTGGTGTCAATTCTCGAACTTCGTGTCCGATATCCTCTCTATTTAAGCGTTGACCCTGACCATCACTGTCTGAACTATACCGACTGTCATTGGCTTCACGCTCTGCCGCATAACTGTTGTTCTTCTGCTGCGGTGGATAAATGGGAGACACTGGCGGGGATTGCATTGAGGATTGATCAACATAATCTGAAGACAATCGTGACGGCATCTGATTTTCTTTTTGTTGGCGATTCTTGGTCGGTGACACATACGCCACGGATTCTGACACCGATCTGTTGTGGTTGCTTTGATGACTTTGGACTGGTGCGAGATAGCCACCATTCGTTGGGGCTTGTGTCGGTCTCTGAGGAGTACCGAAACCCGCATCAGGAGAGAGACTGGCCTGATTTCGCAAATTCGATGTTGACGGTGTTGGCGACTGGTCACTGTAACGCACTCCTTGCCTCTGTTCGGAGAAATTTCTGATGTGTCCTCGGTTGTCCATATTTGTGCTAGAGCGAGCCTGGGTTCCCATGCCCATTCTTTTGGATGTCATTTCCTTCATCTGCTTCCGCCATTCCCGTTCGTTCCATTTCTCACTGCCAGCGGTATGGATTAATGCTGCAACATCAATAATGTCGAGATAGCCGTAATGACGCTCCTTTGGCATGGCAAACATAAGACCTTTAACATCCCACGTATCGGCGACCATGCGTCCAGGACGACCGTAGAGGTGGAACGTGTCATAAACGGGGAAAAGCCATCTGAGCATCATCTCAAAGCCCGAAACAGCAGGGTGGAGCTCGGGCATGACGAAGACAAAGCCTTCAGTCTTGGATTCAGGCTTGGAATGTATCGTGATGCGACCTTCAAGTTTGACCAGTGTCGACTGATCTATCAATGGCTTGGATTGGGGGTAGATGGCGTAGGCTGAGTAGGCGTCGGTGATGGTTGCTATTGGAGTGACTTTCTTAGTCTTTTTGGTGTCGTAGAATTTGATGACTCCCTTGGGAGGGGGAGGTGGTCTATCGTAGGCGGATTTCTTTTTCAGCGATTTGTTCGCCTTTTGCCATTCCTTCTCATCTGGTGGTTCAATGACGCACCAACATCTTCTCCACGGAGTGCCTGCTCCGAATCTCACTCTTGCCCAGTCTTCAGTTGCAAAGCGAGATCTTTCCATGATGGTTTTTATATTGTTTAGATATTTACCCTTGCCAGCAATCAAGGAACCAGTGTAAAGTTCTTGGAGAGAAGTATGCTCGAACATGGCCAAACGAATGCCGGCGGTCCATTGAGTCAGCGAGTGCAAGGAGTTGAAATGCAGCAAATAACGATTCTTTCCTGCTGTGGATATCGAAAGCACGTTCTGTAAGGGCTGTACATCGGGGTTTCGAGTAGGTAGGGTTTCAATCTATGATTTTGTCAATTTCGCTTGGCAACAAAAACAAGACAAGTCCTAATAGCTCAAGCTCACCATTTTCAGAGAGGCGTCTGCGAGATTGATGAAGGTGGGAGCGACTTCGCCATCTTGACCGGCTGCATCTAGAGCAGCAGCATCCCATAATGAGAGCACAGTTCCTACAAGTTGAGCAAAGCACTCGGTCCAGTTGCGGTCGGCGTTTGGTCTTCCATCTGCACAACCAAGGGTGTTAGTATGTCAGATGTGCGGGACAGTCGGTTTCTTGCACTCACGAGTATCAAGATCATTTAGTTTTAGGAAATAGCCTGTTTGTTTGACGCAGTCAGCATTGCCGTGAATAGCCCGTCATACGCATAAATCCTGACCTTCTTGGTAGAGCTTATTGCTGTGGCTTGACAGAAAACTACGTTCCAGGTCAGCACTAGAGGTGTAAAAGATTGGCGAAATCGTGGGGAAAATACCTAAATACAGGGACCAATTCCTCTATTTGATTGTCTCTTCCCACCTCCATGGAGGGAGGGGTGTACATCATTGACGTTGGTCGCGATGCAGATCTTTGGGTTCTAGGACTGGTTCTGGGAGGTTCGGCGGGAGAGACTTGGAGATGAGGCGGGGAGTCTTTATCGACAATGGTGGTCGTGGGTCGAGAGTCGGGGGATGGTCTAGAAAGAGTCGAGACTGAGGCATTGGGATCTCTGAAAGACTTCCAACTCTCGGAGAGGTTGCGGAGGCGGCCCATGATGTTGGTGTTTTGAGGTACCAGGGTTGTTGGTAGGTGTTGGTGCGTGTTGGTGGTACCTGCGTCGTTTGACTGCTACGACGGGCCTGCCAGGTTCCTGCGAGGTTGCTGCGAGGTTCTGGCCCGCGAAAGGGAGGGAAGGTGCAACACGGGACCGTGCACTGCAGTGCAAGGCAAGTGCGAGGCAAGTGCGTTCCCTGCAATGACGAACTGGTTTTGGAAACGAACGACTATATGTCTAGGTAGGTACTGTATATGTTGAGCGACCACCAAGATGGGTAACGAATGAGTCTTGTGTTTGAGAGAGGACGGGTGGAATGAAAGATCGGGCGGCGGGAAAGGTGGCGCAGTGCAGGTTGCAGGTTGCAGGATGCAGGATGCAGGACGAGGATGGAATCTTTTGTGTGAAATTGGAACGGCGTCCCATGAGCAGGCTGAAGAGTGAGGACTCAAAACAGATGCGGTAATGACGGGGCCAAGGAAAACATGTCGAGGGTTGTGGTAGATGGATGGCAGGCCGATGGATCTTGCAGTCTTGATCTAATTTATTGTCTGGACTCTGATTTGAGAAAAGTGGGAACAGGGCGGGTGATTCGAGAAGTGTTTGTCTTCTGGACGGTTTTGAGACCCTCGGTGTCGGCACCACGTCGTAAGTACTCCGTACGTGGGACTCACGGAGTCAGTCACGGGAGGTTGAAATGCGTCGTGCCTTGTGCGTCGTGGGTCGTGGGTCGTCTGGGCCAAGAATGGGTGAGAGAATATGGGGGAGTCTTGTATATATTTTTCAGTTGAGGGAAGCTGGGTAAATTTGAATGGAACGTTCGGATGTCACTGGTTGATGTCTGGGACAATTGGCTGCCACCTAATGTAGGCTCTCGCTACGAAGTTGCTGAGTCGGGCAGACAGTGTTTCGTAAGCCAGTTACATAGTACATACTGTGTGGTTTTCTTTTGTTGGTTAACTTGGTCGAGTAGTGGTAGGGATCTTGGGATGGAGGAGACTAGTAACTAACTCCTAGGCACCTACTAGGTACGGAGTAGAGGTGACTAAGAGGTATCATCGGGTAAAGAGTCGAGAAACGGACAAACAGCTTCCTTTACCCAGAAAGCCAGGGCCTACCGAGTGCCTATCACCTGCCTATGTAGTATCTAGGCGAGAGTGACCTTTACCTAAAGTGACGAGTGGAACCGCCTAGGCTAAAAGTATTGATGAGGTATTGACAATGACAATGACAATTTGCAATGGTGACGCCGATGGAAGCAAGTCAAGGCTTCGACGCCATGACCGTTACGGCCAGCCATGGCGAGCCCTAAGGACCCGAGGCGCGGCGTGGTGAACATGGCACGCATGGGCAGGTTTAGGTTAGGCTTGAATTTAACTAGTGAACTGACAACTGATCGGACCATGAGGTGGTGGCGCCAACATGGGTGGGGGCACCTGACACCTGAGGAGTAGAGTACTACCTAGTAGGTAGTCACTAGTAGTTTACGCACAGAGGCCACGAGGGCCAGTAGATACTACGGAGTAGGTACAATAACTAGCATCAAGTTAATTAGCGGGAATCACCTAGCAGTAGGAGGCACCTAGAGGTAGTGTGGTAATTGCTGTGTACGGAACAGTAAATAAGATTCACTCGCATCGGCGGCATTGCTGACGTCCTCTATCAAACCTTAGGCATCGAGTCGACCTATGAGCAATCAGGGAGCCCACTAACTATGGGAGGACTACGTACTAGGTAGTTAGCTGTTATTATTATTACCTGGTAGGTGCCCTGGCAAGCCTGTACCTACGTATTTTTATCCACTTCTGACAAGCGAACTCACCGACTACCGGAGTTCCAGGGTACGAATGTACGGAGCACGGAGTACGGAGTCCTGCACTGAGCAAGGTCCCTGTAGTACTGTACCCTTCAGGTGCCCTTCTGCCCTTCATTGTGAAGAAGTGGTTACCCCAATAGCTATTACTTGATAACCTCGCCGTCACAAAAGTCATAGAGTCATATTGCACAGACCCACGTAACAATACATGTGAGCAGAAACTGAGACATCTCGAAGAACGATGCTTAGGTGGGTGCCCACTAAGGTGCAGTGTGTCATACTGTCTGCACCCCAGATACCAGGGTTGGTCTTAGGTACTTAGAAACCCAGGCGTTGCTAGGCCCGGCTTGTAGCGAGTACGCGTCAGAACCTGCACTTTTGGGTTCCCAGCGACGCACAAGATCATCATCATCACCCAAGATCTGAGACTCGTCGCCGGATTCAGAATTGGGTGGGTGTCGTCCAGATACTCCGTACCACTGAAGAGACCGAATTTCTGGAGATTTCTCCCGGGATGCACCTCGCTTGATTTGCGTCAGCACACCTGCTAGTTACCTAGTTAGTGAGTAACGCTAACGAGTCCACACTAACTAATATTCGTCTGGGCTTGCGTGGCTTCTTCAGCATTCTTTTGGTAGTGAATACGTAGCTACCGTTCTTCTACATCTATGAATCCATACATACCTCCCAGGTGCCTCCATACCCAAGTTTCAGAACTAGCATCATGTTACTGAATAGATTGGCTTATCGATTAGCAAACAGTCGAATGAATTAGTCCTTGCGACTCCTGCATCGTATTGAGACGTGTGTCCCTCAGTAGTACTTGAATCAGCACCTTCCACAAGGTGTCGTTCGACGGATTAATGGTTAGTCCGTCGGGAAGACTTACCCTTCGCCGAGAGACACATCAAAAGTCCCTCCTTCCTTCCAGCCCTACTCAAGCTGCAACTGCATTGAGAATGGATCACACTTTCGACTTTGTCTCACGTGTTCAAAACTCTATAAACTGGAAGATATGTCGTCTATCACAGCCACCCTTCATACGTCTGTACTGGATTTCTCAAACTGGAAACTCATTTGCTTGATACTATGTATTGCAAGGTGGCTTCCGAATTTCAGGTATACATAGGTAGGCAGGTAGGTAGGTTCTCTGCTGCTTCCTTTCCGTTCGTTCAAACTACTGCTCCGTACCTTCCTAGGCGGGTATTTACCCGCTTTGGACTTTTGGGAGAAAGCCGACCAACAATCACGTGGACCACGACATTCGAATATCTACATCTTGTGCCCGGTCAAGCAGGCACGGTCCCCAAGGCTCATCGACAATCAATCATGGTTCCTCTGTCTCAATTGGTCTGTCCACCCTAAGTCAAACTCAGGATAGGTCTATCAAAGATATCTAAAGACCCAGAGCTGTTGTCTTAATAAGACTACCGTCTGATCCGAAACATACACTCCAGTGGTGACGGCTGGCGACTCTCCTATCACAGAAATCATTCATACCACGGTTGGTAGCGGGTGTTGAAATCTCCTGCATAAGAACCACGAGCGATACGTCGAATTACGTATTGAGAGTTCGTCCGATGGCTTGGTCTTCTTCCAGATCAAGGGAATGCCTAGAACAAGATTCATCGAGGGACACCATGGATTTGACCGACTTTGTGGGTCTTCATAGCTCGGCTCAGTGAGGAACAGAACCTCAAACAGAGCTTGTTCGACAGACATTCAAGAGGTCGAGTATCATTCCAAACCATAAGCTTTTCGGAGCTTAGGGGACGCGAAGGCAGCCATCAGGCTATCCTGAAGACTTGAGGGCGTGACACTTGGAAACTTTTCGTTATCCCAAGGAAGGGGAAGCAAAGTTCCTTGTCTTCCTTGAATCAATTTGTGGCTCGCAGAAAGTTCGGCATCGACGTCGCCACTCCGCTTCGCCTCTTGCTCTTCGAGCTGTGCCGCTTCAACATCTAGATACTCGACCTGGTATTCCCTGCCTGTCACTGTCTCCAAAGTTTTGAACAGCGTCGCATACGTTGGTGAACTCTCTGAAAACCGGTATGTTCTCCTCTTTTCAGCCGTCAGACTCAACGGATCCAGAAGAGTCTGGACGATGTAAGCTGCAGCATCTGTTGCATTAATCAAACTTTGCTTTCCATCTGGTGTTCCATAAATCCGCGCACGTGCTGCCCGATTGTCAAAACCAAAGTGTGATAACACTGCCCACTCAGTCAATCGGCCAAACAGCACGTATGTCCATCCAAGTTCGGGCAGATCTTTTCCACGTTCCTCCAGGTGAAGTCGAGTCTTGACTTTCTCAACATAATATCTTTGTGTCCAGTTCTGTCCGACAAGGATGTCCGCACCATACTCGCTAGGGTAGATATGACGAACGCCCGCGGTGATGGCAGAATCGATCAGTGAAGGTTGCAGATGCAAACCATGGTTTCCAAGGAAACTCAGGATGCAGTCGAAACCCGTCAAAGGTTCCGGACTCTCAAATCCGTGCCCATGAACAACCTCTATACCAGCCTGCTTCAGTCGGTCAAGAAGAGGCGTTTTGGCCGCGTTATCACGATTCAGATCAAGGTAGACTCCAACTCGACTAAAAGAGTGCCTCGACTTGATCAATTCTCGTACCACAAATTGGCCGAAACTGTATTCGCCAATCGCACCGACCAGCAAGACGGCTCGCAATGATCCAGCAACAGTTCTTGTTGGTGATTTCTCCGTCATGGCTTTATCGATACGCGTCCTGCTTTCACGGGTAAGGGATCCAGAGCTGGTTCAAAATCGCATTTCGTAAGGTACTGGTATGAGCATCGATATAAATACTAAATCTGACCATTGTTAGAAGAACCGTCCACCAACAGCATGATCCTGGTGAACCGCGGCTTTGATTTAATGATTAGTATCGTTTGGCATTAATTAGGAATCAACTATTGCAACGTGCAACGCAAGCTGACGGTGCAAACGCAAAAGCACGCAAGCTGCTCAACCATTAAGATCCCTTGCTTGTCTAGCTCCTAACTCAATAGTCTATCACGGATCTAGAGGCTGAGACTTCCAATCGCGTCGGCGATCATGCGGCCCTCTAGAACTGCGATTTGCGTTCACGTTAGCTCGGCGATTGTGAACTATAAAGTGTGGCATTGTTCGGCGTTAAGGCTTTTGTTTCAGGCCAGCTCGTTACCCCGACTTAGATGCACGCAGCAGAGAGCAAGCCTCCTCCACAATCAAAGCGGTCCTTGTGAAAGCTCATACCCAAGAAGTGCCTGGATCGCGCTTTTGTGGGAAAATAGCCATTCTGGAAGTGTGGGAGAAGGGGAGCTCGCTGGGATCAACAACCGAAGCTAGTAAAATACATGCGTAGCATTAAATAAAGGTTGATAAAGGCTCAGATCGAAGCTTGACTTCGGATTCGCTAACTTGTTAGCGCGCTCGGGGATTAGGCTTAGGAGAGAGTAGAATTACTGTAGTTAGCAGCCTCATTCATAGTTTTAACGCCGACGACGACGAAGGTTAGCTTCGCGGAATCGTGCAACGCTTCCATTTTGCAACTTGAAATATCCGTAAATGCTTTGATAACAGCTCCGCACCCATTCAACCCACCCCTGCGACGATGCAGGTCATTCAAGCATCAATAGCCAGAACGACCACTTTGCAACAAGCGGCGTAAGTCTAGCTAGCAGCAGTATCACACCTACCAAAAGATGAGGATGTACTACCGAGGCCTACAGACACATAGGATTCGGGGTTTACAGACAGTATGGCGCCGCCTCGTTTGCAATGGTCTATTTTCAACAGATTGGCCAGGCATGGCTGGGCTGTCTTCTCCGAGTCGTTATCTTCAGCTGTCTTTGGACTTCAGTGTGGATATCATGAGGTTTGCGAGGGGTTTGCTATGTGCCCGACTGCTTAAGCCAAGCGTCATATTGGACATTCGCCAGCCTCCAGCAAGCTCCGAAGCCGTCCGAGGAAAGCATGGCTCAATGAAAGGTCAATCAACGATTTATATATTGCTGGGCTGGGATTGTTCATCTCAAATGTGAAAACGTGAAAACCTTCAAAGCCCTATCCGGACGCGCAGTTTGATAAACTTGCAACGTTCCTACCGTACAGATTGAGCTAGAACACAATCGATCACCACCAAATTCGAAGATTGATTTCACAATCCTCGGTAGAAATGGATGGGAAGTCTCACCTCGAGAGCGATGTCATTCGCAAGACAACCTCATCTGAGGATTCGCGTTCTTCAATACCATCAGAAGCGAAAAGAATCCTCGAGACCTTCTTGACCAAGAACGCAAACTTGGAGATGCCAGCGGCAGTGACCGATTATGCATCATCCGTCATCTTCACGCCCAACGTCAGTACATTCCTGCCAACACCACTGAAGATGTCGGAGTCGGCATCTGCCATGTGGGCTTGTATCGGACTATTCGCAAGCGCTATCTGCCGGGAACGCTACAATGCTGGAGAACCAAAGAGAATCGTCGTGGACGTGTACTCGGCGACATTGATGCTCTGCTCGGTCTTCTTGTTCCAGATCAATGGGAAAATCTTCACCGAGAGCCAAGTGGCACCAAGAGCCATTCATCTTGACAGAGGGCGCAACCGCGAGACTTACAGAAACGTGGTGTCAAACATGTAAGACACAACCAGCTGACGACTAAGCGAATACATTGTTGACAGATTTTCAAGGTTCAAGACAATCGACAACCGATATTTTCACCTGCACGGAAGCCTCAACGCGACACCTACGCTTCATATGTTAGACTTGCCGGAGCATCGTCCTGATCTAGAAGGCAATGAGAATCTCGAGGCCATCAAAGATATCTATAGAGCTGTTGTGGCCAAAAGAGACAGTGAGTCCCTTGAGGTGGAGGCTAACGAGAGATGGTTGCAGCCAGGCGCGATTTGCCGAACTGTCGATGAGTACGCGGCAACGTCTCACGGCAGATTGAACATCGAAGAGCCACTCTACAAGATCTACAAATCTCAAGAGCAGCTACCACCCACACCTTGGCCCTACAGCGAAATGAGTGGCCGGCCACTAGCAGGCATCAAAGTGCTCGACCTGACTAAAGTCATTGCCGGTCCAACTGTGACACGAGTCTTGGCTTTAATGGGTGCAGACGTTCTACGAGTATCTACGGATACCCAACCGGACGCTCTACCTTTCATCGCAGACGGTCAACTCGGCAAACGAGATACTAATATCAATCTCAAGACGTCCGAGGGAAAGCGCCGACTCGATGAGCTGCTTAAAGAAGCTGACGTTGTTGTCAACAGCTACAGGCCTGGTGTCTTTGACCGATTGGGAGTCGGCAGGAACTGGGCACATGAGCTCGCGCGGCGACGTGGAAAGGGAATTATATATTGCAGAGAAAATTGCTACGGCTGGAAAGGTGAATGGAGCGGTCGAGCTGGGTACCAACCAATCAGCGACTGTGTAAGTTGCAAGGCTGGTCCTTTCTTGATTCCCTAAGCTGACTGACTACTACTAGATCACGGGCGCGTCTTGGGAACAAGGGAAGTTCCTGGGCCTTGATGAACCAGTCATGCCCCTCTTCCCCAACTCTGACTCCCAGTAAGTTTGCAAAGCGATTTTTTTTCCGGTGGGCAAAGATCTGACTCTACACCTTGCAGAACTGGCCTAACAGGAGCGATCGCAATCATGCAAGCTCTTTGTCGGAGGGCGTCGGAAGGTGGCTCCTACAACGTCGACGTTGCCCTGAACACATACAATAACTGGCTTATCCGAGAAATTGGAATCCACGACAAACAAACGCAGGCATCACTCCAAGCTTTACACCCAGAATTTCGTCCAAGACACGATACCGGGTTCTTTGAGATGGCTCCAATGGTTTTGCGAACCACCAGGAACTCCAACGGGTCTGGACCGGGTCAGCTTTGGGATCCAGCAAGATTCACCACGGGTATTATCCGATGGGGTGTGGAGGGCGAGGAAGCCCAGTACCTTGATTGGAGGCGAATAGTTGCTGTGGATAGTAACGGAGGGGCGCGAGAAGTTGTGTTTGACTTTGAGAGAGGATCGTGTATGCCAGGATCAGATGAGGCGAGGTGGCTTTGACATTTGGCGATCCTTAGAACTTTCTACACGAGTCGAATCAAGACTACTTCAACTTCAACCTCGAATAAGAGTGTGAAAATATCGTGCTGTGACCTATGACTGATAAATGAACGACTAATGAACGCGGAGGCACGTCTGAGTAACATGAAGCCGTTCGTCATCATTATGATGCCATTTAATTCCGTGCAGTGAGAATCTGAGTTATGGCTGCTGGCTGCTCAGATGCATGGGCAGTGGCTTGGGGAAAGTGCAAGCGCCAATCTCAACGCCGTGCGAATAGCGGTGGTGAATACACGAAGGATGCTCTCCTGAAGTTACTGGACTAGGCAAATTGCTTTCTGTACTCCTAGAGCGCAGACAAACGAGTTATTTCCACCAGGTCATTGGTGCTCTGGTGCTTTCGGGCTCGGCGGACCACATGGAGCATGCTGTCGGTTTGTCTCAGTTCGCTCCATCACCCGATGCTACAGGTACACAGGATTGCAACCGGAGCAAGCGATACAGAGTCTCAACGCCGGCGTGGCAAGACGACGGTCCCGGATCATCTCTCCATTCACGAAGACTCGAAGTCGCAGACAGCAATTCTGCCAGTTGATGGAGTAAACGCCCGGACAAACTGGTGCTTAGAATGACCTCAAATGCCGCAAGCAGTATTGCAGACGACTTGAAGGCGCGAGATATCTCCCACGCTAGTTTTGCCATGGGTGAAAGCCGCCGAAGCTTGAGATAGACGCTGATCACCGAGCGGAACTTCGAAATCATGTCATGGAAGTGGCGCAGTCGCCTCTCGGTCGAAATGTCCATTGCTACAGCAGCTTGGAGATGCAGTGTACCTTTAAAGAAATCAAGGTGCAAAATGAAGACAAGTTGCTCGAGTGTTGTCTGAATAGAGTTGGGACTACACAACGAGGACTTGCTGCTGCGTGCAATTTGCCCCAGTTGATTGGTTTGCTCCAGGTACGATTCTATAACGTCCCCTTGAACCGATGCACGAGTGTCATGACGTCCAATGGACTGCCACTGAAGCTGTATGCAGTGCAAGTTGAACAAGCAATCCGAAAATTCCAGTTGTGAAGCGCTGGTAAGGGATTTTAAGCCGTTGTGGCTGTCTGGAAGCGAAGTTATCGGGACTCGATCATAAGTCATTGACAATTTACTGTCTAGGATCAAAATAGCTCTCCAAAGGGGTTGCCAATCTTCGGAACACTCGCAGGTGGGTGAGTTGCAGGTGCACTCGCACCTCATGTGCATTCCCAAACCCTGTGCTTGCTGGGCAGCCATACCGAGCATGCTCATGGCGACGCCGGGATTGCCATCGTTGCAATTAACAGTCGCGAGAATCAATATGGACTCGATTGTCTCGGAAGAAGGACTGACGTACAGGTTGGCGAGGCTCAGACATTCGAACGAGCAGGCCACGAAGACGCGGGAGTGCAGAGCGAGTTGCTGATCGCCTTCAGTAACAAGACAGCTTTGGCAACCTGCTGCGACGACTGCAAATAGTAAGCCATACCCTGCCAGCTCGGCACGTGGCAAATGAGCAGCTAACTGCGTCGAAGATGATGACGGTTCATCGGCCTCTGCAAGAAGCCGCTCGAGCACAACACAAAGATTGCGCTCGAACGCTCCAAGGTCATGAATCACCGGGAAGAATGGATGACAGGTTTGCTGGTAGGAATGATAATACCGCAGACAAGTCTCAGCCGACGGCAAGGAGCGCAGAATGTCTCCAACCGTGATGCGGGCCGTGGTGTTCCAGAGCGACACAAAAGGCTGCGAAATTGTACGATTCGTCAGTCCAAAGACGGCTTCGACCGAGGCTAAAGGAGGAAGTATATCCTCGGGAAGACGCAATAGCAGTGTGCGGAAGAGAGCAGCATGAGCGCGGCGCCCGACAAAGGTCACTTGACTAGTGACGGCGTCCGTCTCACAGCTCGCCTTTGTGGCAGCGGCCATATGGTCGAGAATGGCAATCAGGTTATCGGGTAGAGTATCAGACGGACTTGTAGCAGCATTAACATCCGTCTCCTGCTGGGTCTGCATAGCAGGGGGACTATGCGAAGGCCGAGAGGCACTAGGAATACTCTGGCCAGTCGGAGACTCAGCAACAATGTGCGATCGCTCTTGGACGGTGACCGATCCCCTATCGTAGCTACAAAGCTGCGGATGACGACGCAGCACGCATGTGCCGCAAGGCTGCTCATAGTCGCAGCGCACTTTTCTCGTCCGACAAAGACGGCAAGCTTTCGGTTTGCGATTGCGTCGTCGCTGCTCAGGACGGGCCGGTCGCTCGGTCGGTGGTGCCATTATGCTACTATCGCCGAGTGAATGCTTGGTGATCCGCACTATATCACGGAGGAAAGTCTGTGCTTCGGAAGTTCCGGACTTCTGGGACAGAGTATATACAGGACGCCTGAGGCGTAGGGCCGAGGTGCAATCACATCTCCACCATCTACCTAACTAGTTAGCATTTTACTCCGAAAGCTTATCGAGTTCGGGGTTAAGCATGCGTTAGCGCAACGACATAACATGACTACTTTGTATGAAGCTAGCTCTGTAGAGCTCGAACACTAGTTAGCGTAGTTATCATGTGGATACCTTGTTCCTACGGAGTACTGTAAGGACCCAGCACTGAGGTCGCTTAGCCGCTAGATATCCGCTTCCGATAGGCAAGGATTCGCAGCACCTCCAAATCGTAACCCGTTATATCTAAGCATCGGCCGATCAACCATGGATTCACCATTCCACGTTGGAACTGGCCGTACAGGTTGCAGACGCGAAGGTCTAAGCGGAAGTTTCTTGGTCGTGCCGTAGCCCTCGGAGCAATCGGATCTGCTTTGTCCATTTTCCCTCAGCTTCCATGACCCTAAGCCATGCAATGCGCAGGTCTCTCAGGGAAAAGCGTCGGCTGACGAAGATCATCTGTTCAACATCCTCTTCCATGGGCACATGCCGCATGCCGAGGTATGGTCAATTTTGATCTATCACTTATCGTCACCCTAGGGTGCCCTACGTTGTTGATGTGACATAGAGTGTCCTCGCCGTCGGGGCTCCGTTCGAACATCTTCATACGCTGGCCTACACTAGTTTGCCCACTACCCTCGTAGTTATTGTCCAATTTGGCTTACCTTCGCTTGATTATATCGGGTCGGCGGTCACGTTAGGCGTGCGACTGTGGATCATTCGGAGCGGGCACTGGAGTGTTGTCACGGACGTGGAATTCATCTGTTTGGCCGGAGAAGACAAGGCGAGGCGGCCAGAGCCCCAAAGGATGTCTTTCATGAGATTGAACAACGTTCCTATCCTCATATGTGCGTATTATAGGCATAATAGAAGGAGATGGGAGTAGTTAAGGGGCTGTCCGTGGCCGGAAAGTGCATGCCTTTTCCTACGTGTCCTTTTTACGAGCTGGTGAAGATTGGAAACGTGCAAGATTCCGATTCGCAATACAGTGATCCTGCAATGTACCCTCCCCATGGCCTCGAGCGTTGTCGCGGAGTCTTGTCTTGCACAAGTTTCAAACCATTGAACCAAGCCCCTCAAGTATCGGGAAACAAATGTGTGCATATCACATACTTTTGGTCTAATAACGGACTTATACCCGAGGGAGGCAAGTTCACGGTGTTTTGGGATAAAATTTCTGCTCATCTCGTCGATCTGCTGCTCAAGTGTAGCCTTAGTCCCCAGCTCAGGACTAGATTGCGAGAATAATTCTACTGCACGTCGCGCGGGTAGTTCCTGAATAGTCCGGTCTCAGAGGGATTCGATTCATTGCCTGATTAGATCCGTAGCATCAGATGAGTCTATTGATTTTCCTCTAAGTAGTTTCTCTGATTGGTGCAAAACCAGCGGACTGTAAATGAAAAGGAGAAGCTAGGTACGGTTGATGGCTGTGATATACATCTCTGCAGATTTGGGGTCGAATTGTGTTCGAATTGTTTGTCCTTGGTAGGTATGAGCATATCTACACTGACCTTCAAACTTTCAATACTAGGACCAAGTTGAAGAATGTAGAATTTCATCCTTTACGGCATCGGCGCTTAGGTACCGTGTTCACTCGAAAGCCTATGGAAGGTTTATTTCCAAAAGGGTGTGCTCCACGCCTCATAGTTTGGAGAGCACCGACTACAAGTTCAGAATATACGCCAGCGCTGGCCTTCGCGGACCAGGCGTGCGTTAGTTATGTCCTGTATGTCCCTGTCTTCAAAATTGAGTGCAGATTTATTCGAGTCGAAACCCTCAACCACCTGCAACATCATGTGGTCATACTCGCCGCCCGCCTGCGTCACTATGACCTGCGCAAGAAAGCGTGTTGGAATCGTTTCAACACCTTCCTCGATCGTAGCTATGCTACCGTCCACCGTTGGCATTGTCAGCATCGCAATCACCGCCGCGCTGCTAGTGGGCAATCGTGGCAACAGCAGTGAAGCCTTTCCGTTCCAGAGACCACGCAACTCATCCCAGGTTTCGTTGCCGACTCGGTCACCCTTTACAATCAAGAAACGGTGTTGAGTCTCGGGCAATGAGAATCGTAGCACACACAGATCATCACGAGGTAATTCAAAGTCCCATAGACATACTGCCTGGATAGTTTCCACAAGAAGACCCTCAGGCGTTACTATTGCTGCCTCACTGCGGCTGTGGGGAGGAACCGCAACAGTTCGTGGATCAAGTAAGTGGCTCGCGGCCCATCTGAAGCCGTCGATTCTCAAGCGAGGGCCATTTGCCCACAATAGACTGGACGGCACTTCTCTCTGACAAGCCCAGAACGTCTGCATCTTGGTGTCATCTGAAGCCGCCAAAACATGGGCGAGGTTTGAGCCCAACAAGATGGAGGCACATATGGCAACATCAGCCTGTCTTGACGTGGAACGATATCGAAGACCATGCCAGAGGCTTACCAACCCTTCTGGGTTTGTCCTTTGACGATTTATCTCAAGCACGTGAAGTATGCCAATGTGGGCCTTTGCTCCAATTAGACGAGAAAGGTCCCGGACGTTGGCATTGCAATCCATGATCTCCTCCCCGAGTGAACTGTAGCTTAGGGGATAATCCGCAAACTGGAATCGGAGCTCCCGGGCCAGTGCTGCTTCTTGCATTGTCCAAAGTCGTGTCATCCACTTGCTGCAGAAGATCAAGACCATTGCTTCATCAGGAGTTGTGGGAACTGCCCTTGATAGCAATTCTTGCGAGAGCACAAGCACGCGGAGGGCGTCCGTATAAACTTGAGCCATACGCATGATTGCTGTATTCCTCAACGGTTCTCTGATCGGCACACACATTGTGTCTATCCAGAACAAGGCATGGTCTTCTTTTGCCAGTGTTGTCACGTATTGTTGGATAGCTTGTAGCTGGCACGAAGGAAGTCCATTCTCATGGGGTTTCCTCTGCCGTCAGACCAAACGTGACTGATTGCCGTGTAAGACAGTCCTGGTTTATATCTGACAATCTCAATCTTAGTCTCCCGAAACCTGATTAATGGATAACCACCTTCGTCGAATGCGTCGGCGAGTTGATCTTCTTTCAAAACGATGCGCTCACACCGGCATGCTGAGTTATTGTGCTCGCAGCTGACAGCCTGGCAAAGACAAAATCTCACTTCATGTTGAGTTTGATACTTCTGAGGGTTGATGTTCGAAGCAACGCATACATCATCCTCGCACTGGTCATGGGTTTGTCCCGGGTCGAAATTCGGGATCAGACTCGCGTAATACAACGCCTGAAGACCTAAATCCGTATCTATACGTCGGATCATATTAGGACACCAACCACGTTGCTCAATCAAGTCTGCCTGGAAGGCTCTGCATCTTCCGATGTATGCGTTGACCGGGTCCAGATGTGGTCGACAGAAAAGGATACTGTAGTCGTCCAACGTCTGTACTAAGCTCGCAAGGGCCACATGAATACCCTTCGGCACAATGGACCCACCAAGATACTCTGAAGCGCGATCTAGATCAAACAGAATCCACGCAGCCTCCCGCAGACAGTGAGCAAGATGGGTTGCCCTGGGCAAATCAGCCTTAAGGGATTCCTGCTTGTGCGTGAACTCGTCGAAGAGACTGCGCACCGACAAGCATCGGCTCCTTGTCACTCTGCCATCGGTGTCGGTCACGTTCACGGTATTGGATACTTCATGCCTAAAGACGGGTCTTCCCAACGCTTCTTGTAGTATGCCAAACAGTATCCAAGTCTGGATGAAAGGGCCAACCACCGCGTTGATCAATCCCTCTCCCGTCTCTGGGATATCTTCAGGCGGCACATCGCTCAACACGGACTGAGAGTATTCGTTCCAATCATCGCGCGCTCCAATTACATCACCTTTGCGCAAAGCTACCACGTTCCAGCCTTGCCGCTGATCGTACCCTTGGAAACCTAGATTGTCAAAGTCAGGTCCTCCCAAGTCTGGAACCAGTTCATGCGAAGCAACGTTGTCTGGGAGGATTAAAAAGTCCATGCTGAATGGGTCCCAGTTCTGAGGACATGCAATGGGTTTCCTGGTGACCAGAAGTTGGACAATGAGCTGGTCATCGAACATTGGGCGAATCAAGACCCAACGTCGTGATCTCGGCTCTCTGCCTGTCACTACTGCCAAGACAAATTTCTTCCTGGATGCCTATTCTGCACCGCATGTATCGGAGAACACGTCTACTTCGAACCCCTAGAAAGTAGGTCACAGAAGAGCGGTAAATCTCGACAGGCACGCTGATATTCTCAAGGCTGGCCTCTTCAGAAGCTTCTTGCTCAACGCAATTTCAACTTTCCACATTCAAGACAGAGCAACCAAGCTGACCTCTGCCTTGGGCTGGCTGGCATTGCGAGAGTCGATATTGATATCATGAAAGAAAACATTCAAATTGCGAGAGCAAGCATGGCTCAGCGCATGTCATAGGCTTCGTCGAGGTACACAATTGACTCGTCGATGTTGAGTAGGTACGTTCGTACCCGAATGAGATCCACTGTTGTGGAACGTCATGTTGTGTCATTAATTGTCAAATCCCATTCCCTAGTGCCCTAGTATGATACATGGAATGCTGCGTGTAGCAGCTCTAAAACCAAGCTGAGAGTCTTGGATAGTCCTTGGCCGATATCCATTCCTATCGTGCCTGTCTAGTGACGGGCTGATTTCGTAAATAGTAAGGTACTGAACTCGATATCGAATATCTGGTGCCTGGCAGATAGACGTTTCATCCAAACGCCACGTCCCCTGGATACAAATCCTTGCACTGTAAAAAAGGCCCTTACTGCTGCCGCCAACTGATACATTCCCAATCATTAATAGACCACAACCAATGACAGATCCAAGTATACAGGACTTTCATCCCGGTCATAAGCTGGCATTGAATTTCTGAAGCGCAAGTGCAACATGTGAATCGTCTTCTGGGGAAATCTCGGGGATCTCGGGTTTCAAGTCAGCCGTGTTTCCCGAAACTCCAGACGGTTCATCCGCTGGCGGAACCGGCACGGATGATTCTAACGACGGATCGATCAGAGGATTCGGCACTTGAGTTGGCGATGATTGACTCTGCAGGATAGGACTCAAGCTAGTGACGGCTTGCGAGTCGATCGCGGCATCGCCCATGCGCACAAAACCGTATTCTGGATATGAGTTCGTCTGAGGTGTAGTGTAGTATTGAGCAGGGTAAGTCGCGGTATTGCCCACTGCGGCAGCTGTCGACAAGGCCTCGAGGGAGTGGGCAGCCACCTGTTGTGCTTCCGAGGTATCGGGCGTTTCTGGAGGAGGACTGGCCGGTTCTTCGGTGGTTGGATCGACATTAACGAATGTCACTAGCAAACATAACAGATCAGTTCTGAACGTAGCTTAGGCAGACCGCGGGCTTTCTCACATTGCGATGGGACAGGCACGAACATGCGCCGCTGCTCGTCCGTGAAGAAGTTTGTGTACTTGAAGAAATTTCCCAGGTTCTTCTCGTCTCCTCCTACCCGGCCGGCATTTTGATTGTGTCTCCACGCAACACCTAGAACTGGTATCAGCAATCACGTTGCGAGATTTTGCAGCCTCATTCTCCCATTCGCACCTTCAGACTGGACGCATTCGCGATGTGATTTCTGACATTGTCCGCATAGCGGGCGTTGCTGTGTATCCAAAACATACTCGATCAGCCCCAAAGTCCTTCCTCAGCTGGAGGGTCGCAAAAGCACCGAAGGATCTAGCACGGTGGCCTTCTTTTGCAACTCACCTCGTCACATTTCAACTTCCTCTGTCTGCATGTCAGACAGCCTGTTCTGCTTCTCTTGACTGGGGTTGATTGTGCAGGCCGACGCGAAGCCGATACCGATCCAGACGCTGATGCCGATGTAGATGCTTTCGACGTGGCCATGATCTGACCCGCGGGAATTCCTATGCGCGAGCGCAGTATTGTTGTTGTGAAGCAGGTTGGCCGAGAAGGGAAATTTTTGGAAACTCTTCCGAAAGACAGACGCGAAGAAGGAAGGCAGTGACGAGGAAATTGAGTCAGAAGCGAGAAGGTCACGAGTTCCACAGGCGCTAACCTTTCTTGGGCTGGAGGCCAAATCGTGAGGGCCAAATGTATGTAGTGCGGAGTATTAGTTACTCAAAGGTAGTTCTGAATTTTGGAACAAGCGGTGTTGTTCATGTGCTTCTCCCAATAAAATATGTTAAGTCACGCCCTGTTCCCCCTTGTTTTGTCCAGTAGTGACCAGATGAACTCAAACAAAGGGGCTCACTACACTTCTCATAGATGGATGGTCAATATAGGTGTGTTCATGCCCCCATCTATTGCTTTCCGAGCTCACTTGATAACATCATTGATCAAATTGTCTCCTGCCCAGTTTGTCTGTAGCCAGACTATCAAAAATGTGAAATTCGTAAACCCTCCCAAGGATCATTATGGTACACCTAAGTCGCAATATCCGTTGGTAAAAATGCTTGCATCTTCTACTTTTTGGCTTTCTTTTTGGGCCGTGAGTCCTCGTCGTCACTGGCTGCAGCGTCAACATCACCGCCGTCGTCATCGTCATCAGCGTCCTGCATCTCTGCGTCGCTAGCATCGCTTCCGCTGCTTTCGTGCGCAGAGTCGTACTCTTCTGCCACATCACTGTCCGAGTCGGCTTGGAAGTCTTCATCCGGAGACTCGTCGTCCTCATCTGCGGAACCACGGTTGGCTCCAGCCTCTTCGTCATCCGATGATGCAAGATCTTGATCGTTCAAAGCTGCCTTTAGTAGCGTAGAAGAATCGTCAAGCATTTCGTTCTTGAAGCGAATGCCCTTGGCCTGTGATGAATGGTCAATAACTGCTCCGGCAAATCAACAAATATGCTTACCTGGAAGAATGCCTCAAGCGGCTGCTGCTCTTCACGATTAATGTTGCTGAATTGATGCTCGCCTTGACCGTTCTTCAGGGTTATTGTAATGTCGAAGGTCCTGCTCGCTGCAAGTGCGCCTCCTACCCGTGACATGGTAATGCTCGCAATAGACTCAATCTGTACATATGTTGCGGGTTTGGGTACAAACATGAAGCTTTTGTCCAGGCAAAAGAGGAGACCCTCATTGGCTTTGATGGAACACTTAACTCCATTCATGTTGTGATGGCTGACAAAATCCTTAGAAGGCATAATGATCTTTTTTCCAGAAAGACCTTTGAATACCTTTGCGATAACATGATGAATGGGTGCTTCGTAGTGTGAGTCCAGCTTGTCCTTGTATTTTGTCTCTAGTAGTTCTTCGGTCATGTTGAGGTCTAGGTTGACTTCTTCGTCCAACTTGAGCTGCATGACAATGAAAGGATATCTGGTTTGACCTTGCCGAAGAGGAGGATCAAGACCCAAGGTGATAAGAGTGTGTACTTCGTCGTTTTTGGGCAGAATGAAGAACTTTTTGATAGACTGGTATTGGATTTTGTAGTCATACGTCTTGCCCCGCAATCGAAATGAGTTCTCGTACATGTCGATATCGAAACGGCCTCTGCAGGGGAGTCAGCAGGTGCTGGAGGCCTCGGTGAGGATGATACATACCTGGGTGTAAGATGTAAAATATCTTGGAAAGTTGCGAACGTGGCGCCTGCGACTTCTCCGATGTCTGCTTTGTCCATCAAAGTCTCATAGAATAGATTCGCGGCATTTTGTTCATCAACCTCCTCATCTTCTGCACCGCTAGCGTCTTCGTCTCCGTTGACCTCTTTCTTCGATACGGTTCCGGGAATGTAGAAACGCATTTCGACCAGCTCGTCTCGACCAGCCGCAGCTTTGCGCCCTCGGTTCTTGGTGCTTCCGGCTGCATGGCCATTGGTGCCGTTCTGCGCAGGCTCATTTCCCAGGTTGAACTCGACCGCAATTTCGTTCTTGCCCGCCAGATTCGTGTTTGCGATTTCTGAATAAGGAATTTCGAAAGCAGGTCTGTTCTGTACATTGAAGGCCAGTTCTGCTCTCCCAAACTCGGCCTTGCCCCAGTTCCAACCCCTCAAGGCGTGCTCTTTGCTTTCAAGGTTGATGCCATACCAGATCTTAAATGCCTTTGCAGCGCGATCGAAGTCTTCTTGCTCGAATCCGTCAAGTTGGATGACGGACGCGTCTCTTGTGATAATTTTGATCTCGTAGCCCTTCGACGCTCTACTCCACTGTGCCGCCGCAATCTGGTTGTTGTCCAGTGTGAACGGGTCACTACCACCGCTGGGTTTCCATCCGAGGCCGCTTTCTGCCAGCCTGCATCGGCCGGACTGTTTCGACAGATCAAGGTAGATGTTCTCAAATGTCTCCCTGGAGGCAGGTTAGGACAAAAGTAGGAAGATCGGTAAAGGCATACTAACATTCTCGCACTTTGGGTCAGTCCCGCGAAAAGACCAAGATCGGCTAAGTTGGGATCGATGCGACGGAGTGCGGTGACGGAAGAGTTTCGAGAAACAATGACTGGAAACCGAAGGAGATGTATGTGTGAGAGAGATCAGATCATGTAGAGATCTCGTACAGACAAGAATTGACTGCCCTAGGTATGAACGTCGAGTGACAAGGCTGCAAGATGGCTTAGTGGAGAACGCAGACGATGGGAGATTCATCAAAAAGTCGCGAACGTTCAAGCCTCCACCAAAACGAGGCGCGCGACCGCGAATTGTCTTGGCAAGGCCGGCCAACGAAAAAGTGCTTGCATGTGGCGTGTCACCAACTCATCTTGTACCTCCTGCCAGGCTGTTTCTTTGATTCTCGACTGTCTGCACGATTTCTTGACATCATCGCTCGCTCAAAACCTATGTGCCAGATGCTCAAGAAGAATTTCGGAGCAAAATACTCGTCCTCGAGAGCATTCTAAGAGTTACTTAGTACGCGTTCTAGGATCAATTCGAGCAACTATCAACCTCTTGTGCAGCAGATTCTAGATATATTCATGCTCCTGACCTTCTTAGCTTCCCTGATCGAATCAGGCTCCTGTTTGGCACTTCCCAACTACCATTGCCGGATGGATTCACTCAGGTGTTTCGCTTCCCCAGCGTGATGTGACTTGATCATCACATTCGGCATTTTCCCTGAAGACCCTATTGTTCTCAAGGCGGCCACTTTCGGATCGAAACTGTTTGCATCTTGTGATGGGACTGGCTTACCAGTGGTCTCTCTAGCTAGAAGCTTATGCTGGTTGAAATCTCGATACAGATACCACGCATCAACGTGCGTTTGCGACTCTTGCAAACCCCTACAGATAGCCCGACTCATCGGCAAAGG